>CAJSYZ010000003.1:679312-1358624 GCA_910574455.1 Trichaptum fuscoviolaceum | reverse complement strand
AGCTCGATGATGTCTTGCTGCGCTGCCCCAGACGCTCCCGGCTCGCGCTCGCTCGCAGAGACTCTTCCCCCACATAAACGGTAGTTCCGAACCGTCTGGCCTGACCACCCGGAACCCCGCACCCAACCTGCACAACCCCCGCGCGCAGATCCCAACACTCCCGCTTCCGGTGCCCCGGACGCCAGCAGTAGTAGCACCCGAGCCCACCGCGGCTCGTGCCTGCTCTACTCCGTGCCATCGCGGCCCCCCATATCGCTTGCTCCCTCGGAGCCCTCTCTTGCGCGCCCCCTCCCTTCGACTCCTGCGCAACCGGCGGCGTCGTCCCCAGCGTTTGCGCTTCTTGAGGAGAGTCTACGGCCTTCTTTATAGTCGTCTCTTGCACCACCACTGGTACCGGTGCTTGCGCTTCTTGAGGACGATTCCCCGGTTCCTTCGAACCCATCTCCCGTACGACCAGCGACGACATCCCCAGTGTTTGCGCTTCTTGAGGAGAGTCTACCGGCTTCTGTTCTTCATGCCCACTCCACCTCTTCGTCCACTCCTGCAGACCCTTGCGCTTTAGCCACGCAAGATATTCTGGATCCCCCTCTTCCATCTTCTTCACAAAAACCTGAGTCCGTCCCACCACCCCCACCATTTCGTCTATCAACTCGTCCCTCAACATGCAATCCAGGGGCATCCACCCGTCTGTCCCCTTCAATTCCCCTACAGGTCCGTCGAACCCAAACCTCAGAACCATCAAATCCATCTGATTCCGCTTTTCCGTAACCAGCTCTACCAGTTCCCCTCGAGATTTGCCACTGTAATGCTCTCGAAGCTGTTCGACAGTCATTCCCAACACTCCCCATCGAGCCACTAGTTCATCCATCTTTCAACCAGACCTTGCTTTGTTCTGCTTGGTCTTCTCCTTCAGTCCGTTAGACTACTAATTCGACACCTTCACTGCCGGTTCAGTGTCTTGTCACAAGTTCCTTTTTACTATTTCTTTTTTCTCAATGAAAATCTGTAAACTACTTCGCCCGAAGGGCGACAATATATCTTTTTGGGTTATACACAAAAAAACCACCCCCTCGCGGTGGGCTCCAGATGAAAATATGATAAATACGAAGGGGGTGGGATGTGTAGAAAACCCGAAGAAGAAGAATAGAGTAGTAAAACAGAAAGAAGAGGAGAAACAACGAAGGAAACTAGTGAAATAACTAAACGGCCCCCGTCGTCCGCAAGTATGTCTTCTGCGTGCGCCACGCAACCGTCGCTCGCTCGAAGACCGAAGACAAGAAACAAACTAACTCTTGCGCGTCCGTAAAACTCGTAGTGCGCAACCGCCGCACGCCTTCGCGAGAAGTCCAGAAGAAAGGGACACTTGCACGTCCGTAAGTGTCGCGCGCCGTCGCCGTCGATAGTCCGAAGACAAGAAACAAACAGGACTCTTGCACGTCCGTAAAAGCCTCTCGCGCCGCCGTAGTCGAAGCCCGAAGACAAGAAACAGAAAGAAAACAGAAGAGAAGAGTCCTAAAGCACGCGCACACAGCGCAGACGTCAGACTCGTCCTCGCTCTCGCTCTCGCACGTAGTGGTAGGTAAAATGGAGTGCATTTTCACACGGTCTACATGACGCGACTAACACAAGTGAATACCGCGTGTGAACCGGCTACTCCGGCCACGCAAACTACCCCGGAACCGTTGTCTTTGTGCCCGTCCCTCAATTGGCAACCCGTTTCCCACGCCACTCGCGCACGTCGCCACACTCTAAGTGTCCGGCCGGTCGCATGTGTATATGCACATCATACGCTCGTTTGCTCGTCCACCCATTGCATTGTCCGTTGTGTGATCACCGGTGAGCTCTGTGCCTTGGATGCACTACTACTCGTGCTCAGGTACAGTTTTCCCTTTGCTATTTAGCTTCGAGTGTCGTCCGGCGGCCTTGCTACTTGTCTGGTGTCCGTCAGATGCACTGTCTTGCGGCCGTGAGTTGTATTTGAGTGACTCCGCTTTCCGGCCTTGCGTCTTCTGCACTGTTGCTATGCTCTGGACTTGCTGGTGTACTTCCGAGTCTTGTACTTGAGCGACTCCGGTTTCCGGGTGCTTACTTTGTCTTCCGGGTGCCACTGTCGTGTCCGGCGGGCTTCGTACGAACACTGGATGAAATCCAAGTGTTACAGCGACCGCAGCCCCATGCGAGAGTCTGCGTTGCGGAAGTCGGTGATGATTCAGACGAGTCGGACAGTGAGTCTGACGACCTTGCGAAGATTCCCCCCGGATTTCGGTACTCCGAAAAGTACATGGACATCTACCATGATGCGGAGCAGTTCTATGTGGCGGATGATCCGGACTTTGTGCATAAAGTTGCGGCCTCGTATACCTGGTCGCAGGCGATTGCGGAGAAGTCGGCAGTGAAGGAGGGCGACAAGTCCTTCGAGGAGATGGTCCCCCCGCAGTACCGCGAGTTTGCGAAGGTGTTTTCGAAGTCAGAGGCCGACCGGTTGCCCAAGAGGAAGCCGTTCGACCATGTGATCGACTTGGAGCCCGGATCGACCCCTTCGTACAGTAAGATCTATCCTATGGCACTGACGGAGCGGGCCGCCTTGAAGGAGTTCATTGAGGAGAACCTTCGAAAGGGTTACATCCGACCGTCGAAGTCCCCCGCCGCTGCTCCGGTCTTCTTCATCAAAAAGAAGGACGGATCGCTTCGGATGGTTGTCGACTACCGAAAACTCAATGAAATCACCGTCAAAAATCGGTACCCGCTTCCCCTGACCACCGAACTCATCGATTCCTTGAAGAAGGCCCGCGTCTTCACCAAGCTCGACTTGCGGGCCGGATACAACAATATCCGCATCAAGGAAGGCGACGAGTGGAAGGCCGCTTTTCGGACTCAGGAGGGCCACTTCGAACCGACTGTTATGACTTTCGGACTTACGAACGCACCCGCTACGTTTCAGCGGATGATGAACGAGCTCTTCAAGGATATGCTGGATGTTATTGTCATTATCTACCTCGATGACATCTGCATTTTTTCGGAGAACGAGTCGGAGCACGAGGAACACGTTAAGGAGGTACTCCGACGTCTGGAGAAGTATGACCTGTTCTGTAAGCCCGAAAAGTGCGAGTTCCACAAGGACTCCATTGAGTACTTGGGTATGATCATTGGCTCTGGGATTATCTCGATGTATCCGAAGAAGGTCGAAGCGGTGGCCGACTGGCCAACTCCGGCGAAGGTGAAGGACATTCAGGCTTTCTTGGGGTTCGCAAACTTCTACCGACGTTTTATCAAGGACTTCTCGAAGCTGGCGGTTCCCATGACCGAATTGTTGCGGAAGGATGTCCAGTGGCGCTGGACTACCCGCCAGCAAGAGTCCTTCGATGGTCTGAAGAAGAAGTTTGCTGAGGCACCGGTCCTCGCGATGCCCGACCTTGAGAAACCCTTCATCCTCGAATGTGATGCATCGGACTTCGCGACCGGAGCGGTACTTTCGCAGATCGGACCAGATGGTGACATTCACCCAGTGGCCTACTATTCGAAGTCCCTGGGCGATGCGGAGAGGAACTATGAGATCCATGACAAGGAGCTTCTAGCCATCGTCCGAGCCTTGGACGAGTGGCGGCACTATCTCGAAGGAAGTCCGCACAAAATTGATATTGTGTCGGACCACCGCAACCTGCTCTTCTTTGCGGAAGCCCGAAACCTTACGAGACGTCAGGCCCGCTGGAGCTTGTTCCTTAGCCGTTTTGACTTTCTGATCTGTCACCGTCCCGGACGACTCGGTGGAAAGCCGGATGCCTTATCCAGGCGCGAAGATCTTCGTCCTGACGGACCGGACAATACAAACAAGGTCCTGCTGGACACGAACCGCTTCTATACGTTGGCGATGCGACGAGGGATGGTCCGGGCAGAGGGGGATACGGAGTTGTTGCGGAGGATTCGGGAGTCCGAGAGGTTTGACGAGGAATTGGTCGAGGCGATCGAGAAGGTGAAGGAAGGGGCTCCGCGCGCGCTGGCGAACGATCTGGAGGAGTGGAACACGGAGGATGGGCTGCTGCTGTACCGGGGTAAGGTCTATGTGCCGAAGGACGAGGAGATCCGCCGCGATATCGTCAAGTTACACCACGATTCGCTTCCGGTCGGACATCCGGGTCGTTGGAAGACCTACGAGCTGGTGAGTCGGAATTACTGGTGGCCTGGTATGTCCACATTCGTCGAGCGGTACGTGTCGGGGTGTGACACTTGTATACGGACGAAGAACATCCCGCAACG
Organism: Trichaptum fuscoviolaceum; assembly: GCA_910574455.1. Classification (NCBI taxonomy): domain Eukaryota; kingdom Fungi; phylum Basidiomycota; class Agaricomycetes; order Hymenochaetales; family Trichaptaceae; genus Trichaptum; species Trichaptum fuscoviolaceum. The sequence goes on along the minus strand of CAJSYZ010000003.1, from coordinate 1,354,370 downwards.
TCCGGTTGGTCCGCTTCAGCCCAACGAAGTACCAGACGGACCCTGGCAGGTCATTTCTTGCGATTTCATCACCCAGCTGCCACAGTCCGGTGAATACGACGCGATCTTCGTGGTGGTAGACCGACTCACCAAGCAGGCCCATTTCATACCGACGACCTCGGATATTGACTCTGCGCGGACGGCCGACTTGTTTGTGTCCGAAGTTTGGAAACACCATGGCACGCCGTGCAAAGTCATTTCGGACCGGGGTACGCAGTTCGTGTCCCGGTTTATGAAGGCGGTACTCCATCGACTTGGGATCGAGGGCGCAACATCGACATCCTTCCACCCGCAAACGGACGGTCAGACCGAGCGGGTGAACCAGGAGTTGGAACAGTATCTTCGCGCGTTCACGGACGTCCGACAGGAAAATTGGTCGGAGTTACTGCCCATGGCGGAGTTTGCGCACAACACGCAAGCGCACTCCGCTACCAAGGTGTCTCCCTTCGCGCTGTTGTATGGATACGACCCCAAGTTCACCATTGTACCGAGTGCCGGACTTTCGACGGTACCCGCAGCGGATGACCGACTCGACCTGCTTCAGAAGGCTCAGGAGGACGCTCGCGCGGCTCTCGAAGTCGCAGCGGAGCGGATGAAGCGGTACTACGACCAGGGACATGCAGACACGCCGGACATCCGACCAGGAGATAAGGTATGGCTCGACGCACGGAATATTGCAATACCGGGCACGCGCAAGCTGAATCCGCGGAGACTCGGACCCTACACGGTTTTGCGGAAGATCGGACTCTTGAATTACGAGCTTCAGCTGCCTGCGACTATGCGGATTCACCCAGTGTTCCATGTGTCGCTTCTCACGAAGTATACACCGGACACCATTCCTGGTCGCGTCCAGACACCGCCAGAGCCCGTAAACGTTGACAGCGACATTGAATACGAAGTATCCGAAGTCCTTAATTCGCGCCGAAGCGGTCGAGGTCGGACTCTGCAGTATTTGGTTCGCTGGAAAGGCTATGGACCCGAGGAAGACCAATGGATCGATGCCGCGGACATGGAGCATGCCCCCGCTGTTATCCGAAAGTTCTATTGTCGGTACCCCGACGCCATTCGCTAACGAACGCGCGCGCTCTTTAGGAGCGCCCTTGGAGGGGGATAATGTCAGGAATCCGCCTCAGGTTATTTTATTTCTTTTATTTTTCTTTTATTTTCTTTTACGATCACACTCCGAGTCGGATCCCCGACATGTCCGGTCCGAAACCGGACTTTCTTTGACTCCGATTCTCTTCCTTTTTGCGTAGATTACTTGCCTGTATGTTTGCAGGCCGCTAGGACAAGCGCCCTGCAAACAATTCTCCTTTCTTTCTTTCTTCCGCCACTCCGACTCGAACCTCCGCTCTACCGATGCGGGACCCTGACTAGAGCGGGACCCCGAACTCCGACTTACGTCAGCGGTATAGGTCGGACCTAGTCGGATCAGGGTCCAGTGGCTTGGTACTGTATAGTTTTTGCCTTTGTTCATCAAAACCGCGGATCCCCCTGCGAAGCACTCCACTTTTGGCCTCTTGTAAAGTGCTTCTCAGGTGATGTGTTTATCTTTAGCTCTGATGTGTAGAATAGCTTAATTGACTTGTAAAGTGCTTCTCAGAGTGAGAACCACCGCTCATTGCGTCCGATCGTCGTCTGTGTCCGATTCAGGGTCTCGAAAGCGAAGGAACCACTCTAGGTCGTAACACCAGGGCGTCGTAGCTTCACAAGCAAGCTGTCGCCACTCACCAGAAGCAAAGTGGACATTGGTTCTGCACCGGTTGTGTTGAGATCCCGGGCTCCTTTTCTCATTTCCCGCACTTTCCCGCCAAGGATCCCGACATGAGCAGACAAACCCGCAGGGAGAATCCCGCCATTGGATTCCCCGCGCGAAACCTCATTCCCGAATCGCACGATCCCATGCTCACGTGACTTATCCCGCACCACCGTCCCGGCAACCATGCACGCATACACACACTCATTTACGACGACCCGCCACGGCACACGTACATTCACTTATCAACATACGCTCATTAATCCGTTAGTACCTCAAGGTGACGACCTGCAACAGTCTGGCATACCTAGTCTGGCTAGTCGCGGCCCCGGACCGGACGCTGACGTCCACGGACAGGCCGTAGCCATCTGGAGAGACGGGATAGACATGCCTAGCAGTGCGGTCGTAGCATGTATCGTTTGTAGTAGATAGGTGCGCATTGCGCAAGGACACTTAGCGTAGATTAACTATACAGTCTTTACGAAGTAGATAAATAGCTGTAGGCATCGTAAGGAGCACCCCACTTTTGACCTCTTGTGGAGTGCTTCCTTAGGTGCGATCTCTCTCTTTTCTCCTGTGTAGTTAGTTGCGCAATACTTACTTGTGGAGTGCTTCCTTAGGGATCCGCTTACTTGACGTTCAAAGCAGTGAAGAGTCCTAGCTGGCCTTGAGAATCCCGCGACGCGCCTGGATAGAATCCCGCGCGTTTCCCGCCTGAATTCCCACGCTCGTTCCCAGTCGCGAATCCAGATTCCCGAACGCGGGTTCTTGTCGCGAATTCCAGTTTCCCGAAACTGTTTCCCGCTACAATTCCCGACGGTCGTAACATTAGGTCAAAAGTCCTGGCTCACCGCCGCTCGGACTCGACACCCTCACGCTCTTTACTTCTACCCCCGCACCCGTACCGCCGACCCGCGATGTCGTCCCACCAGGAATGGGGAGGACTCGCAGACACCTTCGCTTTCCCGTCCCCTAGCTCCTCGATGGAGGAAGACAAACTCCAACCCATCCTTGATCGCCTCGACACCCTCGAAAAGCGCTACTCCAAGCTAGTCAACGAACACAATCAGGTCCAGAACACAGTCGCCCAGCTCAAGCACGCCAACCGGGCGTTAGAAGCCCAAATCGCGAGTCAGCCCGCCTCCCCGTCTGGGGGCGGAGCCGGGCTCAAGATGAAGCTTCCCGACACCTTCGAAGGCGAACGAGCCAAGCTGGAGAACTGGATTCACCAGATTAAGCTCTACCTGTTCGGACAACATCCGGGACTAGACGAAACCCGCAAGGTCGCATTTGCTCTGATGCACTGCGGGGGCCGGCGCAAGACTGGGCACGACCCATTCTAGATCGACTCCAGGACATCCCGACACCGCCAGAAGCCGCCAGCCTGGAGGCCCTGTTCGCCGCCCTTCGCGCCTCTTACGGGGAAATCGATGCAGACAAAGCCGCAGCCGACAAGCTGATGCGCCTACGCCAGACAGGAACGGTCGCCGAGTTTGCGTCGCAATTCCGTGCCCTCCAAGCCCTCACCGGGTGGCCCAAGGACGCAACGACGGATGTCATCTACCTCGACATGTTCCGGAAGGGACTCAAAGACCAGGTTCGCCAGCACATCGCCAGCACAGAGGCGAAGGATATGAAATTCGATGCCTACGTCAACTGGGTTTCCGAGACGGACGAGAAGCTAAGGCTCGCACACGCCTATGGACCAGTATCAAAGCCAGCGGCTACGCCCCGAAGCAATCCCGGCACCACTAGTTCAGCTCCGCGTACGATCCCGACTGCGGGCGCAAGCTCGACGAAGGATCCCAACGCAATGGAGATTGACAGGGTGCGCCGGGAGCGCAGGAGTAAGGGACTATGCTACTACTGCGGAGAGAAAGACCATTTGGTGAGCGATTGCCCAACGCGACCGCCATCCCGAAACCTAAAAGCTACGAAATCCACGTCCCCGTCGAGCCCATCGCCCCCCGCGCTCCAGTCGTTCGAAGAAACGCTCAAACGTATGGCGGAACAATATGTCCAGAATGTGCAGCAGTCCGTGCTACAGAACGCATTCGCCGCCATGACGCCCGCCGCCAAGAACGTTCACAATCCCGAAGCCCCGCCCCCAGCGGATTTTCAGTAGGGTCGTATTGCTCAGTCGCGCCCTATACGACCCAACCGCCCTTGTGGCCGAAGAACTCTCTTAATAATGGTCCCTTGTATTTAACCATCTCTACAATAGACCGTCGTCTTCGACGACATTTGAAGTTCCCGGTACAGGTTAGCGACGGAAAGACGGATGCCTTAGCCACAGTAATGTTAGACAGCGGTGCGTCGGGAACTTTCATAAATTCCCGCTACGTTTCGCGACACGGACTCCAGACCCGGGACTTGGTAATCCCGATACTTTTGCGCAACGCGGACAATTCCCCGAACGCGATTGGACGCATCACCAAGGAAGTAGTCCTCAACGTCGAGATGAAGGGACACTTAGAACAGTTGACCATGGCCGTCGCGGATATTGGCGACGACGATATCATCATGGGGATCGACTGGTTGCGGCACCATAACCCAACCATTGACTGGACCAACAATGTGGTCGATCTCAACCGCTGCCCGCCCCAGTGTGACAACCAGCAACGCCTGGTCCCGCTTCCCCGCCTCGCCATAGCAGAAGAAGTCGAGACCCCCTGGGGGCCCGACAGGACCCAGGCCGAATGGGAAGCTGTCCCACCGGGATTTCAGTACTCAGAAAAATATTGGGACCAGTACCACGACTCCGAATCCTACTTCGTCACGACGGACGACCATTTCGCGTACAAAATTGCCGCCTCGTACACCCACTCCCAGGCCATCGCTGAGAAGTCTGCGGTGAAGGAAGGCGAGAAAACCTTCGAAGAACTAGTTCCCCCCAAATTCCGTGAGTTTGCCGACGTTTTCTCGAAAGTTGAATCCGAAAGGCTTCCACTGCGCAAGCCGTATGACCACGCCATAGATTTAGAACCCGGGAAGGTTCCCCCGTACAGCAAAATCTATCCCTTGGCCCCAGCCGAACGCGATGCCCTTCGCGAATTCGTTGACGAAAACCTGCGCAAGGGGTACATACGACCTTCGAAATCCCCTGCAGCGGCTCCCGTCTTCTTTATCAAGAAAAAGGATGGAACCTTGCGCATGGTAGTCGATTACCGACGGCTGAATGACATCACGGTCAAGAATCGATACCCGCTTCCCCTCACGATGGAACTCGTAGACGCGCTGCAAAAGGCGAAGGTTTTCACGACTCTAGATTTACGATGGGGCTACCACAATGTGCGACTGAAGCAAGGCGACGAGTGGAAGGCTGCATTTCGGACTCAGGCAGGACATTTCGAACCAACGGTGATGACATTCGGGCTCACGAATGCCCCAGCGACCTTCCAGCACATGATGAACGATATCTTCAAAGACCTCATTGGAGTATACGTGATCATCTATCTTGACGACTTGCTAATCTTTTCCGAAGATGAATCGCAGCACGATGAACACGTACGGGAAGTCCTTAAACGGCTACGCGAAAACGACTTGTTCTGCAAACCCGAAAAGTGCAAATTCAAACAGACTTCCGTCGAGTATCTCGGGATGATTATTTCGCAGGGAAAGGTGGCGATGGATCCCGCCAAGGTACAGGCGGTCCTCGACTGGCCTACCCCGAAAAAGGTGAAAGACATTCAAGCCTTCCTCGGGTTCGCGAATTTCTATCGACGCTTCATTCGGGATTTCTCGCACATCGTCAAACCGCTCACGACGCTGCTGAAGAAGGACATTCGCTGGGCCTGGACAGAAAACCAGCAGTTCGCTTTCGACTATCTCAAGCGCATGTTCACTACCGCCCCCGTCCTGATGATGCCAGACATGTCGCGACAATTCATCGTGGAATGCGACGCCTCTGATTTCGCGACCGGCGCGGTCTTGTCCCAGGAAGGCGACGACGGGCTGATACATCCGGTCGCCTTTTTCTCGAAATCCCTCAACGATGCGGAACGCAACTACGAGATTTATGACAAGGAGCTACTCGCGATTATTAGAGCTCTTGACGAGTGGCGACATTATCTCGAAGGTGCGAGTCATAAACTCGATATCGTGTCTGACCACAAGAATCTGCTATATTTCTCTGAATCCCGAACGCTGACACGACGCCAAGCCCGGTGGAGTCTGTTCCTCACTCGCTTCGACTTTACGATTCGCCATCGCCCAGGGCGACTCGGGGGCAAACCCGACGCCATGTCACGACGCGTCGATCTTCAACCCAAAGGCGAAGACAACACGGGACGGACCCTCTTGACCCCCGAAATGTTTCGACTAAAAGCAATTCGTCGGGGAATGACACAGGTACACGGGGATCAGGCCCTTCTACGACGCATTCGTAAGTCAGATCAGTATGAAGACGAACTGGTGGACGCAATCGAGTTGGTCAAGTCCAAGGCGCCTCGAGTCCTGACCAAGGAACTTGAGGACTGGAGCACCGAGGAAGGCCTCATCCTGTACCAGGGTAAGGTTTACGTCCCGAAAGACGAGACCATTCGCCGGGATGTGGTGAAGACTTACCACGACAGTCTCCCTGCCGGACATCCTGGACGTTGGAAAACGTTTGAGATGGTAAGCCGCAACTACTGGTGGCCCGGGATGTCTAACTTCGTAGAACGATACGTTTCGGGATGCGATACCTGCGCACGCACGAAGAACCGATCCCAACGCCCGGTAGGACTCCTGCAACCAAACGAAATCCCGCAGGGCCCCTGGCAGGCGATTTCGTGCGATTTCATCACCCAGCTCCCCCGATCTGAGGATTACGACGCAATTTTCGTGGTGGTCGACCGTCTCACCAAGCAAGCGCATTTTATCCCGACCACGTCTGACATTGATGCACCGGAAACTGCGGAACTCTTCCTGCAGCACGTCTGGAAGCTGCACGGAACCCCCCGCCAGATCATATCCGACCGAGGACCACAGTTTGTCGCGCAGTTCATGAAAGCCCTTTTTTCCCGACTCGGTATCAAGGGTACCACGTCGACTGCGTATCACCCGCAGACGGATGGGCAAACCGAAAGGGTAAACCAAGAGCTGGAACAATATTTACGGGCTTTCATAGATACACGACAAGAAAACTGGGCCGGATTACTCCCAATGGCAGAATTCGCGCACAACACGAAAGCGCACGCGGCAACACGACAATCCCCGTTCGCGCTTGTCTACGGCTACAATCCCGAATTCACGATTGCCCCGAGCGACGGCCTGTCCACGGTCCCCGCCGCGGACGCACGACTACAGGAGCTTCAGCAGGCACAGGAAGAGGCAAGAGCGGCTTTGGAGGTTGCGGCAGAGCGCATGAAGCAGCACTACGATCAGGCCAGGAACGAGGCCCCGCAGTACGCAGTCGGGGATAAAGTATGGCTTGAGGCGACGAACGTTCGGCGACCAGGAGCGCGCAAATTATTACCGAAACGACTAGGGCCGTATAAAGTGAAGGCAAAGCTAAGTGACCTCACCTACGAACTCGAACTCCCCGCGTCGCTGAAGATTCATCCCGTATTTCACGTATCGCTGCTCTCGCCATACCACGAAGACGACATTCCCGGTCGAACGCAACCCCCGCCGCCCCCAGTCGAAGTAGAAGGAGATCTGGAGTACGAGGTGGAAGAGGTTCTGGATGCTAGACGGTTTAGACGGAGATTTGAATATTTGGTACGATGGAAGGGATATTCGAGCGCGGAAGATACATGGATTCCCGCAAAAGATATGGGTAATGCAAAGGCTAAAATTCGCAGTTTCTATCGAAAACACCCGGACGCCCCTCGAGAAGTCAACGCTATCGAGCTCTGTGACCTGAGCAAGATTCAAGCTTGGCGCCCCGGAGTTGCGCCTTTGGAGGGGGGTAATGTCGAGATCCCGGGCTCCTTTTCTCATTTCCCGCACTTTCCCGCCAAGGATCCCGACATGAGCAGACAAACCCGCGGGGAGAATCCCGCCATTGGATTCCCCGCGCGAAACCTCATTCCCGAATCGCACGATCCCATGCTCACGTGACTTATCCCGCACCACCGTCCCGGCAACCATGCACGCATACACACACTCATTTACGACGACCCGCCACGGCACACGTACATTCACTTATCAACATACGCTCATTAATCCGTTAGTACCTCAAGGTGACGACCTGCAACAGTCTGGCATACCTAGTCTGGCTAGTCGCGGCCCCGGACCGGACGCTGACGTCCACGGACAGGCCGTAGCCATCTGGAGAGACGGGATAGACATGCCTAGCAGTGCGGTCGTAGCATGTATCGTTTGTAGTAGATAGGTGCGCATTGCGCAAGGACACTTAGCGTAGATTAACTATACAGTCTTTACGAAGTAGATAAATAGCTGTAGGCATCGTAAGGAGCACCCCACTTTTGACCTCTTGTGGAGTGCTTCCTTAGGTGCGATCTCTCTCTTTTCTCCTGTGTAGTTAGTTGCGCAATACTTACTTGTGGAGTGCTTCCTTAGGGATCCGCTTACTTGACGTTCAAAGCAGTGAAGAGTCCTAGCTGGCCTTGAGAATCCCGCGACGCGCCTGGATAGAATCCCGCGCGTTTCCCGCCTGAATTCCCACGCTCGTTCCCAGTCGCGAATCCAGATTCCCGAACGCGGGTTCTTGTCGCGAATTCCAGTTTCCCGAAACTGTTTCCCGCTACAATTCCCGACGGTCGTAACAGGTTGTGCCACCCAACAGGTCGTCTTCCATCGGTTTTGAGCTGGAGGAACTCGACATCTCTGAAGCATTCGCCGCACGAAGCTCGCTTTTGCTCGCCAATACCAGCTTCGATCTAGCATCGGGACTTTCACTGTCGCCGTTGACATCGCTCGCTAGCTTATCCTCGTTAGATCTGACGTCGGACGTCGCTATTATCACTACGGCTCCTGCTCCCACTCCTGCTCCTGCTCCTGCTCCTGCTCAAACAATAGGCTCCGCTTCTGTCCGCCACAAGAAAACACCGGTCACTGTTGACTCTGACTCTGACTCTGATTCTGGTCTTAAACACCGACACAAGATGTCTTCAACCTACGCGACCGTCGAACACAAAAAACCTGAGGCAATACCTATCCTACACGAAGGCATCCTCACTCCGGCCATTCTACAGGAGTACGAGCTCGCCGTTCGCGATTTCGTCGATTTTGCGGAAGTTGAGGACGACCAACAGGTCAAACGTGCGTCGTGGGGGCTCAAACATGCAGAAGCAAAACGCTGGCATCGGCTTCAACAAGATGAGTATAATGCTCTTTCTCTCGACGCGTGGCTTGTGCTACTAAAAGAACGATTCTTGCCCTCGGACTGGGTCAACACTATGAGTCGGAAGCTGGCTGCCACCCGACAGGGACGCAACCAGAAGTTCGCCGACTATCTGCAAAACTGTCAACAAATCAATGCTCTCTTGGCCTCCTCCGATGCTCATCTCAACGACAAGCACTTCTGTCAGCACGTCCAAGCAAATCTCAACAACAACCTCAATAGTGTCTGCCGTACAGACAATGTTCACGCGATCACCAACTTCAAGGACTGGGTTGAGAAGGTCACCATCAAGGATGAACATCTCAGCAACACAGAGGCTACGATGGCTCGTATGATGGCCAACATGAATATTGCTAACACTAACAAGTCTAGCAAGGCATCGACTACGCGGATCACGACCATCTCCACATCCGACAGCAGCAAAGCCTTCAAGAAACTCCCGCCTCTCACCGACTCCGAACGCAAGCTCCTCCGCGATAATGATGGGTGCCTCAAGTGTCGTCGCCCATTCGCAGGACACATTGCACGCGATTGCAAAATCGGTTTCCCGCAGGCCGCTGACTATGTCACCCTGACCATCGACGCCGTCCGCAAAGCCCAATCAGCAAAATCAAAGCCCCGCAACGCCTCGGCCGCCATCCTCGATACCGAGTCCGACGACACCCCTAACAGTAACATAGCCGCGGCTGTCATGCCATCCGCTATATTGGAACACGAAGGGAACTCTGAAGACTCTGACGAGTACGTGGCTCCTTTGCATGCACCCCATTTTTTTTGGCCGTGTCGCATTGGAGACGAGGAAGTTTCTTCGTTAATTGATCATGGATCACATACTGTTTTTATTGATTCCGCTTTAGTTGACAGACTCAAGCTTAAACGCCATCAGCTGGCACAACAGATCCAAATCTCCCTCGCTATGGACTCCGGTTCCAACTCAGTTTCACTTCATCAATGGGTCAAGATTCGCCCGTCTTCTCTCGATTCTCGATGGTCCTCCAAGGCTCTCAAAGCCGTCGTTTCTCCTTCGCTCGTCGCCCCTATTATTTTTGGACAACCCTTTCTTTCCGCAAACCGTATTGTTATCGATCACGAACTTCGCACCTGTATTCCTAAAGATTCTTCTTATGATTTACTTAATCCCCCGTCTCCCACAGTTCCCACTCCTTTCCGACCTCAATTGTCACCCAAGAAACGTGCACTTAAAATTATAGCTACCCAAATGAAAGCCAAAAAATCGTGCCTTGAACAACTCGTCGCGTCGGTCTCCGATTGTCGTTTAGAACTCGATAGAAAAGCTGAGTTATTAATGACATCCTCGCACAAACTCGATCACGTTCGTTTGCGTATTGAGGAATTAGCATCGCAGGAGTTTCTTGACCGCCTCAACTCCAAAATGATTGAGCGGTATTCCGATCTCTTCCCCACCGACATCCCTCACTTTGATGACATGCCTGACGATGTCTACCATCGATTTCGTCTGCGAGAACCCAGCCTCCCCATGAAGGCTCGCACCTACTCCTGTCCCCGCCAACACTACGAGAACTGGAAGATTCTACTCGACGGCCATCTCAAGGCAGGACGCATTCGACCATCGTCCAGTCCGGTTTCCTCTCCCTCATTCCTGATCACAAAAAAAGACCCCAGAGACCTGCCTCGATGGGTCAATGACTACCGCCAGCTCAATGCAAATACCATTCCCGATGCCCACCCACTCCCGCGCATCGATGACATCTTGACTGATTGCGCACGCGGTAAATACTGGGCCAAAATTGATATGACTAATTCGTTTTTTCAGACCAAAGTGCACCCCGACGATATTCATCTCACTGCCGTCACCACGCCCTTCGGGCTCTACGAGTGGACCGTCATGCCCATGGGGTGTCGCAATGCCCCTGCAACGCATCAACGTCGCATGTTTGCCGCCCTCCGGCCCTACATTGGTTCCATTTGTCACGTCTACTTGGACGACATCATCATTTGGTCCAACACCCTCGCGGAACACATTTGCAATATTGAGACAATTCTCCAAGCCCTTCGCACACACCGTCTTTATTGTTCCCCTAAGAAGACCTCCCTTTTTCTCACCGACCTCGACTTCCTCGGTCATCACATTTCTCGTGATGGCTTACGCGCCTCAGATGAGAAGGTGGAGAAAATCAGGGAGTGGCCCGTGCCAAAAAACGCCGGTGATGTTCGCTCTTTCCTTGGCATTGTCCGTTTTATTGCGTCCTATTGCCCCCAACTAGCCCAACATACCGCCATCCTCACTCCCCTTACAACAAACGAAGCCCACAAGGCATTTCCTAAGTGGACCGAAGCACATCAACATGCTTTCCAAGCCATTAAGGACATTGTACTATCCCGCGAGTGTCTTACAACTATTGATTATAATGCGCTTGATTCAAATTTTATTTTCGTGACTACAGATGCTAGCGACTTAGGCACCGGGGCAGTCCTATCCTTCGGTCCCACTTGGGAGGACTCCCGCCCCGTCGCCTTTGATTCACTCCAATTCACCAAAGCTCAAAAAAATTACCCCGTGCACGAGAAAGAACTTTGTGCTATCGTGCGTGCACTAAAAAAATGGCGTACTGATTTACTAGGTACCCGTTTTATCGTCCGTACGGACCACCGCACCCTCGAGTCCTTCTCCACTCAGAAGGACCTCTCCCGGCGTCAAGCTCGATGGCAGGAGTTCCTCTCTCAATATACCTACGACATCGTATATCTCCCCGGCCCGGACAATTCAGCCGCGGACGCGCTATCACGGTATCCTAGCTTCGTCGCGGCCATTCTCTCGAACACCCTTTTCTCATCTTCCCCCTCCCCTTCCGCTCTCGATCTCACCTCCTCATTTCCCGTTGCCAGCATCCTCACCATCTCCACCGATTCCGACCTCCTTCAACGCATTCGTAACGGTTACGCACTTGACCCTTTCTGTCGCAAATTAGCTGACAACCCATCAGCTCGCGACGGGGTCACCGTAATTGATGGGCTACTTTACATTAATGATCGTCTTATTATTCCGCGCGCTGACAACCTCCGGGAATTTTTTTTTAGGCTCGCTCATGACTCGCTAGGGCATTTTGGCGCAGATAAGTCCTACGCGGCCCTTCGCTCCACCTACTACTGGCCTAATATGCGCCGGGACCTTGAAGAGTCCTACATCAAACAATGCGACGATTGTCAGCGTAACAAGTCTTCAACATCCAAGAAAGTTGGTCCCCTGCACCCCCTCCCCGTGCCCGAGCGCCGCGGCGACACCGTTTGCCTCGATTTCGTGGGTCCCCTCCCTGAGGACCATGGCTACAATATGCTTCTTACTATCACCGACGCTCTCGGGGCCGACCTTCGTCTCATTCCGTGTCGCACCGACGACGACGCTCGTACCACCGCCCGGCTTTTCTTCGACCACTGGTATTGCGAAAACGGTCTTCCTCTTCGTCTGGTGAGTGACCGTGATAAATTATTCACGTCACAATTTTGGCGCGCTCTTCACTCTCTTGCAGGAGTCAAGCTCGCCATGAGCACCGCATTCCACCCCCAGTCCGACGGCGTCAGCGAGCGTTCCAACAAAACGGTCGTTCAAGCCCTCCGTTACCACGTCGACCGCCATCAACGCGGGTGGGTTCAGGCCTTACCCCGCGTCCGTTTCCACCTCATGAACACGGTCAACCCCTCCACGCACTTCTCCCGCTTCCAGCTGCATCTCGGTCGCTCTCCTCGTCTCATACCTCCGCTCGTTTCGCACCCTACTTCCAACTCAGTCCCCGATGTTGACGCGCACACTATTCTCCAACGTCTTGAGCTTGACGTTGCAGAAGCCCGCGATAACCTTGTCCTTGCGAAGGTATCGCAGCGCATCCAAGCAGACAAGCATCGTGCCCCCGAGGTTCCTTTCCAAGTCGGTGACTTCGTCATGCTCAACACCCTCAATCGCCGGCGTGCATACATGCAAGCTGGCGATGGACGCGTAGCTAAGTTTATGCCTCGTTGGGAAGGCAAATATAAAATACTTAAAGCTTTTTCTGAATCCTCAGTTTACGAACTCGAACTCCCCAATGCGCCCAACTCGTACTCCATGTTTCACGCCTCTGAATTAAAACCCTACCACGCCAACGACCCCGACTTGTTCCCCGACCGACACTTCCCCGAACCCGTGCCTGCCGACCCCTCACTCCCGGACGAGTACCTTATCGACTGTTACGACCTGGGGGGACCCTGGGGGCCTGGGCGCGTTAGCGGCTTCCGGGGCAAGGCCTGGGAGAGCGCGCGACAGCGGAGAAGGCGAAGGGGAACCGTTAAGGACGCTATAACGCCAACGGAGTCGCGCGGGGAGCGGGGCTACGGGGGCGAGACGCAAGGGGGCTCAAGGCGAGGACGGGACGGAGTCAGAGTCGAGGCTGGGAGGGCAGAGTCGAGGCGCGGGGAGACAGAGTCGAAACGCGGGGAAATGCAAAGTGGGATTCTGGCGGGATTCTGGATTCGCGCGGGAATCTGGATTCGTGCGGGAATCTGGATTCGTGCGGGGATTGCAGAGCGGGAATCGTTCGGGACTTTGGCGGGAATCACAGAACGGGATTCTGGCGGGAATCTCAGAGCGGGATTCTGGGCAGGACTCAGAGCGGGATTTCGCAGAGCGGGATCCAGGACAAGACAGAGACAAGAGAGCCAGAGAGCAGGCGTGCTCAGGACGGGAGCAGAGAGCTCAGGATAACCGGGATCTCAAGGCAACACTTCTGTATCAGGAGGAGGTTCCCTAAGGAAGCACTCGACAAGTCAGCATTGCAAAACTACACTAGAGACAAGACAGAAACACACCTAAGGAAGCACTCGACAAGAGGACAAAAGTGAGTGCTCCTTACGGTGGCGACAGGTATTTATCTACTGGGCAGAATCTACAGGGAACGGGCATGCACAAACGCGCAACTAACTAGTTACACAATCTTGCGGGCGAAGGCCGCGCATACAGTGACGTGAATCCGGGATTCGGGATTCGGTGCGGGAACGTCTGGGCAAGATCTAAGGGAACGAGCGTGAAGCATGGTCAAGTGAAACAAAGAGAACTAAAGGAATGTAATTGTGCGCGAGGTATCAAGCTGGCGCACAGGCAGCGGGGTAACAAACGTGGGGGGCGGATGTAATGCATACATCGTCTCGGGATAAGTTGCAGGCAACTTCTGGCGTGGATCAGGGTCGCGGGAGATCGACAGGGACCAACTTCGAAGAAGCCGGTGCTTTGATGTCGTAACGAAGCCTAATCGCGAGGCGCGCGCGGGGCAGGGCGACTAAGGACGGGGTTCGAGTCCTTGCGGACAATGAGATCAATCCCGCACACGGGGTGGCGGGAATGTGGTCTGCGGGCCGGGACAGGACGCTACTAACGAGACTAGTTGGCTGGCACGTGCGTGGCCAGGCCAATCACCTGGGGCTATCTCAAGACGAGGTTAGCATCGAGGAGCGGGGAAGCTAAGGTGTTTCCCTTGGACGACGGGAAACTCGCGCGATTCGCAACGGGATCATGCAGGGAATCTGGTTCGGGTTTCGACCGGGTTTCGAGTTCGGGTTTCGACTGGGAATCGAGTTCGGGTTTCGACCGGGAATCGAGACAGGGTTCGACCGGGAATCGTAGCGGGAATCTTTCGGGAATCAGAGCGGGAACTTAGCTGGGGTTGCGATGGGAATCGCGGCGGGATCGAAGGCGGGAATCCTGCGGGGGATTTGCGCAGGGATTCGAGACGGGACGCGAGGCGGGAAACGAGCGGGTTTTCGACTGGGATTGTGCGGGGGAAAGGAGCGGGATTCCAACCGGGAAGCGAGCGGGGTTTCTACTGGGAATGAGCGGGGGAGTCTGGCGAGACTCTAGTCGGGAAACGAGCGGGGGGAGTTTGGCGGGACTCCAACCGGGACGAGTGGGGGAGTCTTGACAGGACTCCAACCGTGAACGAGCGTGGGTTGCGGGATTGTCAGAGGGGACGCTTGACAGCGTTCGCGGCGAGGCGGGATTCCTGGCGGGGCAGGCTGTGGACGAACAAGGGCAGGTCGAGAGGCACAGGATGTCGAAGGGGTTAGCTAGGGCACCGTGGCAGGACGAGCGCAGGGCAGGGTTCGTGACCGGGCAGGATTGCGGGATAGCAATCCTTGACCACTGTCGTGTTGGCTTACTCAAGGCCAGACAGAGGTCGGCTTGGACGCAGTGGATCAATCTCCTAACTGCACTTCATGACTGTGGATGCGAGGCCGGGATCTGGTATCCGGGCATAGTCGAGAACCTACGAGGTCTGGGATAGCTATGGCTATGGCTATGGCTGTGGCAGGCTATGGCTATGGCTGTGGCTATGGCGAGTGACTTCGGGACTATGGCGAGGTACGGGGTTCGCTGGGGCGGGGAACAGAGCATGACGGGAGCGGGGAGCAAGCGGGGGATCATCCTGGAGTCGGGGGAACGACGAGGCGGGCTAGGGATGGATCGAGACACGGGGACGAGGCGGGGGACTGACGAGGAGACGTGGGCGAGGACAAGCAGGGGCGAGGAGGTCGTAGCGGGGCGGAACTCTTAGCAGGAGAATGCATGGCGAAGCAGAGGTTCTTCCGGGATCAGAGAGCAGGGGATCCTTTCGGGATCTTGGCCACGGTTGCGATTTCGGGTTTCAGTATACCGGGTTCTGTTCGGGATTGCCTTAGACATGTTGGGGTCCTGGGGGATCCCGACATCGACCGTATATTGGACCATCGACCTCGCGGCCGTGGTTTCCAATACTTGGTCCGCTGGCTCAATCAAGCTCCCAGCGAAGACCGGTGGCTCCCTGGGGCCGAACTTCACGACTGTGCCGCTCTCGACGATTATCTCCTTTCCCTCGGACTCGACCCCAACGTACACTCGCATCCCCTCCGTTCCTCTTCCTCCTCTTCCTCTACGTCTTAGAATTGTCCTACTTTTTTTTTATCTTTACATTTCCCGCATTTTCTTTCCCGCTCTCCTTGCACTTCATTCCGTCGTTCTCATTGCATATAGTTTGTTTTTCTTAAAAGGGGGAAGAGTGTAAGCCTGTTGCTTACATACAATGCATTTTCGGACTTCATTCCCACGCTTTCTGTTCCCACGCTTATAGCATATATTTGTATACCATTAGAATTACAACTAGTTATCCTCTCTCTCTTGTACTACATACTCTCGCACTATATACCCTTGTCTAAACTTCTGTCTACTGTCTGAAGTGTTTCCCTCAACAGGGTTTCCAAGTATGTGTTGTTTCACATACATACATTCCTCCTCTATTCAAGATTCTGAGTATTACAAGAGCAATTTACTTATTGAACTAGTGTATTACATGTGTAGTCACCTATTAGGGTCTAAATAGAACAAGACAATGCAATGGGGGGAGAAATAGTTAGTTGTATGCGGTAGATAAGTAAATGGATCATGCAAACAGACGGTATACACTTATATGTGCTGTGATTGGCCAGCCCACTGAGGCAAAACCCGAGGTTGCGATTTCGATGTTCTGCAGATATTCACAGATGTTCTGCAGATATTCGCAGATATTCTGCAGATGTTCTCGCAGATACTCGCAGATATTCTGCAGATGTTCTTGCAGATGTTCTGCAGATGTTCTTGCAGATGTTCTGCAGATGTTCTTGCAGATGTTCTGCAGATATTCTGCAGATGTTCTCGCAGATGTTCTGCAGATATTTGCAGATATTTGCAGATGTTCTGCAGATGTTCTGCAGATATTCGCAGATATTCGCAGATGTTCTGCAGATATTCGCAGATATTCGCAGATGTTCTGCAGATGTTCTGCAGATATTCGCAGATATTCACAGATGTTCTGCAGATATTCGCAGATATTCGCAGATGTTCTGCAGATGTTCTCGCAGATGTTCTGCAGATATTCTGCAGATGTTCTTCTCATAAAATATAGCATTTAGCTACCATTTTTGATGTTCTTGTTAGTGTATTTATTTTGTGCATATATACTACATATTTTGTACCATGTTACCCGAAGATCGTGTGGCTTCGGATGTTCACGAAGGTCTCGCAAACATCGGCAATTTGAATGCCGAACATCGTGAATGTTTTGGGATTCTACCAAAGTCTCACGAACTTCTTTGGGTAAATAGGGGGAAGAACATCGGGAGCTTTCATATGGTTAGGTCTATTCTTTTGCAAAAAGAACTACCCCTAAGAGGCCCTATTGGACCCTGAAATCCGTTGCCTAAGGTGGGGGATTATCTTGTTGACCATTTTGATGGACCATATCGGGTAGTTCGCGGATGTCTTTGGGAGGAGCACAGATGTCGAGGATCTTGTGTGAAGATCTTTGTGCAAAAAGACGTGCTGAAACTTGCCGAGCCAACCTTGTCAATAACATGTGGGTAGAAAATTTGTCTGGAATGATCAGAAAGTTCAATAGACATGACGTGTGCGATGTTGGTCACTACGTCCTTTCTAGGACGACAGTCAGCCAGCAAATTCATAACCTAGTGCATACATGGTGTTTCAAGTTGTGGGGTGGAAAAGAAGCTTAAAAGGGTTCTAACAGTACATCGTTGTGATTGGACACAGTTGTAGAGTAACCCACCTGAAAGACTCAATGCCATCGATTGGAAATTGGATGTACTCGATCATTCTTTCATCGACCAGGTTGGTTCATCGGGAAAAAGGCTCCCAAATGGTAGCCGATTTCGGACGATTCCGGCGTATATAATCGGATGTCGTCCCGATTTAGCAATATCAGGGAGCTGCCATGCAGACGGCAGCATATCATCTGATATCATCATGCTGCCATCTGACAAGGCCTCTGTCGTACTGCCAGCACTCTGGTAATTAGATTATAGGTATGCTATCGGTCTGATGTAGTTATTAGATACAGCTAGAATCAAATATAAGAGTCTTAAAATCTACTGTATTGATGTGTCTGTCCGATAGCTGTTTGTATGAAGGTTATATAAGCTACATTTTCACACAATTGTCTTAACATTGGCATCAGAAGGTGTTCTATTTTCATATAAGCTACTGTACAATGGTTATCATGGCATCCTCGATTGAATACCAGTCCATGGACTGCTTCTCTTTATTGCTCTCAAGCGCCTTCAGCACGCGCCGTCCGTCCCGGTACAGACCCAACTTCTCCAAAGCTGCGCTGTAAGCCTGCAAGATCGGCGCGCATGCGCGAATGTCGGGAAGCAAGTCCAATCTAGTCATGACTGAGCCGAGGCGAGTGACGAAATCCAGTGCATGAGTGCGGTAATTCCCCATCCTTGTCCTTGATAAGAAGGACTCTGTCCATCGCGCTGTGCAGCACCGACTGATGATCATCTGCGCATCGAGCTCGCCAGATGCCTTCGCGTCGTCGAGGAACTGCACGCCTTACTGAACAAATTTCTCGAGGAGCTACTAGGCGTCGGCGTACTGACCGCGCTGGGCCCAGACACCGAGGAAGGCGATGAAGAAATCGTCGTGGCTGTGCCCGAGCGAGTACGTGATGGCGCCCGTGCGGTATTCCAGATTGAGGAGGTACAACACGGTCTCGTTGAACTCCTCCTTAGGAAGATCAGGATGGCGGCGGAGATTCTCGACACTGAGCTCGAAGATGGCGATCCGGTCGTAGTCGCTGATATGCAAACCGTCGCAATCGGCCACATCCAGCAGAGTGCAGTATAGGCGGTTGAATTTGGGGAGCATCTTTTCCTTTGCCAGTGCTTCGAGTATCGTGTTCCAGGCGGCCTGATTGGGGTGCGGTGTGCGCAGCGAAGGCTCCAAAGCGTGCACGGCGACTGTATTCTGCTCTAGCATCTGAACACGCGAGGGCCGAGTGTATGTCATCGCTCCGTATTGACCCAGTTATGAAGGCAGTATAGACCGCTGAGCAGGGAGGGGGAACACCGGCCGGGACGAACAGAACGCTTGCTTTCGTGTCTATCATTTCCTCGAGAAGTGCGATAGCCTTCACGGGCTGCTTCGCCAGGAAATACGCCTCGGCTATCTTTATCCACACGAGCATTTGCGCCGCACGCGCCTGCCCAGGGCGTACGTCGTCGCTAAGGATGTGAGTCGAAAGATCCTCGACGCCTTCTGCAACGTCCCAGGAGACGCGACCCTCGGCCGAGGCCAAACAGAACTCCGTGAACACGTCTTGTGCTAATTATATGTCGCCGGTCGACACGTAGGTACTCAGGAGGTGGAGATAGCACATAGCATTGGGTTGGAAATGGGTGATGTCTTCGATATGGGTCCAGATACGAACTGCAGCGTCGACATTGCCATGAAGCGCGCAAGAACGGAGGAGAACATGATAGATTCCCTTTAAAGTTATCTTCCCTACGAAGCAATTGAACCTGCTCCAATTCTGGGAAATCCAACGTGTCTCTCTCGGCATTGAATTCACGCCGCCTTTGCCGCCATTCGAGCTGACCGATGACTCGTTGGACCTCCTTGTCACACTCGCACAATGCCAGAATCATAGTCTTGTAGGTGCGAACATTGGGCGTAATCTGACGAGTGAGCGTCTCATTGTACGTCTCCAGCGTAACGGTAATCGGTTGTCCGGGGGCATGAGACAAGAGGAGTAAGCCGAGGGCCATGTTGTATTCGCGCGCATTCGGGGATGGGTGGGACATGCGTAGGATCATCACCTCTGCTAAAATACGTGAGGATCATGCGTTTTCCGGGTAACCTCGAGCCTCCAAAAGACGTTGTAATATGAGTATTTGCAGTGTGCAGCAGGTAAAATGGGACACGTACCAGAATGTCCGATCACTTGTATGCCAGCCTGCTGCGCTTCCATCACCTTCTCTCTTTCTAGTGCGTCCGCCCACCCTTCAGAGAAAAGCTCAGGGTTTTCCTCGGATGATGCGATTGCTGTCGCGATCTTTTTGCGGCCATTTAAATCGAGATTTGTCCGCCATGCACTCACGGTCTTTGGGACGAGGCTACGAGGAGTATTGAGGGAAGGAATAAACAGCCTCTTCATCCTTTGAATAGATGTATCACATACCTAGGCGCAAATGTACGAGCGAAGAGCGCAGCTTCCGGCGCTCTGTCGGTCTTCACCAGCAGGTCGACGCATGCAGTCGTGTCGCCGAGCTGCAGCCGACTCGCGAACGCAAGGTTGTTTTGGCCCTTCTCCTCTACAATAAATCGTCAGAAAGCTAAAGAGCTATTTAAAACGGTATGAATACTCACCGGCTTGCTCAGCGAGTTTCTTGAGACCATCCCGGTCGCCTATCGCTAGCAGAAGGGAGCATGAGAGCGCTCAGATCCCCTGCATTCTCAAAGCATTCCCGTGCGAGGTCGAAGCGCCAGACGGCCAGCGCGCGGTCACCGACAGCCTTCCACTTTGACTCCGCCTCGTGCTTGGGTGTTGTACGTGCGATCTCCAGGGCCGCGTCTAGATCGTCGAGTTGAAGTGCGAGGTCGAACTTGTGATCAGGGTCTGTTGTAACCTGTAACGCGAGCTCCTTAAGATCTGTGAAAAGGAGAACGATTGAGTCAGTTTTTCTGCTGAATTCGATGGTTATCAAAGACGTACCTCGGGCTTCTAGGAAACGCGCGACTTTGCTCCGCTGCTCTTTTGGTACAGTCGGCGGGATCTCCTCCGCAGCCTCCATATCCCCACGCAGGATTGCACTCTGATACTCGGTGAGGTTCAAAGACAGGGAGTAACCGAACACTTTAATGTCTTTATCGGCATGATAAACACGGTTGTGAGCGGGGATGTTGCCCAGCAGGTATATTGGGCTATCATTCCATGTTAGCGTGTAGAAGTCTAGGATGAAGAGAGGAAACTTGCTTGTGGAAGGCTCGTCACAGCCAAGTTTGACCACGACCACACCTTCGTCATACCCTACGCCAACCTCGTTCCCCTGCGGTCGGACGGTAATGCACCATGCGCGTACAAGAGCGTTGCTTGAGGTAATTTCCAGGCGGCACGTGCCCGAGTTCCAGATCTTAATCGTTCCGAACCGCTGACAATCAAGGGAAGACTAGAGTGGAATATGGCAAACGAGACGTTGTTGGTGTGTCCTCCAACGTCTGTACATAACTTTTGCTGAGGTAGTCCCAGATTTCGATTGTTCGGTCGTCACCGCTCGTGACAAGATACAGTTTGTCACCGGGGTAGAAGTCAACATAGTTTATGCCGCCCTTCTGATGTGCCTCGAGGGTGAAATTCGGCGTCGAGGAGCTGAGTGACAACATCTTCATGGTGTAATCAAGACAAGAGGAGGCGAAGGTGTTGGTGTCCTTGAGGTTGAATACAAGGTTCATGATGGAGTGCGTGTGTCCTTCTATCTTCAGAGATAATTAGACAAAGTCTCATTTTGAAGCAGTGGATATACGCACCTGAATACACTTCCACTCTTTGTCCCAGTCCTAAGCCTTGATCGTCATATCATTGCAGCCCGTCAGCACAATGCTGATGGGCCTCAAATGCGGTCACTTTCTCGTGAGTGTTGTAATTGAAGACGCGTAGCTGGAAATAGTCTGAAGTTTGAACCAACTCTGATGTTTTTTGCGGACTTAGCGATTTGAAGCTTGAGGCGCGATGATGCTGCGGAGTTTGAATTACCAACTTGAGCAAGACCGTGACGCGTCGCATTCAACGACCTCCTCCCTCTCTCTCTCTTTCCACTTCGTCGTCGTCCATCCATCCCCCTCGACATCCATCCATCCACAGGATGGCCTTCAAATCTTTGTATTTTTGGTTCTGATGGTATGTAACTATACTCTATTCATATTTTATCTTCTTTTTCTGATGATTTACTACTGTGCCACCTGAGTGTGACTGTATGCTTGCAAGTGTTACACCCAGTGTGGCACGGTGGCACGCGGGAGCACGCGTCTCTTCATCATCGACCGAGGCGCTCTGTAAACGACCCGACGACTACAAGCTCGAAGCCGTCCTCGGAAAAGGCGGATTTGGCCGCGTCTACCAGGCCGTGGACATCTCTCATCGCGAATACGGCAAGAAGGTCGCGATCAAGCAGATTCCACGCGCGAGTGTCGATCAAGACAGTCGCCGGGAGATGTTGTTTACAGAGAAGTAGATCCTTTCTTACCTGACTTTGCTTAACTCGCCCTATTATACCCCTCTAATAGAATCCCTCATGGACCCGCATGACTTCATCATCATCCAAGGTCTGGCTGCCGGTGGCACTTTGCGAGGAGCGATGACCAACACGAAGAAGCTGTTCCACATGCATGAAATCAAGTTCATTATGGCGCAACTAGTACGTCTTCCCTTTCCCCCTTTCTCTCGAATGGTGACTCATCATCTCTGCAGTGCTACGCAGTGGGCACCTTGCACGATGGTGCAACTAGTTCGTCTCCGCTTCCTTTCCCCATGTCGTGTCTCATCGTCTTGCAGTGCTATGCAGTGGGCACCTTGCACGACCAGGCCATCGTCCATTGCGACCTCAAGCCCGACAACGTCTTCATGGATGAGCAAGATCGGCTCGTCATCTGGGACTTCGGCCTCGCGCATGTTTTCAAGGGACACGCGGTGAGCATTGACGAGGTACTAACTTACGATGACTGTTGGCACAGGACGAAGGGCAAGTGTGGCACGACGGGCTACACGGCACCAGAGATGCTCCGTGGCGACCATTACTCATACAAGGCCGACAGCTTCTCCGTTGGCGTCATGTTCTATGAGCTTGTCTTCGGCAGGGTGAGCTTCCTCTGTTCCAACCCATCACTTTCACTGACACCGCCTTTATTACTGCCCTTCCGTGGGAGGGATCGCAAGGATCTTGAAGCCAAAGCACTGTACGAAAACGCGTTCATTCCTCGATGGTTCCGCAAGCGCTGCCCAGAGGCATGCCATCTGATGCGGCGTCTGCTAGCCAAGAACCCAGACCACCGCATCCCGGTGCAGGATACCTTGCAGAGCCGGTACTTCCGAGAAGTGTAAGTCAATCAACCGCATCTGCGCCATCTCTAGCTAACCTCCGCCGCAGAAACTGGGATCAGGTCGCAAATAAGACACAGCCTGTCCCCGCTGGTGGAAGACTGCACCACATAAGGTCCAGGAAGGCGCGTACCTCAGCATGTGCGTCCTTGTCGACGACCCGAAGGCTCCATGCGCTGGCGTCCTGACCCGCTGAGTACGAGTTCCTCGCCCCCCTTCGCTGGCGACCAGGGAAAGAATTTCCAGCCTGCTTTTCGCCCATTGCCATGCCAGCTTTCTCTCCCGATTTGCGAGAGGATCGTCTCGCAGTTGGCCTCAGAGTCAAAGAGATCCTCGGTCGTCTCAGCCGTCAGCCCCACCAGTTCGCAACAATTCCATTGAACGAGCCCATCCCGTCGCCTATGCTTCCGGCAAGGAGCATTAGAGATGCTGCGCAAACAGCCTTGTCTTTGGCAGGTGAGCTCTTTTGCGCTATACCTTCACTTACGCTGATGCCGCCTTGTGTTACTAGTTGCCCTTCCGTGGTAGGAATTGCAAGGATCTTGAAGCCAACGCACTGTAAGAGTGCGTTCATTCCTCGATGGTTCCGCAAGCGTTACCCAGGGGCATGCTCGATCTCCGACGTGCATCTGAATGACATTAGTATAGTGTATGATGTACAATAGCACGTTAATATTAATATAATTCATTATTAACCATCATCAGCCATTGACAACGGCTAGAATTAAATAAAAGAGCTGTCGGCGAGCCAGTGTAGATACCCAATGATAGACCTGATGTAACGTAAATTTGATTATAAGGAGTACTAATTTGTCATCAGAGCCGGCAGTCTGATGTCATTTGTAACTAAATATAAGCTATATATGGCCTAGAATTCATGATCAGGGCCCATCATTCATTGGCATCGCTGTCATGACGTGGTGCCTTGTATCTAAAGATAGCTCCCAGCATCGCTATCATGCATTATCATCGACACATTACGGTGTCATCGCTACCATGCTGCTAGACATTACAATGAAAGCTAGAGTATGTAAACTACATAATCCCATTAACTGCGGCAGAATTAATTACATAGGTCACCATAATGACAGCATATATACTAAATTTTAGTCACTATATGCGCAATACAAACACTGAAATCCGGTACAAACCCTAACAGGCTGCTAAGCCATGTATTGCATTTTACGGAATAAAAGAGCCATAATGCTGATTGCCTAAGATAGTAGCTGTAATCATGGCACACTTTGTATTGAATTTTACGTGCCTGATAAGGTCAATATATTTGATACTGGAACCCGAGATACATTAGGGACGATTTTACCTGTTATATTGTATGTTATCGTATGTATTCATATTATCATTTTAAAAACTTTTTCCTGATGTTGACATGAACAATTTGGTACCCTAGGATACATCAACTCATCGCTCGGACGCAGAGGTTGAATATTCATGGATACTTACCGACCGTTCCCTTCCTGTTGATTCCTTACCCTCACGCCAAGTCTGAAACAAAGACTTCCAGTCCTTCGCCAGGTCTCCGCCTATGATGAACGACATGCAAGACGCGCCCACGTTGTGCGACACAGGTAGTTCCTCCAGTTTCGTCGCCCAGCTCGCAGAGTCAGGTATGAGCATAAGGTCAGTCGGCCCTAAGCTCAATTACTTCAACTTGTCATTCAGCATCTGCATTGTAACTTCTCCAAGCGAGGCCTGCGGTCAATTAAAAGGCTCCCTCTTCTGTCTCTTCGAAAGCTGCAATGTTGCCTATGCTGATATCTTGTTGAGCCAGCCTGCTAAAAAACGCGTAATTAAAAACATTAGCAGGACTGGTTGTCAACTTACCCAACATAGCGTGTGCTATCGTGATCACTAGGTCCAAGACGACAGTACTATCGAGCTAGTGCCAAGTAGACGCGGAGGAAGCTGACAAAATAGACTTGTGTTGATTGTGGAAATTGAAAGAGCCGTTCACACGGACAAGATGACTGCAACAGGAACTTGGAAGTGCTGTGCATAACGTAGCTTTCTTCCGAGCAAATCTTCAATCTCACACGTATCGTCGGTACTCAATGGGGAAAAATTGAAAAGATCTCATCCAGTCTACCTGCATATATCAAACAAGCTATTATGAACAACCAAGTTGAACGCAGAACGACATTAGAGAAAGCTATATCGGTGCTCCGAACTTCAAAGACATGCCAGAACTTGAGCTGGATGTTTTAAAACGTTACTTGTCTGCCATAAAAAAACCAATGTTGCAGAACGGTAGTTTGCAAGCGTACCGCTATCAGACAAATTCATACATATAAGTTCGAATCTAGAAACGGATACTGTAGCTCCCCAATGAGCCATACAACGTAAAAGTACATTTAACAGAAAATCCACCTAAATAGAATATAAATGGTACGTGATACTGGAAAAGTTATCATGGGTTCGGATTTATATATAGCAAAATGAGCTCCAAAGCCTGGTATACACCCTGTAGCGCGTAGCCATGCCAAGCGGCTTTCCAGTATTGAGACTCCTCCTTTGCATTCTTCCAACCTTTCACCGCACTGATCGACGTCAACGCATCTACAAGGGCAGAATAGTCCGCGGCTAAGTCCGATACAGCTAGACGCCATTTGCGCATCAAGATATTCATGCCTGCCTGTACGCGCTGGGAGCCGAACCGATTCATAACATACTCCCTGTTCCTTTTGTCGGACTCGATGTCTTCTGCCCATATCCTCTCCATCGTGGAGGGAGGCACGACATTGCTGTAAAGCTTAGCGTACAGAGTAACCCACACGAATGACTCGATGTCGTCAACTGGAGACTGAATGTAGTCGACTCTCCCGGGCCCTTCATTGATTAGGTTGTTTGACATGAACACTTCTGTAACCTGAGAGACATCAACTCATCACTCAGACGCAGAGCTTGAATATGCTTGGATACTAACCGACCGCTTCCTTCTTGTTAACACCTTTTCCTCGCTCCAATGCTCGAACATATACTTCCAGTCCTTTGCCAGGTCTCCGTCTATGATGAGCGCTATGCAAGACGTGCCTATATTGTGCGCCTCAAGTAACTGCTCCAGTTTAGTCGCCCAACTCGCAGCGTCAGGTATGAGCATAGCTTCATCCTGTTCCAAACCCAAATCCATCAATTTGGCATTCAACATCTGCATGGTTACTCCACCAAGCGACGCTTTGAACTCATCGGTCAATTGAAACGGCTCTCTTTCTTCCGGCTCTTTGAAAGCTAGAATACTGCTTAAGCTGACATCTCTATGCAGAAAGCCTTGCTGATACATGTTGAGCCAGCCTGCTCAAGAACATGTAAGTAAAATACTATTGAACTGTTCAGAAACTCACCCAACATGGCGTGTGCGACCTTGGTCGCCAGGTCCTTTCCAGGACGACAATCAGTTAGCGACTTCATGGAAGGGGCCATAGTCACAGTTCAGTGTGTTTGTGGAATTGAAGAGAAATTCCAGGAAGTTATAGCACTACATAGTTGTGGTTGTACAGTGCCGAAACCACAGGTTTACGACCACAATCAACATTCAACAAAAGCATGCGAATGAGCGCTAGACGGCCACAGATACAATACGAATTATCCAGCTAGTGCCAAGGAGACGCGGAGGAAGCTGAGGAAATAGACTTGTGTTGGTTATGGAAAGTGAAAGAACCGTTCACGCGGAACTCAAGTAGTCTCGTAACCAGACCAGGCTACTTATATGGGTCGCTTTGCTCGGAAGGTGTAACCGGTCTGGTTTCCAAGCTTTTGATTTAAAGGACTTGTCGCTGAGATTGAAATATAATACAAACGTAGTAGCAGACCCAGTTGATGTAATGACTAAGACGTGAATTAAAATAATGCCACACGCTTTTTTGGTTGATGTGACGTGAAGTCACACTGTGGCAATCGTGTGCCTTTGCGTAATCAATCAACGCGACGTGCTTAACGCGCGTCTACCAGTACGTTGATCTCTTCGCTTCACTGTATACTCACTTCTAATTTATCATGGATTCCAACTGTTTAACCTCTGATTTGTGCGACGAGTGGTGACTTTCCGTAGGCTTTCTGTATTTTTACAGATTAGATGCGACCCTTTTTGACACCGCAAGTGTGCTTAGCGATGACCTTTGCTTATGGATCCAAAGACCCCGGCACATATAAACACTGCCTTCATTGCCTTTCAAATCATCTTAAAATCTGTATTCTATTCTGCAAGCCTATACAGAAAGTGGGTGACTTTCCGTAGACTTTCTGTATTTTTACAGATTAGACGCGACCCTTTTTCGCACCGTCGCGAAGCTTAGCGATGTCCTTTTCCTATGGATTCAAAGACGCAAGATAGGATAACGCCCGTAGGGGCAAGCTGGTTGCTTGCAAAACCCGAACACACCTCCGGGCGTTAATTATCTGCTCTGATGCATTATTTTATTTTATTTATCCAAAACTTGATTCCATTTGGGCCACCAGTGAGGCAAGCTCCCTGACATGCAAAATTACAATTCCATATAAATATGAAAATAAACAGTAATTCAGACACTGAATGCACTATGTAGTACCAAGGTGGGCAATGTCCGAGGCTTCAGCGCGCTTCGCCCGGGCGTCCGCCCGTGCTTGCACGCTTGCGCTCGGACATTTATACCTGCGGCGGGCTTGCATCACGCAATAGAAAAAACAGAAGAGACTAAGAGACTGCAGTAGACTGACTGAAGCACTGAATTAAGTCAACGGCACTGATTTCAGTAAGCTGTTCCTAGGCCTGATTAATGGAAGGACATGCCTGAATAAGTAAATTTTTACTTAAGATTTTACTTAACAGGACTTTCTGTCTCTCAGGGCATTTAAGTAACACTTAAGTCAATTTCAGCAAAAAATAGTTTTTGAATTGGAAGCACGTGCATGCAAACTTTTTGTAACATTTAGCCCGCTATAACTGGGTAGGGGCAACGCCCACTTAACAGATGGCCTACGTTTATAAGCGGCATGAAGTCGGCTGCTTGCCTAATTTGGAAGTTATGGTGGCACGAGATTCAGACTTGTACTTTCTGCTGTAGACCCATTAATTAAGCTTAATTATATATTGAAATGTGATATTCATATGTATTATACTTAATATCTAAGAAATTGCACCTTTAAGTGAAGCATATGAATGTTCTAAGTGCAGGAAACAGTGAAACAAGTTCTTGTCACGCGTGACATGCTGCGTTACCGCGCGTTTAGTAACGCAAATGCACTGAAATGCTGATTTCATTATTTACAATAATCCGGCTTCCACACACACTACAGGCCTTTGTATTTGTGACAGAAATGATAAGAGACTATTTACGGAGGAATCGTTGGGAAAAAAAGTGTAATAACTCAACTCTAATGGGCAGATCATCTCCTTATCTCAATTACAACTGCAAAATTCAAAGATTTTTTCCCAACAATTCCTCCCTAAACAGTGCGTAGTTACACTGACAACTTTTGAAGGGGATACCATCAGTGGAACTCCTTATTAATTGTAAATTATAAAAAGTAGAGTGTATGCTATCCAAAAGAAGTAATGTCATATTACGAACAAACAAGATCGGGCTTTCCCGAGTTGCAGAGCGTTGCCCCTACCCACTATAACCCTTACACCTAGGGGTGTTCGGGAATTTCAGCACCTCAATGTACCTATCTGACCCGCGTTTTATCATAATCTGACACATCGACTTATATAAATCCAACCCCTTATAATACATAAATCTGACAATTATAACGGCTATTGCCAACATTTTAAAAGTAATATCGGACAACTTGCGAAATAATATCTGACAATTTGAGAATCAATATCTGACAATTTGAGTTATCTAAATCCAACCCCGGCATTTACAAGAATCCAACCCTCCAATGTATACATTTCTGACCCTTAATAGTATCCAATTCCAACCCTTCAAAGTATCTAAATTCAACCTCTCAAAGTATGCAAATTCGACCTCTCAAAAGTATGTAAATCCCACCCCTGGAGTATTGATTTCTGACCCCTCATAGCACCATTATCTGACCACCGTAAAGTATATGTATGTGACCCTCGTGAGAATCTATTTTTGACCCCTCGGTGTATCCAAATCCAACCCTCCGTATACCCGAACCTCAGACCTCACTCACGACAGCAGCAGCGATGATCACGATTTCCCTCCGCTCGTTTCCAAAGATGTTCACACTTCGATATCGGAAAGTCTTGCTTATCTCAAACACGGTGTGCGCTTGAGCAGCGCCAACTGGGATGCCGACGCCAACAACTTTCGTTCAGCAAGCAAGGTCGATGAGGTATACCTCGCATACATCATTCTCGAGATGCAGATAGTTGTCGGGTGCGCTATGTCAACTGGAGAACCGGAGCTCTCCTACAGCCCACCTGACTGCGACCCAACCGGAGATTAATCCCAGACCGACGGGATTATAAGTATCTTTGCGGAAACCGACGCCATTGGAGATCTTTATTCGTCCGATGAGAAGCCACTGAAAGGACAACCCCATATGTCAGTGATATTACCAGCTACCAAGTCAAGTGCTAGTACTTGCCATGGCTTGGGTGCCAGTGATCGGGTAACCTGACATGGTATGTGCTATTCTTTTCTCTTGTTTCTCTTTGCTCACGTCTTATTACTTCCAAGGAACTTCGCAACGACAAATTCATCAGCCATTTACAGCTCTCCAACCACTCCAACTCCGCTTATACTTCGCCCATCGCGTTCCAGCCATTCAGGCTCTCTGCTTCGTCACTATCTGCACCATTTGACTCGAGTGGTGTCTGCTCGACACTACCTTCCATTCGACCTTTGAACCTCAATAGAAAGTACTCTTGTTCTCGCTGTCCGTGCCACCCGATCAGTGGAAAGACTAGCCCAGTTCTCGATACTCAAGCACTCCAACCCCCAAAACGTCCGCTTTGTTCTTGTGCTACTCTTCGACTGATTCGCCTCCTTCGACTGATTCGCCTCCTTCGACTGATTCGCCTCCTTCGACGCTCCTGCGCGAACTGCTTAGGGTGCTGCTTCCGATGCACCCCGGACGACCGTCCATCGATTTGTCACTCATCGATCTACGCCTTTGCCTCCGCCGAGCCAGCATATCCTCCGTCACGATTCTTGAGGGGGCTGAATTGCGGGGCAATTAAGTTGTCAGCTCCACATTGCCAGTATAGCAGAGGCTTTTTCTTCAATCGTAAGCAGGTCTTTTCTTTAACCCTCAATCGCATGCTGAACCGTAGAGTTAGTGTACGCCTCGCGTCCATTAGCTTGGACGGCAGTTCCCCTTCCGAAACCGTGAGTTTATTCTTCTTCTGGTCTTGAATACCATTCTCACCCTCAGACGCAGTGTAGGAAGTTGCCACCCAGATATCCACCATCCTGGGTCCAATCTGTTAAGTGGCAGACCACCTCTGAAAACGTGAGCGTTTACAATCTTATCTGCTTGCTATCTTTCTCACCCTCAGTCTATGTAGGAAGTTTGCCATATAGTTTTCGACAACCATCCTGGTGCAGTTACCGACGCACCCAAGTTTGCGTCCATTGAGCAACCTCGTTAATCATACGCCTGCTGCTTCATCCACGACAGTTCCTCGGCTTTCTGACATTCGCCTGTCAGTGACGTACAATACATGCGATCTGTCGGGCTAGTGCCAAGCACCCCCTTGTTTGCCAGTTTCCTTCCACAAGGATCCTGGCGAGCGTTGTGTCAAGTCCCGTGTTGCACGACATTTGCTACTTGCTGCTCCTATTTGAGATCGTACGTGCACCTTTCTCTTGTCTCACATCGACATCCTAACTTCTTGTAACAGTGATCAAAAGCGATCAGCAGCCACATATCCCAAGAAAGCAAAGCATTAAAGAAGTCATCAAGAGTAGAGCCAACCCGTCCTGAGGTCTCAAGAGTCTCAAGTCTAGCAACGGAATCTAAGCGGCGACCAGTCAATCGACCCACTCATCAGCTGCAGATCTAGGCCAGATCTAATGCTGCAAGGTTTCACTAGACAGACTGCACCTAGGCCAGGCTCAGTCTCGTCGGTGTCAAGGTTGCCCACTACGCGCATACGTTCTCGCGCTCACGATTCCAGCTCTCCGCGCAAAGACTCCTCCCAAGACTGCAATGACGACCACCGCTCCTGGGACATTCTGCTCTTGCCACTCTTGCCTCGCTCTGTAGGACTGTGACCTACCATACACACGAAGAGTGGCTGGTTATCACTGCTTCGACCTATTAGAATATATACTCTATTTGTTGTTACAAAATCTTCGCTGCTGCGCTTAGCATTGGACCGCGCCTGCCACTCGGAATTCCTGGTGGCCTACGAGACTATTCAATATCAAGAAATTTTCTCTGTCTCTTCTGCTAAGTAAAGGAATCAAATACATTGTATGACAGTACTACCCACCTCTGTAGTGGGAATAGCGTTGAAATTAATGCATGTTTGTGTTGGGGGCCATTAGCTCTGACGGCGCTATACTACAACTTGAAAGCTTTACACGATGACGTGAGAAAGATGTTGGAATTAAGTTCTTTTTGGGCTGGATTTACATACTGAAGTATGTCCAAATTAGATTTTAAAAAGGGTCGGAAATACATATTAAAGAGGGTCAAATTTACATTCTAGATGGGTTGCATTTGAATACTACAGAAGGTCAGATATGGATACTACAGATGGGTTGGATATATATACTTTATGGGCGGATAGGTTGGAAATTACTTCTAATAAGGGTTGGAATTGTGTTATTTGAGGGGTCAGATAATGATAAACCTGCGGTGTTGGAAATACATTCTTTACAGGGGTTGGATTTAGATACTTAATTCTGTCAGAATTAGATACTCCAATTGTTGGATATTGATACTCCGATTGTCAGATATTTTATCTAACGGAGGTTGGATTTTACTTCTTATATGGGTCAGTTATACATTTCAAGTGTCCAGGTGTCAGATAATGGGTGTCAGATGTCAGATAGGTACATTGAGGTGCTGAAATCCTATTTTGGTTCAAAGACCCCGGCACATATAAACACTGCCTCCATTGCCTTTTCCAAACATCTAAAAATCTGTATTCTGTTCCGCAAGCCTACGGAAAGTCACCCAGTCACCCAGTAACGTTGAAGGCAAGGGACACACGTTCTATGTACGCGACTGCCGTGACACTTATTAGCTAATGTTAACTCAATTCTTTATTACATTCACATGACGACATCAGACTTTATTTTTGGAATACTACAGGGGAACCGACCAAATCGCTACTACATTAAGATTAGTTTCAAACTCAGCGACAAAGTCTTGTAATCGAAAACCTTGGAAACCAGGCCAGCTACGCTGTGCTTAGTCTCGTAACCAGACCAGGTTACTTATATGGGTCGCTTTGCTCGGAAGGTGTAACCGGTCTGGTTTCCAAGGTTTTGATTTCCAAGACTTTGCAGGGAGTTTGAAATATAATACAAATGAAGTAACAGACCCAGTTGTTGTAATGACTAAGACGCGAGTAAAAAATAATGCCACACGCTTTTTTGGTTGGCGTGACGTGAGGTCACACTGTGGCAACCGTGTGTCTTTGCGTAATTGATCGACGCGACGCGCTTAACGCGCGTCTACGTTGATCTTTTCGCTTCACTGTATACTCACTTCTAATTTATCATGGATTCCAACTGTTTAACCTCTGATTTGTGCGACGAGTGGTGACTTTCCGTAGGCTTTCTGTATTTTTACAGATTAGATGCGACCCTTTTTGACACCGCAAGTGTGCTTAGCGATGACCTTTTCCTATGGTTCCAAAGACCCCGGCACATATAAACACTGCCTTCATTGCCTTCCAAATCATCCAAAAATCTGTATTCTATTCCGCAAGCCTACAGAAAGTCACCCAACTAAGCACACTTGCGGTGTCAAAAAGGGTCGCATCTAATCTGTAAAAATACAGAAAGCCTACGGAAAGTCACCCAGTAACGTTGAAGGCAAGGGACGCGCGTTCTAGGTACGCGACTGCCATGACACTCAGCTAATGTTAACTCAATTCTTTATTACATTCACATGACGACATCAGACGTTATTTTTGGAATTCAGGGGGAACCTATGAAATCACTACTCCATTTGGATTAATTTCAAACTCCCTGCAAAGTCTTGTAATCGAAAACCTTGGAAACCAGGCCAGCTACGCTGTGCTTGCTCCGCAAGCCGTATAAAGAAAGTAGCTTGGCCTGGTCACGAGGCTAGCTGTGCTTGCTCCGCAAGCCGTATAAAGAAAGTAGCTTGGCCTGGTTACGAGGCTATGGCCTGGTTACGAGGCTATGGCCTGGTTACGAGGCTATGGCCTGGTTACGAGGCTATGGCCTGGTTACGAGGCTATGGCCTGGTTACGAGGCTACTAGAACTCAAGATGACTGAAGGGGGAATAACTTCCTTCACAAGTCCTCACACGCCGAATTATCGTCCCTGTAGCAGTATGTACTGCCAGTAGAAGATAAACAATAATGACACATCCAGTCTAACTAATCATACATAGCAGGCTATTATATAGAATGTAGAATAATACTTGACGCTGGAAAAGCTACATCGTGCGTTCATCTATCAATATAAGCCAATATGAGCTCCAAGCTCTGGCAAACGCCCTGCAGCGCGTAGCCATGCCAGGCGGCTTTCCAGAACTTAACCTCCTCCTCTTCATTCTCCCAACCATTTTCCTTATCACTAATCATCGAAAGCACGCTTACTAGGGTAGAATACTCCATGGATAAGTCCGATACAGCTGAACGCCATTTGCGTATCAAGGTATTCATGCCTGCCTTGCCTGCATTCTCGAAGCCGAATCGACGTGCAATGCACTCCCTGTTGTATATGTCGGACTCGAAGACTTCTGCCCATTTTTTTTCTCTCGGCGAGGGCGCTACGATACTGTTTTTAAGCTTCGCGTATAGAGTAACCCATATGAATGACTCGATGTCGTCGATTGGTGACTGGATGTAACCGATCATTGCCCTATCGACCAGGTTGCTTGACATGAACAATTTCGTACCCTGGAAGACATTAGCTCACTCGGACGCAGGTGATGGATATGCTTCACTACTCACGCAGCGATCCCTTCCCATTAACTCCTTTTCCTTGCGCCAATTCTCGAACAAACGTTTCCAGTCCTTAGCCAGGTCGCCGTCTGTGATGAACGCCATGCAGGATGTGTCTATGTTGTGCGACACGAGCAATTGCTCCAGTTTCGTCGCCCAGCTCGCAGCGTCAGGTATGAGTATTAGTTCAGTCTGCTCCAAGCCCAATTGTTCCAACTTGTCATTCAGCATCGGCATGGTCACTTCCCCAAGAGATGCTTTGAACTCATCAGTCAATCGGAAAGCTTCTCTTTGTTCCTTTTCTTTGGAAGCCAGAACATTTCCTATGCTGACATCTCTGTGTAAGAAGCCGTCCTGATAGACATTGAGCCATCCTAGAAAATAATCAGACCTCAATCACCGAAATACTAGGCTTATGAGCTCACCTAGCATAGAATGCACAACACAAGTTGCCAGTTCCTTCCCGGGACGAACATTGACAAACGACTCTCCCAGCGACGTCATTTCAATTAAGACACGAATCCGAGGTTCTGGTAGCCCGACATTGAATGATTCGTAGGCATCATAATAATGTGCTTTAGCGGCATTCTCTTTTGGAAGGTATATTGACGTTGATTGCAGTTGTCCGGTCGAATAACAAGCCTTGTACGTCGCTCGTATGTTGACGACACCAAATCTGTTCCATTTGGATCCTATTGATTCGCCTTCAATATTTGCATCACTCATAAGAACCCAAATTTCTTTCACAACCCTAATGGGGGACTTGCTGTCATCCACTATTTCCCGGTGCGCTTTTAAGTAGTGACCAGAGGAGCCCCTAGCCTTGGTCGGAAAGTAGAAATTGCTTGGGACAATCCTTTGATCTGCTCAGTGGCGTATGAATATCCATACCGCATAGCAACAAAGGCAATTTGAAGCTTACCTGGTGCTGCTGGAGAAGGCAGTCGTTGTAATTTTGAGTTAGATAAAGGAAGTAAAGGATGCATGATCACGAACCTTGCGAACCCTCGCCGATTGTCACGGTACCCAGGATGCCAGATAGTGAAGGTCCATTGCCCGTTCTACGCTTGTTCGAATTTGCAGGCCTTCCGTCCCCACTACTCAACTTTCTTTTCTTAGCGTTCACAGACTTCGTTTCGCACTGCGGGGTAGTTGTAACAGTAGAGAGGTCAGGAGTATCACTCTCGCTGAGTTTGACCATGTTAACGATTGTGGCACGGCCTCGAACGCATGACGTGTGATACAGCTTCCCAATGATGTTCCAAGTTACGTTGCCCAGATTGTACGAATTGCTGTCATTCGAATCCGAAAAGCCGGCATCTCGCCTTTCTTTCCAGCTCATGACAGTCATGATAATCTTCAGGAAGTCTAGTCTTTCGTCCTTTTCCGTGAGTACTAGTGCTGGAGATGCGGTGAGACCACTCCGGTGAAATATTATGAAGCGTGCCTCGTTGCTCTTGTGATTGAAACCAATCGAAAGGGCGAATAAACGTGAAGGGCACGCGTCAAATTGACAACGAGCGTAGGTTGCGAGTTGGGCGACCAAGTCTGGCCAATCATCCTTCAGTTCACAAACAAGTGTAATTTGTCTGCTTTCGTCTGTCTCCTCCAACACAAGGACGTGTTTGAGAATCCTTGAACCACTCACCATGTCCATCAGAGAGATGTTCTGGGATAGGAACCCAGACTTATCATGAAGTGCGCCGCGACAGGATGCAATGGTCTGATTGAGAAAATCTCTCATGGGCTCGAAGTAAGTTTTAGCCTCCGTTGATGACTCTTCGACGTCTTTCTCCGTGTCTTTAGGCCAGGACGCGGAGCCTGGGCCAAGATAGTCGTCCAAGAATGGGCCTTTAGCTCGTTCATAGGCAATATGAAACGCTTCGGTGTCGGTGTAGCAATCGAAGTCTTCCATGTAGATATTCGCCTCCGGGTTCTCTGGATTGCGTGGAGTCTTGGGTGAGAGCATCTTGATGAATACGTCGGTAGGAAACTGCCATGTCTGCGAGCCCACCTCCTCCCACGTACTATCCTGGCCGGAGCCTGAGTGAATATTGCTGCTCATGATTGGATTTCAGAAAGGGCAGCGCCGTAGTGAGAGACATAGTCAGTGGATGGTGACGGTTAAATAGAGAGATGGGAGGTGTACCACGCTCAGTTAACCACAAACGTCTCAACCACAACTTGAACTTGAACTAATCGCGCAACTTGAACGCGTGCCGAATGCCAGCGTCCGCACGTGACTCGATAATAGCCTGAAGCTACTACGCAAAGTTTATTGTACCCCAACTAGCACAATGCACATAGCTGCCATTCTTCGTTCATGCTCTTCACGAGCCTCTGTTCCAAGACGTGGTGCGAGATTGAGAATAACCCGACCTGGGTGGAACAGCACGGTAGCGAGCTCAAGTCGAAACCTCAGTTCCTCGTCGCGTAGAGAGTCTTTGACAAGCCCGAACACGAAGGAAGACCCAGAGCAAAAATCAGAAGCTGGTTCTCATGCACCGCCAACGCAGCAGACGGCAGGAGGTGCAAGAGATAGGTCGACTGTCGGGGTGAGACGAGCTCTATCTCTATCTCTTAATAACTGACCGGAACTGACTACTTGTCAGGTGTTCACGCCCACAGCGGCTGTAGTTTTCATCCTCACTGGAGTCGGATTGTACTTCTACTTTAATCACGAGAAGCAGAAGTTGCAGGAACAGAAGAGTAAGTCAGTCACACAGTTAGACTCGATTTTTGCACATAGCTAAGAATGCCCTCTAGAGAAAGAGCTCGAGTCTCGTAAATGGGGCAAAGCGGCCGTTGGTGGACCATTCTCTTTGACAACTCATGACGGGCAGACATTCACGGAGAAAAACCTTCTTGGAAAGTGGAGTCTTGTTTACTTTGGGTTCACGAACTGTCCGGACATATGTCCCGAGGAGCTTGACAAGATGACGAAGGTCGTGGAGGAACTAGGTGCGTTGCACTCGGAGTGTTCTTGGATTAATGACTAGATTACTGTCGAATAGACAAGGAGCTCGGGCCTATCACACAGCCTGTCTTCATATCCGTCGACCCCGCACGAGACTCCCCGTCCGCCATCCGATCTTATCTCTCCGACTTCCACCCCAGGCTGGTCGGTCTGACGGGGACCTACGATGCGATTAAGGCAACATGCAAGACATATCGTGTATATTTCTCGACGCCGAAGGACGCAAAGCCGGATGGGGACTATCTCGTTGACCATAGCATTTACTTCTATTTGATGGACCCGAGCGGGGAGTTTGTGGATGCCTTTGGGAGGAGCACGGAGGTCGAGGATGTCATGCGGAGGGTGAGGGAGGAGGTGCAGAAGTGGGAGAAGGAGTTCGGCAGGAAAGCGTAGACGTGGATCGTATGTAGAGTAAAAGTAACGTACTACTATAATAAATCCCAGCTCTTACAATCAGTCGTTGAAGTGTCTGAGTCTTTCTATGTTTTCATATAGGTTATAGAGAGCGAGTTGACATTGTCCAGTGAAGAGCTAATTGGCACAGATTCGTCTGCAAATTTGCGTTCACTCATCGGCATCTTCTGCAGCTGCCAGTTTTCGCTTCGAGAGCTCCTTCATCCGGCGCATGTAGCTGTACCAGATAAAGCGTCGTCAGTTTAGTAGAGGACAACATCATTTCAGGAAAGCCTACTCCTTGTATTGGCACCTGCGACAATCAACCTCGTAATTAGGAGATATAGCACGCAATGATTGGAAAGGAACATACTCTTCATAGGCATGTCGTTCGGTCTCGCATTCCCAAGGTACGTAGAGATTATCGCGTCGGCAGACGTTGAGCGGGATGAGTAGTCTGTTTCGCGGTACGTTTAAGTCATAATAGTTTAGAGAAAAGGGAAATCAACGAACGCTGAGCACGAGTCCCGCCATCCTAGGGGAACCTTTTTGGACTTGAGCTCAGTTTGCGAGGCCGTTGTTGAACTCGCCATTGTGCGCGGTAGTCTTGAAAGTGAACGTCTCCTGGAGAGTTGAGTGCCACCGATTCTGGAAGTACAGATTACGTAAAGTACAACGACATTCAAGTACTTCTTTGTCCATTCCATGCAATCCTTAGTGCTCCTCCGCGTCAGAAAGACAAGACAAAATGCAACGATTCATAATTATTGTCAATACGTAAGAAATGATAAAAGCAAAGACGAAGAGAGGTGAAGACTAAACTACTTTTTCGGTTGTTCCTCGGGCTGCATGCTCATCTCGATTGCCCGAGCGATCGCAGCCTCCTCATCTTCCTCCATCTCCTCTTCATCACCAGCACCAGCAGCGAGTGCAGCGGGCTTTGTGGCACTTCCATCACCCATTTCAACGTCCTCCGATTGCTGTGAGAGTCGTAACGCTTCTTGTAGTGCGGCCTCTTCCTCGGGGTCGATCTCGGAGTCCATGAGAGAGGGTTGCGTTTGCGCGGCGGGTACTGGGGTCGAGCTGGAGCCTGCGCTGGTCGTTGAGGTAGCAGAGATTTCTTGGGGCCCGGAAGGCCCTGCAGATCCTGCGGCAGCAGCTTCTTCACGTGCGCGGCGTGCTCTTTCTTCCTCTAACGACATGCGGAGAACCTGTACGAACACATTAGTCAGAATGAACGAGAGAGGTGTGATATGAAAATCACGGACCATAGCGAGTTCTGGGTCAAGGTTCGGGTCCACGCCGCCAAACTCGTCAAAGTCTGCGTTTGCGCCTGGCGCGCCTGCGGGATTCGTTATGTCCGCCATTGCCTGGTCGCGGTCACCCCGGTCTTCGGAAAGGACAGAAGACGATAGAACCATGTCAGATAGTAGACGTCGAGGGTCTGGTGGCGCATTCAAAAGGTGCCTATAGCGTATCATGTATTAGAAAAGATGGTTAAATTATTTACGGGAAGCAGACTCACGAGTTGTCACCGCTATTTGCCCCGTCTACCAAAGCCTTCAGTAGCGAAGTTTCAGAGTCCTCTTCAATGCCGTCCCCAAAGCAGATGATGTCGATCGCAATGTTGTTCTTCTTGAGTTTCTTCGCGAGTTTCTGGATGTTCTTCTCGTCTAGCCCTGGTGAGCCCACTGCGGGGGACCCTAGGAAGACGATTATGCGTTGGCGCAGGTTCTTGTTCTGACGATGCTTGAGTGCGAGTTGGGCGACGTTGATTGCAGTCTGGAGGTCCGCGGACCCGCCCATCTTGCTGCGAGCGTCGTAAATGCCTTGCATGATTTGGCCAGGTTCGCGGGTGTGAGTTAATAGTACTTCTGGCCTGAGTATCCAGTTAATTAAAGGCAAGATTAACATCTTCAAAGTACTGCTCACCCTTTCCCTCCCATGCTCATCACGCCGACCGAGTTCTCTGGATTCGAGTCCGTCTTGATCTGAAAGACGGTGTTCACGGCGTCCGCCTGCACGTCGAAGCGCGAGGGTGCGTAGTCGCCGTTGCGCATGTACTCCGAATTGTCGATGATGATCATCGTAGCTTCGAGCGGCATGGTGGGCGATGTCTGAGGGGCGTTGTCGCTGTCGTAGAGTAATGAGCAGCAACTTGAGTCTTGCAGCGTATAGGTGACGCGTCGCGCGCACACCGCACTGGCCATCAGGGTCCATTTCAGCGCCACCAGTCACGTGCAAAGATAAAGCCGGCCCTAGGTAAAGATCGATAACCTCCACGCGCCCTTTGCCCTTTCGTAGGCAACTCTCAGTTCATCAACTCCTCAGCGCCGTCCTCGCCGTCGCCGCCGACCAGCAAAGGTACGTGCTCATCGCCATGCGCAGTGACGAGCTACGCATACTGATCATCTGCTCTTGGCATGCTGCGGATATCCTGACACACTCGGTGTGCACTGCTTACAACTCGTGCTGCGCATCTGCTCCTGGGCATTCCACCCCCCTACTTAAACCGTCGTTACATCAACCTCTGCAACTAACAGAATCTCCCGTTTACCTCCTATTTCTCTTTTCTTGTTCACGAAAACCTATCAAAAATGGAAGAAGAAGTAGCAGCACTCGTGCGTACAATCATACTAGATGGCGTTGCATAACAGATTGCTTAGACTTTGTTTGTAGGTCATTGACAATGGTTCCGGCATGTGCAAGGCTGGCTGTAAGTGCTTCCCCCCAACTTCATTGAACTTGAGTCTGACTGGTTTTCTTGTTTGCAGTCGCTGGTACGAGATTCTATGCATCTTACCCAATATAGCCTCTTAACTTCTCGCCCAATCAGGTGACGATGCCCCTCGCGCTGTTTTCCCGTGAGTATATGCTATACTCAAGGATTGCACCTTCGCTGACCTTATGCAGGTCTATCGTCGGACGTCCCCGTCACCAAGGTGTGATGGTGGGTATGGGACAGAAGGACTCTTACGTCGGGTGAGCGGAGATTAACGATCGCTAGAGGTGGCCTTCCTGATCAAGTACGTGATAGTGATGAAGCCCAGTCAAAACGTGGTATCTTGACCCTCAAGTATCCGATTGAGCACGGTATTGTGACGAACTGGGACGACATGGAGAAGATCTGGCATCACACTTTCTATAACGAACTTCGTGTCGCGCCGGAGGAACACCCTGTGCTGTTAACAGAGGCGCCGCTGAACCCGAAGGCGAACAGAGAGAAGATGACGCAGATCATGTTCGAGACATTCAACGTCCCCGCGTTCTACGTGTCTATCCAGGCCGTCCTATCGCTGTATGCCTCGGGTCGTACCACGGGTATCGTGTTGGACTCCGGTGATGGTGTCACCCACACCGTGCCCATCTACGAGGGTTTCTCGCTTCCCCACGCCATCCTTCGTCTCGATCTTGCCGGCCGTGATTTGACAGATTATCTCATCAAGATCTTGATGGAGCGCGGCTACCCCTTCACCACCACTGCCGAGCGTGAAATCGTCCGCGACATCAAGGAGAAGCTGTGTTACGTCGCACTCGACTTCGAGCAGGAGCTACAGACTGCGGCTCAGTCGTCGGCACTCGAGAAGAGCTACGAATTGCCGGATGGACAGGTCATCACGATTGGCAATGAGAGGTTCAGGGCACCTGAGGCGCTTTTCCAGCCTTCGCTGCTTGGTCTTGAGTCTGAGGGCATCGACCGAACAACCTACAACTCTATCATCAAGTGCGATCTCGACATTAGGCGTGATCTATACGGCAATGTCGTCATGTCAGGCGGTACGACGATGTACCCTGGTATTGCGGACCGCATGCAGAAGGAGATCACTGCTCTCTCGCCATCAAGCGTGAAGGTGAAGATTGTCGCACCGCCAGAGCGCAAGTACTCCGTCTGGATTGGTGGTTCCATCTTGGCCTCGCTGTCGACCTTCCAGAACCTGTGGTGCTCAAAGCAAGAGTACGACGAGTCTGGTCCGGGTATTGTCCACCGCAAGTGCTTCTAAGTGCAAGCGGTGCATGGTCTTCTTTGGAGGTTTGGAGGTTGGTGGGGTGCATTAATCAGTAATGGATGGAACGTAGGCGGGTGGCAAAGGGAAGAAAAAATTGGAAGAAACGGACAACTCTTTGCGTTGTATTAGAAAGCCCCGACATAAATGTTTTTGCGTGCGGTTGCGTAGCAAAACTACTGCTCAGTACCTTTTTCTTTCTTCTTTGCTCCTGTTCGTCGTCACCCTTTATTTTACGATATGTTACGGTTTTGCTGCATGACAAACTATACCTTAACGTTTGTGTATATCGTTTTTTTTTTCTGAAGAATAGCCAGTAAGGGTGCGTGATAGGGAGATAATCAGGACATGACGCTTTTCATTGCAACAAAACTGCACACTATGTCGTCTACTTTGGCATTCTGTTTACTGGGATCCTTTTGCAGCGCAGTCACAGCTGGGTCACCGTTGAGCTTATAATACTGAATCAGAGTGTTAGTCAGAGCGAGTGATTGATACAAAGCGCATAGATGTAACATACTTTTCGGATTGAGGACCAGTCTGTGATGTCCTTGAGGTTCTCTAACGGCACTAAGTCACCTTCAACAATCTCTTTCGTCGCTTTCTCCACGACGCTAGCATCCGAAGGAGGACCGATGCTGACTACAAGCAATGATCTGCTGGTATCGGATACGCCAAATCGACGCAGGGCCTCGGTGATCTGGTGAAGTCTATGAGCCATGATGAGCTGTTTTGACAAGAAAAGTATGGACATTGTTTGTCGGGTTCAAAGACCATATGATCTCTGAGTGAACAGTCTTCGTCTTCAAGCTATTCTGTGCATCGGCGAGCATCGATTGGTGAATTGCAGTCTGTAGATGCAGCCTGCTCGCCACCTGCAGCGAAAGACAGCTCAGATCATAGTGCAGAGCTCTCCGTCTTTCTTATGTTTCTTACTAGTTTGGCCTCGACGAACGCAAAGTTAATCGCCGCCCGCTCTGCGTCGCCTTCGGGCCCCAGCATCGTAGCTGCCTGGATGATTCGGGAGCGTATTGTCGATGCATTTTTTACATTGGCAAACAGCGCAATATGAACGGTGGAAATGTGAGGCGGAAAATGGGAGTAGGTGTATGCCTCCATCTATGTATGGGTTGAGAGCAAGAAAGTGTAATGAGTGTCTCGGGCGTGACGCGTCAAGGACACGACACTCCGAAACCAAGCTTTGATTCAATCCATCACCTTTT
Source organism: Trichaptum fuscoviolaceum (assembly GCA_910574455.1). Classification (NCBI taxonomy): domain Eukaryota; kingdom Fungi; phylum Basidiomycota; class Agaricomycetes; order Hymenochaetales; family Trichaptaceae; genus Trichaptum; species Trichaptum fuscoviolaceum. Next base: position 1,311,717 of record CAJSYZ010000003.1, on the reverse strand, counting down.
CCTATAAGACTCTCAGCTGGGACACCCTCCAGCATGAGATTCCCCGTCGACATGTTCGCTAAACTTCCTTTTAGCCTGCTCCTCACCTCGCTCGCGCTGGCCACGAGCGCACTGCCCGTCGAGAGCGTCGAACTTCTCGTCCTCACCCCGGACAACTTTGACAAGACCGTTGCAGATGGCGTCTGGTAGGGATATTGCTGTGTGTGTATTCTACAGGGTGTCGGGTCTGACGGAATTGAACAGGTTCATTGAACATTTCTCGCCTTACTGCCACCATTGCAGGCAGTTTGCACCGATGTGGGAGAAGCTTGTGGCTCACTACGAGTCGATGGACGAACCCGGTGTCAGACTTGCTCAAGTCAACTGTGCCACTCATGGAGGTGCGTTGGAAGATGCAAGGCAGGCATCCGAGCCTTCTTGGAAGTGTAACAGGTCTTGCGAAACATGGTTTCGACTCAGCAGTTGTCTTTCTTTCGGATAATGCTCATTTGCTGAGCAATAACTTTGTCCATGAATATAGCTACCATGTTTTGTAGACCCGTCTCGGGCCTGTCACAGTCTCGTGTCCCCCGAGTGCTGACTGACAACTTTATTCTGCCACTCAGATCTTTGCAACGCTCATGGCGTCACCGGTTACCCCCAGATGAACTTGTACAAGAGCGGCGAATTCCTCACCAAGTTCAAGGGCGCTCGTACATGGGATGAATTGACGTCCTTCGTCGACGGATACTCGGTGCATTCGAACGAACCGGAGCCCGCTGTCGTCGCCACACCTAACAAGAATGACGAGCCCGCGAAAGTGTACAATAGCAATGGAATGGTCCAAGCCGTGGACAAGAAAGGGTTAGAGGCGTTGGTTGAAGATGGTCCCGTCTTTGTTAAGTTCTATGCGCCTTGGTGCGTTCTCTCTTCTCGTCAGAATGAGAGTACTCCGGTGACGAATATTTTTTGACAGGTGCGGCCACTGCAAGAAACTCGCACCCATCTGGACCCAGCTTGCCGCGCACATGCGGCACAAGCTGAACGTCGCCGAGGTGAACTGCGATGAGCACAGTGCGCTGTGCAAGGAGCACGGCGTGCAGGGCTACCCGTCCTTGTTCTTCTACCCGGGCGGCAAGGACAGCGGCATGCACAAGACTGAGTACTCTGGCGGACGCAAGTTTGAGCAGATGCGCAAGTTTGCTGAGATGGCTGTCTCTCCGTAAGTTCCATGGGATTACTTACTTGACATGTATTAATGCACGATTCAGTGCGGTTGTCGAAATCAAGAACCAGGACGACTACGAACACTACGTCAAGGAGTCGCCCGTGCTGTACCTTTTCCTTCACGGAGAAAAGGACACGCAATCGCTTGCCCAGCTGACGTCGGCTTCTAATATTCTACTTGGCTCACCGAAAATCTTAACATCCTCGAATACCTCGCTCCGCTCACGCTTTGCCGTTCCCTTCGAACTCGCTTCTTCACCAATTCTCCTCGCTATCAAAGACAATATCCCATACAGCGCTTCAAATGCATTCGAGTTCCCCACCTCTGGAGGCGCGAACAAGGAGGAACTGTCTCAATGGCTCCTTGCGAACCGCCTCCCTTCAGCGCTTGCCCTGGGTCAAGAAACGTTCCAGGAAGTGATGAATGCGCCCCATGCGCCACTCGTTGTCATTGCAGCTGTCAACGCCGAGGGAGAGTCGGCCGCGGCGGAGCTTTTGAAAGAGACGGCGAAAGCGTGGAGATACTACACGGAAAACAATGGGATGCCGGAGAGGGACGTCGTTTTCACTTGGATGGATGCGGAGAAGTGGGCATCATGGATGAAGAGCATGTATGGTATCAAGAGCGCAGACTTGCCGGCGGTTGTTGTCACTGATCACCAGGTGAGATACCCTACTATACTCAGTCTTCGCGCACTGACAGGATCGGTAATGATCTTACATGTTTGCTTGATTACAGAACCTCATATACTATGACAAGGACCCACAAGGCCACAAAATCCAGCTAGAGACGCAGCAGATCCTGAAGGCTGTCGAGGGCGTCCTCGATGGTAAGATATCGCATAAATATTCTGAGAACTTCATCGAAAGAATGGCAAGGGTGCGTTTCTTACGTCCCAATACTCAGTTTATTGTCACTTTAACTTTGCGAAATTCAACAGAGACTAAATCATTCGTTGGAAGGCCTCGAAGGCGCCGTAATTGCTCACCCTTACCGTACGGGCTTTTTCTTCATCGGCTTACTTGGCGCTTTCATTATGTTTGTGAAACGCTTTGTTGCCGATGATTCACCCTCCGATTACCATCGTGTTCACAAGTCCTCCAAGGGCTTGGACTAGTGTTTTGAAAGCCATCAGATTTCTGCAAGTCTTCTCTATCGGTTATTTATTCGTGTGTAATAGCTAGTACATCTGACAAAAGATCATATTCTTGATAATTTATTATCACTGGGTATCCTGCTTGCTATACTATTAGCTCGATGAGACGGGAGGGAAAGTACTCTATCTACTACTAACTACTAAGGCGTTTAGCAATACGTTTTGGTCTTTGAGAATGAAACTAGTATACAAAATCAATGTTGTGCTGATGCGTGAGAGGATAGTTATACACTGTAGTCAGTCAGTCAGGCGGATAATGGGTCGGTATGAAAGCAGGATAATCAGAAAGCCGAACGAAGCTGGTGATGATATAGGTCGAGCGTGTAGATAGAAGGGTGTAGGACCGATACGAAAGAGCCAAGAAGTGAACGAAGGACTAAGAACTCGGGGACATAGTCTCTGGTGTTGTCCAAGGTGAGACTACGGTGTCGTCGAGCATGATGCCGCTGATCCGCTGATAAACAGCTTGAGGGAATTGTCTGCATAATATGGTCAATTTAATCATTTTACTCGAGAAAAGATGAGGAGCCTGAAACGAACCTAGCCTGAACTCTCTGTAAGAGAGCAACCGCATTATCACGATTGCCTGCGCCTAGTTCTGCGCGGACCATGGCCTCCCACGTGGACGGCTCACGGTACACAGGTGCCGCGGACGATACCTCCGACGTGCCCGAGCCGCTGTGCGGGACGTGGTTGTTCGGGGCTGCCATGCCGATGGGCGGGTCGGACAGGCGCTCGAAGACCTGGCGCGCCTCGTCCAGCTGACCCGCCGCCGCGTAGCCCTTGATGAGGAGGTTTGCGATGTACGCGGTCATGTGCACGCCCGACGCGTTGAGCCGCGTCAGGTAGACGGGGATGAGGTCCGCCCGCCGGAGCGTGACGAGTACGTTGAACATCGCTTCGTAGCAAAGCGCGTCGGGCATCTTAAGGCCCGACTTCGTCGTCGCGGGGTGGTGCTCGATGGAGTCGAACACGTCGGCGGCCTTGGTGAAGTCCTTGAGAGCGCAGCCGTACGAGTTGATCAGGGAGGCCCAGTGGACGCCTCCGACTTGCAGCCGTCTGTCTGTGACCAGGCGCGAGAAGACGTCTTCCATCGAGGATACGTCGACAGGTTCGATCATGCCGTAGCAGTCCAGAAGAAGCTGTTGGTATTGAGTAAGTATGTAAGCTCTATATAGATGATGAGGAACTTAACAGACCTTGTATGTATGAGAGCTTGGCTGGATCCCCGCAGAGAGCAATGCACCGAAGTAGTGCAACGCGCGTTCACGGTCACGAACAATATGCGTGTAGAACTGGATCATCGTGTTGTACGGAGGGATTCTCGGCTTGAAATTCTTCTGCGATGTCATCTCCTCGAACAAGATCTCCGCCGATTGCGCGTCGCCCACACGACAGCACGCGGCGATGACGGCCCCGTAGGTCACTGACGATGGACGGATGAAGTTCGCCTTCATCTGCTGGAAGAGCTCCAGAGCATAATCCGCTTTGCGCGCCTTCGACAGCTTGGAAATGATCGTGTTGTACAGGAACAGATTGGCCGTGACGCCCCGGAGCTGCGCTTCTTCCCAGAGCGCGAGCGCGTTCGAGCTGTCGTCGGTCGTCTCCTTGACGCACTGGATGAGCGCGCCGTACGCGTCCGCCGAGGGCGTGCCTCCCAGGTCGATGATCCGCTGGCGGTGCACATGCGCCTTGTCGATCTGGTCACAGTGCGCGAGCGCGATTATCATGGCGTCCTCGATCGAGTACCAGCCCATGGACTGCTTCTCTTTGTTGCTTTCGAGCGCCTTCAGCACGCGCTGTCCGTCCCGGTACAGCCTGTTCACCTTCTCTGTGTCGTTCAGGCGTCCAAAGGTAGCTATCAGTCGGCCAATCACGTCAGGCATCGGGAACGTATCATTGGCGGCACCAGATTCGTAGCGGATCCATGCGATCTGAGGCGTCACCTTCGGGTTTATGGGATAGTACTCGTCGACGCTGCGGCTGAAGAACTGATCGAGCTTGGCGGGCCGCTGCTCTGCACCCTCAAGTTCCACCTCAGACGCAATTTCCGCTGCAATGGACTGATTGCTGTGTAGGAAGGTATTCCATTTCGAACCGGCCTTTGCGACGATCTCACGCGCTCCGCTCTTTCCATACTTCAGCAGCACTGATGCGATAAGTCTGCGAGAGACGTCTTCGCCCAGCGTCTGAGGTTGTACACCCGCTTTCCCAACGTCAGTGAAGAAGTCTGTCAGATCTTTGACACTGAAATCCTTTGCTATACCGTTCCTCATCCTTTCGACGTCACCTCTGGTCTGGAGCTCGACGTATGCGGCCACTACACTGGATAAGAAGGACCATTGTTGCGTGGACAGACCGGACTTCTCCTTTGGCGAAGCTGCGCTGTAAGCCTGCAAGATCGACGCGCACGCGCGAATGTCGGGAAGTAAATCCAATCTAGTCATGACTGAGCCAAGGCGGGTGACGAAATCCAGCGCATGAGTGCGATAATTTCCATCCTTGTCCTTGACAAGAAGGACCCTGTCCATCGCACTGTGCAGCGCAGACTGCAGGCCTCGCAGCCTGCTGACGAGCATCTGCGGATCGAGCTCGCCAGACGCCTTCGCGTCGTCGAGGAACTGCACGCCTGACTGGACAAACTTCTCGAGAAGCTGCAAGGTGTCGGCGTAGCGACCGCGCTGGGCCAAGACGCCGAGGAAGGCGATAAACGAATCGTGGTGGCTGCGCCCGAGCGAATACGGGATGGCACCTGCGCGGTATTCCAGATTGAGCACCCGGTCGAGGTAAGACACGGTCTCGTCAAACTCCTCCTTAGGAAGATCAGGATGGCGGCGGAGATGCTCAACATTGAGCTCGAAGACGGCGATCCGGTCGTAGTCGCTGATATGCAAACCATCGCGATCGGCAACATCCAGCAGAGTGCGGTATAGACGGTTGAGTTCGGGAAGCATCTTCTCCTTGGCCAGTGCTTCGAGAATCGTGTTCCAGGCTGCTTGATTGGGGCGCGGTGTGCGCAGCGAAGGTTCCAAAGCGTGCGCGGCGACTGTGTCCTGCTCTAGCATCCGATCGAACCACGCGAGGGCCGAGTGTATGTCATCGTTCCGTATAAACCCGGTTATGAAGGCAGTATAGACCGCTGTGCAAGGAGGGGGTACATCGGCCGGGCCGAACAGAACGCTGGCTTTCGTGTCCATCATTTCCTCGAGAAGTGCGATAGCCTTCACGGGTTGTTTCGCCAGGAAATATGCCTCGACCATCTTTATCCACACGAGCATTTGCGCGGCACGCGCCTGTCCGGGGCGTACGTCGTCGCTAAGAATGTGCGTCGATAGATCCTCGACGCCTTCTGCAACGTCCCAGGAGACGCGACCTTCGGCCGAGGCCAAACGGAACTCCGTGAACACATCTTGTGCTGATTCTATATCGGCGGTCGAAACGTAGGTACTTAGGAGGTGGAAGTAGCACATCGCATCGGGTTGGAAATGGGGGATGTCTTCGATATGGGTCCAGATACGGACTGCAGCGTCAACATTGCCGTGAAGTGCGCAGGAACGGAGGAGAACATGATAGATTCCCTTTCCAAGTGGTAAATTCCTCTTTTTGCCGTCACGATAGATGCTTTGGGCAGCTTCGAATATCAACAATGCCGAGCCAAAGTTATCTTCCTTACGAAGCAATTGAACCTGCTCTAATTCTGGGAAATCCAGCGTGCCTCTCTTGGCATTAAATTCACGCCGCCTTTGCCGCCATTCGAGCTGACCGATGACTCGTTGAACTTCCTTGTCACGCTCGCACAGTGCCAGAATCATCGTCTTGTAGGTGCGAACGTTTGGCGTGATCTGACGAGTGAGCATCTCATTGTATGTCTCCAGCATAACGGTAATCGGTTGTCCGGGAGCACGAGATGAAAGAAGCAAGCCGAGGGCCATGTTGTATTCGCGCACATTCGGGGATGGGTGGGACGTGCGCAAATTCATCACCTCTGCAAGAATACGCGCGGGATCATGCGTTTTCCGGGCAGCCTCGAGCCTCTCAAAGACCGTGACGTTGACGGGTTCGCCTGCATTGTCGATAGCGTCCTCAGCAGCAGGCGGTGCTGGTGAGAATGACGTTTGCGGGGCGCTGGGATCTGTCGTTAAGCCGGGTGCGAAGGTCGAGTCGTTGGGTACGATTGGTTGAGGTGACGATTCGAGCGATTCCAGAGACTCAAGGTCAGACGCTGCCGATGAAGCCGTAGAGTTTCGCCTTGTGATAACGCGCCGTGGAGAGCCCAGTTCGTCTTGAGGTGCTTGCTCATCCTCGACAAGGTTATCAGAGGCAACAACACGAGCAAGCACATGCTTGGCGCGAGCTTGATGCAGTTGAACGGACCTGAGGACGCCTAGTGTTTCTGCACTTTCCTTGCGACCTGTACCGGCGAGCGAGAGACTGCTGCTCCGCTGACGGCGCCCCGACTTGATGACAAGCGCTGGGCGCTTCAGCCGCAGTTCCTCCTCCTCGTCGACTTTCGATGCATTCGCATCATGGGCCGTGGACGAGTTGGCTTGAGTTACAGCACGACCAGCGTTCTTTTTTAATGAAGACGAACGGGATCAGCACAGAATAAAGTGAAGATAAAACGGTCTGACGTACAGAATATCCTGAGTAAAAACGGTTCCCGGTGTTGTATTTTGCGCCCCCTGCACCAGTGCCATAACCGCCCCATGACGAGGAGCCCGTGTTCGACCAATTTGTTAGGCCACCTGGTGTTGTAGTCGGGTTTTGAAGACCTAGGACATTGCGAAAAGCGTAGTTTTGCGCAGTCGCTGCCGCGCGCGACGTATGATGAAGAAGATGACTTGCGAACTTTGGCAACATGGCCAGTTCGCTGTACTGTTGCACACTATGCTATGAGGTCGATGTTGACGAAGCAACGTCGAGGAGTGGGGGTTGAGGTGCCCTGAGGCGGGGAGGATGTTAGTAGTGGGAGTCAGAGATGCCGAAGATTTGCGCGTCGTCCAAATTTTATCAAGTCGTGTCAACTTTTCGGGCAGAACCGGTCCCTCTCTCCGTCGCTGTCCTCTCTCCTAGTAGTATGCTATGCCCTTCTGATGCTCATATGACCTTCCAGCGCTACTTACATTTCCGTCTTGATAGGACCTTGTTGGTATTCAACTGGACTACCACAGAGCGAAAAGAAAGAAAAGATCATAAATTCACTTTTTCTACGCAATTAGATAATCATGACTAGGATTTACTAGACGCCCAACAGGCGCCCAATATTTTGCTTAAACGGGCAGCTGCAACTCTTGCGCGCCTTGCTTTTCTCTCTGACTGTGATGCGTTTTAGACTGACAACAAAACCGCCTTTGCCTCTCATAAAGGCGTGGTATGCTCTATCTCCAACACCAGGACTAGATGTCGCAGCTCTAAAAGCTGAGCTTTGCTCTCGTCTGCCCGCACTCCATCAACACGGTGTATCGCCCAACCAAATCCTCCTTTCAATAGACGAGTTTGAGCTGTTGGATGAGAGTGAGCTGGATGTCTTGAAGGAGAATGACCTAGTCTGGTATGTATAAATAACGTCCGCCCTTGACTTACTGACTTTATATTTCTAGTATCTCGCTTGCACCATCTTCAGTCCCTGTCTCGCGCAAAAGGAGGGCCAGTTCGCCCAACCCAGGTTTGTCCTTACCAAATACTTGCACCGCTATTCTGACCTTGCATTCTGATTCTCAACAGCACCCCGAAAACGATGGAAATCATCAGCGCAGAATGTCCAATACAGACTGTCAGACACCTCTAGCTCGTCCTCAAGCTCCGAGTCTTCCTCAGCGTCTGATTCTACGTCTTCGTCTTCAGAAAGCTCGTCCTCCGATACTACCTCTGACTCTGACTCTGACTCTGAATCCGAATCCGAATCTGACTCCGATTCTGCTGTCGAAACGCAACCATCAAAGCGGCCGGTGAACGGTTCACTTTCCGGAGCTCAGCTTAAGAATATTTTCGCGTACGCATCTCTAAACTGACGTCCTTGTGATACAACTGACATACTCTGTTTAGGAAGCCTGCTGCCGCCACCGTGCCCCCGGGGAAAGGCAGGCAGTCTACGCACAACAGAAACGCTCGAAGACGCCTCAAGCGCCTCCACGAGAAGGAGCGAGCAGAAGGGGCGTACCTAGCGTCACGATCGATCGCAGGTGACTCTGCAAATGCAATCCCCTTGGGTGCCCAACGCAGCTCAGCCGCAGCCTCCCAGCCACCAGAAGGATCGACCGTCGCCGATTCTGAGCTGCACCCTAAACCAACAGGCTCAAATCCCGTCCCTGGACTCGCGACAGTCGAAGCTGAACAAATCGCATCGACACTGAAGAACAAAAACAAGAAGAAGGGCTTCAGGCGCGATATGTCCGGGATCACACCCCAGCGGATCGTCTTCTCCACGGGCGCGGAGCGCACGTCTGCCAGTGACGCCCACGGTGCTTCTCAAGCCGTCGACGGAGTGCAACGGCCCTCGCAGATGCTCACGCCGTCGGAGAAACAGGCGCGGGGACTTCTCCCGCCGAATGTGTTTGTGACCTCCGTCGAAGTCGAGGGCGATCGCTGGGACAGAAAGAAAAAGAAGAAACAGCGTGACGTTTATGGATATGAAGCGGACGCAGCGTGGCCTGACACAAGCTACGGCGAAGTTGCCAATGGAGACGCGTCGCTCGACTATGGCGAACCCGAAGAGATACCAGGGAAATCAAAGTCTACAGATTCTACGAAAGAGGTGGATTGGGATTCTATCGACGCAAGTTGGGATAGATTCAAAGCTGTCGGCGACATAGCGTCTCTGTCTCCTGGCTCCTTGGTAGGCTGGAAGGTGCGTGATCCCTCTACACGCAAAGCAAATGGTGATTAAAATAATAGTCATTTACAGGAACTTGCAATAAATCCAGTGACTTTCACGCCAGAGATGCTTGCACGAGTGGCTCGTGTGAAGCAGCTAGACCAGGCACGCTCGATTATCGCTCTAGTTCCCGTCAGACGACCAGGCGAAGACGAGATTGCTTTTGGTCGTGCAGGCGCCTCAGCGGACGATGACGCTGCTGATGAAGATGAAGATGGTTTCTCGAAAGATGGCGAGGAAGTTCGGGAGGAAGTTCAGGAGGTTACATTTGAAGATGCGGTGACTTCGCAGTGGAAACTCGTCGAGTTGTGATTATCTTTAGTACTGACTTCAAATTATTTGCATGGCAATACAAATTTCCACAGGACATACACTTCTTATTTAAGAACCTCTCAGCGGGGATTCATCAAAGACAAGAAAGGCACAAATCGATATTAGACAGAGACATCATTTCGCATCGAAGCGAAAAGAATCAGAAACAATCAACAAGGCGATCGCCCTCGAGAATGCGAGAATCACTCAATCTTGAGGTCGAGTTCAAGACCATCATATCCAATGAGCAGATTTGTATGTGTCGTCTTCGGTTCCGAAACCCAAATGTCCCTCTGACCACTGAGTTGGGGATTGACGACGGCATCAGCTGAGGCCATGTGTTCTCCTCCAGTTTCCTCCATGACGCACTTCTTCTCCGTGAGCTCTGTCTTCTCGACCACGATTTGTGAACAACCATCCTGCATGTCAGGAAGGAGCATTTTCATAGAGCAAGTCTCCCTGTCAGTACCAACAGCGTCATCATGCAGATCGGACGGCGAATTTGCCGTGCTCTCAGACGGTGTTGGTGGAAGTGGTGGTATGGCATCATCCTGAACGGAAGAAGAGATGGCTAGGAACGTTTCATACTTCGTCTCGCCATCTTTCTTCTTGTAAGCTATTTGCACTTCGACCCTCTGCGGAAGATCGGTGTGTGCTGAATTGATGGAGACATTCATCTGTGTCCCCTTTGCAATGGCTGTGGCTGAGAGATGTGGTGCGGGTGATACACCTGTAACGCTATCTGTCGTGCTGAAGAGGCGTTTAAAGCTGCTCGATGGGTTCCAGACCCAATCCAGGTCTGAGCGCAAGTCCTCCCCCCAAGTGTGTCGCTTTCGGCAATAAGACTCATACGTCGTCCATCTCGCCAAGACCTCGCGCTCGCCTTCAGATCTACATCCATCTCGAGCAAGCAGAAAGTTATTCGTCAAGTGATTCTTGTTTACTTGAACTTTCCGTGCGCGTAAAAGCGCTCGTTTTTCATAAGCGTCGTCGCGGTATTCATGTGTATCGAGTACAACGGGTTTCATGCTCTACATGCTGTTCCTCGCTTCCCTTTCTAGCTCATCCATAGAGCTCATCAGACGCAAAGTCCTTCGAACGGATGCATCTGTTAAAGATTTAATATAGCTTCGGAGAATGAGTGGATCTTCGTCATACGACGTTATTATTCGTCGTAGTCTCCTCGGATACACGGAGATGCGCATGATCACATCGCGAAGTTGTCTGAAAAGTCCACGCCAAATATTTTTTGCCCTGAGAATCTGGTAAATACAATGTCGAGACTCCAGAAATTGTGTACATACACGAGTAAAGGACCTCGAATCACACATATTCTCTTGATATAGCTCCAATTATCCATCTGCTTTGGTCCAGGAAGAGACTGTGCGCAGGGCAACAACAGTAAGTTACTAAACCAACGAATACATGTTGACAAACTAAGGCCTTGAGTGGAGATTTGTTGGATTCTGAGCACAGATAAATAAAGGAGTGGACGAGGAAAACGGGTAGGTGGAATGTCAGATCCAGTATCCTGTCGTATTCAGGAATAAGAAGAGCACCGGTACCATTGCTAAAATAGTAAGTATAAAATGCGCAAATTTCAAAGAGGAGGGACGCATTGCCGATGGCTAGGAGTGGATCGTAGTCGGAGTCCCTGCCAGTGTGAAGTAATGCTAACACATGTTTGTCCACATAATGTGAGAGTATCACGCACCGACGTAGTTTTAAAATCTGAAGAAATCTTTGCCATAAGCTCAGGGCAGCCGGTGGGTTCGAAAAGCGACGAGTTTGATAGTAAAGCCGGGCGCGGGCAAGACTCGTCAACGACAGTATGATTTTCCTTTCTGGATTTGTCTTGTCGAGAGCCATCATCGCGAGTGTTTCCAAGTGAAATGAGGACTCGTCTGTGGCAATTTCATAGTAGAATGCCTCATACAATTCTTGTAACGTAGATAAGTTGACAAGTGCCACGAGAGCCGCTGCTGACCGATAGAGCGATTGTGACCTGAGAATAGTGTAACATGAGAGAACCTCGATCTGGTCTACATTATATAGCATTCTTACTGTGCTTGTCGAACGCACCTGGGGTACCCACCGTGGTGACTCTAATTAGAAAGGGATAAGGGACCCTGTGCCCTTCTAATTAGAGTCACTAAGCAGGCCTTCCCTATACTGCGGTTAGTACCGCTGGTACCGGGGAGGTCTTCGTCACCTAGACCTGGCTACTACAGCAAGCCAGGTCTAGACGACGCGTGCCGGCCTCGGCGGTGGCCGATAAACCCTGGCGCGCCACCACCCAGGGTCACACGGCCCCCGCGTCGTCACAGACAGCGAGCTCGACGTTTGCCAACGTCGAGCTCGACTGGCTCACTCATTTCTTATTCGTTTGGGCTCGTTTTTTTTGCTTTATATTCGGTTCTCTGTATAGAAGCCAATGCAACAATAAAGTTAATTTAATTATTCTTCATGTAGGAGCTATTTCAATAGATGCATAATACACTTAAATACAGATATTGGTTTGCAAAATTGTGCCGCAGTAATTTCAATACTGGGGCTCTACCCCTGGCAATTTGAAATAAATTAGCTTCAATATATACCTGTAGGTTAAACTTACTTAATTGAAATATGATGTAGTTGTTAATTTACAATAAAGATTGTGACATTGCGCAAAAGTAAGCACCGGTGCTTACTACCGTGACGGTTGCATATGCGCGCGTTGCCCGTCCTCGTCCTTTTCTCCCACTTTCACGACAGCGACGTCGTTTACCTCATCTCATCTCACTCCTTTTCTTTCATGTCGTTCTACAACTTGCGCGGTATGTGTACCAATGAAAATTTGTTGGCGCAAAGGAGCAGGAAGGCCGCAAATGTGGCAGGTGCGTTAGACTGATCCCTGCACTTCTTGCCGTGAAAGCTGACTATCGCATTAAATATTACCTTTAGGAGCGGCGCAAGGACGCGAACCTGCACCCTCATCTTCATTGCAAGACACTGAAGCACCGGGACGATCGCAATCACGAGCAAGAGTCAAATGGCTCGGGTTCAAACAGCATGCCCCACGGCCTAATCCCCATCCACAGCTCATTCATTGTTGCAGCTTCTCCTCGGCATCTGCTCTACAGTAATAGCGATAACGTGCGCAAGCGGCTGGCTTTGTGCGTCCGATACCGCTTGCCGTACGATATCCTGGTTCAAACCAGTCTCTTGGTAATGACGGGCGCTGGACGATGACCGACGATCTGGCAGTCAATATTGAGTGTGTTGGTGTGTTGATAGATTACAATGAGCAGCCAATCTGCTTGCTGCAGGCCAAGCACCACCCTGGTCGAACGACTCAAGACTGGGACAACCCCGCGCAAGAAGTCGTCGATCAACGCTGCTGTGGCTGCGCGGGAAAGGGTGAAGAAGGTATGTGTGTCTCCCATGAATCCGTTCTACCAAATGCACCTTGACTCATTGTTTGCATCTTCTAGGCTGGTAAACTACCGGATATCTATCAAAGAGAGTTTAAACACACTAGTAATGCGATGATAGTACTGCGGCATCCAGGAAGAGCCTTTGCGACTGCGCACAATCTTCGTGATCGGCGCTTTGCAAAGGCTAAAGCTAGTATGTTTGTTGTCTCTTTTCTTTGCTTTTAAATTATGTATATTACTATTTAAGTACAATATTTATTGTGTATGCATTTGAAACACAAAGCAATTGCGTGAAAATGGTGAAGATTATAATTTATAGACGTTGTCGAAGGTGTCCTTAGACACGTCCGTGTCCTCGAAAGTGTGTCCGGCGATTCCCGGAGCATTTGTCCGAGGCATCGCCGGACATCCTTTTCTCTCAATATTAAGACAAGACCTCAAGCATATCTCAGGCACACTAGACTATGCAAGATAAAATACTATAATGTAAATTATTGTATTTATTTTGATAGCATTTATGTACTTTGTTGTAGTGTAACAAGCCAAACAGTGATAAAACATGCTGTTCCAGCAGTAGTTATTCTGTCGAGATCCCAGGCCCCTTTTCTCATTTTCCGCACTTTCCCGCCAAGGATCCCGACATGAGCAGACAAACCCGCGGGGAGAATCCCGCCATTGGATTCCCCGCGCGAAACCTCATTCCCGAATCGCACGATCCCATGCTCACGTGACTTATCCCGCACCACCGTCCCGGCAACCATGCACGCATACACACACTCATTTACGACGACCCGCCACGGCACACGTACATTCACTTATCAACATACGCTCATTAATCCGCTAGTACCTCAAGGTGACAACCTGCAACAGTCTGGCATACCTAGTCTGGCTAGTCGCGGCCCCGGACCGGACGCTGACGTCCACGGACAGGCCGTAGCCATCTGGAGAGACGGGATGGACATGCCTAGCATCGCGGTCGTAGCATGTATCGTTTGTAGTAGATAGGTGCGCATTGCGCAAGGACACTTAGCGTAGATTAACTATACAGTCTTTACGAAGTAGATAAATAGCTGTAGGCATCGTAAGGAGCACCCCACTTTTGACCTCTTGTGGAGTGCTTCCTTAGGTGCGATCTCTCTCTTTTCTCCTGTGTAGTTAGTTGCGCAATACTTACTTGTGGAGTGCTTCCTTAGGGATCCGCTTACTTGACGTTCAAAGCAGTGAAGAGTCCTAGCTGGCCTTGAGAATCCCGCGACGCGCCTGGATAGAATCCCGCGCGTTTCCCGCCCGAATTCCCACGCTCGTTCCCAGTCGCGAATCCAGATTCCCGAACGCGGGTTCTTGTCGCGAATTCCAGTTTCCCGAAACTGTTTCCCGCTACAATTCCCGACGGTCGTAACATATTCATTTGTATATTTTTGAGTGCATTTGAGACTTCCACATTTTATAAAATAGAGCTACTATATATTATATAGAAGTCTCAAAAACAATTGAGTGAATAGATGGTGTGGAAGTGGTTCAACTCGAAAGTGGTGCTTCGAATGCATCACTTCGAGTGAAACTTGTACACATGTGTTCGACTCTCAGACTGATTTGTTTACTTCGCAACTGTTTTCTTAGTAACTTCCATTCTAACACCTGATTTTGTTTCATTAAAGCCTCTTTTATTGCTATGTAACATATCTGTATTTTTTAATCATCATTAATATAGTGAAACTAGCTGCAAATGTTGAATTTTGACTCAAAAGTGCTCAAAATGGCCCATTTTAGAGATTGTTTCATTTTTGTAGCCTTTTGTAAAGCTACATTAAAGCCCATACTTTTTTGAGAACTTCAATGATATAAATTGAGTAATAAAGCAAAGTTCTAAGGCGATCAGATGAATGTAAGATAAAAGAGAAATCAAAGAATTGTAGGAAATATGCATGAATCATGCATTTCTATTGTAGTCTTACTGTGTACCCTTTACATCGCATCCTGTAGCCTCCGATTTTTTTGTATACATACATAAGCATGTAGTACACCTCATACGGGTTTGTGCCTGAGCTCATTATGCGTATATTAAATTCAAGACGTATGTTATTGATATGTTTGAGGCAGAAAAAAGTCTGAGACATACCATATATAGTAAATTCACGCGGTTCTCAGGGTCGTGGCGCGCTATCTGCACGCATCACGAACGTCGTCTCTCTCTCTTTCTTCACTGTTCTTCACACTCTCAGAGCTATGGACGATGGGCAAGAAGGCATTTGCTTCGCGCAAATGCCGTCTTGCTTCTGCTTCCGCGGCCTCTCGCCTCTCGGGCGCGAGCTGTATGCCGCAAGCGCAGCTTTCAAGACCTCAAGTCTTATTCCTACCACCTCCGTAACTCTTTGAACAACGAGAAGCTCAAGGACAAGTTCGAGCCCGAGGACCCGGCCATGCTAGAGGCTACTGTCAACGAAACGATCTCATGTCTCGACTCCTCGCATGCAGCATCAAAGCAGGAGTATGAGGAGAAGCACACGGATCTGGAGAGTGTCGCAAACCCCTTCATGCGGAAGTTCTTCTCCGGTGCGGGCAGTGCATTCCCTGGCGGTGCGTCATTCCATTAGACTTTAGCTCGTCTATGCGACGATGAGTAGCACATCAGATTTGACTGACAGTGGCTCGTTTTTTCTTACAGTTCTGCCACACCCCATTGAGCCGTGCGTGATAGACGCTTGCGAGCTCTCTTACTGTCCCGTGTTCTGCAACCCCCCGCATTCCTTCCGCGCACTTTGTGCGCTTCGTCGCACATGTCCTCGTGGCCACTCAACAGCGATGAAGACCACGGCCTTGGCTGGCAAGCCTCAATTGCCGAGCTATGTGGTCCGCCTATCCTCAAGCAGATCCTCCGCAAGCAGCCCACCTTCCTCGATCTCGCCGCAAACGAAATCGAGCTGCGCATCTTTGCTAAGGACGAGGAGGCCGCCGACTTCAAACCGGTCGCGCGCAGAGATAAACAGCGGCAGCGCATCTGGGAGTGAGAAGCAAAGGCCCGTGCGCCGCGCTTCTCCTCACCTGCGGTGCGCTCGTATGGCACTGAGAATGAGCGGCCTCGGGCTAGCGCGAAGAAGCACCGCTCTGCCTCAGTTGTCAATACCTCTGATGAGGAAGAGAATTTGTCTTAACTATGATCTTGTTGTTTGCTTGTAGCTCTTACTGGCTCATTGTGTAGATTCTAATAATGACGTCTTGATGCAATTTAATAAAGTTTTCAAACTATCTCTCTCAATGCATTTGCTTTTATACAAGGAACTAAATACAAAGCAAAAAAAACGAGCCCAAACGAATAAGAAATGAGTGAGCCAGTCGAGCTCGACGTTGGCAAACGTCGAGCTCGCTGTCTGTGACGACGCGGGGGCCGTGTGACCCTGGGTGGTGGCGCGCCAGGGTTTATCGGCCACCGCCGAGGCCGGCACGCGTCGTCTAGACCTGGCTTGCTGTAGTAGCCAGGTCTAGGTGACGAAGACCTCCCCGGTACCAGCGGTACTAACCGCAGTATAGGGGAGGCCTGCTTAGTGACTCTAATTAGAAGGGCACAAGGGTCCCTTATCCCTTTCTAATTAGAGTCACCACGGTGGGTACCCCAGGTGGTTCAGAGGAGCAGTGATACACTGTATGTGAAGGAAGGACTCGGAGATGAACTTGCCGTTGGGCCAGTCACCTGCTCCAATTCAAGTTATGTAATATGCCTCCGAGTACATCCGATAAGTAACTGATCACACTATGTAGCTCCTTTTTCCAAAGTCTGTTCTCCATTCAAAGTCTGTTCTCCATGGGCTAATGATACATTCAGCTTGTAAAATTACATCGGAATTGACGTCTACAATGGATCTTGACAGCTTATAAAACGCTTTCGAACAATAATTTACGTGGCTTGCTGAGCGGTGGTGCTGGGGATACCAATGCTGGCCTGCGTGAAAATAATAAGTTCAGTCTACAAAAATAAACATAGCAGAACTACCCACATAGATGTACCACAGTTCGCTGCCGGGTTACCCATGATGATACTTTCCGATACCCCAAGGATGCTATCAGTTTTACCATACGCCGAGGCGTCAAACAAGTGATCCGTCGTCTTTTCAAACGAAGCCAGCATCAGAACGCTGTCTTTCATTTTTGCCACACCGAAACGTGTAATTCCTAGGATTTCGCCCTGTGATATACTAAGTTAATAGAAAGTCTCCATTTCATGAACGCCATTAAGATACCTTGTAAGTCATAACATCACCGAGCAACATGACATGCCGAGGGTCAATACTCATGCCGTGCTCTTTCATAATGAATTGAATTTCATTAATGATTGCCCTCCGCGAAGCTTCGATGCCGAGAACTTGCGCAGTTTCGATGATGTGATTTGTGGTTGCACATTCGCCAACGATACCTTGCAATCGGACAAGTCATTTGGTGTGCTCAAATATATGAAGCTATGCACGTACCATCAGTAGTCATAACCTTTTGCAACCCATAGCCTTCAACAAGCATCTCCTTATCTCCTTTCTTTCCTCTATGGTCGTCCTTTTCTTTAATATTGATAATCGCGCGTTGCACGGTATTTATACCCTGAAGTATATTTAGTATGTTTCCTTCAACGCTTTCAGGAAAATCATCAACCTTGACGACCACAGATGGCAAAGCTCGTCGCAATTCTCGCAATCGGTAATACTTGTCAGGACCTTCCACGTACACACGAAGACGATGTTTACGAGGAATGATTATGATTGACTACGTGTTGCTGGTCAGCTACCTTCTTGCTTCAGCAATGATGCGGAAATTCACTTCTTGCTTAATTTTGAGTTTCTTATGTGCTACGATAGCCCATTTGATGTCATCCAAAGTGAGTTCAAGCTACAAACACGGAAGCAATTAGAGTAGGCTCTCATGCTATGCTGCACTGGCACTTGCCTGTAACTTCTGCACTGCGTCCATATCGACGATGATTCCTATGTAAGTATATTCAGGTGCCCAAGCTTCCTCCAGCACAGCGGCAACCTCAAAACGCAAGTGATCAGATAGTTAGTCGCATCGAAAATTTCTCACACTGTGCTCACGTCGCCCAGCAAGGTCTTCTCCAGCCGACCTTTGACAATTCGAGCCGATGCTTCACTTTTGCTATTAACAAGTTTGCAGCTGATGATGGGCGTGCTGATATTCTTGGCGGCATTGATAATTTCTTTAATACGCGGAACACCCAGTGTAACATTCATCGACGCGACACCAGCAAAATGGAAAGTCTTCAAGGTCATCTGCGTTCCCGGTTCTCCGATGGACTGTGCACCAACGGCTCCGACAGTTGAGCCAGGTTCGATTTTCGCCTTCAGGTATTTCGTACGGCACAGCTCGAGGAAGTATCGAAGTTGGTCCTCCGTAACCTTAACAAGATTGTCCACGATCTTGATATCAGCATCTGTAGAAATAATGTATAAATTTGGTCCAACGGTTCTTTTGATGAAAAACAAAACAAATGCGAACCAGATGCACCCATGGATAGATCAGTGTCAGCATCCCATTCTTCTTCTTTCTCCAAGGCGTCAAACATGCCATGCTTTCTCCGCTCTTCAGAAAGAGCTACCACGATATTGTCGTGAATGAAGCTGCGCAAGATCGAGAGATAAGCCTCCGAGCATTCTCTGGTGAACTTCTTCGAAGATAGTTCTTTGTCAGCAAGCTCCATAATCTGGTACGGGAAGAGTCCACGTCCCCGCCGGGAAGCAACAGCCTATATGGTACACTCAGAATTTTCATTTCCTTAAAGCAAGATAGCAACGCACTCTACAGTGATTCCATGACCGCGTTAATTCTACGGGCTGGGCATCTCCTTCAATACATCCAGGATCCAGCGCATCATCGCCGTATTGAAACTGCACTACACCTCCCTCAGAATTGCGCACTGAAAGGTCGTATTGTGTCGTCAAGTCCTCCAAAGCCTTCATCAGACGTCGCTGCATGTAGCCAGTTTCTGCAGTCTTGACAGCAGTATCAACCAGACCCTCTCGACCAGAAATAGCGTGGAACAAGAATTCTGTTGGAAGAAGTCCGGTGTAAAAGCTATTACGGACGAAACCCTTCGCCGGAGGCTCCTTGGATTTCTTCGGGAAATGTGGAAGAGATCGATCTTGGAAGCCATCGGGGACACGATGGCCTGAAATAATCTGTTGACCGACACATGCCACCATCTGACACACGTTGATAACGGAACCTGACATTATTTGATCAGAATATGTCGATTGAATAGCCAAATGTCACACCTACCCTTCGAACCACACGTCGCCATGATCAACGGTGCATTGTGTCGGCTTAGCTCCTTCATACAGATATCACCGACGGTGTCTCGAACTTTAGACAATACAGCAGAGATAGAAGACTCCAAAGTCTGCTCCTGATTACAACCCGGCTTGTTCTCGAGCTTTCCCTTCTTCGCCTGAGCGATCAGGCCATCGCAGGTGCTGTAGGCCTGCTCAACTAGACTTTCCTTTTGTTTCGAAAGATTCGGTCCTGGGATGACATCCGAAATACCAAGTGAGAAACCGATATTCGCTGTGGGAAGGGTTAGCAACATTAACATTAAGATGGATTAGATCTTGAATGAATAGGCTTGCCTAACCACCTGGCGCAAAGCTTCGCAACTCTGTTCATGGCTGCTGCGGCTTCATCGGATCCGTAATCTCTCATAATGACACCAAAGATCGACTTTTTCTTCCCACTACCGACAGTAGCTTTGTCCATGACACCGCACATGATCTCGCTATTGATGATGACAAGATATCCGTCGTTCGGAGACAGGTCCGCCTGAGGAATCATCCTCGGGTAGTTCGACGGCGTCGGTTTTTGTTCCTTGTTGCACTTTGATTCCACGTTTACGAACACTTTACTGTCCTTGTTTGGCCTCATCAGCACGTTAAAGATTTGTTTTCCTGTCCAAAGACGCTGGGGTTTAAGGATGGTTGGAGGCGGGATGTCGATATGCAAGTTGGCGTCGGCAAAATATGAGCAAATCTGGGTAAACTGTCGACGATCGTAGAAACGATCTCTTTGAGAGATTAGGAAAGAGGCTGTAATGAAGTCTTGGATGGCAGCGATGACTGGTTCTCCATTACGCGGTGTCACGAGGTTTAACTTGATATTCATCAAAGTGAGAGCCTCCGTACGTGCCTCTTCGGTTTGAGGAACATCTATAGGGGAGTTAATGCTGAAGCCTGTTATCTTAATGTAGCGGAGCTTACGCAAGTTCATCTCATCTCCATCAAAATCTGCGTTGTACGGACCACAAACACATTCATTAAGTCTGAAGGATCTCCACGGACGTACTTTGACCTGTGAAATAACACATTAAACAATGATCCGCGCAGTGGTATAACATCGCTTACTCTGTGACACATGATGGAAAGCTAGAGTAAAGTAAGCATCGCTCTTAAGAATGAAACATAAACATACCTTGTGCAAACTAGGCTGACGGTTAAAGAGGACTATATCTCCGTCGATAACGTGTCTCTCCACAGTATCCCCCATTCGGAGGTCATCCGCGATGGCGTTCCGATTCCCAAACTTCAAGAACTTCTTGAACCCACTACTGCCCGCGGTGACATAGTTCGCGCCAGGATGGACATCGCACCCGTTGCGTACGGCCTTGCGGAGCATTTCGATGTTATGCGCGGTGACGCGCTCGGGGTACGTCAAGACCTTCGCGACGCGCTCAGGGACCGCAACTTCGTCGATGCGCAAATTTGGGTCCGGCGAGATGACAGTGCGCCCAGAGAAGTCGACACGCTTTCCGGACAGGTTCCCGCGGAAACGGCCTTGCTTGCCTTTCAGCCGCTGACAGAACCCGCGAATGGGCTTTTGCGCCATTTGCGGAGGCACGCCGGGGAGTTCGGAGTTCACGTAGATCGCGACGCTGAGTTGTAGGAAGTCCCATTGTTCCTACATATTACCAGTTATATCAGCGAAAATGTACGATAGTTGGGTTCAGCAAAAGGTACTTACCATAAACTGTTGTGTAGGTGCGCCTTTTAGGAGACCTTGCCGAATGAGCGCACTAGTAAATACGATCTCGGTAAGTTTCACAGTCAAGTCATCTTCGTTTGAAGCACCGTCCTGTGCAACGGAAGGACGGATACAAACAGGAGGAACGGAGATATATTGCCAGAGAAACTCTTCTGGTCGGCCATGCAAAGGCTTAAGGCCCAGAAGTTCACAGTCCTGTAGCGAATGATGAGTTATTTCGATATGATACATTGGGATGGCACGAAAACTCACCTCGTCCGATATCCTCTTAAATAGGTCCATGACTTTCAGCGGATTCAAATCTTCATGTACCGCCTTGTTGATATACATAGCGATCTCCTTCTGCGCCTCTATGGCCGTCGCGAGGCTCTTTTTCCAGCGCTCGAGCTCCTCTGCTGTCTTCTTCGCGCGGAACTTATCATGGATAATCTTGAGCGCGCCCACCTTCTTGACGGCGCCGTTCGTGGCAGAGCAGTACGGGCAGTAGACGACCTTGCGCGCCAGGGTGTTGACAGCCTTGACGATCGACGTGCGCTGGATGTTTTCCAACGCGGGCCGCCGAAAGCGTTTGAGGTAGATGCGTCTGTCAGGCTCGGACAGGAGGACGCGGGCGCAGGTCTTTGAGTGTCATTGAAGTCAATCTGAACAAACATATATGGAAAGAGAGAGCGACATACCTTGCAGATGCACTGCAGAATGGCGATAATGTGCTTGAAGTATCCCACATGAAAGACGGGTAGCGCGAGCTTGATGTATGCATAGTGTCCAACACAATCAGCAGAATTCAGTCCGCACGTCTCGCAAAACGCGCTCTTCTCGCTTGTCCCCTGCCGTTCGGCGTAAGCCTCGTTTTAGACATGTCATATTGATGAGAAGGGGGCGCACCAGTCTCCGGTCGAGGACACCATTCTTCACGGGAACACGGTCGATGGGCGTGTATAGGTCACGATGTGTTACCTGAAACTCAGAGAGTTTGACGACATCCTGCGGGTTGAAGAGACTGAACTGGATCTTCTTGCTACCAAGGTCCAAGAATTGTTCATTAAATTGTATAATAACGACAGAATCTAGAGACGTACATGACTTTCGGTGCATGGTGGGCGACTGTGTCCTTCATAACTCTCGCCAGTGCCGCCCTCTTCCTCACACTCCCTCGCCGTTTACAGCTGCTTAAAGTTTCTCGAATTTAAGTAGATGCTCCAATAGTGGGATTCGTTCAAAACAATGAAAGAAAGAACTGGTGGATATTAGCAGCGTCATGAAGAACGGTGACTACGAACGCTGATTCAAAATTTGGACGCACTGATGCCAGATTAGGAAACCTAGGGCTACATTATACAGCCGGTTACTAAAAATGATCGTCACCCCCTTGATTTCTGGTTTTTCGAGTTTTATTACTTCCACATACCAGTAAAAATCCTATAAATATTTGTGTATAGCTACATCTTCAATCTACGTATAACAACGTAAAAATGAAGGACATTCTCAACCAAAGTGAGAAGATAGCGAGGACTTTCTGTGTTCTCGGGGTTACCAAATTTGGCATCATTTTTGTCTTTATATGCTGCCGGAAACTCTCATCTCAAACCCATGCAGCTTCAAAATTTCGCAGAATATAGCTATATGTCTGCTTGTCCTACTATAGGAGTTTCATGCCTGGACATTGCCTGCATGGCTCTTGAAAGTGCTGAGTACCCCAAAAATGCCAAATAAAGCCAAAATTTGCTTTTAATTCATGAATCTGACATTCATTCTGTGATATCTTCTAAACTACTGATCAAATGCTCTTGATAAATTTATAATATATAATAGGACATCTTAAAATGCATTCTGCAAGGTTAGAATGGTGAATGCACTGTGCATTCTGTTGCACAAAAATCAACATATCCCGCAACTTAGGCCTTTTGAGTAATTTCCCACGACCCTAAAACACTCATTTCCCTCGACTGCAAGGTTGGCTTTGCATGCTTTTTTATGTTTTCTAATTAACACAGTCCTTTAATAATATTGAGCAGATACCGAAGGTACATTAGCAAGAAGAATGTTAATTCCGAGAAAATGGGTCACAACCAAGGGGTGACGATCAATTTTTGTAACTGGCTGTATAAGGTGTTGACTTTCTGCCACTGGACCCTGAGCCTTTTTAGGAATGACAGCAACATCCGAAACCAAAAGAGCGGTTATGAGCTTGCCGTCATGCGGCATGAAACCACCTCAAGTTCAAGTTACTGTTGACCGTGACAGTACACACCTCCCATCCCCTAACCACCACCTTCACCAGCTTGTTCGTGCAGTCATTCCTCTCGAGCCCAATTATATTCCAGATGACGCTTTGGGCGTCGTTTGCACTTGCAAGTTGGCCCGTTTCAACCTCATACGCACTCAGCACAGTGAGCACACTCTATGGCAAGGCTTCTTTATCATGGACTTTGCCGCCAATCAACGTGGATGGTTTGTTCCTCTATTGCATCCACAATGACCTCTTCTTCTGGTTCTGTGATAGACCACTTTCTTCATGGGTTGAGCATATGTACATTACAAGTCTTTCTGATTTCAATAACCATTTCTTGCACTCTCCAACACTGCAAACATATGTGGCTGTCTGAAGTGAAGACAGGGCATGTGAAGCTATGTCCCTTCTTTAGAAGTCT
Source organism: Trichaptum fuscoviolaceum (assembly GCA_910574455.1). NCBI lineage: Eukaryota > Fungi > Basidiomycota > Agaricomycetes > Hymenochaetales > Trichaptaceae > Trichaptum > Trichaptum fuscoviolaceum. The sequence goes on along the minus strand of CAJSYZ010000003.1, from coordinate 1,288,073 downwards.
GTTATTGTGCGTGACAGGTATTGGAGCCAGATTGGGTGTACAGCGGGTTACCAAAAGTGTTAGGACAGGATCACGTGATGTAGATATTGATGCGTCGAGACATGACAACTCTCTTGCCCTTCGACTGCCATCCTCCAAAAAATGCCTGATAATACTACTTGAGTTGAATATGATTCTCCCTTCAAGAACTGTGTTGTTGGTGCCATTAAAGCTGGCAAAACAATTTGTGAAGCTGCAACTTTGTTTGGCTGCCCATCATCTGCCGCAGGTCAATTCTGGAAAAATTACAAGACTAGAGGCACAACGCACAATCTTTGACGCTCTGGCTATCCACAGAAGGTCCAAGATAGAGGGAAGCAACTACTACTCAGAGAAGCAGTCAAGCACTGACAATTGCATCTCCGGGTGCTGGGGAAGTTGATTAACCCAAATGTGTCTGGAAGCACTGTCTGGCATGTACTTGCAGATGCTGGATACCACCAGAGAGTTGCCCGTCATGTGCCTCACCTACGAAAGGTCCATATTGACATGAGACTTCATTGGGCCAAGCAGTTTTCTCTATGGAGATTAAACCATTGGCAACATGTCATCTGATTCGACAAGAGCTACTTCAACATTAGCAACAATAAGGGTCAAATTTACGTTATACAGTGCCCGGACAAGACATATGCTGATGACTGTGTAATATGGTTCTTCAACCAATCAACTGTGCTAGCAATGGTTTGGGGTTGCTTTGCATACAACTATAAGGGGCCACTTATAATCTTGGATTACCCGGGAGGTGCTAGTGGTGGAATGAACTTGCAATGATACATTGATCAGGTTCTTGATGCCACAGTTTCAAATGTCTACAATAAGCTCAAGGGTATGCAACGCTATATGTACTTTTAGCAGGACAATGCATCTTGCCGTAAATCAAAGACATCCATGCAATGGTTTAGTCAAAACTATATAAAGCTCTTCTCACATCCCCCCTCATCACATCAGGGAAACTACTTTCTGCTGAAAGTGACTTAAGTGTTACTTAAACGTCCTGAGAGACTGAAGTCTTAAATAAGGCAAGCTTTACTTATTCATGCATGTCCTCCCATTATTCAGGACAAGTTGGCTGAAATAAGTGTGGGCTGGCTTAAATAAGGAAAGATGGCTGAATCAGTGCTCTAAGTGTTTCAGGCATTCAGCACCCCAGTGCTCCAGTGTATCATCCTTTAATTACAGCAGTAGACAAGTGTTGTAAGACGAATTGCAGTGCTCAAGAGTCTAAGTGCATAAGAACGATCCAAGTATTTCATTGCATCAGAAATATATAAGACAACATTATGTAGCTATCAGTGCCTCAGCGTTCAAGTACATCAGTCATTTACACAAGACTAAGCATAGCAGTCGCTATCATGGGATCCGCCACGACATTATCCCGAACCTCTGCCGTGACGGGCAGTGGCAGGCCACATTTCGCTGCCGTGCCTTCAATTCTGCATGTTCTTTGGCGTACCAGTAGAAACGAAGGCTGCTCTGCAAGTCGATGGTAATATAATATTGAGCGCACGGACAGAAACGAAAAGAAGAGGCTCACCAGTGATCAATTTGCCCTTAGAAGTCTACGCAGTCCGTAGCCGAATCCCATTTTGAAGCGTCGTCCTCCTCATGATCACCATCTCCACCTAAATCCTCGTCCTCGTCCTCGCCCTCGCCCTCGCCCTCGCCCTCGCCCTCAATCTTGTCAACACCCTTGTCCCCGCTCTCGCTCAGGTTGTCGTCACCCTCAGCATTAGCATGCTCGTCCTCTGCATCACCTTCCACCTCGCCTCTATACTCAGCCCCCTCACGCTCTTCGCCCTTATCGTCGGTTCCGTCGGTTCCGTCTTCCCAATTATCAGCGCCTTCGTCATACGCTTTGTCGCAGGTCGAATCTGCATCTACAACGTCAAAATACAAGGAAAAGTCCCTGCCAGTGATACCCGATCCAACAAGTTCGGTGTTCTTTCTCGTATCGATATCTGTACTGGCATCGTAAGCTAGGAGGCGGGATCGAACCTTTTCCCAGTTTGATTCAGTGAAGAAAGAGGGATTCGACAACAAGTTAACATAGTCATCCGTATGAGGCTGCCACAGAGCGCTAGTGAAATACCACTCAGCGCCGCCAAGTTCTTCTTTGATATTTTGCAACCGAGCCACCTGTTTATCAATGGCAACCTTGACCTATCCATGGGAAGATCAGCGAATAAGGACAATATAAGTGCTGAAAAAAGTAGATACCGCTGTTGCCGCAAGGGCGAGGGCACCGATAGGCTTTCCTATGGTGTTTCTGTCCAGTATTTTATGCCGACCCATGGCCAAGACAATGTGTACGGACAACACTGAGACCACAAGGTCAGAGCAGAACAGTCCTTGCTTCTGTACATTTAGGGTCAATGCATGGACACAAAATGCAACAATAAATACTCTTTTACTTACCCTCTCCATACTATACCAGCTTTCCCATAGAAACGGTTCGGCTTTCTTCTTGTCAACTAGTGTCTGCAACATCTTCACAATTGCTTCGTTTTGCATTGACTTTGATTGTTCGCCGCTGATAAAACTAGCAACTGATTGCTCAGCTTTCTCAAACAGCTTCTTGCGCCAGCTATCAGAGCATCTCTGGGCCGCCTGAAATACGAGGATTGCATCTCAATTTGGTAAAGTGATTTGAGAATAAGTAAAAATGACTCAACTAGAGAACAGATATCGGCGAACTGAGTTTCGTAAATGAGTTCCACAGAATCAAACACTTTCCCCCACAATGAGCTGATGAGCTTATTGTCCGGGGTTTGCCATGGTGTGACGGACTTTCCAACTGCGCGAAATAGTGAAGGTAATAGAATATGAGTCCATCCTGCCTGAGTACCGGGAGGGAGACACTGGTTCGTCGCCCTTTTCCTGCCTGGCACGCAAGATCCTTCCCTTCCTTCATTTCGATCCTTGTCCTCAAGTCCCACTGATGTCTGCATATACGTACATCAGCAAAATATGTCATAGAAATGAATTTGATTCGACAAACTGAGCTAGTAGTCCGAGAGACTTTGCGATGACCTTGATAAGCCCCAGTCACTATCACTTCGGGTCCGGGGGTGCGGGACGCTCTCGTCATTGCAAGCGATGGTGCTCGAGGTGCTAACGACATCTTTCGACCACCAGACTATTAAGAAAAGAAGGTGAATGCTCACGTTTAGAGTGTATCAATCGACTCTCACTTACTTCATTATCAGCCACCAGCAACTGCCTCTTGCGATTAAAGGTAGCGGATCCAATCTCCGGCTGCAACACGTCAGAAAGCTGTTATCCATGGCAAGTGAGCAGATCGAAAAGAAGCACTTACCGTCGTGTCGGCCTCAGGCCGATAAGGAATATCAGAGGGGTTCCTCTTCTTACTCAAGTCCTTTCCGCCTGATCAGATACGAACTTGAAATGCCAATTACCATAGAATTGACACTTACTGTGGCACCGGCCTGTGTGTCCATGTCAATCAACAATGACTTATTGATCTTGACAGTCTTATTAGCCTATTGAGATGGTTCAAATTAAGTAAACATGAAATGAAGGAATTCATTGCACGTGAAGGTAGAAGAATTACCACATTAACCTGAGAGTTGGTGTCTGGTGGCGACTTCCTCTTTCCGTTCTTTGTGACTGTGATGTCCTATTCATATGCACACATTAGCGATCGACTCGAAGTGAAGAAGGAAACGAATAGTTGCTACAGGAGAGCACCGGAAGTGAGCCTACGGTGCATCGACGCTCACACATACCTGTACACGGGGTTCCAAAGCTAGTGATCGCACCTTACAACCATAAATAAAGGGGGGAACGAGAGAAGTTGAAATAAGATAGACTTACCGGTGCGCTAAGCTGCGAGTTAGCAGTCCTCTTGTTTGCATCCTATGCAAATACCAATTCAGAATGAAGGATATAGAATGAAGATCACTGTGCTTCGCTGTCTGGCACTCACCTGTCCACCTGGTTTTATCTCGTTGTTCTTATCCTCGAGTACGGGAAGGGATTGCTTAGTAGAATGAAAAATGAAAAATGATATGACATCGCTTACCGTTGAAACCTGCGACCCGGAAAGAGTGTCATGCAATAACTTCCTTTTCTTCGAGTTGAGGTTGCTGCTACCTCCATCCTGTTCATGACACGGCAGTTGGCAGATAAATAATAACGAAGGGATATGAACAAACGGTCATGGAGTAACTGACGTGAATCGAACAGAAATAAGTCGTACTCACACAAGCTTGAGCCGGCCTTGTTAGCCTCTTCGGATTGCTTCCGCCCTATAAACAAGTTATTCAGACTGCATTTGCCATTCTAATGCTCCGTCAACTCACAACATTTGATTCCGAATCGACAAGATGTGCCTTCTGTTGCACACTGATTGTGCTATTTTTTACACCATGATAGCTTGTAAGGGTGATTGTTTCTCCTTCATCCTCCCAGGGACTTAAGTTTTCATCATCTGGCAATGAGATGGTGTGTCTGGTGTAGCTTTGCGTCAGCAAGGCTCATAATACAGTGGTAACAAGGACAAGAGCGTCAATATTGCAGGTGAAGGACTTCCAAGTCGGGTCTTGGCCCGGGAGCGTCACGGTCAACTTGAACCGCTGGCACCGTGACCGCAGTGACACTGGCAGCCTGAGTGGCAGGCTCATTAGTAATCTAGTACTACTACTAGTAGTAGTCGGGATGATGTTTAATCGCACTCACCATTACATTGACTTGACAGTACAAGATACTGATTCAGACGCAATGCAAGATTCAAACTTCAAACTCACAAATTGATCCTTTCTGAGTCTATCCCTGCCACTGGCACCTCAAGACCTCCACCCTCTTCACCGATGAAAGTGGAATCATCTGTGTTGCGAAGCGCCCTGACAGGGCGTTTTGTCTTGTCGTTCCGCCTTGACGTAGCGGGCGAGTCTATTATGTCCGTTTCTTCACCAGAAAGACTCTCGTTCGGTCCTGCAGGAGCGTGAAAGAATGCGTCGCTGGGAGTGGCGGCAGACCTGGACATCTTTGCGGTCTGCACACGTGTGCGAAATGGAAGTTCACCTTTGGAGTCTTCTTTCCTAGCTTTTTTTGCAGGCTTCCCGTTTGGCTCATCCATACTCGCTGCTTCGCATTAACGTGAGTCACAGGGTTCAACCTCCAAGCTTTGAGATCGTCTGAAAATGTATAGGTAATGTTACTCACGAATATCCAAGTCTTCGTTGTGTCCATCTTCACAATCCGATATGTCTTTAACATCGTTCTTCGAGTCTGTTTATGCCAGTTCAAATCTGTGTCATCACTGATCTAAAGTTGAAGACTTACAACTAGATTCGCCTTTTGGCTTTCTACGTCCACGTTTGCCAGTGAGTTTGGGCACTGTTGAGCCCATCTGGGTGCGTGTCTCAAGAGCCTTCGACAAGTTGTTTTCAAGCTCTACGGTCTCTAGCATCGCTGCTTCTTGGTTCTCTGCTGCAGTCACCTTCTTGCGAACCTTGTCAGCTGCCTCTTGTTCTTTTGCTGCCCGTTTTTGCTCCGCAGCGAGTTTTTTCCTCTCTTTCGCAACCGCGACTTGCTGGGCCGCAGCTCTGCGGAAAGCTGTCCGCTCTTCCTTCTGCTTTTCCTTCTCTTCCTTCTCCTTCAATGCCTCATCCCGCCTTTCTGCCTGCCGTACTTTCCTTTTCTCTTTTTCTTCCTTCTCCCGCAATATCTCCTCCTGTGTTCGTCTTGTTCTGAGTTGGTCAACAACTGCTCCGGGGTGCTTTTCCCTGTTCTTAGCCCTTGTCTGTCTTTGAGTTGACATTTTGTGCAGTGTTTTGAGACTTGTATGATGATAAGATGTGTCGAAGGTGCAAGTTCAAGATCAGGGAGGCGGGGGCGTCTATCTTAGACAAGTTGAAAATTTACGCCCACTACTACCGTGACTACTCTATGACTAATTTTAACTCAGGTTCAAGTTCACTGGCACTCCGAGTCCGAGTCACTGCCAGTGCTAGCAGCCTGCCAGTGCCAGTGAGGCTCAGCTGTGAGTCCCAATTGTCGACGTGTACTACTACTGAGGTTACATTCAAGTTGATGCCAGCGACACGGAAAAAGCACGATCCCTTTCATTTTCCACCAACTATTCGATGCACCTTGCCCGGCTGTAGTAGGATGTTCAAGAGTCAATCTGGAAGAGCAAGACATGAATATTCAGCTCATCCAACGTCATTCTTGGCAAATTCTTCTGCCTGTGGTCATGAATATGAATCGTCACCTATTCGACCCATACGAGCTCCAAGTCCTCAACTTGAAGCTCTCCTGAGGTCGTCCGAACTTCCATCAGAGGGTCATCTTGAGAGCGGCTCTGACTCCTACGATTACGATATTTCCATGCTTACACAGGATATCTCGATGCTCAGTATAGGCCGAGACGAGCTGCTTCAAGATTTGGACAGACCTGATTCTCTGTCCCATTCTGTCACCGGAAGTGACAGTGGCCGTTCTGAAGACTTGGATTCCGACATTGGAGATTATAAGGAGAGCGAGGATAACTTGAAGGTGTATCACAGATACTTGAATGGTGCGCGCCAAATCAATTGTTCCCGGTTTACTGTAGCATTTTGACACCAAACATTGTGCAGCCACTCCATGTGATGCAGAAGGGAACTTCTTAGAATACGAAGACTCACCCCGCTCCGCGAAACGAATCTGCGTCAAATGACTGGTTTCCATATTCGTGCCGAGCAGATTTTGAGCTCGCAGATTTTCTCTATCGGGAAGAGCAAATGTCTGCTGGGAACATAACAAAGCTTCTGGGAATCATGAAGGCTTATCAGCTGATTCAGGAGGCGGAGAATGTAAAATCTTGCGGATGTTCCGAATTGGATGCGACATTGCCTGACAATGACTTGGATCTGGGTTCAACTAGTACGCTACTCGATGGAGATGCGCAAAAAATGTATAACGCCATTGATGCTACGAAAGTCGGTGATGTGTCTTGGAAATCCTTTAGTAACTTCTACACGGACGATCATAGCCAAAAGGCAACAAACGAGAACACCGAGTCATGGAAGAGGAAAGAATATGATGTATGGTATCGGGATCCTTTGGAAGTGATCCAGAATTTGGTGGACAATCCGGCGTTGGAAGGCGAATTCGACTATGTCCCGTTTCGTGAGTATCAGCCGAAAGAGGACTCTGATGACAACAAAGAACGAGTCTTCAGAAACTACATGTCCGGAAATTTTGCTTGGGAACAGGCTGTAAGTCATGAATCATGCAGCATTCGAAGTTGGAGGAAGTGTACTGATTATCCTTGACTTAGAACAAAATCTACGCCGAAGATAAAGCAGTTCATGGGTCCATGTTCGTTCCGGTAATTTTAGGGAGTGACAAGACAACAGTTTCCGTTGGAACTGGCAACAACGAATATTATCCGTTATATCTCTCAATAGGAAATGTATCTAACAAGGCCCGGCGGTCCCAAAAGTTGAATACAGTCCAGCTCGTAGCATTTCTAGCAATACCAAAGAGTGTGTGTCAAAAACTGAGCTATCCATTTGTGTTCTGATGCTTTGCAGCTGAACGGCAGTACGAAAAGTCGGATGAATTCCGCCGCTTTCGACATCAAGTCTTTCATTCATCTATATCAAGAATCTTGAGACCACTGAAGAGCGCAATGTCCATAAACAACGAACAAACCATTTTCCGGTGCCCTGATGGTCACTTGCGTAGGTCGGTTCTCGGACTCGGCTCGTATATAGCCGATTATCCGGAACAGGTGAGTCTATGCGCAATATGCACTGGATGGTGCTGCAAGTAAGTATTGTCCTTTCCAAAAATCACATCCGACTTGAGTTCGAGGAAATGGCTTAATGCGGCTACTATATAGATGTACAGCACCTCACAAGAACCTAGATAATCCGGAATTTGTTACAAATCCTCGAACAAAAGAGCTGCACGAACGATTGATAGAACAGGTGGATGACAATAGCATAAGTAGAGCCACAATTCGTAAGGAGTATGGGTTCCACCAAGATATCGTCGTATGTGTTCCAACTTCAAGTTGTCCATTAGATGCACTTACCGCAACTTGAACTATGTCCCGTAGCCCTTCACCAATGATTTTCCGCGTGCAGATATATGCGATCTCATTTCTCCAGACTTACTGCACCAAATCATCAAAGGCGTGTTCAAGGATCATCTTGTCGAGTGGATTTGCCAGAGCATGACCACAACAGAGCTGGATATTGTGGATAAAAGGTACTATTCCCTTACAAGTCGTGTGAATACCATTGCTAACTTTCACGTAGAATCAGAGTTGCTGCTCCTTTTCCCGGACTTCGCAGATTTCCCGAAGGTCGAGGCTTCAAGCAATGGACAGGTAATGATTCAAAGGCACTTATGAAAGTATGTGGTATTTTCATCATGATCTTGTTTGAGGTGGTGGTTTGCTGATATCTGATGCAATCCGCTTACTAGGTGTATCTTCCGGCTATTGTGGGCATTGTACATGATGATATAGTTCACGCATTGAGTGCATTTCTGGACTTCTGTTACCTTGTGCGTCGGTACACGATTACAGCCTCAACTCTTGATCAGATTAAAGCCTCTCTGGATCACTATCATCAATATCGCAAAATATTCATAGCTAAGGGCATCCGGGATAACTTCTCACTTCCACGACAGCATGCCATGATTCACTATCCTACAATGATCCCTCTCTTCGCTGCACCAAGCGGGCTGTGCTCATCAATCACAGAGAATAAACACATTTACGCGGTCAAGGAAACGTGGCGACGCTCAAACAGAAATGATCCTTTGGGTCAGATGATCACAGCAAACCAACGTCTCAGTAAACTTATTGCATCGAGGGCAGACTTCAAGAGGCATGGAATGCTGGAAAGTCCTCTGGCTGAGGCTTCATGGAGAGCTTTGCAAGATGTTCTGCGCAGGAATATGTCAGAGTCGGAGACAGATGACGCTGAGAGGACCCGAATTCGGAAGGAGCAGATGCACCATCATGATACACCCGTAGCTGGTGCAGCTGATGATACAGAGGACTTCTTCGATGACATTGTGGGCAATAATGAACTCAACGAAATTGCAGACCTGGAAGATCCCGAAAACGTAGTGTATGGGCCACATCATCTTGCGGTTCATGGCATACTACATGCTGAACGCCAGATCCGCTTGGGTGGCAGAAATGACCCTTTGAGCTTGATCTTAATGGCTTCCAAGCAACGTGGGTATTACTTGGTAACCCATGCTTTGGTGTTGCACATCTGACTTCTTTGTTGTCATCCTTGCAGAGTCCAGTAAGGTGTATCCTAAACAGCTCAACACGCTTGCGGCGATAAAAGGTCATCCAGAGCTCCGACAGCTCCGACAGCTCATAAAAAAATACTTATTCAACAAGTACGAGAATCACATCTCCAACTCAAGGGGCTCCTCTGGCAGAGCCCAACCAGCAGTTGAATTGGACACAAGCAATGACTTTTCAATATTCCATTCAGCCACTGCTTTCTTTGCCTACCATGGCGAATCGATCCCTATAGAACAAGCAATGAGGGAGGCGATCAGGTCCAATCCCTCTTGGCGCGGAAAAGCAAGACGTGATGCAGTCCTTGTTCGAGTTAGCTCCTGCATAAAGGGGTTTGCAGGAATGAGAGTTGCCCGGGTTATGCTTCTTTTTTCCTTCACCGCTAAAGGGGAACGTCAGGACTGCGCTCTCGTCCAATTTTTCAAGCGTGTTGGAGATTCACCCGACCTGAAAACAAGAATGTGGATAGTCGAACCGGAGTATGAGTTAGAGAGCTCTACCACCTGTGTCGGATGCTGTACTGGAGTGAATGCCAGTGGCAGATGTCGCTATCACCGCGACTGCAAGGCTCCGAAGCAATCTGTGATAGATGTAGGGGACATCCTCCGTTTGGCCCACCTCCTGGGGGTTCCGAAGGGTGATGAATGTCCTCCAAAGTCATTGACACCTGAGGAGACCCTGGATTTTTATGATAGATTCTATGTTAACCGATTTGCTGACATGCACATGCACCAAACACTGTACGAAGCTAGACAATAATTACTAAGTTAAACTCTTCCGTTAGCACATTCAAGTTGCCACATAGTACTACAAAGTGTATTGAGACTTGTTGTACAGTTTACATTGCCAGAGCCAGCGGCGACGACATCATGGTATTCATTGTTCGAGGTAATATAATTATCAACAAATCTCAAAGCAACAAAAGGAGAAACTGGAGATGCAAGCATACTGTGTCCATTGTCAACCCACCACCTACGAGAGGGCTAATTCGGCTAGTAGTTGAGGCAACCTTGAGGACTTGAAGGCTTGGAGTCATCCTTTGACTTTATCGCCAATTCTAAATAATTGCGATACCCTAGAACTTCTTTAATATCAATTTTCATCGCGATGCCCTTCGGGGTTTGTCTATTGAATGACGAGCACACCGCCTCCATCAGATACATTTGGTATCTGTGCATGTCCGCCTCCTGCAAGAAAGTTGTTCGAGTCGTCTGGCTATCTAAGGACCCTGCTGACGTCGATGCTGCCGTGTCCTGTCTTTCCTTCCCCTTGCCCTTCAAGTTCGTATGATAGGCCTCCAATTCGTCCTTGTTATAGGCTGCTAACATATCAATAGAATCAAGGACAGCATCAGTCGACTCCTGCCCTTGATGTATGATCTTGTTTAAGAGCCCTTTTATGACCACGCCTTTCCCATTCTGCATGACGACATCGAAAAGACCCTTTGTGGAGGCAATTTGCAACCATCTCTTACAATCCTAAGCGCTCCTATCAATCTCCTCTGAAGATAATCCAATTCCTGGAAGCAATATTGAATCTTGTCAGCAGAATTATCTGCCAAAATTGCTGCTTCGGCGTTTTCCAAAAGCTCCAGAATATCTCTTGCCTCGAAAATAATTGCATAGTCGTTGGAGGTAACAGCAAATGCATCCCTCCTCTGGAAGAATGCGTCGTGAATATTGCACAGATTAATTGCCATTTCCCAAGATTTCTGCGTGTTGTCAAACTGTAGTAGCGTTTGATTGACCTCAGTTTGCTGGGGCTGAAAATGAAGCTGTCTAACCGCAGGCGTATTGTATTTCGATTGCAAACTCCCTGCTTCCGATATCGGTTGATAGAATGGCCTCAATGTCAGGGGCCGAAGATCGGGACGACGACGATTGGGAGGCTGAGATTGAGCCACGAAAATCTTAGAGATGTCGACTGACATTCTTTGGAGATCGGCGTCAATGATTGCGATGAGTTCGTAGATTACGTCGTAGTAGGCCTGGAAGAGCGGTATGAAGAATTGGAAAGCCTTAAGATTTTCGGCATCCCTATCGTATGAGTTCAATACTGCGAAAAACTCTTCTGCCTTCTCTTCTCTATAATGTCCATATTGAGATAGCAGTTCTCTAAGACCTTCCGAGCCGTTGCGAGAATGAAGTCGGTAGTATCTATTCATGATATTCTGAAACGCGCCATCGTTCACCTCGAAGTAGTAGGAACCGAAGGGATCTTCAGTGCTCCGTCTGTCAAGGCATTCCTGTATGTCCGAATCTTTGAACCCAAGGACAATTGCGGAGGATTCCATGAAGAAGAACCTTAGACTATCCAAGGTCTTCCTTACTCTAACAGCGTCGCCTGCTGCCCGTGACTAACAAGCGTAGGTTATTAGACGTTCTTTTTCGAAACATGATCCTATTACTTACCCCAGCAACATTACCAGTCAAGAGATCGACATAAGAAGATATCTTGCGAAGAGTTTTGTTCATCGTAACAACCTGACCCTCCAAACTCGCAATCCTATCATCCGATGAAAGGCCTGGATGGCCTGAAGTCGAGCGAACCGACTCGTTGCCTTCTATGCCAGTGTGCGAAGCACTTTGTGCCATATTTTTAAGCAGTTCACCTATAGTATCTCCGCGATCTCCGCCAGTGACAGGTGTTTGGACAAAACTGCCAGGTCCCGTGACGCCACTCACATTATCGGGCAGTGATGATGGTGGCCTTGATGGTGGTGGAACAGATACCGGGAACGGTGCCCGATGACTCGGCGTTTCGTCCTCCTTCTCAACTTTACGCCTTTTGCTGTCACTGGCAGGAGTACCTTCAGGTTCATTGTGATGGTGGCTACTAGGACTCCGAGTTGAAATGCGATCTTGAAGACGTTGGCTACCACGACTCCGTTTTGGAGGGCCGGCAGAAATGCGATCTTCAAGAGGTCGGCTATTAGGACTCGAACTTGCAGGGCTGGAGAAAATGCGTTCTTGAAGAGAGCCATGACTCCCAGCTGAAGGGTTGTTCAAAGATGTATGTGCGTACGCTGTACTCCAGTCTGGAATTTGCGACCGGTCGCGCGATTGGTACCACCCGTTGCCTCGACCTCCATGATTTGATATCACCCGCGGGGCAGATGTGTGTTCCTCAACTGTCTCATGTTTCCTTTTATCTACAATTTAGCTATTGTCAGAACCAACAAGGGGGTTTGACTCAAACTCAGGCTCACTGGACATTTTGGATATTTTGAACAAAACTGTGACTTGAAGCCTGATAGGAGGTTGTTTCGCTTTCTCCAACAGCTTCAAAATGGAGTTAAAACTGGTGCAATAGTATAGTAGCTGTGAGCCTACCAACTCCGAGTCCGACTCCGAGTCGTCGGAACCGAATAGTAGTATCTTGAACTTTGGTTCAAATTTAGAGATCAAGTTGCCAGTATACTAGTAGTAGTAGATAGTACTACTCAGGCTACAACTTGAAGTTTGAAGATCTCAGTCAGCGGATGAAGTTGAACTAGGAGACTGGTTGACTCACCGCCAGCCTGAGTACCGCCAGTGGCAGCCTCTGAACTAAAATTTAGGTGGCAGGGACTTCGACTTTAAGGTGAGAGGGCTTCAAGCTGTTGAAAAGAACAACCTTGAGTACTACTAGAGTACAGTACTACAGAGTATAGTAGACAAAGACACGATACGTCGATGCCACTGGCAGGGCATGGGGTAGTCAGGCTACTAAATGCGGAACTTGAATCTGAACTTGAAGCCAGACTTCTCAGGCTCACGCCACTCAGCCACTGTATTTGGCAACAATTGTCGGAGATGCGCACCTCCGGTTACGGTGATATTCATTTCGGATTCGAATCACAAAAGGATGATGCAGTGATGTCGGAACTTGCGGAAATCATCCACAGATTAAGGTAACTAGGGCTAACAAGGGCTCGAGTACATGGAAAGCGTGGTTTAATGAGGAGCACCACAAGGTTGAGCGGGAACGAGCAGCATTGGAACCTTTTAATTCACTTAAACCGCAGACTCGGAGTCAGACGAAGTAGCCTGCCAGTGAGGACTCAGGCTTGTACTCATACTATTTCTAACTGTTTTCTTTTCGTAGTATTACCTCATACCAGTGCATACCACTAGTATTCAAGTTGTGTCTTTGTATGTTTGTCTCCTGTTCTGTGTTCGTCGACCTTATACTTGTGTTTTCTGTGCATCGGTATTCAAGTTGTTGTATGACTGTATGTAAATAAAAAACGATATGAATTGTTTACTAACTATTCCGAGTCGGACTTGGACTCACTGGCACCAGTGATGCTCTAATTACTGCTTGATAAATTCACGACTGGCTCGAATCCGGGTCTACCAACCTGAAGACCGAACATCGTTACGGGTCACTGTTCGGCAACTTGAACTTTTGAGCTGAACTTGAAGTCCCACGACTCGGTCTCAGGCTCAGACTCGGAAGTTCTTCCGACTCGGAGGTCAGCTTGAAGTCGGAAACTACTAGTACTAGTAAACTAAGCCTGAGGGGCGAAGGTCGGTCCGGCTACTACTACAACTGCTCTGCTCGACAACTATTAGGTATAATAATTTTAATGGAATGACCGGTTGTTATTCTCGGGACGTTCTAGGTCAGAGGGAACTGGACGGCTTGACTTATGCTATTGCCTTCTGGCAGACGACGGAGGAGCTGGATCAAATGGGCTTTGCGACCAACCTTGATTCAAAGACAGACACGCAACTTGGTAGTATTGTTTTCCCGACTCCGAGTCAGCAAGAGCCCGACGTGGACATCGCCGCTCGCCTTTTCCCGACTGAGCCCCTTCCTCAACTCCCCCACCATGCGCACAAACTCTCTCATCTCATCCTCTTGCACTACCTTGAGGCTTGTCATTTTCTTCAACCTTGGCGCTGTCTCCTTCACATATGACATCTTCCATGCGCTGCTCTCCTGCACTTTGTACTAAATTATGTCGTAACAGATCTGGGCGGAATGGGAGACAGAGGTCTGCACGAGCATGGCACAGGAGTTCAAGGCTGGTGAGTTTATTCTCCTTCTCAATCCTTTTACTTCACGTTATTTACATACCATTTGATACAGAATCCTAGCTCACACCGTTTACAGCGCACGCAAGATGGTGCAATTCTGGAACACCGCCAGACAGCACCACCACCATTGCCATCGCACTCCTGCTACTAGTAGTACCCAGCATCGACATGATGACTTCCCACGTGGGGTCTGACACTGGCATCACAGGCCCTCCGTCGTCCGCTACCACCACTGACAGCCATGGTCAGGTTGGAAACCAGAGACTTCCGGAGACACTTTCATTGTTGTGGGGACTGGTAAGTAGCCCTAGTAGTTATCCGCTATTGCAACAATAGCTCATGACCCGATGAACACAACTACATGACTGGCTGATGCTATGGTTGTTGAAGCGCTTAGAATGCCAGCACGCTTACGAGTTCGAGACAACAGCGCGCACCATCTTGCCGGGCAAGTCTTCTTTTAGAGACAAGTCATTCGGAGATGAGGAGCTCAAAGGCTTCCAGTTTGCCTCACCAGACGACCATCAAATTCATATCTATTTCGCTGATTCCATGGCTCATGGCGGGGATTTAAGAGATGCTCCTTGCCGACACAAGGGACTTCTTGCAATCAGAGAAGGTATGTACATGAAGTGCCACACATCGACTGAAAGTTTAACCTCTCTTTCTGAATCAGTGGTGCGCTGACCGTGGTAACCACTCTCATCGCGACAATTTCCTCTATCGTGTCCCTGGCTTGGGCAGATCATCGTTGATCCATGCCCTTGCTGGCGCGCTCATGCTCGACATTCTCGCCATCTCACGTTCCGCTTTTTGGATGAACGATGTGACGTTGTCGTCGCTTATGGGCCGTGTGCCTGCCCCGTGTATTGTCCTTCTCGAGGACCTTGACGCTGCATTCACTCGCTCAACTTCGCGCGACGGGTCCTCAACCTGTGTTCCTGGTGGTAAGAAGAAGAGCTCTTTGTTGTCCGACAACAAGGATAAGATGACGATGATGACGACAATGAAGAAATTGGCAAGAAGAAGAAAAGCAAGAAATATGACACTCTATCCGACGTGAACACGCTCTCTCTTTCTGGCCTTCTTAATGCACTTGATGGTGTCGCCGCTGCTGTTGGCCGCTTCCTCGTCCCGTCGCAGCGACGAACCATCTTGAGCATTTCGACCCCGCGCTCTCGCACCCCGGTGGTATGGATGTTTGGATCGAGTTCAAAAGCGCAAGCCCTAGGCAGGCTCAAGCGCTCTTCTGCGACTTCTTCCTGTACGCGGACGTCAAGAAGCCCGAGATCACCAAACGCGAAGGCGAGCTCGATGGGATCAGCCTCCCCACCCCACCCCATCCTCTGGATCGATTTCGGAAATTCCGGTGTCGGTATTTGCGTCCGATGCCTCGAGTACCGCAACCTTGAGCTCGAGCTCATTGATGAGAGGTGCGTCAAACAGTCTACCTGACGTTGGCAAAGCAGCTCACGACGCAAATGCGAATTCATCAAACGGGAAAAAGTATTACTTCATCTTAGATATCGTTCAAGTAGTCATGTCCTATTCCTCGACAAACACCTCTGTGCCACCACCATTGCCGCCGAAACGGAGATCGCTCGGTTTCAATATGCAGAATAAGTCGATTATCGGCCGACAGCGCAATCCCCCCAGCTCTAAGGACAAGAAACGCTCCTTCATTTAAACTACTTCTTCCATAGCGGATTGGGATGC
Organism: Trichaptum fuscoviolaceum; assembly: GCA_910574455.1. Classification (NCBI taxonomy): domain Eukaryota; kingdom Fungi; phylum Basidiomycota; class Agaricomycetes; order Hymenochaetales; family Trichaptaceae; genus Trichaptum; species Trichaptum fuscoviolaceum. The sequence continues at coordinate 1,272,011 of CAJSYZ010000003.1, read as the reverse complement.
ATTGATCCCATTTCCCACATTGGCATGGTTCCGGTTTCGAGTTGTATCCAGGGATGACTGATTGTATGACGGCTTACTCGTGGCTTTGCCTTCTAGAGCTGATGGAACAGCTTCTTGTGCAGTGGGCTATGTCTTCCTGACTTCTTCGGAGTTAACCTGACTCACTTTCTTGTTTGTTTGTGCATAAAATGAAAAGAAGCCTCATAATCGAGTCATCTAGAAGAAATCCTTCTTATCTCCTGTCAGTTCAGCTTGAGGTTTATCCGAGCCATAGTATAATGCACTGATAGATTCCTCTCTTCTTTTCCCAGAAGAATAAGGCATCAGAAAAATGCGTGCAAGAGCTTTGTATAAATGTGAACTCGGAGTGGGTGTCGCCCCTCCCCGCCACCCACCCACCCATTCAACCCTTCGCCATGAACTTTTATCACATTCTGTTGGGGCTCCACATGCTCCTATTGATTGACCATGCTGTGCTTCGAGTACGCATCGCGCGAAGACTTCCTTGGACACAAAGGAGGATATCTAGGATGCAAAAAATCGTGCTTACTTTCCATTTCCTCTCAAAATCACTGCACTGACTTTTTGCCAGCTTCACAAACAGATGCAACATCTCCTCGACTACCTGGGGGTTCCGCCAACGCCTCTTCTTCAACTTCGCAGTTATACACTCGGACCTCTTGTTCCTGAAGTATGTCTGACCACCGCGACAATGGAGAATGCCGTAGACGTCATCTATGCTTCCTTGCCGGATGCCCCGGAACGACGCTTCGTTGCCCTCGACATTGAATGGGCGAGTAACTCACCAGAGCTATATCGTGTGGACCTCATCCAACTCGCGGTTCAGCAACATGTGTTCCTCCTCCGGACTCATCTACTTAATGCTCTTCCCCCAAGATTGGAACAATTATTAGGTGATGAAACTGTATGGAAAGTGTCAGCAGGAATCGCTGGTACGACAATCCCATTTCTTCTCTCATTATGCGGCATAACTGAACTAATTGGCAGGTGATGCGACTCGCATCAGGAATAAATTTGACATTCCCGTATCCTCCTGTGTCGATTTGACAGATTGGGCGCGCTTCGTTTACCCCGATTTCTGGCCAAGAACGCCAACTTGGCTCCAGCTGCTTCTGAACCCCCGTCTCTGGTTCAAGTTTCCGCAACCGTTTATAAAGCTGGAGGAGATGGCGGGCAGGCTCCTGCAGACAAACATCGAAAAAGATGTCTTGGTCACAATGAGCAATTGGGCCGAAGTTGAGCTGTCGGCTGCTCAAGTCCATTGTAAGTTATCCTTTTCAAGTTGTCACTCAGGCTGACCATCTTCTCACTTGCATCTGCTCTATTAGATGCGGCAATCGACGCGCACAGCACGTTTGCTGTTGCTTCCGTCTTGAATCAAGATGCCTTGGCCTTACCGGAAACAATAATCCATCACTTCCCAATGCTCGATATTGAGTAGGCTGAGGCCCGTTTGAATAGTGCTAACGGTGTTATCTTGTTGAGTAAATTGTTGAGTGCATGCTCTTGTCTTCAAAAGTTGCCAGGAGCATCGTGATTGTATCTATTATTGAATTGCTTCTCGTTGAATGATCATTGTAGACTGAGGTTGTCAATGGTGTTTGCTGTCGCTTTCAAGATGTCATGAAGATGAAGGTAGCTTGAAATCTCAAAACAGAGGTTCAAGTTCACTTGAGTACAGTAGTGGTAGTAGTAGTAAATCTCACTTGAGTCTGACTTGCCACCTGATGTACAGCTTCCCTCCTTACGCACTGATTTTGTCCTGAAACGCCGTTTTAAGGCCATCAGGCAGCCAGGCAACACTTCAGGCAGGCATGACAACGCTTCAACCCATTTAAGGAAGCTCCAGGACGCGCCAGCCGCCGTTAGCAATCTCTGATGTATTACACTTGAGCACTGAAATCCTGACTTGCATTCTGATGCACTGAGAGACGGCTTGCATCCTGAAACACTCCTTATTTCAGTGAGATAAGGCAATCAGTGTATTTTCAGACGAAGTAGCGACCCTTCAGACAGGTGCCAGCCAAATCAGGACGCGTCAGTCGCCGTAAGCAAAAGGAAGTTTCCCTGATGCACCTGATCTCAATCCCATTGAGAAACTATGGTCTATCCTAAAGAACCGCATCTGTTCACGAGTCCCCAGCCTACATCCACAGAGGAACTAAAATGAGCAATACAGGAGGCTTGGGACAGTCTGACCATTGATGACATTAACAGACTTGTCAGAACAATGCCAGATTGGGTGAATGCAGTTCTTGCCGCAAAGGATGGACACATTTCATATTAATTTTGTTTCATATACTATGTACTACATGTTAAATATACTACATTCTATTCTTGAAGTCCAGAAAAATGTTTTAGCTGAGCTATGAATTTTTTGTTTCTGCAAGTTGTGGTTGACTGTGAGAACATGTCCTAACACTTTTGGTAACTTGCTGTATAATAGTTAAAAAGGTAACCCGTGAGAAAGAAAGTCAGACTTGCTTCATTTAAGGAAAACAGCTGTCTGAAACAGCCTTTCAAGCCAGCCTTGCTGTGCTGCAGTGACACAGCTTTGTTACACAGTTTATCTGTCTACTTTGATGTCAGAAAGGCTGTCTTAATGGGCTGTCATACACTGTGTCAGCCAAACTGTCTCATTGTAAGTCAGACACATGTAACAGCATAACTATCTTCTTTACCTGACTTGCAGTCAGACATCTGTGTTAGTTACTTCAGCTGACTTTATTAGAAACAACAAGGCTACCTAGACTGCCTGTCTTTCTTCCAGATAGTCTGTCCAGACAGTCCAGCTGTTTCACTTTCAGACAGCAGTTGTCATAAACCAAACTGGGAAATAAGGCAATGAACTCGGGATTTTAGCCGTTAGACTAAAAGAGCCATGTTGTCAGGTTACCTGACAACTGTTTCCAGCACTATTTAAGGTGTTCGCACGTTAGGAATTACCCAATTCCTAACAGCAGTAGCCTGCTTATTGCTCTGCTTGGTGCTCCACTCAATGGCCCATGTCACAGGCACCTAATGGTGCATCTTCTGAAAATAGCCCATATTATCGGGTGAATGATTCAGTCAGATGAATGATTCATATGAATGATTCTAATGATTCAGTCAAATGAATGATTTTGCATGAATGATTTCTTATATAGATCTTGCAAAGAATCATTCACTTGTATTAAGTTTAATAACTAGTACCATATGTACATCAAGTCTACGGAATAATTCAATCTTAGTGAATGAATCAAGCAAAAGTGAGTGAATAGATATGATGACCATATAATAGAGCATGTTACGGGTGCACCAGTAGGTAATTCATGACACAGAATCACAGATACCTTTATTAATAATCTTATACCTGGATCTGACCCAGAACCATGGGAAATTGATCCGGTCCTACCTGGACTCGTAATCTGCGGGTATTGCTCACAAGTATTTATCAGTAGGTAATGTGATAATAAGATGAAGTAAATGATACAACGTACCATATGCGTTTCTGAGGAGTCCTGTATGGTCGGAACTTCGAATAAGCCACATCGTCCAGGAAGGCAAGGTCGTCTTGAGTATCTACGGGACAACCAGGGTTCCGCAATCTGTGTTTGTGTTCTCATCAGATTGTGCGCGGATGTGGCGATCTGCCCCACAGGCGTCGATTGCGTTGACAGCGAGGTAAAGTATAGTGCGCAAGTTCGCAGGCTCTTTAAAGCTTTGAAGCAAGGGGACGCGGTGATAGGGATAGAATCGCCATGATACAAGTCAATGAGTAAAGGACTGTCAACGACAACATGAGCTCAACTCACGACCATTGCGCGGAAACGCTGTCCAGTCCTACTCCTCTCGTTACGCAAGCAATCCTCCAACTTGGTAACATAGAGTGCTTCTCGCCTTCATTCCAAAACTAAACCATTACATGCAGAGAAGGCAAAGTGTTCGATGCCTGTCAGCAGCTGATTGAAAGCGAGAGGTGCCGGTAAGGGATTTTCGGCCTTGAATGCTCGTAAGCAATTGCGGATGGGACTTGCCCCGCGGCCGTCGTGCATGTCGGAATGGACAACGATTCAAAGAACGAACCAGAATGATAAAGGAGGTGGTTGAGTAGCTAAGGCGCCGGTGCCTGTTTCAACAAAGAGCGCTGTAACTGGGTAGAGATTTGCAGCAGCCAGTCAGTGAAGCAATCGCAGCCTGGAAGTTTAGCCTCACCTCGGATACACTAGGCTTGAATGACAACAATGAATTATCAGCCAACTTCATGTTCGGGGGAAGGCCTTTGAAGATGGTGGATGCAAGACGACCGAAGTGTCATATGCTCGTTGTCGGTCCCATTGGCGAGCTTCAGCGACTATAGTCCGCGGTCCTGAGCGCAATATGGCCAAGGTGCAGGTATCGCGTGCTTCGTCAACAGCGGCCTTCGTCTGTTGCCCAGGTGAACCGCGGCCATAGAGTGAGATGTCGAGCTATAGAGGTTGGGACATACGACGACTGCGTGTGCGAAGGAGTGGCTTGAAAGGCACTGGCAGAGTGGTCACCGTGGTAGGGTCACGTGATCCCGTGCCACTGCCAACAGTGGTCCACTTCAAAGGCGCGTTCATCGACTTTCCTTTCCGTCCTTCTTACTATTTGGAGGACTTTGATGTCTCCATCAACATCAAAGTAAGTCATTCATCCTCACTATCTTCGCCATCTTACTGATTCATTTCTTTATTTATGCTTTTAATCCTGACAAGGAGCCTCTGCCATGGCGAGCACTGACATACTTCAGTCTCCACGGCTCCGCCTTCCCCGAGCGACACGTCTCCCTCCCGTGCATCTAGATGAGTACTCTCCGGCTAGGATATCCCTTGGTGTGTCTACGATGGACTCAGCCTTGGAACGCCGCATGCTTGTATGGAACACCTAGGCGTGCCACAAGCGCAGTCGCAGGCGATGTTGGTACACGGACAAGTAAGACGATTGTGCGGTCTGTGCTCGGTAAGCCTGCGAGCATCTGGGAGAAGCGAATTCATCTTGAGGCAGAGAGTGCGTCACCTTTCACTGCTTTGGTCGTCTCAACATTTCTCGCTAACTTGTTATCTTCACTATATCGGAGAACATGAGCTACGGCAAGACACATGCGTTCTTCAACTGCGCATTGACGGAAGCGTGGGTGCCGCCTCTACCCGCAAACAACACACAGCACGCTCCGCCAGAATTCTAGTAGCAGAACGTGAAGTGGTATCGCTTGCAAAGCATGACCCGTACTCTGTGCGACCAGAATGGCACATGACGGGCCGCCAGGCGCATTGGGTGCATCCGGACTTCGTGGTGAAATTGGACGACGACTCGTTTGTGATGCTTGCGACTGAGAGTTGTTTTGTACACGCGTACGCGGAATGCGCATGAGGAAAATGGGTCTCTCCAAACTTGGCATCCAGACAAGATGGTGGTAATGCAGCGTATCCTTATTGCCATCGAGTGAGCCGGAGACGCAGACAGGATATACTAACATGTGTTTATGTTCATTAAATAGCAAATATTATAATTCATTTTGGTCTGTGAATGATTCATGATTTATTCATCTATCTTTTCATAAGGTGTAATTTATTATCAATATAATGCTGAATGATTCATGTGAATGATTCATGTGAGTGAATAATTCACCCGATAATATGGGCTATATTCAGAAGATACACCATTAGGTGTTTGCATGTCACAACGTGACATATCCCTCTTCCCCTTTGAGGTGCATCCCAGGGATCTCCCCAAATCCCGTAGGGATATCATTATCCCGGGGCTTCCCCCCAAAGCCTTTGGGATATCTCCCTTTTGGGATTTATCCCAGGCTCTTATCTTAGAGACTTCCCTGAAGTCCCTCTTCCCTCATCCTCTTGTCTTTCCTCATGTTCCCCACCTGTTTCCCTCATTCCTCCTTCATTACTCCGATTTACCAATATCCCTACACATGTCCTGTTGCTCCTTTATTATTCCTTTCCAATTCCTGTCTTTTTTTTTTTTTTTGACTTTATTATTCCTGCAGCATAGCTAAGTACATGATCTATCTACGACAGAGGCGCCCGTCATCGAGGTAAACTATGAAACTGGTTTGGTGGCGGCTAAGTGGACGCACTGCCTATTAAAGAAGGGAAATTGGTTTACATATCACTATGCCCATGTCAAGGCGCAGGTGAACCTACACTACAAGCACAGACAAAGTTTAGAAAAGAGGGCGCGTCCGGGCACAGTACCTGGGCGTTGTCACGACGTGACATATCCCTCTTCCCCTTTGGGGCGCATCCCGGGGATTTCCCTGAATCCCGCCGGGATATCTTGCCCTCGGGAAATATCCCGGGGCATTCCCTTCGGGATCTCTCCCTTTCGGGATTTATCCCGGGTTCTTACCTTATGGACTTTCCCGAAGTCCCTTTTCCCTCTTCCTCATGTCTCCCTCATGTTCCCTCACCTGTTTTCCTCATTCCTCCTTCATTACTCCGATTTTCCAATGTTCTACATATGTCCTGTCACTCCTTTGTTATTCCTTTCCATTTCCTGCCTTAGCTCTACATGTGCAAGGCCTCATTGTCTACCGCATTGCCCGCATCCCCGATTTTCCCACGCTTCCGGAATCCCGGTATCTCTGTCCTTTCTCTATATAAACCCATAGCATTTGTACATAGATACCTTGACTTGAATATCATAAGTCTTTGGGCCTAGCTAGTGGCCAGGCTTTCGAGATCCACCATGCCTTCGTCTTGTCTGCAAATCTAGCTTGCTTGTTGTCTAGTGCTCTGGACTACCTTTTGTGTTTGACCCGGACGTCTCGAGCCTTGCGCGGGAGCACCCCGAAGTCCCCTCGTCGTCGGTCACCTTTGTCGGATGCCAGAAGCCCCGGATCCTGGTTATACTTGCCTCTCGTCTCTCGTCTCTGTTCTCTTTGCTTCACTCTTAGATTCGATCTCGCAGGACATCATGTCTTGATAGGCATGATCTCATTTGTTTATGATAGACAAGACACCACAAGGCATGCATCGGGTCCAAGCCTGACAGGCGTTAACCTGGGTAAAGCACTGTTCTGTCTGGGATCGCTGGTGCCTCATACATAAGAAAGAAAGTAAGTTGCATCAGAGATCAAGAGGAGGGTCTGAAACGTGACCATTAAAATCATAAAGATCCGGGTCTGTGTCCTGAGTGCGTGGTCCAAGGGCGCACCGTACATACACACAAAGGGTTGTCAGGTCCATGTCCTGGTCGGTAGGGAGGCCATCTAGCTCCATCATTGCAAATGCAAGGCGGATGGCAGCTGAGGTGCGCTGAGTGGGGCGGTCGAGATGCTTAGTGAACTTAAGCCACTTGCAAATCTCGAGATTTGCCCGGTTATATTCACCTTTGCAGACAGAGAGAAAGGAGAAGTATGCGAGAAGCTCCTCAAAAAGCCGACCGTGTGGCTCTTTGGACTCCGGCTCCGCCTATCCATTCCACCAATGCGCCCAGGCTTCTCTCAGTGCAACAGATGCCAGGCGCTTGGCCATTCCAGCAGGGGCTGCAAGGCCCCCATCAAATGTGCGTATTGCGCCGGTCCGCATGCCACTAAATATCACCGCTTGAAGTGCCTGTTGGGATCCCCCAGGACCCCAACATGTCTAAGGCAATCCCAAACAGAATTCGGTATACTGAAACCCAGGATCGCGACCTTGGCTAGATCCCAAAAGGATCCCCCGCTCTCTGATCCCGGAAGAACCTCTGCTTCGCCATGCATTCTCCTGCTAAGAGTTACGCCCCGCTACGACCTCCTCGCCCCTGCTTGTCCTTGCCCACGTCTCCTCGTCAGTCCCCCGCCTTGTCCCCGTGTCTCAATCCATCCCTAGCCCGTGTTACGACCTGGGGGGAACCTGGGGGCCGGGGCGCGTTAGCGGCTTCCGGGGCAAGGCCTGGGAGAGCACACGGCAGCGGAGAAGGCGAAGGGGAACCGTTAAGGACGCTACAACGCCAACGGAGTCGTGCGGGGAGCGGGGCTATGGGGGTGAGACGCAAGGGGGCTCGAGGCGAGGACGGGACGGAGTCAGAGTCGAGGCGGGAAGGCAGAGTCGAGGCGCCGGGAGACAGGGTCAGAATCGTGACCGGGAATCTCAGAGCGGGATTCGTGCGGGAATCTTGGCGCGGGATTCGTGCGGGAATCTTAGCGCGGGATTCGTGCGGGAATCTCAGAGCGGGGTTTGTTCGGGAATCTCAGACCGGGATTCTGAGCAGGACTCAAGGCCGGATTCGCAGAGCGGGATCCGGGACAAGACAGAGACCAGAGAGCCAGAGAGCAGGCGTGCTCAGGACTGGAGCAGAGAGCTCAGGGTAACCGGGATCTCAAGGCAACACTTCTGTATCAGGAGGAGGTTCCCTAAGGAAGCACTTGACAAGTCAGCATAGTAAAACTACACTAGAGACAAGACAGAAACACACCTAAGGAAGCACTCAACAAGAGGACAAAAGTGAGTGCTCCTTACGGTGGCAACAGGTATTTATCTACTGGGCAGAATCTACAGGGAACGGGCATGCACAAACGCGCAACTAACTAGTTACACAATCTTGCGGGCGAAGGCCGCGCATACAGTGACGTGAATCCGGGAACCGGGATTCGGTGCGGGAAACATCTGGGCAAGATCTAAGAAAACGAGCGTGAAGCATGGTCAAGTGCAAACAAAGAGAACTAAAGGAATGTAATGGTGCGCGAGGTATCAAGCTGGGGCACGGGCAGCGGGGTAACAAGCGTGGGGGGTGGATGTAATGCATACATCGTCTCGGGATAAGTTGCAGGCAACTTCTGGCGTGGATCAGGGTCACAGGGGATTGACAGGGACCAACCTCAAAGAGGCCGGTGCTTCGATGTCGTAATGAAGCCTAATCGCGAGGCGCGCGCGGGGCAGGGCAACTAAGGACGGGGTTCGAGTCCTTGCGGACAATGAGATCAATCCCGCACATGGGGTGGCGGGAATGAGGTCTGCGGGCTGGGACGGGACGCTACTAGCAAGACTAGTTGGCTGGCACGTGCGTGGCCAGGCCAATCACCTGGGGTTATCTCAAGACGGGATTAGCATCAAGGAGCAGGGAAGCTAAGGGGTTTCCCTTGGACGACGGGGAAACCAGCGCGATTCGCGACAGGATCACATAGGGAATCGAGATAGGGTTCGACCGGGAATCAAGACAGGGTTCGACCGGGAATCATAGCGGGATTCTTTCGGGAATCAGAGCGGGGACTTAGCTGGGGTTGCGATGGGAATCGCGGCGGGATTGAAGGCGGGAATCCTGCGGGGGATTTGCACAGGGATTTGAGACGGGACGCGAGGCGGGAAACAAGCGGGATTTCGACTGGGATTGTGCGGGGGAAACAAGCGGGATTCCAACCGGGAAGCGAGCGGGGTTTCTACCGGGAATGAGCGGGGGAGTCTGGCGGGACTCTAGCCGGGAAACGAGCGGGGGGAGTTTTGGTGGGACTCCAACCGGGACGAGTGGGGGAGTCTTGACAGGACTCCAACCGGGAACGAGCGTGGGTTGCGGGATTGTCAGAGGGGACGCTTGACAGCGTTCGCGGCGAGGTGGGATTCCTGGCGGGGCAGGCTAGGGACGAACGAGGGCAGGTCGAGAGGCACGGGATGTCGAAGGGGTTAGCTAGGGCACCGCAGCAGGTCGAGCGCAGGGCAGGGTTTGTGACCGGGCAGGATTGCGGGACAGCAATCCTTGACCGTTGTCGTGTTGGCTTACTCAAGGCCAGACAGAGGTCGGCTTGGATGCAGTGGATCAATCTCCTAACTGCACTTCATGACTGTGGACGCGAGGCCGGGATCTGGTATCCGGGCATAGTCAATAACCTACGAGGTCTCGGGATAGCTATGGCTATGGCTATGGCTGTGGCTATGGTGAGTGACTTCGGGACTATGGCGAGGTACGGGGTTCGCTGGATCGGAAAACAGAGCATGACGGGAGCGGGGAGCGAGCGGGGGATCATCCTAGAGTCTGGGGAACGATGAGGCGGGCTAGGGATGGATTGAGACACGGGGACGAGGCGGGGGACTGGCGAGGACCAGGAATCCCGCCTTGCCATGAATGCTGTCAAGCGCCCCCTCTGACAATCCGCAACCCACGCTTGTTCCCGGTTGGAGTCCCGTCAAGACTCCCCCACTCGTTCCCGGTAGAAAACCCGCTCGCTTCCCGGTTGGAATCCCGCTCGTTTCCCCCGCACGATCCCAGTCGAAATCCCGCTCGTTTCCCGCCTCGCGTCCCGTCTCGAATCCCTGTGCAAATCCCCCGCAGGATTCCCGCCTTTGATCCCGTTGCGATTCCCATCGCAACCCCAGCTAAGTCCCCGCTCTGATTCCCGAAAGAATCCCGCTACAATTCCCGGTTGAACCCTGTCTTGATTCCCGGTCGAACCCGGTCTCGATTCCCCGCTTGAGAGCCGTACCAACTAATAATCTTATAGATCCGCAATAATTATCGCAATCCGTTTCTAAAGTTATTGCGGTAACGGGACGATAGCTTTTTTGGCCTGTGCGGCAGCTTAATGCCGGGGTGCCGCCTCACGGCACCACACGGCATGCATCCCGCGTCAGGGACCAGGCTGAATTCGGTAATACAGCATACAGCCCGGTTTGTATCCCTGGCGCATTTGCATTGCGATAATTTCACTACCGGGGCCTAGCCCCTTGTAATTTGATATAAATTAACTTCTATCTAGTGCTATAGGTAAATCTTTTTTATTTGCAATATGACGTAGTTGTTATTTCACAATTAATGTTGCGTTACTGCGCGAAAGTAAGCGCCGGCGCTTACTATGGCGTTGTGCGCGCGCGTCGTCTGTCCTTGTCCTTTTCTCCCACTTTCACAACGACTATGTCGTTTGCCTCTTCTTAACTCTGGCTTTTCTCATATGTCGTTCTACAACTTGTGTGCTGGATGGATGCCAATGCAAATTTGGTGGTGCGAAGGAGCAGGAAAGCCGAAAATGTGGCAGGTGCGTCAGACTGGATCCTGCACTTCTTGCCATTAAAAGCTGACCATTACACTCAGTAGCTTCAAGTGAGCGAGCGATGCGAACCTTCGCCCTCATCTTCATATCCACAATGCAAATGATACCACAGGACACAGTGCATCCTTGTCAATCCTCCGCTCTCCCAAATCTGAGAACAGTGGCAGCAACAATTCCAAGCAAGACAATTTCTCTTAGAAGTCGCCACAAACACAGCAATCGCAACAATTGCAGCACCGACAGCAACAATCACCACCGTCTCCGCACTATTGATTGAACAAGCCTGTTCAATAGTCGTACCAGGACAATCACGATCTCAAGCAAGAGTTGGACGATTCGGATTTCAAACAGCGTGCACCCCGACCTACTCCCCATCCACATCTTGTACATGCTCACAGCTTCCCCTCGGCATCTCCTTTTCAGCAACAGCAACAGCACGCGCAAGCACTTGTCTGTATGTGGCCGTTATCTTATATCGTACGAGTTCCTGGTTCAAACCACCTCTTTGGTGGTAGTGGGCGCTGGACGATGACCACCGGTCTTGATGCCGATATCGAACGTGCTGATAGATCACAGTGAGTAGTCCAATAAGATAATATGCATTGGTAATGCGATGATAGTACTGTGGCATTGGGGAAGAGCCTTTGCAACTGCGCACAATCTTTATGGCAGCGGCTTTGCAAAGGACAATCTTAGTATGTTTGTGCTCTCTTTTTTGTACTTAAATCTTGTATAATATTACTTTATTTTAATCTATAATATATATACATTTAAACCATAAAAAAACTGCGTGCAAGGAGTGAATGATGTGCTTTTTAGACGTTGTCAAAGGTGCCCTTCGACACGTCCATGTCCTCGAAGTTGCGTCCGGCGATTCCCGGAGAATTCATCCGAGGCATTGCCGGACACACTTTTCTCTCAAAATTAAAACACTCTTTCGTACACGCTCCAGGCACATTATGCTACGCAAAATAGATGATTTGACAGTAGATTATCATATTTATTATAGTAGCATTCATCTACTTTGCTGTTGTGTAATTAGCACAACAATGCTAAAAAGTGCTGTTCTAATAGTATTTATTCATTTGTATATCTTTGAGTGCATATGAGACTTCCATATTTTGTACAAAAGATCAAGTCTACAATATATAGAAGTCTGAAAAAGAATTTTGTTAGTAGATAGAGTGGAAGTGGTTGAACTCGAAAGTGGTGCTCCAAATGCATCACTTTAAGTGAAACTTGTACACATGTCTTCGACTCTCGGACTGATTTATGTACTTCACAACTGTTTTCTTTGTAACTTCCAATCCAACACCTGAATTTGTTTCTTTAGAGCCTCTAGTATTGCTATGTAGCATATCTGTAATTTTTAATTGTCATTAATATAGTGAAACTAGCTGCAAATGTTGAAATTTGACCCAAAAGTGCACAAAATGTCCAATTTTAGGGATTATTTCATTTTTATAGCCTCTTAGAAAGCACCTTTAAATCTAAAAAATTTATGGGAGCGTTTTCAGTGTATATATAGCACAACTGTAAATTACTATAGTGATCCAAGAAATGTAAGGTATAGGAAAAATGAAAGGAAGTGAACAAATATGCATGAATCATGCATTTCTATTGTAGTCTTTACATTTTACCCTCTGTATCACACTCTGTAGCCTCAGTTATTTTTGTGTACACATATTAGCATATAATGAAGCTAATCAAGTACCGTGCTTGAGTTTACTATGTCTACATTAAATTCAAACAGTATGTTATTGATATGTTTAAAGTAAAAAAAAAATCAGAGACATACCATATATAGTAAATTCACGCGATTCTCAGGGTCGTGGCGCGCTATCTGCACGCATCACAAACATCATCTTTCTCTCCTTCTTCTCTGTTCTTCAAGCTCTCAGAGCTATGGACGACGGGCAAGAAGGCGTTTGCTTCGCGCAAACGCCGTCTTGCTTCTGCTTCCGCAGCCTCTCGCCTCTCGGGCGCGAGCTGTATGCTCGCAAGCGCAGCTTTCGAGTTCTCGACTCCTACAACCTCCGCAACTCTTTGAGCGACGAAAAGCTCAAGGACAAGTTTGAGCCCGATGGGATGCTCAAGCGAGACTGCCGTCAATGAGACGATCTCATGGCTCGATGCCTTGGAGGAACCATTGAATCAGGAGTAAGAGGAGAAGCAGAAGGAGCTTGAGAGTGTTTTTTTTTTTTTTTTTTTTGGCTTTATTATTCCTCCAGCATAGCTAAGTACATGACCTATCTACAACGGAGGCGCCCGTCATCGAGGTAAACTACGAAACTGGGCGGGAGGTGGCGGCTAAGTGGGCACACCGCCTATTAAAGAAGGGAAGGGAAGAGGAGAGATTGGTTTACATATCACCACGCCCATGTCAAGGCGCAGGTGAACCTACACTACAAGCAAAGACGAAGTTTAGAAAAGAGGGCGCGTCCGGGCACAGTACCTGGGCGTTAACTTGGGTAAAGCACCGTTCTGTCTGGGATTGCTGGTGCCTCATACATAAAAGAGAAGTAAGTTGCATCAAAGATCAAGAGGAGGGTCTGAAACGTGACCGTTAAAATCATAAAGATCCGGGTCCGTGTCCTGAGTGCGTGGTCCAAGGGTGCGCCGTACGTACACACGAAGGGTCGTTAGGTCCATGTCCTGGTTGGTTGGGAGGCTAGCTCCATCATCGCAAATGCAAGGCGGATAGCAGCTGAGGTGCGCTGAGTGGGTCGGTCGAGATGCCTAGTGAACTTAAGCCACTTGCGAATCACGTCAATGAGGGGTTCATCTGCCCACTCTGTGTGGTGGGCTGGGAGTGGGGTGCCTTTGGGCCAGACCTTTCCAATCCAAGGGCGGAAAGTCTTGCAACCACCAAGTATGTGGGCGGCGGTCTGGGCGGGCCAAGGGGGGTGATTGTGCCAACGACAGTAGGTGATCAGGCCGTTTCTGCACCTATATTCTGGGCTCATGCGCATCCAGTACGCCCCGAAGGGGCCAGCGCAGCAGAGGACTTGAGCAACTGCTGAAATCTCAGCGCGGGGGTAGGTGTCCGACATCTCCATGAGTGCGCGCGGACGTCGTTTTGGTGGGCCTGTGATCGCCAAGTATTTGTCGGCGGTTGAGGCAGTGGCATGGGCGAGGTGAGCCTCCCATTGCTTCTGGGCGTTGAGGGTGTTCTGCTTGCGGAGGGCGGATATCGAAGGAAGGGAGGATGAGGGTGGCAGTTCTGTGGCTTTCTTTGCCTCTTCATCAGCCCATTCGTTTCCTGGGACGCCTGAGTGACCCGGGCACCAGTGAAACTCGATTTTGAGATTGGGGTGAATGTCCAGCAGGTTGGTAATGCCTGCTTTCCAAGCAAGTAGTAAGTGGGCGCCAGGTGCTGAGGGCCAGTCGCGGACAAGGCCATCCTTCTTGACCTCTAACCACTACCTTCCCGATTTGGTCGAGCCCCCCCGCTCCCATCGGTTAGGCATGGCAGACAGCCACACATCTAAGAAACCCTCTATCGCGGCCAAACCTGGTCGGTCGTCAGTGTCTGCTGCTGCCGCCGCCACTGGCCAACCCCCCTCCGTCACCGTTGTTGCTCCGGCAACGACATCGACCGCCACCCCCGTCCCCTCGGCTCTGGGCTCGCCTGTACAGCTCAGACAAAGGGAACTCGATGTACTACCACCCTCCTCACCACTCCCACCTAGCTCTGATGCTGGTATGCCGTTGGCCTTCCCGGCAACACCGCACGCGGGTGAGAAGCGTACGGCCTCTGTCCTGTCCCCACTACCGGGGCGCCCTGCTCCCCCCACTGATTCCGTTCCGGAACATGAGATGGCACTAATACATGGCATGTACCATCTCTGGGACACCCTCTCTGACCAGCTCACGGCCAACTTTGCTGACCTGAGCAAGACCCCCCACGAGCGAATGATGTTGAACGCCAGCACACTAGGTGGACTGTATGCAGCAACCTACACAATGCTGTCGACACTTGTGGATGGGAAGGATGCTAATCCCAACGTCAAAGAGTATGCTGACCTTGCGGCAGCTGCCTTCCAACAACACCACGCTGAAACCGGCGTCTCCCCCCACCATTTGTATCTCCCCCCACTCCTGACGACGACCCAACATCCAGCAAGAGCATGGCCACTATGAACAAGGCTCTTGCACAGCTGATCAAGGATGTGCGCGTTATGCAGAAGCAGAATGCAACCATTAGTAAGTTGAACGGCGATGTTGGCACCCTCTCCAGACAGGTGCAGACTCTACTCGACTGGCCTCCACCTCGCCCCCCTCGCATCAACCCGCCGCCACCCCCCCAGGTAGCCCCGGCCCCAGTCCCACTCACCTACGCTCAGGTGGCAGCCACTACTGCCCCAGCACCCCCGGTTACTACCACCTAGTGAATGTCATGGGTTCAAACCCGCAGGTACAGGTACCTAACCTGCAGGTTCTCAGTTATCAAGCTTGAAAAATCAATCTGCAGGTTGTAAATTACAGGTACCTGGAGACCGCAGGTGTAACCTGCAGTTTTCCGGTCAACCTGGGTATCTGCGCTGTCTACCCTATTTAGGAAATAAAATGAGTCAAAGGCGTGACTTCAAGTTGGTGGCACTGTCACAAAAGCACCGTCACGGTGGCAACACATCACTTGGGCTTCAAACTCGCTGTCGCTACTGTGCCTCAGTCTCCGTGGTCTTCAAACTCGCTGTTGCTACTTGCTATACAAGCTATTCTCTATTATTAAATACTTTCTGTGTGTGCAGGCAGATTCGGGAATGCTTCAAGGTCACTGGAAAAAGAGCGCCAGAAGATAGAGGACAAGAAAAAGCTTACTTTCGAGGCCGAAGACAAGTGCAGCCACAAAACTACGGACCCAGCCAGAAGGCAAGAACCTCCTTCTCGGACAATACTGTGCTATCTGAAGGATTTTTTTTTTTTTTTTTTTTTTTTTTGGCTTTATTATTCCTGCAGCATAGCTAAGTACATGACCTATCTACAACGGAGGCGCCCGTCATCGAGGTAAACTACGAAACTGGGCGGGAGGTGCCCGCCACCGAAGGTTGCGGCTAAGTGGGCGCACCGCCTATTAAAGAAGGGAAAAGGAAGAGGAGAGATTGGTTTACATATCACCACGCCCATGTCAAGGCGCAGGTGAACCTACACTACAAGCACAGACGAAGTTTAGAAAAGAGGGCGCGTCCGGGCACAGTACCTGGGCGTTAACCTGGGTAAAGCACCGTTCTGTCTGGGATCGCTGGTGCCTCATACATAAAAGAAGTAAGTTGCATCAAAGATCAAGAGGAGGGTCTGAGACGTGACCGTTAAAATCATAAAGATCCGGGTCCGTGTCCTGAGTGCGTGGTCCAAGGGCGCGCCGTACGTACACACGAAGGGTCGTTAGGTCCATGTCCTGGTCGGTTGGGAGGCCATCTAGCTCCATCATCGCAAATGCAAGGCGGATGGCAGCTGAGGTGCGCTGAGTGGGGCGGTCGAGATGCTTAGTGAACTTAAGCCACTTGCGAATCACGTCGATAAGAGGTTCATCTGCCCACTCTGTGTGGTGGGCTGGGAGTGGGGCGCCTTTAGGCCAGACCTTTCCAATCCAAGGGCGGAAAGTCTCGCAACCACCAAGTATGTGGGCGGCGGTCTGGGCAGGCCAAGGGGGATGATTGTGCCAACGGCAGTAGGTGATCAGGCCGTTTCTGCGCCTATATTCTGGGCTCATGCGCATCCAGTACGCCCCGAAGGGGCCAGCGCAGCAGAGGACTTGAGCAACTGCTGAAATCTCAGCGCGGGGGTAGGTGTCCGACATCTCCATGAGTGCGCGCGGACGACGTTTTGGTGGGCCTGTGATTGCCAAGTACTTGTCGGCAGTTGAGGCAGTAGCATGGGCGAGGTGAGCCTCCCATTGCTTTTGGACGTTGAGGGTGTTCTGCTCGCGGAGGGCGGATATCGAAGGAAGGGAAGATGAGGGTGGCAGTTCTGTGGCTTTCTTTGCCTCTTCATCAGCCCATTCGTTTCCTGGGACGCCTGAGTGGCCCGGGCACCAGTGAAACTCGATTTTGAGATTGGGATGAATGTCCAGCAGGTTGGTGATACCTGCTTTCCAAGCGAGTAGTAAGTGGGCGCCAGGTGCTGAGGGCCAGTCGCGGACAAGGCGAAGGGCGGTTAGCGAGTCTGACATGAAGACGATGGACTCCACTTCCAGGAGGTGGCGGCCGAAGTGAGAGGCGGCCCAAGCTGGAGCAGACGCAAGGGAGAAGATCTCAGCGTCAGTGGCAGTGGCGATTTTGGGGGAAGCGCAGTGTCTGAAGCCCAAGCGATGGTGACCGCGCATAGCGACAATTGCTGAGCCAGACTTGTGCTCGAGTCTGGAGCCGTCTGTGAAGATCTGGACGGAGGTGGTGGTGCACAGAGAGTTGGCAGATGCGACAAACGCCTGGCGAGTGTCAGTGTCAACGGGACCAGCAGGGATGGCAAATTTGAGGCGACCTCCAGCAAAGGCAAGTGGATCCTCCCAGGGAGAGTGTGTGTACGCAGGGACCTGTTGGGCAATCGGGACACGGTCGGCAAGCGAAGAAGAGTACAGGCGTGGTTTTTGTGCTGCAGGAATAGCACGTCTACCTACAGAATGTGGAGTGCGCCAAAGGCGAAGAGCATGATTAGTTTTAAGATAATTGAAATAAAACTGAAACGGGGGCATAGAGCAAAGGTAATTGGTGCTTAGCGGTGAAGCGCCTCGGTAGACACCAAGGATCCACCTGCAAGCAGTGTTTTGGACACCCTGTAGACGAGCCACAAGGGTCTTCTGGCGGGTGCCAGTGTACCAAACCGGCGCAGCCCATGCGAGGACTGTTCTGACGCAGGCTGAGTAGAGCTGGCGAAGGTTGAGAGCGGACATGCCTCGCTCTGTGTTGGCCAGCAGACGAATGGCAGCGAGTGTTGAGAGGCCCTTGGAGCGCATGCGCTCAACATGGGGTTTGAAAGACAAGGCCGGATCCCACCAGATCCCCAACCACCGAAGTGGGATGGAGGGCTTAATGAGAGTGTCCTCGTCGAGTTGGACGCCCCGGGAGTCCCAGCCGCGATATCTTTGGCGACGCCCAGGGGGGTGGAAGTGGAGGAGCTCGGTCTTCGCAGTCTCGATGTTGAGATTGATGTCGTTGAAGTTCGAGTTGAGGTGGTGGTAAGCGCCTACTAAGTTCCTGCAGTTGGCGGTGACTGATGTGCCCGTGATGGCAATCATGTGGTCATCGACGTATGCTAGGAGCTCGCAGTCAGGGTGGTGGAACCGCTGAATCGCAATAGCTGCAAAAAGAGTGGAGAGAATGGGTGAGACTGGGGAGCCCTGAGGCGTCCCAAAGTCCGGTTTACGGACACTAGGGAGTGTGGTGCCATCGAAAGAGATAGCAGCCTCCCGCCCGGTCATGAAAGAAAGGCACCAGTCCGCCATGTCTGGCGAACAACCTAACTCCAAGAGCCGGTGGTGGAGATGTTGTGGATGAACCAAGTCAAAGAAGCCTTGTATGTCCACCGCTAGGACAGAACACACTTTGTCTTCCGACTGGGCTTTCTCCACAATCTGTAAAAGGCGTTGGGCGGCGTCGTAGACAGAGTGTCCTTGACGACCACCGTACTGGTTTGGGGGAAGCCAGTTCTGGGTGTTAGCCAGAAACTGGAGACGGTTAGCAACGATCTTCTCAAGGAGTTTCCCTAAGGTCTCCTCAAGAGTAATCGGTCTGTAGGACCGAGGAGAAAATTGGTCCTTCTTGTTTGGCTTCCTGAGCATTACTACCTTCGTTATCCGCCAGCACGCTGGGTGGTGGCCCAAGCGCAGACAGTCGTTGAACAAAGATAGCACCTCTTTAGCGAAGGATCCAATCACCCATTTGAGGGGACGGTATCCAACGCCCGAGGGGCCAGGAGCAGACAAGTTGGAAGTGCCGGCCAGGGCGTCCATAAGCTCTTTCATGAGTATTGGAGGCGCCGCTGCAGAAGGTGGGGGCAGCGGGCGTAAGCCCGCTGCTGGAAGTGGAGGGGGAGGAGGAAAGTAGGTAGAATGAAACAACTCAGCTTTCTCCTGCTCAGTGGTGGTGAAGGTGCCGTCTGGTTTCCTCAGCAAAGGCAACAGGAGTAGGGCGGATACCGAGGCCGCGCTTGGCCCAGCTCCAGATATTGGTGGAATTGGCGTCTTTCACCTGTTCTGCATAGAACACGCGACGCGCTGCTCTGGTGGTGGCTTTGAAGGCGCGTTTAGCAGCGGCACGCAAACGGGCGGTAGGGGCGTCCTTAATTGCCGCGAGAGAGGATGAGCACTCAGCGGACCACCATGGGACCTCTGTCTTGGAGCGCTTTCTGGGTTTAGTCATTGATTCCACCGCCGCCACCATTGCAGATTGAATGGCTTTGGCTTTGGCATCTAGTTCAGCCTTGTCTGACGCAGGAAGCGCAAACGCCTCATGCAGCAAGGGGAAGGCAGTAGCACACCACGCCTCTCTGTCATCTTTAGACAGTCTGGGGGGCCGTGGAAGGTGGACGAACGGTCCAACTGGCACCTCCCATGTGAGTAGGGTGTGGTCTGAGAGAGCGGAGTGGGAGCTGGTGAATGTATCCATCACCTGCTCTGGTGGGATATTGGGCGTAGTCCAAACCATATCGATCGGACAACACGGCCCATCTTTACCCGGACGAGTGTCCACATCTGGGTGATGGGCAGGCTCATGTCCATGCTCTCGGAAGAAGTCATCCAAGGGTTGCCCCCTGTTTGACTCGGCATTGGAACATGGCAACTCTGACCAGGAACGATGCCGGCGATTGAAGTCGCCAGCGATCGTTAGGGAAGCGGCTATTGCCGGGGTGAGACTGAAGAGAAACGACTCACCTGGGTAAGTGGGGGTTGGGGCTACCCTCCCTGGCGCCTGCTGGCCATAGTAATTGCAGAGGCGGACAGTGTGGGTAGAGCGAACCTCAATAGTCAGGACATCAGTGCCATGTGACGCTGCACCGACAATAGACCATGAGTGTGTTGGAAGGTGAAACGTAAGTAACCACTCGCGGACGGGTGGCCGGTGGGAGGCAGGGGACGTAACCTGGAATAGAGGGGACATTGAAGACGTCATCTCCCTCTGGGTTAGTCAATGAGGGTTGGGTACCAATCTTATACCAGGGCGGTTCCTGGATAAGCAATAGGTGTGGGGGGCGGGGGTTGTTAGCAAGAAGAGGAAAAAGAGAATGAATTGCTGCTAATGAGTGGGCAGCATTCCACTGAAGGACACGGAGTGTGTCAATCATTCTCCTTGCTCCATAGTGTCATCGGGCGAATCAGAGTCTGAATCGGACTCATCATCGTTTGGTGAAGGGGCATACTTACGCCTCTGAGGGCACTTCACAGAGGTGGCTCTATGGGGGCCCTGACAGTTAGCGCAGAGACGGGGATGGGAGCATGGAGTGCCAGCTGGAACAGCTTCCTGAGCGCAGGTGGGGCACTTCGAGCGGTGGTATTTAGTGGCATGCGGACCGGCGCAATACGCACATGTGATGGGGGCCTTGCAGCCCCTGCTGGAATGACCAAGCGCCTGGCATCTGTCGCACTGAGAGAAGCCTGGGCGCATTGGTGGGATGGATAGGCGGAGTCGGATTCCGAAGAGCCACACGGTCGGCTTTTTGAGGAGCTTCTCGCGTATTTCTCCTTTCTCCTTGTCTGCGAAGGTGAATATAACCGGGCAAATCTCGAGTTTCTCTTTCTCGAGTGCATCCGATTGTGCTGTGTAGTGGGGGGGGACAATGTACTGGAGGTCGCTAAGAATGGGATTGCTGTTAAACTCGGCCAGCAGATCCTCCTGAGTGTACGTCGTCCGCTGACCCTTAGGAAGAGTAGTGTCCCTAGTAGGGACCATGGAAATCCTGAGGGTGGACCGCGGACGGACCCGGGTTGCAGTGAGTACCGGTGGCACTTGCATGGTACCCGTGTAGCAAATGGGAGCCAAGTGAGCACACAGGGCACCCGCATGGCTATCAAGAGCGCTTTCGACCGCCATGCCCTCAGTAGAGCCTGGACGGTTAGTGAACGTGCATACAATGCGGCCTTTAGTGTTGAAAACCGCAGACCGCACCAGAAGACGCTTTGTGGTGGGCAGCTCAGCAAAGAAATTACGTACCGCTGTTGTAAGGGCAGAACCAGACTTGCGCTTAGCTGCTGGGATGTAGGGGTTAGCTGTAAACACCAAGGTCGGCTCCTTGGCATACATCTTGGGTGGTGGGGGTGAGGCACGTCCTGTGGAGGGCGCCTTCTTGGGAGTGGTCCTGCCCTTGGCCTGAGGGGCTGGGGTGGTAGTAGTGAATGTCACGGGTTGAGTGAAACCTGTGTACCTGCCACGGGTACCCGCCAAGAAACCCGCGGTTTACAGGTTTACAGGTACAGGTTAACTGTCTAGGCAAACCTGACAGGTTAGAATCTAAATAATGAAAACCTGCAGGTACCTGTTACTTCTAACAGTGTATTACTAGTAACACATTATTGCTTTTTTGTGTTCTTAAATTAACTCTCTTTCAGAGCCTTCTTCCATGGCAACACATCTATGTGAGCCACTAGTGCCTGAGCCACCTTGAGCCGCTCACTTCATTTTCATTGCTTTAAAATCCACATCGGATATTCTCATGCATTTCTATATTCTCATCTGCTACAATGGCTGGCTCTCGCACAAAGAAGAAACAAAGAAGAGTTAATGATGAAGGACTTTCTGACGATGAATTCAATCTTCGGGAGGACCGGGACAAATACAGAGCTGAAGTCTATCAGCATTTCTTGCCAGCAGAAATCCTACGGAATGAAAAGGGTGAGAAGCAGTTTTTCAAAGACAATGTTAGATATGCATTCAAGTGCAAAAAGTAAGCATAACCTTTCTCATATAATAATCTGTTTTGCTTATTGCATTGTGATATTTAGGAACCCTTCCGAAATTGTTGTCCGCCATCGCGGAAATGATTCAACAAGCTGCTTATTAACACATGTCCGAAAATGTGAGCCCGAAGCCACAATCTCGCGAGACATCATGGAACGCTTTGCATCTGGGTGCACGTACCAGAATGAGGAGTTTCACATACTTTGCTTAAAGTGGATCATTAAAGGATGCCGTCCATACTCAATTGTTGAAGACAAAGAGCTCCGAATGATGTTTCAAATGTGCCTCAACAACGTCAAAATTCCTCGACAGAATACAATTTCACGACACATCAAAATATTCTACTCCATGTGTTTCAAGAAGGTGGTTTCTACCCTAAGAAACTACAATGGGGCAATTCATATTGGACTTGATGCATGGACTGCTGGCAATGGCATGCCTTTTTTGGGCATAACACTTCATCGGTGTATAGATGGCACGGTTCTTTCAACTTTTTTTTTTTTTTTTTTTTTTTTTTGGCTTTATTATTCCTGCAGCATAGCTAAGTACATGACCTATCTACAACGGAGGCGCCCGTCATCGAGGTAAACTACGAAACTGGGCGGGAGGTGCCCGCCACCGAAGGTGGCGGCTAAGTGGGCGCACCGCCTATTAAAGAGGGGAAGAGGAAGAGGAGAGATTGGTTTACATATCACCACGCCCATGTCAAGGCGCAGGTGAACCTACACTACAAGCACAGGCGAAGTTTAGAAAAGAGGGCGCGTCCGGGCACAATACCTGGGCGTTAACCTGGGTAAAGCACCGTTCTGTCTGGGATCGCTGGTGCCTCATACATAAAAGAAGTAAGTTGCATCAAAGATCAAGAGGAGGGTCTGAAACGTGACCGTTAAAATCATAAAGATCCGGGTCCGTGTCCTGAGTGCGTGGTCCAAGGGCGCGCCGTACGTACACACGAAGGGTCGTCAGGTCCATGTCCTGGTCGGTTGGGAGGCCATCTAGCTCCATCATCGCGAATGCAAGGCGGATGGCAGCTGAGGTGCGCTGAATGGGGCGGTCGAGATGCCTAGTGAACTTAAGCCACTTGCGAATCACGTCGATAAGGGGTTCGTCTGCCCACTCTGTGTGGTGGGCTGGGAGTGGGGTGCCTTTAGGCCAGACCTTACCAATCCAAGGGCGGAAAGTCTCGCAGCCACCGAGTATGTGGGCGGCGGTCTGGGCGGGCCAAGGGGGATGATTGTGCCAACGACAGTAGGTGATCAGGCCGTTTCTGCGCCTATATTCTGGGCTCATGCGCATCCAGTACGCCCCGAAGGGGCCAGCGCAGCAGAGGACTTGAGCAACTGCTGAAATCTCAGCGCGGGGGTAGGTGTCCGACATCTCCATGAGTGCGCGCGGACGACGTTTTGGTGGGCCTGTGATTGCCAAGTACTTGTCGGCAGTTGAGGCAGTGGCGTGGGCGAGGTGGTCCTCCCATTGCTTCTGGGCGTTGAGGGTGTTCTGCTCGCGGAGGGCGGATATCGAAGGAAGGGAAGATGAGGGTGGCAGTTCTGTGGCTTTCTTTGCCTCTTCATCAGCCCATTCGTTTCCTGGGACGCCTGAGTGGCCCGGGCACCAGTGAAACTCGATTTTGAGATTGGGGTGAATGTCCAGCAGGTTGGTGATACCTGCTTTCCAAGCGAGTAGTAAGTGGGCGCCAGGTGCTGATGGCCAGTTGCGGACAAGGCGAAGGGCGGTTAGCGAATCTGACATGAAGACGATGGACTCCACTTCCAGGAGGTGGCAGCCGAAGTGAGAGGCAGCCCAAGCTGTGTTGAAGTGACTTATTCCTCTCTATTATCTCTTCTTATTGTTCTTTACATTTATTCATTACTTCATTCACGGACTCTTAGTACACTAGTGTGGGAACATTTAACCCCCTAAGAAAGTAACATATATACTGCAGTGATACGTCCCTGTGCACCTTTAGCACTTACACTCGATCTTGCGCTCCCGCACGCTGCCGTCTGTTGTTGGTTATCTAGAAAGAAAAGCTTCCTCGAAGGATGCTGAAGTGAAAAATTGGGCTGGCAGGTTCTTATGGGAGAAGCCGCCCTCGAGCTCGCTGAAAAGGTCCTTGCTCAAGGGCGACTTAGGTTGCCGAGGGGCCGACAAGCCAAGCCCGCCGTCCCCTGGGCACTACCAACCACGAAGAGACCTCTTTGAGGCCTTTAAAACACCAACAGAGGTGAGGGTGGGTGGGTTGCGAATATTTGAGGTCTTCATTGTGTGTCGCCGCTGTCTTGAGGTTCGGAGTCGTCCTTGTTGTTATGGTCGATGATCAAGACGCGACGCAGTTTGACGCGTGACGTACGCGTGCTCCCGCTTGTCACGAGTCGTGGTACTTCTTCAAAGTCCTGCCAACTCGATCTTGCGCTCCCGCACGCTGCCGTCTGTTGTTGGTTATCTAGAAAGAAAAGCTTCCTCGAAGGATGCTGAAGTGAAAAATTGGGCTGGCAGGTTCTTATGGGAGAAGCCGCCCTCGAGCTCGCTGAAAAGGTCCTTGCTCAAGGGCGACTTAGGTTGCCGAGGGGCCGACAAGCCAAGCCCAAAACCGAAGGGAGGCGCAGCCTCTGGCGAGGAGGAGCCTCGGCAAACCCACAAGGAAGGCTACGCCGACCGAGGTCTCCATAGATAGTGCCACCCATGTAAATAGACATTGTAGTGCAATGCTCACCCTACTTCTGCTATACTCCAGATGTCGGCAACAGCCAATGTTTTTGCTGCAGGATTCGGGGGGCATGAATAAGGCCTCGTCCGAATGGGCTTTGTTATAGCGGGTAGCGTCCGCATTGGACAGCTAGGCTGCAGGGTTCGGGTGGCACGAATAATGCCTCGTCCGAATGGGCTTTGTTATAGCGGGTAGCGTCCGCATGGACAGCTAGGCTGCAGGGCTTTGTTATAGCGGGTGGCGTCCGCATTGGACAGCTAGGCTGCAGGGTTCGGGTGGCACGAATAATGCCTCGTCCGAATGGGCTTTGTTATAGCGGGTAGCGTCCGCATGGACAGCTAGGCTGCAGGGCTTTGTTATAGCGGTTGGCGTCCGCATTGGACAGCTAGGCTGCAGGGTTCGGGTGGCACGAATAATGCCTCGTCCAAATGGGCTTTGTTATAGCGGTTAGCATCCGCATGGACAGCTAGGCTGCAGGATTCGGGTGGCACGAAGAAGGCCTCGTCCGACTGGGCTTTCGTATAGCAGGTGGCATCTGCTGCTTTTTTAAAGAGGATAGTGTCCTCTGCTTTTATAGCGGGTAGCGTCCTCTGCTTTGAAAGCGGGTAGCGTCCGCTGGACAGCCAGGCTGCATATAACAATGATTCGGGTGGCACGAATAAGGCCTTGTCCGAGCAAGCTTTGTTATAGCAGGTAGCGTCTGCTGCTTGATGGCGGATGGTATGCCGCGAAGAAGAAAAGATGGTCAGGCCCGGAGGGCGAGACACACCTGGCCACAAGAGCGCTGAGCTCAAGTGTTGCGAATATTTGAGGTCTTCATTGTGTGTCGCCGCTGTCTTGAGGTTCGGAGTCGTCCTTGTTGTTATGGTCGATGATCAAGACGCGACGCAGTTTGACGCGTGACGTACGCGTGCTCCCGCTTGTCACGAGTCGTGGTACTTCTTCAAAGTCCTGCCAACTATCACTGCAGGTATGTAATTATTGTATGTTAGATCTAGAATACAGCACTTACACTATCACTGCAGACTCTGTCTGAGAAGTGTGCCGTTCATAGGTTATGAGCCTTGGGCAGTAGCCCAAGTGAAAACTTCAACAACACCCCTTCTCAACCTCCTCAGCAATCCTCCCATCGCTTTCGGACGCTTTTCCGATACATCCACTGATCGGATTTCGCTCTAATTTGGAGGATATATTGTTGGAACTGGAAGGATTGGTTATACGAAGTTTCAGGGCTATTGGTGTAGTCCTTGCCGTTCTACATCACTTTTAGTGCTCACCATATTGGCATTGAGTCTCCCCCTCATTCCTCAACATCCGTCGATTTGTTCGCGCTCTCCTTGCGCACACACGTTGTTCTACACTAGGACACACACCTCACGAAGTTTCGAACGTGTTGGAGAAGATTTGGGGCTTCTAGACTGTTATCAGTGTCAGACCTCACCCTCATCATCCATTTTCGCCTCTCTTCGACGATTGCCGAGCAACCACTGCGCTGATCTCTCCGCGCAGACCATCATTCTCTTCTGCTCGACGCACCCTTTCCATACGTGCAACAATCGCGCCGATCCGTTGAGTTTTGAGCTCACAGCGGCCTTGTTGGTTCGACATCTCCACCACTACACTTTCCCCTTGCGGCCGAAAACATCGCCCATAACTCGGGCTTGATTCAAGCCTTCACAAAACCAAGACCACCCTCATCTTCGTCTTCTCGAGGGCTTTCCTATCGCCCAACTCTCGCTCGATTCGGCGGAAAACTCATCAATCGCTGGCACTATCTTCGGGACAGCTAGGGTAGCAGTAACAGTTGATAGCTCGCCGCCTGCACACCCCATTTGGGCTGCACTTTCATCTGCTACTTGCTCACTCTGGTGATTCCTGGGGCTTGCCCATATCCCCACATCCACGGAGGCGATTCGCTCGCGCATAGCACCATTGTGCTCAGCGCTTTGAGCCTATACAGGACGTGCATAGCGCGTTCCTTGTTTCCCATCGCACGCGACAGTGTGTCACGTCTTGCGATCAGTGCAAGCACTGGTGTGGTATTGTTTCTGCATTTCAAAGGTTGTTTCCCTGCCTGCTTCACATTCCTACGACTGCAAAAGCTCGCCCCCCGGCCTTTGTTCGCCGGTTGTGACTTGTTCACTTAAGCTTAGAGCCTCTTTGCATCAGCGGTGCCTGCGGGGTCTTTCATTAGACCGACAGACCAGCACTGTCTAGCGGACACTGTGACTGCATTACTCCTTTACACAAAGAAGCACCTGTCCAGGGCGGCCCCCATACCGTACCCTGTCATATCTCACGCACGTGAACTCACCCCAGGGGATCCGTGCAAGTGAGCCTTCGTCCACGTGAAGGCTCATTGAGTTTGACGGCTCTCACTGTGTGTGGATAGTAGTGCAGCGGCATTGCACATCCATCGCCTTGATACTGCCTCCAATACACAGCCATCTTCTATCTGCACTGCGCAGACAGACCACTGCTCCGTCCTCGATCCTATCCTGTTCTTCTGCTCCATCCACTGCACGCTCACACAATGACTATACACAACAACTCTAAGTCAGCCTCGCGCCGCCGTAAGCTCAAGTGCACTTTCTGCACCTGCCTTGGTCACCATTACACCAAGTGCTACAAGCGCCAAGATGCCCTTGCAGAAATCATTGCTCGTGATAGCCTTGCTGCTGTTGGTAGCAAAGACAAGGATATGGGAACCGCTGCTGCTAAAGCAAAGGATCCCGAGATCTCATTCTCGGAAGGCATAAATCACATGCAGGATACAACTGCCTTTGACTCTGCTCTCTCCATGACTGCGTCCACCAAGTGGATCGTTGACACAGGCGCCACCAGCCACATGACACCCCATCGAGACTGGTTTACTGAATATCAGCCATACCGCACGTCAATCCGCCTTGCTGACAACCATATTGTCTACTCTGCAGGCGTTGGCACAGTTACATTTCAGCCCATCATTGATGGCAAACCAACACGGGAGTTAGCATTCTCTCGGGTGCTTCATGTGCCTGACCTACAGAACAATCTACTGTCGGCCCTGTTCCTCTCTCGCTCCAAGCAATTCACCATCATCATCAACAACCACTCCATACTCTTCCAGCGCAACAAACAGACACTCTTCACCGCAACGGTCAATCACAATCACACTGCCACTCTCAACGGCCATGTTATTATACCGTCTTCTGCGCTTGCGACATTTACTCAGTCTTACCCCATTGACTGGACCCTGTGGCACCGGCGCCTTGCACATCTAAACCATGCAGATGTGCAGCGCCTATACAATGAGCACCTTGTGAGAGGCATGGTTGTCAAATCAAAGGCATTACCAGATGCAATATGCGAACCCTGTCTTGCAGGCAAACTTCATCGGGCCAAAGTGCCTAAGAAAGCCAACACTCGGGCCACTGCGGTTTTGCAGTTAGTGCACTCTGATGTGCATGGCCCCCTCCGCACTCAGTCAAGACATGGGTATAAATACTGGATCACCTTTATTGATGATTACAGTCGCGCCTGGGTTGTACTTCCGCTGAAGAAGAAGAGTGAAGCGTTTGGCGCGTTTCAGAAGTTTATGGCATATGCAGAGAACCAGACTGGCGTCCGCATAAAAGCCATACGCGATGACAAAGGAGGCGAATACATGCCTAAAGCATGGGATGAACTATGTCTTAAGAAAGGCATTCAGCGACAACACACTGTGCGCAACGAGCCTCACCAGAACGGTGTTGCTGAGCGCGCTAACCGCACCATCTCGGAGGGCATCACTGCCATGCTCAATGAGGCTCGTCTTCCTCCCACATTCTGGTGGGATGCAGTGTCCACCTTTGTCCATACACGGAACCGTTCTCCCACATCTGCTAATGTCAACTTCGCTACTCCGCTCTCTCTCTGGCAAAAATCTAAACCAGATGTCACTCATCTTCGCGTCTTTGGATGTACTGCATATGTGAATCTGCAGAAGGATCAGCGCAAGCAACTGGAGCCACACTATAGCAAGTGCATCTTTATTGGCTACCCCGCTGAGTATAAAGGCTGGCTATTCTGGAATCCTGTCACTCAGAAGGAAATCATCAGTGACTCTGCTGTCTTTGATGAAAGTAAATTCCCTGGCAACTCAAAAACGCCAGTTGATCTGAGGCTTGAAGCGGATGACCTAGATCAGGGGGGGCTACAACACTTCATCGTTAATGACTCCGATGATGAGTCCGATGATCTACCTCCTCCGCGTCAGCCGCCTCCAGACAATGACAGTGATGACAATGATATACCACCTCATCAACCAACTCCAGACATACCAGAGCCGCCTCCTGCTGCACCTGATTCGCCTGCACATAAACCGCCATCTCCTCCACCTGCACCTCGCATCAAGCGTGAATCCACTCCTCCTGCCTCTCCTACGCCAAAGCGCGCCAGGCCAAGCATACCATGGCCTAAAATGCCACATACTCTCACTCCGCGCCCTTACTTCACCAGACGTGATGCTCTCATCAACCCACTCATGGACTATCCAGGCAGACGCATACCGCGTCCTGCTGAACCGCCAGCCAGACATTCTGAGGAACCACCAGTTGGGCAATCTCAGTCACCTGAACCATCCTCAGATGATCCATTGGATTTCACCCATGGATATGATGATGACACAATGTCAGTTGATGATGAGGAGCTGCTGCTTACGTTTGAAGAGGCGTTTGAGCACATGCTAGAGACATCTGAGAATGCGCTTGCAGCTAATAGTGGAGAACCACTTCAGTGGAAAGACATCAAAGGCAGACATGATGCGCATGATTGGGAGCAAGCAGCGGCAGAGGAGTTTATGAGTCTTATTGAGAATGGGACATTTGAGCCAGTTAGACTGCCAGAAGGAAGGAAGGCCATTGGAAACCGCTGGGTGTTTAAGCTGAAGAGAAAGGCTGATGGATCTGTTGACCGGTACAAAGCGCAACTTGTTGCTAAGGGATTCTCCCAACGTCCGGGACTTGAATTCTCTCAAGTGTTTGCGCCTACAGCCAAGTGGGCAGCACTGCGCGCTATCCTGGCACTTGCAGCAATTGAGAACCTTGAGTTGTACAGTCTTGACATCTCAACTGCATTTCTCAATGGCGAAATGGACCATGATGTCTATATGCAACAACCGGAAGGATTCAAGGAGCACTTTGGGCGTGGCTATGTGCTGAAGCTTGTCAAGTCTCTCTATGGCTTAAAGCAGGCTGGCAGACAGTGGCACAAGAAACTCAACTCTGTGCTACAAGGCATGTCATTTGCGCTTGTCAGATGTGACCACAGTATTTGGGTCTACAAGCGGGGTGATGTGCGCATCATCATACCCGTCTATGTGGATGACATGACCATTGCCTGCAAGCATAAAGACAACTATGAGTTTGTCAAAGACGAGCTAGCCAAGCACTTCAAGCTGCATGACCTGGGACCAACTTCATTCCTACTGGGCGTTCACATTCAAAGAAACCGGAAAACACGTACTCTCACCATTTCTCAGCGCCAGTACATCATTGACATTCTGGAGCGCTTCAACCTTGGTTCATGCAGCACAGTCACCACTCCTTTACCAGAAGGCCTGAAGCTCAGCAAGGACATGGCGCCTAAGACTAAGAAAGAACTTGCGGAAATGCAAAATATTCCCTACAGTCAACTAGTCGGCGCCCTCATGTATCTAGCCACAGCAACCCGGCCTGATATTGCCTATGCAGTTGGTGTTCTTGCTCGCTACATGTCTAATCCTGGCATGGCCCACTGGAAAGCAGCTAAACACCTATGCCGGTATCTCCAGGGGACTAAGGATATGCGGATCACATATGCGCCTGATCCAAATGCTGATGAGCTGTTTACTACATACTCTGATGCAGATCATGGCGGCAATGTTGACAATGGCAGGTCCACCTCTGGGATGGTTGTGAAGATGGGAACTGGTGCAATTAGCTGGGCAAGCAAATTGCAAGGCATTGTTACGCTTTCTACTACAGAAGCAGAGTTTGTCTCAGCTTGTTCAGCAGGACAAGAAATTCTCTGGCTTCGCAACTTGTTTTCTGAATTTGGCTATACTTTTGATTCACCTTCTACACTCTATGTTGACAACCAATCTGCCATTGCTGTTGCTAATAATCCAGAGCACCATGGCCGGATGAAGCATCTTGATCTTCGCTACTACTGGCTTAGAGATGCGGTTGAATATGGACATATTTCTATTGTTTATCTTTCTACTGCTGACATGCCTGCTGACATTATGACCAAAGCTCTTGGGCGGGTCAAAGTGCAGACTATGTGCAGTTTACTTGGACTTCAAAAATAGAGATGACTTCGGTCAGGGGGGAGTGTTGAAGTGACTTATTCCTCTCTATTATCTCTTCTTATTGTTCTTTACAATTATTCATTACTTCATTCACGGACTCTTAGTACACTAGCGTGGGAACATTTAACCCCCTAAGAAATTAACATATATACTGCAGTGATACGTTCCTGTGCACCTTTAGCACTTACACTATCACTGCAGGTATGTAATTATTGTATGTTAGATTTAGAATATAGCACTTACACTATCACTGCAGACTCTGTCTGAGAAGTGTGCCGTTTACAGTTTCAGACCCTCCTCTTGATCTTTGATGCAACTTACTTCTTTGTTATGTATGAGGCACCAGCGATCCCAGACAGAACGGTGCTTTACCCAGGTTAACGCCCAGGTATTGTGCCCGGACGCGCCCTCTTTTCTAAACTTCGTTTGTGCTTGTAGTGTAGGTTCACCTGCGCCTTGACATGGGCGTGGTGATATGTAAACCAATCTCTCCTCTTCCTTTCCCTTCTTTAATAGGCGGTGCGCCCACTTAGCCGCCACCTTCGGTGGCGGGCACCTCCCGCCCAGTTTCGTAGTTTACCTCGATGACGGGCGCCTCCGTTGTAGATAGGTCATGTACTTAGCTATGCTGCAGGAATAATAAAGCCAAAAAAAAAAAAAAAAAAAAAAAATGCAACCATCAGTAAGTTGAACGGCGATGTTGGCACCCTCTCCAGACAGGTGCAGACTCTACTCGACCGGCCTCCACCTCGCCCCCCTCGCATCAACCCGCCGCCACCCCCCCAGGTAGCTCCGGCCCCAGTCCCACTCACCTACGCTCAGGTGGCAGCTGCTACTGCCCCAGCACCCCCGGTTACTACCACCCCAGCCCCCCAGGCCAAGGGCGGGACCACGCCCAAGAAGGCGCCCTCCACAGGACGTGCCTCACCCCCACCACCCAAGATGTATGCCAAGGAGCCGACCTTGGTATTTACAGCTAGCCCCTACATCCCAGCACCTAAGCGCAAGTCTGGTGCCGCCCTTACAACTGCGGTGCGTAATTTCTTTGCTGAGCTGCCCACCACAAAGCGTCTTCTGGTGCGGTCGGCGGTTTTCAACACTAAAGGCCGCATTGTATGCACGTTTACTAACCGTCCAGGCTCTACTGAGGGCATGGCGGTCGAAAGCGCTCTTGATAGCCATGCGGGTGCCCTGTGTGCTCACTTGGCTCCCATTTGCTACACGGGTACCATGCAAGTGCCACCGGTACTCACTGCAACCCGGGTCCGTCCGCGGTCCACCCTCAGGATTTCCATGGTCCCTACCAGGGACACTACTCTTCCTAAGGGTCAGCGGACGACGTACACTCAGGAGGATCTGCTGGCCGAGTTTAACAGCAATCCCATACTTAGCGACCTCCAGTACATTGTCCCCCCCCACTACACAGCACAATCGGATGCACTCGAGAAAGAGAAACTCGAGATTTGCCCGGTTATATTCACCTTCGCAGACAAGGAGAAAGGAGAAATACGCGAGAAGCTCCTCAAAAAGCCGACCGTGTGGCTCTTCGGAATCCGACTCCGCCTATCCATCCCACCAATGCGCCCAGGCTTCTCTCAGTGCGACAGATGCCAGGCGCTTGGTCATTCCAGCAGGGGCTGCAAGGCCCCCATCACATGTGCGTATTTTTTTTTTTTTTTTTTTTTTTTTGGCTTTATTATTCCTGCAGCATAGCTAAGTACATGACCTATCTACAACGGAGGCGCCCGTCATCGAGGTAAACTACGAAACTGGGCGGGAGGTGCCCGCCACCGAAGGTGGCGGCTAAGTGGGCGCACCGCCTATTAAAGAAGGGAAAAGGAAGAGGAGAGATTGGTTTACATATCACCACGCCCATGTCAAGGCGCAGGTGAACCTACACTACAAGCACAAACGAAGTTTAGAAAAGAGGGCGCGTCCGGGCACAGTACCTGGGCGTTAACCTGGGTAAAGCACCGTTCTGGCTGGGATCGCTGGTGCCTCATACAAAAAGAAGTAAGTTGCATCAAAGATCAAGAGGAGGGTCTGAAACGTGACCGTTAAAATCATAAAGATCCGGGTCCGTGTCCTGAGTGCGTGGTCCAAGGGCGCGCCGTACGTACACACGAAGGGTCGTCAGGTCCATGCCCTGGTCGGTTGGGAGGCCATCTAGCTCCATCATCGCAAATGCAAGGCGGATGGCAGCTGAGGTGCGCTGAGTGGGGCGGTCGAGATGCCTAGTGAACTTAAGCCACTTGCGAATCACGTCGATAAGGGGTTCGTCTGCCCACTCTGTGTGGTGGGCTGGGAGTGGGGTGCCTTTGGGCCAGACCTTACCAATCCAAGGGCGGAAAGTCTTGCAACCACCAAGTATGTGGGCGGCGGTCTGGGCAGGCCAAGGGGGGTGATTGTGCCAACGACAGTAGGTGATCAGGCCGTTTCTGCGCCTATATTCTGGGCTCATGCGCATCCAGTACGCCCCGAAGGGGCCAGCGCAGCAGAGAACTTGAGCAACTGCTGAAATCTCAGCGCGGGGGTAGGTGTCCGACATCTCCATGAGTGCGCGCGGACGACGTTTTGGTGGGCCTGTGATTGCCAAGTACTTGTCGGCAGTTGAGGCAGTGGCATGGGCGAGGTGGTCCTCCCATTGCTTCTGGGCGTTGAGGGTGTTCTGCTCGCGGAGGGCGGATATCGAAGGAAGGGAAGATGAGGGTGGCAATTCTGTGGCTTTCTTTGCCTCTTCATCAGCCCATTCGTTTCCTGGGACGCCTGAGTGGCCCGGGCACCAGTGAAACTCGATTTTGAGATTGGGATGAATGTCCAGCAGGTTGGTGATACCTGCTTTCCAAGCGAGTAGTAAGTGGGCGCCAGGTGCTGAGGGCCAGTCGCGGACAAGGCGAAGGGCGGTTAGCGAGTCTGACATGAAGACAATGGACTCCACTTCCAGGAGGTGGCGGCCGAGGTGAGAGGCGGCCCAAGCTGGAGCAGACGCAAGGGAGAAGATCTCAGTGTCAGTGGCAGTGGCGATTTTGGGGGAAGCGCAGTGTCTGAAGCCCAAGCGATGGTGACCGCGCATAGCGACAATTGCTGAGCCAGACTTGTGCTCGAGTCTGGAGCCGTCTGTGAAGATCTGGACGGAGGTGGTGGTGCACAGAGAGTTGGCAGATGCGACAAACGCCTGGCGAGTGTCAGTGTCAACGGGACCGGCAGGGATGGCGAATTTGAGGCGTCCTCCAGCAAAGGCAAGTGGATCCTCCCAGGGAGAGTGTGTGTACGCAGGGACCTGTTGGGCAATCGGGACACGGTCGGCAAGCGAAGAAGAGTACAGGCGTGGTTTTTGTGCTGCAGGAATAGCACGTCTACCTACAGAATGTGGAGTGCGCCAAAGGCGAAGAGCATGATTAGTTTTAAGATAATTGAAATAAAACTGAAACGGGGGCATAGAGCAAAGATAATTGGTGCTTAGCGGTGAAGCGCCTCGGTAAACACCAAGGATCCACCTGCAAGCGGTGTTTTGGACACCCTGTAGACGAGCCACAAGGGTCTTCTGGCGGGTGCCAGTGTACCAAACCGGCGCAGCCCATGCGAGGACTGTTCTGACGCAGGCTGAGTAGAGCTGGCGAAGGTTGAGGGCGGACATGCCTCGCTCTGTGTTGGCGAGCAGGCGAATGGCAGCGAGTGTGGAGAGGCCCTTGGAGCGCATGCGCTCAACATGGGGTTTGAAAGACAAGGCCGGATCCCACCAGATCCCCAACCACCGAAGTGGGATGGAGGGCTTAATGAGAGTGTCCTCGTCGAGTTGGACGCCCCGGGAGTCCCAGCCGCGGTATCTTTGGCGACGCCCAGGGGGGTGGAAATGGAGGAGCTCGGTCTTCGCGGTCTCGATGTTGAGATTGATGTCGTTGAAGTTCGAGTTGAGGTGGTGGTAAGCGCCTACTAAGTTCCTGCAGTTGGCGGTGACTGATGAGCCAGTGATGGCAATCATGTGGTCGTCGACGTATGCTAGGAGCTCGCAGTCAGGGTGGTGGAACCGCTGAATCGCAATAGCTGCAAAAAGAGTGGAGAGAATGGGTGAGACAGGGGAGCCCTGAGGCGTCCCAAAGTCCGGTTTACGGACACTAGGGAGTGTGGTGCCATCGAAAGAGATAGCAGCCTCCCGCCCGGTCATGAAAGAAAGGCACCAGTCCGCCATGTCTGGCGAACAACCTAACTCCAAGAGCCGGTGGTGGAGATGTTGTGGATGAACCGAGTCAAAGAAGCCTTGTATGTCCACCGCTAGGACAGAACACACTTTGTCTTCCGACTGGGCTTTCTCCACAATCTGTAAAAGGCGTTGGGCGGCATCGTAGACAGAGTGTCCTTGACGACCGCCGTACTGGTTTGGGGGAAGCCAGTTCTGGGTGTTAGCCAGAAACTGGAGACGGTTAGCAACGATCTTCTCAAGGAGTTTCCCTAAGGTCTCCTCAAGAGTAATCGGTCTGTAGGACCGAGGAGAAAATTGGTCCTTCTTGTTTGGCTTCCTGAGCATTACTACCTTCGTTATCCGCCAGCACGCTGGGTGGTGGCCCAAGCGCAGACAGTCGTTGAACAAAGATAGCACCTCCTTAGCGAAGGATCCAATCACCCATTTGAGGGGACGGTATCCAACGCCCGAGGGGCCAGGAGCAGACAAGTTGGAGGTGCCGGCCAGGGCGTCCATAAGCTCTTTCATGAGTATTGGAGGCGCCGCTGCAGAAGGTGGGGGCAGCGGGCGTAAGCCCGCTGCTGGAAGTGGAGGGGGAGGAGGAAAGTAGGTAGAATGAAACAACTCAGCTTTCTCCTGCTCAGTAGTGGTGAAGGTGCCGTCTGGTTTCCTCAGCGAAGGCACAGGAGTAGGGCGGATGCCGAGGCCACGCTTGGCCCAGCTCCAGATGTTGGTGGAATTGGCGTCTTTGACCTGTTCTGCATAGAACACGCGACGCGCTGCTCTGGTGGTGGCTTTGAAGGCGCGTTTAGCAGCGGCGCGCAAACGGGCGGTAGGGGCGTCCTTAATTGCCGCGAGTGAGGATGAGCACTCAGGGGACCACCAGGGGACCTCTGTCTTGGAGCGCTTTCTGGGTTTAGTCATTGACTCCATCGCCGCCACCATTGCAGATTGAATGGCTTTGGCTTTGGCATCTAGTTCAGCCTTGTCTGACGCAGGAAGCGCGAACGCCTCATGCAGCAAGGGGAAGGCAGTAGCACACCACGCCTCTCTGTCATCATTAGACAGTCTGGGGGGCCGTGGAAGGTGGACGAACGGTCCAACTGGCACCTCCCATGTGAGTAGGGTGTGGTCTGAGAGAGCGGAGTGGGAGCTGGTGAATGTATCCATCACCTGCTCTGGTGGGATATTGGGCGCAGTCCAAACCATATCGATCGGACAACGCGGCCCATCTTTACCCGGACGAGTGTCCACATCTGGGTGATGGGCAGGCTCATGTCCATGCTCACGGAAGAAGTCATCCAAGGGTTGCCCCCTGTTTGACTCGGCATTGGAACATGGCAACTCTGACCAGGAACGATGCCGGCGATTGAAGTCGCCAACAATCGTTAGGGAAGCGGCTATTGCCGGGGTGAGACTGAAGAGAAACGACTCACCTGGGTAAGTGGGGGTTGGGGCTACCCTCCCTGGCGCCTGCTGGCCATAGTAATTGCAGAGGCGGACAGTGTGGGTAGAGCGAACCTCAATAGTCAGGACATCAGTGCCATGTGACGCTGCACCGACGATAGACCATGAGTGTGTTGGGAGGGACCGTGAAACGTAAGTAACCACTCGCGGACGGGTGGCCGGTGGGAGGCAGGGGACGTAACCTGGAATAGAGGGGACATTGAAGACGTCATCTCCATCTGGGTTAGTCAATGAGGGTTGGGTACCAATCTTGTACCAGGGCGGTTCCTGGATAAGTAGAAGGTGTGGGGGACGGGGATTGTTAGCAAGAAGAGGAAAAAGAGAATGAATTGCTGCTAATGAGTGGGCAGCATTCCACTGAAGGACACGAAGTGTGTCAATCATTCTCCTTGCTCCATAGTGTCATCGGGCGAATCAGAGTCTGAATCAGACTCATCATCGTTTGGTGAAGGGGCATACTTACGCCTCTGAGGGCACTTCACAGAGGTGGCTCTATGGGGGCCCTGACAGTTAGCGCAGAGACGGGGATGGGAGCATGGAGTGCCAGCTGGAACAGCTTCCTGAGCGCAGGTGGGGCACTTCGAGCGGTGGTATTTAGTGGCATGCGGACCGGCGCAATACGCACATGTGATGGGGGCCTTGCAGCCCCTGCTGGAATGACCAAGCGCCTGGCATCTGTCGCACTGAGAGAAACCTGGGCGCATTGGTGGGATGGATAGGCGGAGTCGGATTCCGAAGAGCCACACGGTCGGCTTTTTGAGGAGCTTCTCGCGTATTTCTCCTTTCTCCTTGTCTGCGAAGGTGAATATAACCGGGCAAATCTCGAGTTTCTCTTTCTCGAGTGCATCCGATTGTGCTGTGTAATGGGGGGGGACAATGTACTGGAGGTCGCTAAGGATGGGATTGCTGTTAAACTCGGCCAGCAGATCCTCCTGAGTGTACGTCGTCCGCTGACCCTTGGGAAGAGTAGTGTCCCTAGTAGGGACCATGGAAATCCTAAGGGTGGAGCGCGGACGGACCCGGGTTGCAGTGAGTACCGGCGGCACTTGCATGGTACCCGTGTAGCAAATGGGAGCCAAGTGAGCACACAGGGCACCCGCATGGCTATCAAGAGCGCTTTCAACCGCCATGCCCTCAGTAGAGCCTGGACGGTTAGTGAACGTGCATACAATGCGGCCTTTAGTGTTGAAAACCGCAGACCGCACCAGCAGACGCTTTGTGGTGGGCAGCTCAGCAAAGAAATTACGCACCGCAGTTGTGAGGGCGGCACCAGACTTGCGCTTAGCTGCTGGGATGTAGGGGCTAGCTGTAAACACCAAGGTCGGCTCCTTGGCATACATCTTGGGTGGTGGGGGTGAGGCACGTCCTGTCGAGGGCGCCTTCTTGGGAGTGGTCCTGCCCTTGGCCTGGGGGGCTGGGGTGGTGGTAACCGGGGGTGCTGGGGCAGTAGCAGCTGCCACCTGAGCGTAGGTGAGTGGGACTGGGGCCGGAGCTACCTGGGGAGGTGGCGGCGGGTTGATGCGAGGGGGGCGAGGTGGAGGCCGGTCGAGTAGAGTCTGCACCTGTCTGGAGAGGGTGCCAACATCGCTGTTCAACTTACTGATGCCTGCATTCTGCTTCTGCACAACGCGGACTTCCTTGATCAGCTGTCCAAGAGCCTTGTTCATAGTGGCCATGCTCTTGCTAGATGCTGGTTCGTCGTCTGGGGTGGAGGGGGGTACAAATGGTGGGGGGAGTGGGACGCCGGTTTCGGCGTGGTGTTGTTGGAAGGCAGCTGCCGCAAGGTCAGCATACTCTTTGACATTGGGGTTAGCATCCTTCCCATCCACAAGTGTCGACAGCATTGTGTAGGTTGCTGCATACAGTCCACCTAGTGTGCTGGCGTTCAACATCATTCGCTCGTGGGGGGTCTTGCTCAGGTCAGCGAAGTTGGCCGTGAGCTTGTCAGAGAGGGTGTCCCAGAGATGGTACATGCCATGTATTAGTGCCATCTCATGTTCCGGAATGGAATCAGTGGGGGGAGCAGGGCGCCCCGGTAGTGGGGACAGGACAGAGGCCGTACGCTTCTCACCCGCGCGCGGTGTTGCCGGGAAGGCCAACGGCATATCAGCATCAGAGCTAGGTGGGAGTGGTGAGGAGGGTGGTAGTACATCGAGTTCCCTTTGTCTGAGCTGTACAGGCGAGCCCAGAGCCGAGGGGACGGGGGTGGCGGTCGATGTCGTTGCCGGGGCAACAACGGTGACGGAGGGGGGTTGGCCAGTGGCGGCGGCAGCAGCAGACGCTGACGACCGACCAGGTTTGGCCGCGATAGACGGTTTCTTAGATGTGTGGCTGTCTGCCATGCCTAACCGATGGGAGCGGGGGGGCTCGACCAAATCGGGAAGGTAGTGGTTAGAGGTCAAGAAGGACGTTGTCACATGTGCGTATTGCGCCGGTCCGCATGCCACTAAATACCACCGCTCGAAGTGCCCCACCTGCGCTCAGGAAGCTGTTCCAGCTGGCACTCCATGCTCCCATCCCCGTCTCTGCGCTAACTGTCAGGGCCCCCATAGAGCCACCTCTGTGAAGTGCCCTCAGAGGCGTAAGTATGCCCCCTCACCAAACGATGATGAGTCCGATTCAGACTCTGATTCGCCCGATGACACTATGGAGCAAGGAGAATGATTGACACACTCCGTGTCCTTCAGTGGAATGCTGCCCACTCATTAGCAGCAATTCATTCTCTTTTTCCTCTTCTTGCTAACAACCCCCGCCCCCCACACCTTCTACTTATCCAGGAACCGCCCTGGTACAAGATTGGTACCCAACCCTCATTGACTAACCCAGATGGAGATGACGTCTTCAATGTCCCTTCTATTCCAGGTTACGTCCCCTGCCTCCCACCGGCCACCCGTCCGCGAGTGGTTACTTACGTTTCACCTTCCAACACACTCATGGTCTATTGTCGGTGCAGCGTCACATGGCACTGATGTCCTGACTATTGAGGTTCGCTCTACCCACACTGTCCGCCTCTGCAATTACTATGGCCAGCAGGCGCCAGGGAGGGTAGCCCCAACCCCCACTTACCCAGGTGAGTCGTTTCTCTTCAGTCTCACCCCGGCAATAGCCGCTTCCCTAACGATCGCTGGCGACTTCAATCGCCGGCATCGTTCCTGGTCAGAGTTGCCATGTTCCAATGCCGAGTCAAACAGGGGGCAACCCTTGGATGACTTCTTCCGAGAGCATGGACATGAGCCTGCCCATCACCCAGATGTGGACACTCGTCCGGGTAAAGATGGGCCGCGTTGTCCGATCGATATGGTTTGGACTGCGCCCAATATCCCACCAGAGCAGGTGATGGATACATTCACCAGCTCCCACTCCGCTCTCTCAGACCACACCCTACTCACATGGGAGGTGCCAGTTGGACCGTTCGTCCACCTTCCACGGCCCCCCAGACTGTCTAATGATGACAGAGAGGCGTGGTGTGCTACTGCCTTCCCCTTGCTGCATGAGGCGTTCGCGCTTCCTGCGTCAGACAAGGCTGAACTAGATGCCAAAGCCAAAGCCATTCAATCTGCAATGGTGGCGGCGGTGGAATCAATGACTAAACCCAGAAAGCGCTCCAAGACAGAGGTCCCATGGTGGTCCGCTGAGTGCTCATCCTCTCTCGCGGCAATTAAGGACGCCCCTACCGCCCGTTTGCGTGCCGCTGCTAAACGCGCCTTCAAAGCCACCACCAGAGCAGCGCGTCGCGTGTTCTATGCAGAACAGGTGAAAGACGCCAATTCCACCAATATCTGGAGCTGGGCCAAGCGCGGCCTCGGTATCCGCCCTACTCCTGTGCCTTTGCTGAGGAAACCAGACGGCACCTTCACCACCACTGAGCAGGAGAAAGCTGAGTTGTTTCATTCTACCTACTTTCCTCCTCCCCCTCCACTTCCAGCAGCGGGCTTACGCCCGCTGCCCCCACCTTCTGCAGCGGCGCCTCCAATACTCATGAAAGAGCTTATGGACGCCCTGGCCGGCACTTCCAACTTGTCTGCTCCTGGCCCCTCGGGCGTTGGATACCGTCCCCTCAAATGGGTGATTGGATCCTTCGCTAAAGAGGTGCTATCTTTGTTCAACGACTGTCTGCGCTTGGGCCACCACCCAGCGTGCTGGCGGATAACGAAGGTAGTAATGCTCAGGAAGCCAAACAAGAAGGACCAATTTTCTCCTCGGTCCTACAGACCGTACTCTTGAGGAGACCTTAGGGAAACTCCTTGAGAAGATCGTTGCTAACCGTCTCCAGTTTCTGGCTAACACCCAGAACTGGCTTCCCCCAAACCAGTACGGTGGTCGTCAAGGACACTCTGTCTACGACGCCGCCCAACGCCTTTTACAGATTGTGGAGAAAGCCCAGTCGGAAGACAAAGTGTGTTCTGTCCTAGCGGTGGACATACAAGGCTTCTTTGACTCGGTTCATCCACAACATCTCCACCACCGGCTCTTGGAGTTAGGTTGTTCGCCAGACATGGCGGACTGGTGCCTTTCTTTCATGACCGGGCGGGAGGCTGCTATCTCTTTCGATGGCACCACACTCCCTAGTGTCCGTAAACCGGACTTTGGGACGCCTCAGGGCTCCCCAGTCTCACCCATTCTCTCCACTCTTTTTTGCAGCTATTGCGATTCAGCGGTTCCACCACCCTGACTGCGAGCTCCTAGCATACGTCGATGACCACATGATTGCCATCACGGGACATCAGTCACCGCCAACTGCAGGAACTTAGTAGGCGCTTACCACCACCTCAACTCGAACTTCAACGACATCAATCTCAACATCGAGACTGCGAAGACCGAGCTCCTCCACTTCCACCCCCCTGGGCGTCGCCAAAGATATCGCGGCTGGGACTCCCGGGGCGTCCAACTCGACGAGGACACTCTCATTAAGCCCTCCATCCCACTTCGGTGGTTGGGGATCTGGTGGGATCCGGCCTTGTCTTTCAAACCCCATGTTGAGCGCATGCGCTCCAAGGGCCTCTCAACACTCGCTGCCATTCGCCTGCTCGCCAACACAGAGCGAGGCATGTCCGCCCTCAACCTTCGCCAGCTCTACTCAGCCTGCGTCAGAACAGTCCTCGCATGGGCTGCGCCGGTTTGGTACACTGGCACCCGCCAGAAGACCCTTGTGGCTCGTCTACAGGGTGTCCAAAACACCGCTTGCAGGTGGATCCTTGGTGTCTACCGAGGCGCTTCACCGCTAAGCACCAACTATCTTTGCTCTATGCCCCCATTTCAGTTTTATTTCAATTATCTTAAAACTAATCATGCTCTTCGCCTTTGGCGCACTCCACATTCTGTAGGTAGACGTGCTATTCCTGCAGCACAAAAACCACGCCTGTACTCTTCTTCGCTTGCCGACCGTGTCCCGATTGCCCAACAGGTCCCTGCGTACACACACTCTCCCTGGGAGGATCCACTTGCCTTTGCTGGAGGACGCCTCAAATTTGCCATCCCTGCCGGTCCCGTTGACACTGACACTCGCCAGGCGTTTGTTTCATCTGCCAACTCTCTGTGCACCACATCCTCCGTCCAGATCTTCACAGACGGCTCCAGACTCGAGCACAAGTCTGGCTCAGCTATTGTCGCCATGCGCGGTCAACATTGCCTGGGCTTCAGACATTGCGCTTCCCCCAAAATCGCCACTGCCACTGACGCTGAGATCTTCTCCCTTGCGTCTGCTCCAGCTTGGGCTGCCTCTCACTTCGGCTGCCACCTCCTGGAAGTGGAGTCCATCGTCTTCATGTCAGATTCGCTAACCGCCCTTCGCCTTGTCCGCAACTGGCCATCAGCACCTGGCGCCCACTTACTACTCGCTTGGAAAGCAGGCATCACCAACCTGCTGGACATTCATCCCAACCTCAAAATCGAGTTTCACTGGTGCCCGGGCCACTCAGGCGTCCCAGGAAACGAATGGGCTGATGAAGAGGCAAAGAAAGCCACAGAACTGCCACCCTCATCTTCCCTTCCTTCGATATCCGCCCTCCGCGAGCAGAACACCCTCAACGCCCAGAAGCAATGGGAGGCTCACCTCGCCCATGCTACTGCCTCAACTGCCGACAAGTACTTGGCAATCACAGGCCCACCAAAACGTCGTCCGCGCGCACTCATGGAGATGTCGGACACCTACCCCCGCGCTGAGATTTCAGCAGTTGCTCAAGTCCTCTGCTGCGCTGGCCCCTTTGGGGCGTACTGGATGCGCATGAGCCCAGAATATAGGCGCAGAAACGGCCTGATCACCTACTGTCGTTGGCACAATCACCCCCCTTGGCCTGCCCAGACCGCCGCCCACATACTTGGTGGTTGCGAGACTTTCCGCCCTTGGATTGGTAAGGTCTGGCCCAAAGGCACCCCACTCCCAGCCCACCACACAGAGTGGGCAGACGAACCCCTTATCGACGTGATTCGCAAGTGGCTTAAGTTCACTAGGCATCTCGACCGCCCCATTCAGCGCACCTCAGCTGCCATCCGCCTTGCATTCGCGATGATGGAGCTAGATGGCCTCCCAACCGACCAGGACATGGACCTGACGACCCTTCGTGTGTACGTACGGCGCGCCCTTGGACCACGCACTCAGGACACGGACCCGGATCTTTATGATTTTAACGGTCACGTTTCAGACCCTCCTCTTGATCTTTGATGCAACTTACTTCTTTTATGTATGAGGCACCAGCGATCCCAGACAGAACGGTGCTTTACCCAGGTTAACACCCAGGTACTGCGCCCGGACGCGCCCTCTTTTCTAAACTTCGTTTGTGCTTGTAGTGTAGGTTCACCTGCACCTTGACATGGGCGCGGTGATATGTAAACCAATCTCTCCTCTTCCTTTCCCTTTCTTTAATAGGCGGTGCGCCCACTTAGCCGCCACCTTCGGTGGCGGGCACCTCCCGCCCAGTTTCGTAGTTTACCTCGATGACGGGCGCCTCCGTCGTAGATAGGTCATGTACTTAGCTATGCTGCAGGAATAATAAAGCCAAAAAAAAAAAAAAAAAAAAAAAAAAAAGTAAGCGCCGGCGCTTACAACGGTGTCGTGCCGGCGCGTCATTCGTCCTGTCCTTTTCTCCCACTTTCACGACGACTACGTTGTTTGTCTCTCTTCTTCTTGCCTCATTCTCTTGTGTCGTTCTACAACCTGCGTCGAAGGTTGTCAACTCAACGCTGTTGCTGCTGGTCACGGAGAAGTAGGAAGGCCGTAAATGTGACAGGTGCGTCGGACCATTCCTGCTCTTCTTGCCGTTACTAACTTTTACAATTTCCATAGGTACAGTGCAAGCGTACGGTGCAAACCTTCACTCTCATCTTCAATGTTACGATGCAAGCGATATCACAGGACGCAGTCCATGCCCATCGTTCCACCGCCCTCCCAACAACAGCAGCAAGTCCAAGCAAGTCCAATTTCCTCATGGCAGATATTGCCGCAAATTCAACAATCGCAACAATCGCAACGCCGGCAGCGACAATGGCCTCCGTCTCCAGAATCTTTGTTCAATAAACCTGGTCAACAGTCGTACCAGGACGATTGCAATCACGAGCAAGAGTTAGAACGGCTTGGATTCCGAACAGGGTGCTCCCCGGCCTAATCCTCATCCCCACCTCGCATTCTCAAAGCTTCTCCTTGGTATCTGCTCTTCAGCAACAGCAACAGCACGCGCAAGCACTCGGCTCTGTGCGTCCGATACCGGTTGCCGTATGAGTTGCTGGTTTGAGCTAGTTTCTTTGTGGCAGTGGGCGCTGAACAATGACGATGATCTGGCTGCCGATATTGAGCTTGCTGATTTGTGTGCACCGTTTCCTTAAAACGACGCAAGCGCAGCAAAGGAAATAGAAGGTTTGTGAATTCCCTCGAACCCGTTCTACCAAATGCACTCCAACTTTGGGGAATAGCCTTTGCGACTGCGCGTGATCTTCGTGATCAGCGGCTTCGCAAAGGTTTATCTTAGTATGTTTGTTCTCTTTTTTTTGTATTTAAATCATGTATAATATAAGTTAAATTT
The DNA here is from genome assembly GCA_910574455.1 of Trichaptum fuscoviolaceum. Classification (NCBI taxonomy): domain Eukaryota; kingdom Fungi; phylum Basidiomycota; class Agaricomycetes; order Hymenochaetales; family Trichaptaceae; genus Trichaptum; species Trichaptum fuscoviolaceum. The sequence continues at coordinate 1,227,438 of CAJSYZ010000003.1, read as the reverse complement.
GATCTACAATACACAAACGTTTGAACAACAAAAATCTGCGAGCAAGGAGTGAATCATTAATTTTTTAGACATTGTCGAAGGTGTCCTTCGACGCGTCTTCGTCCTCGAAGTTGTGTCCGGCGATTCCCGGAGCATTCATCCGAGGTATCGCCAGACGCACTTTTCTCTCAAAATTAAAACACTCTTTTGTAAAATCCCCAGGCATATTATGCTACACAAACGAGCTAATGTTACAATTAATTATCATATTTTTTATAATAGCATTCATATACTTTGCTGTTGTGTAATTAGCACAACAATGCTTAAAAGTGCTGTTCTAACAGTATTTATTCATTTTTATATTTTTGCATACATATGAGACTTCCATATCTTGTACAGAAGATCTAGTATACATTATATAGACGTCTAAAAAAGAATCTCGCTAATAGATAGAGTGGAAGTTGTTGAACTCAAAAGTGGTGCTTGGAATGCATCACTTCGAGTGAAACTTGTACACATGTGTACAACTCCCCAATGGTTTTGTTTACTTCACAACTGTTTTCCTCATAACATCCAATATAACACCTGATTATGTTTCATTACAGTAGCCAGCATTGCTATGTAGCATATATGTATTTTTAATCGTCATTAATATAGAGTAATTAGCTGCAAATGATGAGAATTGACCAGAAAGTGCACAAAATGGCTACTTTTTGAGATTGTTTCATTTTTACATCTTCATATAGAACCCAGTTACAGCCCATAAATTTATCCGAGCTACGTTGTTACGCATACAATACGGCTGTAATTCTCTAAAGCAATCGGAGGAATGTAAGGTACAAGAGAAATCAAAGAATCCAAACAAATATGCATGAATCATGCATTTCTATTGTAGTCCTACTGTGTACCCTTTACAGCGCATTCTGAAACCTCCGTTTTTTTTGTATACATACATAAGCATATTATACACTTCATAACGTATTGTGCCTTAGTTCATTGTATCTACATTAAATTCAAACTGTATGTTATTGATATGTTTGAAGCAGAAAACAATCAGAGACATACCATATATAGTAATTTCTCGCGATTCTCAGGGTCGTGGCGCGCTATCTGCTCGTATTACAAACGTCGTCTTTCTCCGTTTCTTCTCTCTTCTTCAAGCTCTTAGAGCTATGGACGACGGGCAAGAAGGCATTTGCTTTGCGCAAACGCCGTCTTGCTTCTGCTTCCGCAGCCTCTCGCCTCTCGGGCGCGAGCTGTTTGCTCGCAAGAGCAGCTTTCGAGACCTCGAGTCTTACTCCTAGTTTCCTACACCTCCGCACCTCTCTGAACAACGAGAAGCTCAAGGACACACAAGCGCAAGTGCACCTCTTGAGACCTCGAGTCTTACTCCGACACCTCCGTACCTCACTGGACGACGAGAAGCTCACGGACAAGCGAGCGCAAGCGCGGCTTTCGAGACTTCGAGTCTTACTCCTACAACCTCCTAAACTCTCTGAACGACTAGAAGCTCAAGGACAAGCGCAAGCGCGAGTACAAGGCAAAGCTAGTGACTGCCATCAACGAGACGATCTCATGGCTCAACGCCTTGCAGAAAGCATCAAAGCAGGAGTACAAGGAGGAACAGGAGGATGGCTGAGCTGCATTCGAGTGAACCAGGAGCGGCACTAGCATGCTCGCTGGCGGCAGCAATCCAGGTATGTCTTCATTTCATTTGTGTTGCATTTAAAAAAAATTGACTGACAATGGCCCACTTTCTTCGCAGCTGTGCCATAACCCATTGAGCCGTGCGTGGCAGACGCTTTCGAGCTCTCACCTCCCTTTTCGTGCTCCTGTACTCCATCCAAACTCGCTCACGCCGCATCGGTCGCCTGCCTCGCCGCACCACGCACGAACGGCTTTTGGCCCTCTCAGTGCAGTGCGCCGCGAGGCCGTAGTCGCACCCGCGGACCTGGTCTAGCGACGCGGATGGAGCGCGCTGCCGCCGTGCGCGCGCGCGCAGCACCCGCTGCCCGCGTACCGGCCCAGCGCGCGTGTGCGCTATTTTAATTTAGATATTTTAGTTTCTATTCCAAATTTTAATTAGGCCTGGACCGAGTCCAGGCTTTACAGATTAATATAATTATTATTTCAAATGAAAATAAAGTGCTGCCGTGCTGCAGGGCAAAGCCCTGAGAAGGCAGCATCGGCACACGCGGCCCAGGCAGAGCTGAAAGGCAGAACAAGCTGCCAAAAGCCTGCCGAAGTTACCGCGATAACTATACAATTGGGTTGCGATAATTACCGCAATTCTATAAGATTATTAGCTGGTACTGGTGGGCCCATCTCGCCCATGCCACTGCCTCAACCGCCGACAAATACTTGGCGATCACAGGCCCACCAAAACGACGTCCGCGCGCACTCATGGAGATGTCGGACACCTACCCCCGCGCTGAGATTTCAGCAGTTGCTCAAGTCCTCTGCTGCGCTGGCCCCTTCGGGGCGTACTGGATGCGCATGAGCCCAGAATATAGGCGCAGAAACGGCCTGATCACCTACTGTCGTTGGCACAATCACCCCCCTTGGCCTGCCCAGACCGCCGCCCACATACTTGGTGGCTGCGAGACTTTCCGCCCTTGGATTGGTAAGGTCTGGCCTAAAGGCACCCCACTCCCAGCCCACCACACAGAGTGGGCAGATGAACCCCTCATTGACGTGATTCGCAAGTGGCTTAAGTTCACTAGGCATCTCGACCGACCCACTCAGCGCACCTCAGCTGCTATCCGCCTTGCATTTGCGATGATGGAGCTAGATGGCCTCCCAACCAACCAGGACATGGACCTAACGACCCTTTGTGTGTACGTACGGCGCACCCTTGGACCACGCACTCAGGACACAGACCCGGATCTTTATGATTTTAACGGTCACGTTTCAGACCCTCCTCTTGATCTTTGATGCAACTTACTTCTCTTTTATGTATGAGGCACCAGCAATCCCAGACAGAGCGGTGCTTTACCCAGGTTAACACCCAGGTACTGTGCCCGGATGCGCCCTCTTTTCTAAACTTCGTCTGTGCTTGTAGTGTAGGTTCACCTGCACCTTGACATGGGCGCGGTGATATGTAAACCAATCTCTCCTCTTCCTTTCCCTTTCTTTAATAGGCGGTGCGCCCACTTAGCCGCCACCTCCCGCCCAGTTTTGTAGTTTACCTCGATGACGGGCGCCTCCGTTGTAGATAGGTCATGTACTTAGCTATGCTGCAGGAATAATAAAGCCAAAAAAAAATAAAAAAAAATTGCCGGATCAACGACAGTGACGGAGGGGGGTTGGCCAGTGGCGGCAGCAGCAGCAGACGCTGACGACCGCCCAGGTTTGGCAGGGATAGATGGTTTCTTAGATGTGTGGCTGTCTGCCATGCCTAACCAATGGGAGCGGGGGGGCTTGACCAAATCGGGAAGGTAGTGGTTAGAGGTCAAGAAGGATGGTCCTTTGTACCCCAAGGGGATGACCTGCAACCGCCTGGCATACCTAGTCTGGCTAGTCACGGCCACGGACCGGACGCTGACGTCCACGGACATGCCGTATCCATCTGGAGAGACGGGATGGACATGCCTAGGAGTGCAGTCGTAGCATGTATCTTTTGTAGTAGATAGGTGCGCATTGCGCAAGGACACTTAGCGTAGATTAACTATACAGTCTTTACGAAGTAGATAAATAGCTGTAGGCATCATAAGGAGCACCCCACTTTTGACCTCTTGTGGAGTGCTTCCTTAGGTGCGATCTCTCTCTTTTCTCCGGTGTAGTTAGTTGCGCAATACTTACTTGTGGAGTGCTTCCTTAGGGATCCGCTTACTTGACATTCAAAGCAGTGAAGAGTCCTAGCTGGCCTTGAGAAACCCGCGATGCGCCTGGGATAGAATCCCGCGCATTTCCCCCGCCTGAATTCCCACGCTCGTTCCCGGTCGCAAATCCTGTTCCCCAAAAGCTGATTCCTGTCACAAAATCCAGTTCCCCAAAACTGTTTCCCGCTACCTTTCCCGACAGTCATAACAGTGAAACTGTATGTGTTGAATTGATAACAGTTGGCTACTGAGTATTGGACTTGGTATATGTGTCTTCCTGCATTGTTGAGTTGGTTAGTGTCAGTGTGGGTAAGGAGCAAAGTGTTTTGTGGAATAGAGGGTGCCGTGATGGATAGATGTTATGACGTAAAGTGAAGTGGTTTTGGGTTTGACCTTTGTTTAGTCTTGAGGGTTGTCAAGCAATAACGTTATGAGATGATCAACGGTGGGGCAGTGTTTGTGATGCTTTGTTCAATGTTAACAGATGAACTGTTCTACGATTTCTGGATTGGTCTCCCTTCGCTATTATCAAGTGGTATGTCTGCGAGTTATGCTTGTTGTCCAATAGGCGTCCCAAAGACTAGGCTAGCAGCTTTATGCCTTTTTTGCAGGTACTGAGTCCTCTTCCTGTGTGCACAGCTACGGTCCCGTTTGGTATGACAGAAGTTGGTTCCTTTGTAACGCTACTATCCGGGGTTTAATCAATCAATGAGCTGGAGTGGTTTTCTTAATCTTTGGATCACGACTCTTGAAGTTTTCCTTGGCCTCCCTCTTGCAATCGATGAGCACCTTGCTACACTGAAGGGATTACCTCGAGCGGATGTTCTTCTGGACTAGATGGGTTTACAACTGGTTAGTAGTATGTGGAGCGAGGCTCAACACTGAGTCGTAAAGATGGATGTCTTCAACGGTAGATAAGTTCAATCTAATTGTTACGTCTCAACTTACGGACTTGTATAGTTGGGGAATGCAACATTAAGTTGCTCAGTGATAGCGGAGCTAGGGCTTGACACTATATATTATATGGACAAAGGCCTACGATGTGGAGTAGAGAGAAACAGATGTATAGCAGAGACTAGAGACGGGGGGTTTGACAAAGGAGATTGAACTTAGAGTTTGATCATGCTAAGTACAGGGGTTTATATACTGTAGCTGCGGAGCAAGGGTACATCGGAAGATGAGTAAGAAGAGAACAATAAGAAAGTAGACAATAGGCTACTAATAATAGTGTGAGAGCAATGGGCAGAGGGTTAGGGCAAAGGGTACATGTGTAATATCGGGATTGGCTGAGGTTTGAGGGTTACATCGGAGGATGACTGAGCAGAACAAGAATAGAAACAAATAGGGCAAAGAGTTTGGAGTGATGGGGGCTGCTGACATAGTAAGAAAACGTAACACACCTGGAAATGGGCTTGGAGGGTCCTAAATGGTCAAACTATATATACAGTGGCAAAAGGCCAAAACCCGCCTCTGGGTGCAGGCTGGAGTTTTGTGTGAAAACTTGCCATACTGAAATTTTTGTAATCAAAGTAAGAAAGATATGTTGATTTATGCAATAAAAAAAATTTTCCGGTCTATGTTTTAACATTTTTTGAAAGACATGAATTTTTTTTGTGAGATTTCAGCCTTTATTGGCCTTGGATTGGCTGGAAATATAATTGTGAGTGATTTCCGAGCCTTTCTGGAAAGCTACCAATTACTGTCATGGACGGGTCTTTGAGACACCCTTGGTGTTTGATACACTTTACATTCCTTGGGTACCACAGCTCACTTTCTTATTAATGAAGGCTTAATATAATACTATAGTATGAGTAGACTATACAGGAAAAAATTGGAGCTGTTTGCTCTAGCCATTCTTGAGATATTCATAAAACAGTGTCAGTTTTTGTTAGTTTACAAATTTCTAAAACAAATGTAAAATAAGAAAAGAATTCATTACCTTTTTACTATTGGCATATAGCTTCTAATAATGATGTAGAAAATTTCTCTGTAGGCACAGATCTCTAAATACGCAAGAATAATGACAGTTGCAGCTTAGAGTATTCCAGTGCAAGTATAAAATGATTGTGTTGGCTGTTAACATCCGAAAATTCTAGACCTTCCTAATTGGGTAACTGCATCGATCCAGCACACTGTTTGAGCTCTACAGCTTTACTTTTGCGTTTAAACTAGATGACATTATGCATGTATGTCAAGAGTACATGTTTTATTCATAATATGTGATCAATTTGCATATACTGTAGCTTGATTAAATTTTATTTGAGAAAAACATATCTATAGGACCCGTGGGAAATAATATGTTTCAAGGACTGTAAGGCCTCTAATATGTCCAAAACCTTTGTTACTCATTAACTTCTGTAACACAAGCCCTATGAGCTCCAAAACTTGGAATTGAGCTCTTTAGTATACACACTATGGATATAGCATAAAGAATGAGAAAAAAAGACAAAGAAATGAAGAATCTAGAGGATTTAAATGTTGTGTTTCAAAGTCCCGTCTAAGACAGTAAGGTTTAAACAGCTGGATGTCCTTTGTCGGGTTACCGGAAAAAGATAAATTCCAATTATAATTTCTTGTACTGACAATTTTTCTGCATGAGGCCCATCGGATTGCGAAAAGACATTGATTCCGCATGTTCCAAACCCGTGGGAATAGTTAAAGGAGCCCCAAAATCAGACATGAGATTTTTTTTGAATCATTTCATGTAAAACTAGAGCATGACACGGGTGCACCTGCAGGTGTACCCGGATCCGCAAAGTGCAGGTACCTGCGCAAAAAAACTGATACCTGGATCCGACCCGGAACCGTGGGAAACGGATCCGGGTCTACCTGGACCCGTTACCTGCAGGTATTGCAGGTACCTGATAGGACCTGCAGGTAATAACTGTAAGTAGTGTAGTAATAAGATAGAAACATAATTAATAACATACCATGTATCCTGGAGATGGACAGCCTTGCATGGACCACGACCAGTCGAAAGGGCTGGTGGAGAGACGACTGCCTTGCCGCCAGAGGATTCGGGCTTGGTCGAATCTGGATGGGCTAGAAGAGGGCGAGGAGGCGGCGGAACTGGACGATGGTGGTGAGCGCCGAGGGTTTGCGATGGTGGAAGTTGGCCAACGATGCGTACCGCTTGTGGGGCTGCATCATGAGTACAGGCGACGGTGGGTGTTGCGGATGCTGGACGAGCGGCATGTCAAAGGCGACAAGCGGGATCAATGGTGAGATTAGTGCGAAGAAGGTAAGAAAAAAGCAAGAAAAAGACGTACCAGAAGACCAGTTCAACCTCTGCAGTACGAGATTCTAGCTTGATCTTCGCCGCGTCTGCTTTGCGGTCGTCCGCGCGGACGAAAGACAAGCGCGCAGTTGGCGAGGAGGCGATCATGGCGCATGTTGTCATTGTAGTAGGCGGCTTCGAGACTTTTGAGTTAACTTGCATACTTCGAGAAAGTGTGTGCTCGAATGATGGGACTGTCTTGCACATGCGCGCTGCGTCAAAGGCACCCTCCGTCTGTTGCGCAGGCACACCGCGGCCATAGAGCAAGATGTCGAGCTCAGAGAGGTTGGGACATACGACGACTGCGCAAGCAAAGGAGTGGTGAGGAACCTGATCTAAATGGTTGTAATCGAGTGTGATGCGCAGGCGTGCAACAGAATCTTCAACGATGGCAGCAGCAGCGGTGGCGACGGTGGCAACGATACACCCACCACTACCAAGAAGACTACAACCACGCACAAGGCATATCCCACTCCGACACCTATGCCGACCCCCACGCCGACGCCAACTTCAACGAAGCACACTACTTCGACACACTCCTTGTCGTCTCAAGAAACGCCGACGTTGACGTCGCACAGCAGCTCTAGCCACAGCACCACACCCACTAGCCACTCTCCTTCGACAAGGTTGACGGTCGCTTCAAGCTCGCGGCCGTGTTCCGTCTTGCGGTTGACCGCGCGGGCGAAGGACTGACGGAAAAGCAGACTCTGTACTGGAGTCGACCTTGCCTGGCAGACAAGCGCGCAGTTGGTGGGGAGGCGGTCATCGGGCTCGAGGTTGTCGCTGTGGTCGGCAGCCAGTATAACCTCCATAGGGAGCCTCGAGATAGCTCAGAGTTGAGTGGAAAGATGGTGAAAGTACAGTAGTCCCTCTCGAAATGAATAGGGGTCGGTGGAAAGAAATTATATGCATTTCAAGAGGGTATTCACTATGAGAAATCGGATTTACTACTTAATAAACGAGCATATGTCTATAAATAGAAGGTACTCTATAATACTTTCGTTTTAGGATTATAACACGGGAAACACAAGAGGCTGTCTGAAATCAAGACAGGGGTCGTAAAGTATTGTCACTTCTTCAAAGGTCTGTCTTTCTTTCAGACAATTCTTACGTTTCTTGTCGGTGATTGGCTGAGGAAGGCTGTCTCAAGCGTTTTGTCTCAACAATTGACAGCCCTTGAAAGAAGGGACACCGCTTCATAGTCCCTGTCACACTTTGAGACAGCCTCCGATGTTTGCTGTGTAAGTAAGCTCGTTTTGGCATCAAACATGTACTGTCACATGACCAGATTCAAATCGAAAACACAAGTTTAGCTCTTAGCAATTCTAAACATCTAGTTTTAGCCATTTTGACTTCATATTCGAGTGATATACCTTTCAAAGCATAGAATATCAAACTATGGGCATTTTAGCGGCAGTATAATATCTTCTACAGAATATCTATATCCCAAAGGTCATGATTCCCTAAAATACCCACAACAGATCGGCGTGGGAATATACAATCAGCTAACTTTCTTCTGACTTCTGAATGATTTCTGTATATCTGTTCATCAGAATAATGCATCAATAACACTACAAAGATCTGTTAGTTGACAGATATAAAGTTTAGAGGCGAATTCTATTAGAGAAATTTGTGTTGGTAGCATAAAGACATTGCTCGAAGCTTGTTTGTGGTTGTTTGTTTCTTAGTCCGTAGGACTGGAATATCATGGGTCAAGAAAGATTTTGCCATTCGAAGATCAATTCTTCACCAAATCTCATGATTCAAGCTTTAACTAGCTTATAAGAGTGCTTGTAGTAGTTATCTATGACTATCCTCTGTGTTTCACTTGCCTATACTGAGATAAATGATATTTTATATATGCACTACATTTTCAATTTGAGAAGCATATATGCTAGTTTACCACATACACATAGGCTGTAAAATCGTGATAAATTCATAACTGAATCTCAATAGGTTCTTTATGTGGATTATATGATTTGTTTTGCAATTCTTCATCCACTTGATTTAAAATGAGTCAATTTCAAACCAAAGGACAGAACTTACAAAGTATGGAGATATGTTGCATATATGCACAGTTACGACTAATAAACAAAGTCAATACATTTTATATGGCCATTATTCTGTCCTGATAGTAGCTGGAGTGAAATATGTGAAAGAATAACACAGATTGTCCTAGTCAAAGTTGAGTAAAAGAGCATGCAATCGAAGGAAACAGGATGGATGAAACCAAATTTGGTGATTGCATGCAAAACAGCTATGTATTTCCATAATTTGTGCTATGACAAGATATAAACTGACTAGAAAGCTATCTAAATGTACTCTAGGACTAAGATAACGCATCTATAAGAAAGGACGGAGGGGTTTCATGCAGTTTTGAGGTCTGTAGAGCTTCGTCAATCCGTTGATGGGTGCGATCCGTTGATGGTCACGTGACAGTAGTTAAGCCCATTATGTTACATCTGTAACCATATTCTGTAGCTGAAAGCGGCAAAGCTAGCTTCTTTGAGTAATAAGTTATGCCTTTTTAAGCGCTACAAGCTCCCTCTCATAATGAATATCCTTTGTAAATTTACTAAATATGCTATTCATTATTCATTATTAGAAGTTATTCATTTTGATATACTGATTTCCCTTCTACCAACTTGGTGGAAGCCTTAACCTATGCATTATTAGAGGTTATTCATTTTGAGGAGTTTCATTTCGAGAGGTACTACTGTAGTGGTACATTGTTGCGTTCGTCGCACTCAAGATGAGTGCACGTGATTTACCGGGTACTTGCAGGTACCCGGCCAGGTACCTGGGCAAAAAAAATCCAAACCTGGATCCGCAGGTAAGCGTGGGAATCAGGTACCTGCGTGCGGGTGCACCTGGAACCGCAGGTATTTTGGCCCAGGTACCTGCAGGTACCCACGGATAACCTGCACCCGTGTCATGCTCTATGTAAAACTAATCTATAAGAATTGAAGATACACTGCATTAGAAGCTATTTACACAGTTTCAGGGTTATTGGTTAAGTTTTGTGTTCGTAGAAAGAAAAGTTTTGAGGGGGTTTCCGAGAGGCTGGTTTTAGCCTTTCGCCGCTGTAGGCATAGTTACACCTAATAAGTACCCTACATACAGGGTGTCACGACGTGACATATCCCTCTTCCCCTTTGGGGCGCATCCCGGGGATTTCCCCGAATCCCGCCGGGATATCTTGCCCTCGGGAAATATCCCGGGGCATTCCCTTCGGGATCTCTCCCTTTCGGGATTTATCCCGGGTTCTTACCTTATGGACTTTCCCGAAGCCTCTTTTCCCTCATCCTCTTGTCTTTCCTCATGTTCCCCACCTGTTTCCCTCATTCCTCCTTCATTACTCTGATTTACCAATGCCCCTACACATGTCCTGTCACTCCTTTGTTATTCCTTTCCAATTCCTGTCTTAGTCTTACATGTGTGAGGCCTCATTGCCTACCGCATTGCCCGCATCCCCGATTTTCCCACGCTTCCGGAATCCCGGTATCTCTGTCCTTTCTCTATATAAACCCATAGCATTTGTACATAGATACCTTGACTCGAATATCATAAGTCTTTGGGCCTAGCTAGTGGCCAGGCTTTTGAGATCCACCATGCCTTCGTCTTGTCTCCAAATCTAGCTTGCTTGTTGTCTAGTGCTCTAGACTATCTTTTGTGTTTGACCTGGACGTCTCGAGCCTTGCGCGGGAGCACCCCGAAGTCCCCTCGTCGTCGGTCACCTTTGTCGGATGCCGGAAGCCCCGGATCCTGGTTATACTCGCCTCTCGTCTCTCGTCTCTGTTCTCTTTGCTTCACTCTTAGATTCGATCTCGCAGGACATCATGTCTTGATAGGCATGATCTCATTTGTTTATGATAGACAAGACACCACAAGGCATGCATCGGGTCCAAGCCTGACACAGGGGACTGATGAAGAAGGCCTACAGTGTTGGAAGGCTAAAACCTGCCTCTCGGAACCCCCCCTCAAAACATTTTTTTCTAAGAACACAAAACTTGTCCCATGCCCCTGAAACCGTGTAAATAGCTTTAAATGAATCATATCTTCATATCTTATTGGTTAGATTCGCCCGAAATTAACTTCGAAAAAAATTGTCAAGACAGAATTTGAAACATGTTACCTAAATGGGTGCTGCAGCTCCTTTACCTAATTCCCACGGCCCCGGAATATGCGGAATCAACGTCTTTTTGCAATCTGGTGGTCCAGATGCAAACATCTTACAATTTCAACGTTTTTTGTCCGGAACTTTACCTTTTCCGGTTAACCCGAGTGTACCTGTCCGAGTACCTAAAATGGTAGTATCCCCATCCAGAAAGTCTCGGAAAACACTCCTGCTTACATTTTGGGCCGATGCATCAATAATTTAAGCCAAAGTTCAGCAAAAAACTTTTTCAGTCCTTCACATTTTTTGAAACATAGACCGGAAATCTTTTTATTGCAGAAATCGACTTATCTTCCTTACTTTCATTACAAAAAAGTTACAAACTAGGGTCTTCCGCGCAAAACTCCGGCCTGTACCCAGAGGCGGGTTTTAGCCTTCCGACACTGTAGGAATTTCAGACGTCATCACAAATTTTGATAAAACTGATTGCAATTGACCCGAAAGATAGTTTGTTTACAGTCTATAGGTAGGCATATGTGAGTAATATCGAGTCATCGTACTTCTTGTTCTGTATCTGAGTTGATACGTGTCATCTCAATGTCCTCTATGAACGACTGAAAGCACCATTCAACTGATTCAGCTGGTTGGGATGAGTTATTGGGTAAGAATATAGATAGGTGTGGTTAGTTAATTGAAAGCCTACCTGCAAGGTAGAAATCACAGTGCTGAGATGAGACAAAAAATCAGAGCAACGAAGATTAGAGCATAAAAGGTAGTTTACCTCTGACTTCTCGAGCTTCTCTACTCTGATGACCCGCACATGCGGCTCCTGCGTATCAATTCGCGAGAGCAGAGGTTCTGTGGCGACGAGGAAGTCGCATCCGCCGTGGTAGATCGCGAGGGGCGGGAAGTTCTCGTCGAACCACTGCGTCACGGCAATGTCCATCATGCATTTGCGCTGTGCGAATCCGCCGGCACCGCACCACCTAGAAAATATTATTGGGTTTGAGAGTACTTTCTTCTATATAGGGGGGAGGGGTACTGACCAGAATATACTCGAGGAGCTACGTAGATGTGACTTGTGAGTGAAAAACATGTGGTAAGATGGTCTGCCATACCTGACGGGCGTAGGCGTAAATCGGAAGATCTTGACTTTTCGCCTTCTCAACCTAGTCAGACAGAGTTTAGTGTCCGATATGAGCCTGAGTCACAGAGATTCTTTACCAGTTTACATCAGTCCAGGAAAACAGGAACGAAAACATTGCGTAGCCCACTGCAGCGAATAGTTTCGGGGGGCACCAGTCATATGCGTGGCGCATTAATGGGATGAAGTCGAGGACACCTGCGGACAATAAAATCAACTCAATAGCGAATTGCGCGGGATGCTTTTAGCACCATATACCGAACAGTACCCTCCATTCCTTCCACTCGATTTGGCTTAGTGAGGAAAACGGGAAACCACGCGTCAGAGGACCTGCGAAGACGGCGGGTGCGAGGGCGATGAAGCAAGAGAGCTTTGCGCCAACATCGGGCCTCATTCCTGCACTGAGCATGAGGAATCCGATGCCGTTCCCTTGCGAGTGACCGATGTAGGCAATCTGATATCTTGAGTCTATAGACGATAGGAGAAGTGAGTAGTAGACTGGCAGACCTTGGAATAGCCAGTCACAGAGCAGACATGCTCGACTAGAGCTGGCAGGTCGTACATTGCGAGCTCACGAATTGTCCAATCTGTACGGAGGTGAGGATTACGCACAATGCTGAAGCAGAGGTACTTACCCCAGAAGCGAGGATCAGAGCGACCGTACTCTCTGTGTCCCATTTGAAAGACGCCCCGTGTGTTCCCCAGGAAAACTTGATACCCACTGGCAAGTTCTATCAGTTACCGTCGCTTTATTAAGAGATAAAATACAATTACCCATGCTCGGACAACCAGAAGGCTAATGACCGTTCCTCTGAGGTGATGAACGCCCCAGAGGATTGAAATAGTCCTGCGAGGAGCATATAAGGACAACATGCAATTATATGTACAACCTCTGCTCACCGTGGAGAACGAGAACGGGATAACCACCTTTGCCATCTTTGTGCTTTGGATTCACAACCCGATGAACCCTACATGTGAGACAAGAGTCAAAAGGCTTGTTCTTTCCTGTCAGGTGGGCACATCCATACCGCAGATAATATCCATCATCGGTTTCGACCTCCTCATCTACAATGTCCATCCCGACAGCGCGGGCATAATACCTCACATCCTTAACGCACTTCTCGTTCTTCCATTTCCCCGTATCGTCCCAAAGAAAGCTTGCGGGCTGGACGGGCCGCAGCCACTTCGGAAGACGCCGCGAGAGGTCAGCAAGCAGCGCCCAGCCGACGACGAGAAGCAGGAAGAGGGAAGAGATGGGCACGGAGAGGAGTTGGAGGAAGAAGAGCGATATCCGGTCTTCCAAAGAGAGCTTGCGCGACCAGCGCGAGCCCTCGTGCACGGGCGTGATGAACGACACTGGTCGGCTTGCGCTGGGCTGGAGTGGTGGTCGACTTCCTCTCGAGCGTAGAGATTGACTCGGCACATCGGTATCAGGCATTGAATTCGAGGAGGTGTCTGCACTGTGGGGCATAGCGAGCTGGGTGCTCTCGCCGACGTGTGCGATGACGATGGCGGTCAACGAGCGAGGGGTCGAGCATGCTGTTGGCGGTGAGGAGTGAGGAAATGCACGATGAAGTCAGTTTCAGGCACTGTTCTCCATTAGCGCGCGGCAACTGATGACGCTCGTCACCGCAACTCTCTCTCCTCCTACTAAAATGCATCCAACACTTCGCATTTGCTCAGAACGCGTGCACAGACCTCTTATCCATTTCTTAGGAAAGAGATCATGGCCGACAAGTGTGTATATATATCAAAACATATTTAATTCTGCGCTTATGCTTGCCCGAATAGAGCTCGAGCCGCCTCACCCGCACCCGGCAGGCCCAGCAGACTACAAAGCACACTTCACGGATTTCCTCAAGAAGTTCCAGTCATCCACGCAGACTAAATCGTCAACGCCCTCGGCCAGCAAACACAGCAGCGACAAGCCGGTGTATGAGGAGTTCTGGGAGGCCCCTGCGAGACTGTGGAATCCTAGAGTGAGAAGCTTGAGCGAGGAGGAAATGGAGGCTGTTGTTGTGAGTACTGCGTTAAGATGCGGCGGAAGATATGCTGACAATCTATGTAGACTGGCGGTGCTTCATATCGGTAGTCTGGAGTACTTTGGCCCTAAATCTGAAGGCACCATTGTAGATTCCTTTGCATTGCACCTTTTCAATCACAATTCCGTACTCATTCATCAAGTTCACTTGAAGTGATGGGCACATAAATTCATCAGCACCGTTTCCGCAGGAAACTGACTCAAGAAAAATACTCGCAGTGGTTGGTGAATGGTTATGCTAGCGAAGGATAGCGACCACGCGCAGACTAAGTCTTCGAGATGCTTTTCATCACCCGTTACAAGTTTATGAGGCATTAAATGAGATAGAGACAAACTACACAGGTTCATACACCCGTTAATCCTTCTCCGCATACGCCAACAGGTGATGTTCTACTTCCGCCTCGTTCATGACCCGCCACTTCCCCCGTGTGGCCTCCGGCTCCTCGGGTGACGTCGACACGATACCAATCTCGATCTCTCCGGCTTTGAAGTCTTGCGAGTAGACGGTCGAGATTGCCTCAATGGCCATCTTTCATAAAGAATCAGGCATCTGTGAGTTGAGAAGGAAGTTAGAGACGCACTTCGATTACTTCCGCTCTCCCTAGTGTCTGCCTGGCCGCAACAGCGTCCTCCGCGCCCGCGCCGTTGTTGAGCTTCTTCCACTTTTTCTCGAGATGGTTCATCGCCTCCTGTTGCTTCTGCCCCGCGGCGGTCGCGTGGAAACCAACGTAGTACCCAGCCGGGTCGAGCTTGTACACCTGCGGGCCCTCCTCTTCGTCAATACCAATCAGGATCATAGCTACAGCACACAACATTGTAGTAATGTGAGCATGCCTAGATAGTTATTCACAGAGGGAAGCACGTACAGATACCCAAAGGCCGCATAGCCGCGCGCTGTGTATACACTTGGTTTATATTCGCGAGCCGCCGTGCGAGCGACTCGAGATTGATTTCGTATCCGTATTTGTGCCGGAACTCTGCAGCCTCAGCACGCGTGCGCGTCACTTGGGCACGGGCGTCGGCTATGTGTGTAGTGTTTAATGCATTTGTTGTGTCGACCGAGTGCAATAGAGTGTCACAGTGTGAGCCGTACGATATGACTATGTATGAAAGACTAGCAGACGCACCGATCAGGCCAGTCACGACGCAGCCGATGGTAGGTGAAATGGAGAAGAGGTGCGTGACGGTTGAAGGGTCAAGAAGCTTATCCTATAGCACAGCGGTGGCAGAGAGATTGGAAAGAGTATGGTCAGACGACCCAAACACTTCATAAAGCGAAAGAGATACGCACAGGCACTTTCCTCTGTGTCAGAACTACGCTGGTGTCCTTGCCACGAATGGAGATAGCAGTATGCCCTGAGCCAGAGATGGCTTTGAAGGCATATTCTGTTTGCACATCGTTTGTAAGTAAACGAAGTAGAAATGGACGACAACAGTATTGAGCACGCACCGACTTGGTACAGTCGACCTTCTGGAGAGAAGACGGTGAGGTATCTAGAAAGTATTGCTGTCAGATACATATTTCTTAGCACGTTGAGCACACATTGTACTTTACCTGTCGTACGACGTCCGGGACATGCTGTTCTGAGGGAAAGGTAGAGAAAGAGTGAGGACAGAGAAGTTAAGTGGACGCGCGGCTGAGTTACGTCGCGTTGAATTGAGGACGCGCAAGTCCACGACCGGCGCTTATTTTATCCCTTATTGGGACGTCTCAAGTAGACGCGACTTGCATCCGTTCGCTCTTCTAATCCTCTTCCTCGCTGTCGACGATGTTGAGCTCAAGACTCATTACACTGTCAGCGTTTCTGCACGCTGTCTGGGCGTTTGAGGGCAGCGCGCCGCTGCTTGCATGGTCTTCGGATGAAAGGTGAGCGGTTGAGTGCTTGTGCGCCTTTAATGTGGAAGAGCTCATGCGTTATTTCAACTGTAGGCCAGAATTATTTGGCTTGAAGCAGTCAAATGTACATGAATCACTGCTAGACAACCTCTTGAGTAGGGAAGACTTGTGTAGCTTCAATACTGTCGTAGTCGTGGACCATCCAGGGGTACGTTTCTATCTCGCACCTGTACTCGCACCTCCTAACCAATACTTCACCACTTAGTTACACGCAAACGACCTGAAAACACTTCCTTCCTCCTCCCACCTTCCATCGAAGCTCCAGAACTCCAAGCGCTCTTTGAGTCTACCATATACGAAATGTCACTCCAGCAGCGCGGTCTACGATGCTGCGGACAGTCTTGCCAGGAGGTGCGGTGCGCAGTTCGATGTTTTGGGTGGGGCCGAGCACCTTGACATGAGTGCGACGGCGGGTAAGATGGGCGTGTACTATCTCTCTATGCCGAGTATCTATGGCGAGGGAGGCCATAGGAGACAGAGGGTCGAAGAACTGGGTGAGCTTCGCCACACCCGCTGTATTCTCAGAACGAAACAGCCCAATTAATTCCACTTCAACAGAGCATGATCTCTCCCGGACGCTTGCTCACATCGAATCCACATCCCCAAGCCACCTAGTCATCTACACTGGCTCCGCCCTTCCCGGCTTCGACAAACGACAAGTCGACGACATCCACCCTCCACCCTTCTCGTTTTCGTCAAACAACAGTTCCGCAGCAGCAGCTGCCGACAATGACGGGATTTTCCATCGCTATGCGCTCTTCTCGACAGGACTTATCGTCTCACTTATTGTTGTTCTCTTCTTACTTGTGCCCATCGTCCTTCTGGCTGTGCGTTCGCTCGCTAGCATCCAATCTTCTGTGCGGTTGGACGCGCCGAAGGGCCCCAGTTTAGATAAGAAGAACCAATGATGTACCTGTGACTTCTTTCGAAAATATACTAATATTGCAGACAGTACAATGCATATTTTACCTACAAAGAAACAGAATGCGTAATGCAGGGAATACGGGTAACAAGAATGCTCTAAGACAGCAGACAATGCCTAATGCTTGATGGTACAGTACATAAATGAGCAGAATGAGGTGATGGACCCGAAGGACAAGAAAACAATCCAGATGAATGATAAAATAGAGAAAATGATATGGTATCAATCTCATGAAACATCTATTGCCGAATTAATGTAAAAATTCTGAGCCAGTGTCTCTTCCATGATTCGCAATGCGGAGAGGTGAAAGGGTAAAGTAGGCTTGGAATGGGATGCGAGATGCTGCCAGCGTGCCTGGGTGAGGATAGCTAGGTCGTGGTAATTATGCAAAATGTCCTTGAGGTGCCCCGCATCGGACTTGGTGTAAGTTGAAGAGGGGGTTGCATACGTTCCCATGAGGTGTACATATGCGGCATGCGCGCTGACTTGGGCTCGAACGGAGCGAGATTTAGGAGCGACAGTGATGAGCACCGCTGTCTGTAATGGCCGCAAGCGGTTTTCGTCCTTATCTTTGTTGGAAGCGGGGAGATGTTCCGGTGACGAGGGGTCATCCCCGCCTTCGTCAGGGATGAAGTCGCGGTGAGCGTACAGGTCGATGTCGAACGCTGAGGCAAGAGGAATGCGCAGGAGGTGCGGAAGGGCGAATGTCTTTGATGCGGAGGTGATGAGCTGTTGGCCTTTGGGACTATCCCCGCCATTAGGGAGAGATTTGGTCAAAAGTGGGTCCGAGAGGATTAACCAAGCGGGATCGTCATCTGAGCAAACAACGGATACATGCATAGGCATAGTGCGGTCGACGAAGGTGGTGTCCATACTGAGGTGTTGATTCCAGGCTACATGTATCTGTAACGTCAGAAGCTACTCTTTACAAACGTGCATTGTGGTCTTACCATCAAGCTCATCTTCACCCATACTCCCATACTTCGCGAAAACTAGTCTCCATTCGACATTGGCGAGGTTCGCAAAATCTGATGCGAACTTCCACAGGTGGTTCACCATCTGCTTATGATCATGCTCCTCCTGCACTAACCATAATCCTAAATCGGTGCTTTCGCCCCTCATGTCGATACACGCCGCCATCAGCCATTTCCGACACCGACTTAATTTATACCCGACATGCAGAAAAGTGTGATGGTCAAGGGAACCAGCATCCGTCATGGGGTATTTGTAGGAAATGGACACGGCTGGTGAAGAGGAGCGTGCCAGAGTGAAAGCGGGTGCTCTGAACATTGCTGTCGTGATCTCCTGTCCGTCGCCGGACGGACGAGTTACCATCCGTTGAATTGGTCTGCTGATGCGATCGTATACGGACATCGCTAGTGCTTCGAATGAGAGAGCGGAAGAATACGAATCTGAGTGTGTGAAGAGGGTCTGTGGGATAAAGTGGAAATGCAGTCGCTTTCCAGTATGCACAGACGGCGCTCTGCGTAAGCCAGATAGAACCTGACGCAGATTCAACGAGCTCAGAGATAAGCTAGAGGAAGGAACGGCTATGTAAAACAGGAGCGAAGTATTGTCTGCTTCCAACGAGTCTAATAAAGAAACTAAAGTAATCGTCAATCGATTGACTACTCTATTGGGTTGCATAGACGTACAGAGACTTTTCCTGAATGAGTCGAAGTTGATAGGTAGCAAACCATCCTTTGTGCACGCGCGAGCACTCCCAGGGACATGGGTTCCTAATCCTTTGCTCTAACAACAGCACATAAGTACAGGCAAGCCAGGATAAAGAGCCATTAAAAAGTGTGCACCCACAGTGTAACATATCGACATTCGCTTCAGCCAATCTTCTATCTTTTCTTCAATCCCCTCATCTCCCTGGAAGAGAACGAAAGCAACTACGTCCTTGGGGCCACTTCGGGGACTTAACCCGAGCTTGTCCCAGAAGGGTATCGCTGAAGGTATAACGCTTATCACAGCATCAGATTTCCCCACTGCAATCTCAGGTGGAGGGAAAGCGGAAATGAGCTGCGGTTTGATCATTACGTTGTCGAGAGACTCGGCTGCAATTGCATGTATGATGGACGATTAGTGTCTGCTATACTGATTGCTGAACATAGTACGTACCGATCGTGCAGAATCGTTCAATGCTTAGGGCACCCATATCCAGGTCTCGCATCTGCAAATATTCGCTAGTAAGTTCTTCGTCCACTTCGCCGATACCCCCGGCATCAACTACATTCCTACGCCATTCCTCTAGCCATGCTCTGTTTTCAACAGACTCGTGACACAGCATACGCGCTGCAGACTCCAGCGACTTCGACTTCTCGCTCGCTGCACCCAGCATCGCCGCTGGAGAAACAGGCGTAGGAACTGGATTTGGAACAGGTGAAGCCAAGTCCGGAACGGGAAATGGTGCACCGGGGGGACGAAGGTTACTAGAAAGAGGGAGCAGTGCAGAGTGGGTGAACTGAGTCGCGAGAAGCAATGGTCCAGAAGGGAGATTGGATGGAAGAGGAGTTGAAGGTCTTGAAGTGCTTGTGACACCATCTTCGAACGATGCTTCTTCTTCCGAATCATGCTCTGAGGCGCTATTCGCGTCTGATGAGTCACCCTCAGCACCGGTGAGCCATTCAATATGCTCTTCATAAGACGGGGAAAGTGTTGAGCTGTCCTTACACTCCTCAGGACGCTTCTTTCGCTTCCCAATGAGCTTCCTGACGATGCCGTTCCGGGGGTCGGTTGCATCAGCATAAGGGGAAAATGAGAATGGCGGATCGACATCCATCGTGCTACCGTCGAAGTGCATGACGAACTTGCCACTCTTATATTTATGGTCGACGTTTCGAATACCGTTCGGGAAAGCAATCGCGTTCAACGGTTCATCATTGTTTGATGCCCAGCTCTGGGCTGCTTCTGCATCCGAGATGTACAGCACATCCGGGGTCGTAGGCCCCGACACGGAGGAAACGGACTTATCAGGGGAAGGAGGGACAAGCTCTGGAGCGGAGAAAGAAGTATTAAAATTAGAAGCACCCGTGTTAAAAGCTTCGGCGAACTTTGAAGGTGACCATGGGGAAGCTTGCGCATCTGTTGTCATCGCCCCTGTGAACATGCCAGATGTGTGCGAGTTGTCAGAAAACACTGCTGATATACCCAGACCACTCAATGGATCGGCTGTAGACATCGCTTCTTGACTATTATTCGATTGGTTTACAGCCAGATTAATGGAGTTTGTAGTCTGATCGTCGAAAAAGTTGAAATCGTCATCCGTAAACATGGATAAGTCAAGTTCCATGGCATGCAAAGGGTCGACAGCTGAGGCCTGCTGCCCAGTGCTGGTCAAGGCTGAATCCATATTTTGGTCGAATTCCATGTTGAACTGGGTCATGATCTTTTCAAGTCCGAAAGCATCGCCGAACTCCACTCCGCTTGAGTCATGCGGCTGTTGATGATCGTCAGGAAGATCATGGGTCGATACAGATGTGAGCTGTTGGCTTGAAGGAGGGATGGGCGGAACTGATTTCATGGTGTCATCGGGTGGCGATGGATAAGATGGAGGCAATTGAGGAAACCCCATCGGTGGAGGCAGTGTCGGGGTCGGGAAAGTGAGGGGCTGAAGGTTTACCGTGATAGACGGTGTTACGGGTGCTGGGGGTGCTCTTTCCACAGCAAGCCTTGAAACTAGGTCTTCAGCTGCAGAAGCAACATTGGAAGGAGCGAGAGGGACGGCAGCGCTTGAACTAGCATTGAATTGATGGTTTGTATGGTCTTTCTGCGCCTGTGCCGCAGCTGCTTCGCGCTCCTTGCGCATTCGTTCCCTCTCCCGTTCTCGTTCTTTAGCGACAGAGTCAACATACTTCCCCACACAGACAGAAACGCGTCTGACGTTTTGGCGACGCATCCATGAATTCGTAAGGGCCTTGTGGGAATGAAGCATTTCTGCGAAGAAGGAGCTACGAGCCTTCATCACGAAGGGCCTTTTGAATTTGGCCTGGAGTGCAGCAAGATCTGGGAAAGATGTTATAGGCGATGTCTCATTTTGAGGGGAAGTGCCCCAGTCCGACGAAGAAGGTCCAGCCGAGAGCACCTTTGTCTCGTTAGGAGAAATCCCTCGCTGAGCGGGTACAATAGCAGGGGCAGGTATAGGAGAGGACTGGAGGGCAGCAGGAAGCTCGGGAATATGGGACAGATGTTTGCGATGGTAGGCATAACGGTTCTCAGACTCGTTCCTCGCTTTAAATGATAAAGGAACAGAGACGCATAGATCAGCCGGCCAAACAACCATCATCCCCTTTTCCTCCCCTTGCTTGTTTTCCACATTCACCCAAGCGATGATGAACTGAGTACTAGTGTCTGCATTTGTACCCGTGATTTCTGCAGGCCAAGCACCAACCCCCAGCCCCTTAAGATTTGTCTGAAACTGTCTTATTAAAGCCGAAGTTGAGCCCGAGTAATGATTAAGAAAATATGCAGGAGTGAAGTATGGGAGTAGATTGATAGGTGTTCCTGGTGTAAGTCCTGGTGGTACAAGTAGTGGGAGAAATCGTGTAGGTCGGAGACGAGGTTGAATTATTATGCTGTTTGGAAACAAAGAAACCTCAAGTTGGCAGAAGACCAGAGTCCTTAAACATGCACATGAATAAAAAAATATTCAATTTACAAGTGTAACTCACCGTAGTCTCTGGTGTTGGTCCCATCCATCACCCCACCTAGTGTGCGACTCGGTGAAGCCCAATAATACACCATTGCGTAGTCGTCGCAGGCCTGAATTCGATTTGCATACATCGTCGATGAAGCGTTCTCGAATAGCATTGAGGAAAAAATTGTGGGGTTTACGGAGAGGTCTTCGGGGAAGGAAACAGGTGGCAGAGCGGGTGTTAGTTAGGCTGGGAGTCGAATATGAGGAAGACAGAGGAGTTGAGGTGGAAGGAGTGCCCTGTAGATTGCCGGGGCTAACACCTTGTGAAGATTCGAGCTGGTGTTGCGCAGGCGTTTGCAGTGCAACACAGCCAGGGCAAGGATCCCGCCGTTCCGAACATGACGAAGAGCAAGGGTAAATCTCACGAGATGTAAATCTGCCCGCATCTGAGCCTGCAGCAAGACCATGTTAGCCCATTGGTTGAGATAGTGAGCATCGCCATGAAATGACAGAAACAAACGAGTACTTGAACTCACGATGCAGCCCCTGAAAGCTCAGCTTCTCAAAATGTGGGTTAATGGATAATGAATCCTCCGAGACTCCATTTGATTCGATGTAGAATGCCCAGAGACTGGGCAGTCCATTGGACACATCAACGTATGTGAGAGTGCTCGATAAGAGAGGTAGTGTGTGATTGTTGTCGAATATTAGCTTTCTCGCAGAGTCAACGTCTTGATACTGTTGCGCAAGATTTATTGGAGAGAATCGAGCATAGATTATAGAGTATTGGACTGGAAGAGGTACTTCTGAAGCGATTAGTTGCGTCGCCGGAGATATAGAATACAGGGGAGAGACGGCAAGGCTTTGGCCTGGCTTCTTGGCCGGTGGCTTGGTAGCCATGACCTCAGAATGCTACGTGAATGGGATATCACTGACACCGTGCTCGACGGCAGGTAAATTTAAGCTGAGATTTTCCATGCAAGATGTCGAGGGGAACGTTGTGGACAGCGACAAAGGACGTCGCGCGACGAGCAGGACATCCGTCTCGCCGTCGCCGATCGGTCCTACGGGCGCCTAATTGCCTTTTCAAGACGTTACTATAATGATGTGTCATACACGTCTTATGTCAGCTACCATTGTTTCTTCTCTCAGCAAGTTAGAGCTTGAAGCTGAAGGCCACAGAACATCTGCTCGTCGTCGTCACACTTGTCGTCGCCGCTTTGTAGTCGGTCTTACTGGTCAACGTCGAGCTTTGTATTCGACAATGGCAACTATGCAACAACCATCTAGGACTGCGACCTCTTCAACCCGCCCCGGCGCCTCTCCTTTGCCCAGAAACCAGCCAGTACAGGTCAACACACAAACAAAAGTCATAGACACCGTTGCTGGCCGAATACTATGCATTGCAGATGTCCGTGGCCGACTCTCAAGCTTGAATGATCTCGCACGGGAGGCTAATGCGAAAGCCATCATTCATACTGGAGACTTTGGATTTTTCGGTAAGCGCACCTTTCAGTTCGAGGTCACTATGTTTTATTCAGTTGGTTATGGAGGCTGCCTAATCTTGTAATTGCATTTCGTCTTTCTTACGAACCATAATCGTTTTCCAACCACCCTGCGCGACTTGTCTTGAATACTATTTCATATTCTCTGCTTGCTACCCATAAACCTTAACATTGATGCATTTGTTTGTGAATTTGTGCTCACCCTTTCGATCCTGTAGAGGCATCCAGTTTAGGACGAATCAATGACCGTACTCTCCGGCATCTGACGATGTACTCACCCCTGATACCCAACGCCCAGCGTTCCTCACTTCTCGCTAGTGATACCCATTCGACTACGATCCGCAATGCCATGACCGTTTCTCTTTTATCCGAATTTCCCCTGCTATTGTCTGGACAGATCAAACTCAATATTCCTGTGTTCACCGTTTGGGGTGCATGTGAGGATGTAGAGGTGTTGGAGAAATTTCGCCAGGGGATCTACGACATCGAAAACTTGCATGTCTTGGACGAGGCAACGACACGCTGCCTTGACATTGGTGGTGTCAAGCTTCGCCTCCTTGGACTCGGCGGCGCGTTCGTTCCGCATAAGATGTTTGACAACGGCGACGGTAATGCTACAATCGCTGGTGGACAAGGCACGATGTGGACAACAGCTCTGCAAATTGGTGAGCTTGTCGACACTGCGCAACGTGTCTTCGACCCTTCCGAGACGCGTCTTCTCGTGACACACGCGAGCCCTGGTCGAGAGGGAATTATCGCACAGCTTGCTCTTGTACTTAAAGCAGATCTTACTATCTCGGCCGGCTTGCACTTCCGTTATACTAGCTCATGGAACGAGTTTAGTGTGCAGGGTGATTTCGAAGGGTTTCGCCACAAGATTCTGGCAGGCAAGGAATGTTTTGATAAAATCTGGGAAAATGTCCGTCCCCAGGTGGAGGCTGTAGTCGACGAGAACCAGCGTATTTTACTTGAGAAAGCCCTCAGCGTCATCGAGAGAATTCCGTCCCCTCAGACAAACCTCGGTCCAGGTGGTACCGCTACTGGAGATGAACCTGCATGGAAGAACTGCTGGAATTGGAACTTATGTGATGCAGCGTATGGCTCGTTGGTTCTTGACATAAAAGAAGGCCGAGTCAACGCTGAGTTGAAGAGTCAAGGTACGAACACTCTTATGCAGTCACCATGCTATCAGACTTTCTCACAAACCCACAGGTTTTAACTATGCCTACCGTCGAAGTGCAACAACAGCACCCACTCCCGTTTCGAGTACTACAAACGCCCAGTCCAATGTACAAGCTCCTTCAGCTAGCAATACGCCTGCACCTAAAGCTCAGATCTCAGCAGTACCCAGGTCGAACGGCCCATCTGTGGCCCCTACGCCTCCACCGCAGCTACCGAAGACACAGCAGCCCCCTGTCGTGGCTTCGGGAGCCGATACACCCAAAGAAGCTGCTCCGGCGAAGACGAACGGCACCGCTACGCCCGCGAGCCCAGTCGACAAGCCTGAATTAAAAGACAAGCAAAAGACTAAGAAGGACAAGAAGAAGGACAAACAGGAACGCGACACGAGGGACAAAGACGGTACTCCTGCAGAGGGCACGTCAGCTCCAGCATCGGGCAAAGCTACACCGGTCGCAAATGCAGCAGCAGAGCCTGCTGAGAAGACAGGGGGTGAGTGGGAAGAGGCCAATCCTTGGTCTCCCTCCGGTGGAACGGATAGCCCATTGAGTGGTGGCAGGGACAGTCCTGCAGGGATACGGACACCAACCCACAAGAAGCCTGCGCGCAACCCTTGGACACTTTTCATGAGGTTCTCGGCACAAGTGACAGAGACTGAAATGCGTGACTTCTTCGGCGAAGCGAAGGGCGGGGTAAGTACTTGATGTATGTTGCTCGGTGGGATTTCCTAACAAGTCATATGTAAAGATCACGAAGGTGACATTCCCCAACTCGTACGGCAAAACGATGCGAACGGCATTTGTGGAATTTGGCGACGAAGCGGCTATGAAAGCTGGTCAATCTAAGCATGCTGAAGTATGTTTTGTGCAACCACGACGGATATCCTGAATGCTCATTAATTTGCTTTTAGAAAATCAAGGATGTTGTGCCGTTTATTGTTGTAGCAGATGAGAATCGTGAACGAGATGGCAGCGCGTTCGCTAATCGCGGCAGAGGCGGTGGTCGCGGACGTGGGGTTGGTTTCGCGGCTCGAGGTTTCGCGGCTGCCGGGCTGACAAGACAGCAGTCTGATAGGAAAGCTGAAGCGCCTTCGGCAAAGGAAACTTAAGATGTGAACTTATGCTTCACCGTTAATGTCTTTTCTTATCGTATGGCACTGTGACTTCCCTATTGTAATGCGGCGCATTCTACTACTTACCAACAAGCTTATTTGGATATCCTCCTACCCCATGTTCGCTCTTCTTGTCCCTCTGGCTTTGCATTTCCCTATTAATGGCTACATGCTCTACATATTCGGCACTAGGGGGTTACGCACTTATGGACAATCATTTACTTTAGGTGGATGTTCATTAAACATGAAACAACCATCCATGTTCTATCCATAGCGGTATAAAAGCGGCTTGGGAACTGCCTACCGTCGTAAGATCCAATCAGTCGTCATCATCTTGATCCAATGGCAATGGCGGCCACATTGAGTCGGGATTTTCCAAGTCAGCTTTGCCCAAAAGTTCCATGGCAGCATGGAATATCCGCTCGGCCTCAGTCGCCGCTGCATCCCCGTTCATCGCTACGCGTGATGTGAGAGGACTACATAGTAGGACATTGTGCTCTTTCCAATGATCGGCTTGAGTGTCGTTCCCCGCCAGTTGTGCGCCTGATTTCTTATAGAATGCAGAGTACTGCACAGACGTTGGTGAGCCTGATGATGTACAAAGTAGTGACAATGTAGCGTCCAAATATGGACGGAGCAGCTCCTCAGGATTTCGGTTTGCACCTAACGGTGTTGTCAAATAAAGGATACCTAGATGAAGATGTCAGAAAGATTGATCAATATACACTATTGGAAACAATCACATTGTCCCTTTGGACAAGACAGTGTCCCCTCGCCGTTAATGAGAACATGCACTGATTCCGTTACTTTTGCTGAGCTTAAGGAGTTAGGAGGAAAGACTAGCAAAGCAGTGTCAAGGAGGAGCGACACCGTTTCATTGTCGTGTGTAGTATTTTCTGCGTCAGATGATCCCGATGTCAATAGGGTAAGTAGAGGGCCTGTAATAATTGCTATGCAATAAGCTGTTTCATCCTCGAGTGCCGATCCAGGTGTCTGTGGCGGGTTGAGCTGCTCCAGAACTGAGAGGTAGTCGGAAGATGCGATGATCATCTTTCCGTGAATGCTTTCGTCCAGGCCCTCAATTGATACACGATAGGCGGGCTCATTATCCGTATGTTTTACGCTTGATATCGTGGACACCTCATGGCCTAGGATATATGTTCCCCCCGAAACAGCACATATTCTGAGGATACACGTCGTTACACATTCAGTGTTTATAGGAGTACTGCGCCGTTCAGTTTCAATTCTCACCTACAGTAACCTTGTGCAAGCTCCCCAAGTCCCCCATAGTGGCCAACCAAGAAAGGGGAGGGTCCGTAGCGGCCGGCAGATCGCAGATGTGTCTTAATCCGATTTAACGCATCAATAGTAGATTCTGCGACTACAATCAGACATATTAATCATATGTTTTGTATATGCCACACACCGACATTAGATGAGCAGAGTGCCAGAGCAAAAGTAATTGCAACTGATAGCTCTTCGTTCAGGGAGAATGTTTCTTTGAGGAAGGATCGGAATGGTGTGTGCTGTTTGCCTTGTAGTTCCGGTGAGTTTTCAAAATCACCAGCCGCAAATACTAGGAAACGCATGAGCCTGCGCTTGTCAACGAGGGATATCTCCTTCGACTTGAATATGTCTTCTTTGCTTCCGGGAACAGATTTGAAGCGAGCATCAGAGTAGATGAGAAGTTGGTCTAAGAGCTTGAATCCCCCATATCGAGCGACTCCGGACGCTATCAAAGACGATATGAGAGGGCCTTTCGACACGATGACCGAAGGAGCCAAGGACAACGAATATGACCGAGATGTGGAAGGCAAGTCTCCAGATGTAGAAGCAGAGCTGAAGATTTTACCCGCAGACCTTTGAGAAGAAAGCGCTTCCACCCATCGGTGTAGTTCGTCTGTTGTAAGGCTTGCCTCTGTTCCTCCATAATAGGGCTGTCTATCAATGTGTATAACTTTCAAGCCAGCCTTTGATAAGGCTCTGCACATGAAACTCAGTTGGCGAGCAATGCAAACATGAGCTGAGAGAGGCTCACGCAGCAGCTATGGACTCTGTCAATCCAGTTCCAAGTACAATTACATCGTATTGAGCATCCATTGAGTGTGTGTAGGAGTGAGAGATGGAAAGTAACTCGTGAGCACTTCGGCACAACCACCTCAGGACATCCTGATTAGTCATCAGATTTTGAAGTTTTCTTTTCTGCAAAAAGCTGTGCTATTTTTGGTGTTCAGTTTCACTCGTCTTCTTTCCCTCCCTCCTCCTCCTCCCCATCGTACCCGTCCCTCCTTTCTTGTCTTCTTCCTTTCCCTTGTACATTTCTTGCTCATCACTAGCGAAAAAGCAATGGGCGGAAACTCAGCTAAGAAAGCCGCGAAGGCCGATGCGAAGGCTAAGAAAGTTACAAGCGATACCAAAGTCGTCAACGGTGCTTCGGCAAAATCTGCTGTATTGAATTTATCTTATACTTGTGTACATGCACTTATAACAAAAACAGAAGAGTGCTGCAAGCCTGAAAAAGACACCTACAAAGAAGAAGGCACCGAGCAGTAGTAGCGAAGATTCTTCCAATTCTGATGAAGAATCTGAAGAAGAAAAGGCTCCCGCGAAGGCCAAGGCTAACGGGAAAGCTGCTGCTGTGGTATTTACTTATACAATATGTTATTTCTATACAATTAAAAACTCGATCAGATGTCTGCGAAGAAACCATCGAAGGACAGCGATGACAATTCGTCGTCAGACGATTCATCTGAGGACGAGAAGGCCTCGAAGAAAGCAAATGGGAAGGCCGCAAAGGTAGGAGGTCATTGTATCTCTCAATATCTTCTCACACATATACCGTTGTTTGTTATAGGCAGAGTCTTCGTCTGATGATGATGATGACACCTCTTCCGAAGAGGAGAAGCCTAAAGCTGCGCAGGTGAAATCGTCTGCTTCGAAAAAGCCTGATACTTCTTCCTCCAGTGAAGAGAGCTCAGATGAGGACTCAGACGAGGAAGCTTCTGTGAAGGCCTCGAAAACGACGCCAAAGAAGCCTCAAGAAAAGGCGGCAGAATCGAAAGATGACGACGATTCTTCAGATGACAGCTCGGAAGATTCGTCTGATGAGGAGTCTGATGAAGAGTCTGACTCGGTAAAGAAGTCGAAAGATGTAGTGATGAAGGATGTGGCCGAGAAACCTGCGAAGAGTGGTATGCATCAAGCGATTTTGCAAGTCTTTTCCAGTTCTGATTTGATTTATTTTTTTCTCCAGCCAAGCGTAAGGCGGATGATGATGCTGCCGCACCAGCGAAAAAGACTAAAGTTGCGAATGGTGATGCCGTGGCTGCGGATGGTCAAGAAGAGTCAAAGACATGCTTCATCGGAAAGCTTTCATGGAACGTTGATAACGATTGGCTTGCGACTGAATTTGCTGATTGCGGCGAGGTCGTGTCTGCTCGTGTGCAGATGGATCGCAATACCGGAAAATCAAGGGGCTTTGGCTTCGTCGAATTTGCAACTGTTGAGGGTGCAAATGCCGCAGTGGCGCTGAACGGACAGAAGGAAATTGACGGCAGAGTCGTTAATATCGACAAGACTACTCCGAAAGCATCGAACCCAGAAGGAAGGGCGAAGGCTTTCGGCGACACACCTGGAGAACCTTCCTTGGTGCTGTTTGTTGGCAACGTTAGCTTTGATACAACGGAAGACCAGCTTTGGGAGGTGTTCGCTGAATACGGTGAAGTGAAGAGTGTCCGCCTTCCTACGGACAGAGAATCTGGCCGGACTAAGGGCTTTGGTTATGTGGAATTCACAGACATTGAGTCTTCCAAGAAGGCATTTGAGGGCGCGAAGGGATTGGACATCGGGGGCAGAAACATCAGGCTAGACTTCTCTCAACCCCGTGCGGATAACGGCGGAGGTGGAGGAGGAGGAGGTCGCGGCCGTGGCCGTGGAGGGTTCGGTGGTAACGATAGGGGATGGGTATGACTTCTCGCGATTTTATCATCATCGAAAATACTAATCTATAATACTTCCTTCAGGGCGGACGTGGTGGTGGTTTCGGTGGTGGGGGCGATCGTGGAGGCAGGGTATGTACCATTTTAACCAAGCTGCTTTCACTATCTCATGTTCAATTTTTATTAGGGTGGACGTGGAGGCCGCGGCGGAGGAAGGGGGCGAGGTGCTCCTCGTGGTGGGCCCCGAACAGGAGGCGCAGTAGAATTCAAGGGCGAGAGGATGAAGTTCTAATGCGATCCTTGTACCGACCAGAGACTCCGAATGGCGCACCTGCTACGATCTTTTTATCCATTACCGGCTTTCTCATCTTACTTTATGTTATTACGACTATCGCTTACTTTGCTCTCCGTCACCCGCACGTTTGTACATACTATAATCACCCAAAAGCAGTTGACGATAGGTTACGAGTAATTCGATTTCATTCTGCCATTCATATGAGAAATGCGGTTATTAAGAGCTTTACACTATTGATGCCAATGTATCCATTATAGAGGTATTTAGGGAAAAAATTAGATGCCAATGCGTCAATTATCATCATCAGAGTCGTCCTTCCGTGTCTGATTCGTGTACTTCTCAAGCTTCCCCTCGTGAAGTGCCTTCTTCAGCGGATTCTCCATTGCCCCCGTCTTTTCGAGTCTTTCGAACAGTACAAACAGCTTCTCAGCCTCCCTCTCCTTTTCTTCATCGGTCATTTCCGGGCCTGCATCGCGTTGTTGCTGTAATGTGCCAGTGATAGGATTTACTGCTGGGTTTAGGCTATCAGAAGCGCCGCTGTTCTCTGCTGTAGGAGGGGCAGAGAGGATGCCCCTATTGAAGAGAAAGCCAGCAGCATTGCCATAACCTATTTGACCAGAAAGAATTGTAGCTAAAAAGTACAGTGAGCGTGTTGTACAACCTTGCCCAACAAGATAGACAAACCATCTGAGTCGCAAGCGACAAATAAAAGCTCGCCCACCGCTTCCTTGAGCTGTGTATGGCTGATACACGCCATAAGCCTTATACACCGTCCTAACATATTGGCACGCGTCTCCAGAGGTTGAGATCGGTCCCTATCCGTAGAGAATTTAGCATCTTGTAAATATGAGAAGAGCATGCATACAAAGACGTACAGATTTGGTGGTAATATTGTCTGCCTGAAGCTTTTCCGGCACTCCAGGTTGTGCTTACACAACCTGGTCAGTAGAATGACAAGTGGAGTCAATACGTGATCCAGCTGGACATCCTCTCTCAAGCAAGTCTGTTTTACAGATGCGTCGTCTGGATCGACATTTCCTGGGACGTAATGGCTGAGACTTGCGTCGAGCAGGTCTACAGACCGACGAAGCACCTCCGGCAGTGGCGATAATGGATGTGTGCCTTTTCGCTTCGAGGAACCAGGAGAGGCAGGCGAAGGTGATCGTGATAGCGACATACGGCTATTTAGCATAGAAAGTGCTCGATCCAACGCACCCCGGCCTTCTCTGTCCCTCTCCTTGCCCTTCGAGCTACTTGTTCCAATGTGCACTTCAGCTTGGGATGTCCCTTCTTGGTTCTTTGTGTGACTTGGAGACTCCGGAGACGGAGAACTCCCACATGAGTCACTTGACGAAGCTATCATGATTCAAGCATATCACTGGAGAATGAAAGTGGGAAATCGGCTTACATTCATCTGATGCCTCTGGAAACCAGACTGGGAACAGTCTGTCGATAATGGGAATGGGAAGAAGAGCGTGCAAAACGTGTGTCATGGGTGCAGACAGCGGAGATGGACTGCAAGGTGGCAAACCGATATACACGCGCCGCAATGGCGGGAGTAACCTTTAAGCAAAGATTGTAAGTCATGCAGCTGCACACCGTAGAATGGAGTTATGCTAGACTTACTTGTCCAGCCTCTTTGTCCATCGCTCACCAAGAACTGACCTCTCATCACCAAACAACGACGCTTTACCGCTCTCCTTGGACAGATCGCTTCCTGTTGCTCGTATATCCTCAGCATCATCCGCCATCTACAAGAATCCATTCAGTCTAAGCACTGCATAAATTCAGTTTCTCTCACAAACCCTTGGCCAGTGACACAGTAAATTGAAAGCAAATTTAAGCAGATCAATCATCGCTTCTTTGCTCGTGGGCTCCCCTTTGAGAACTGCAAGTAGGAGGAAATCGAGTTTATTCGATATGATCGCAACTACGTCTTTCCGCGATGAAGCAGAGGCACCATGGTCAGAGAAATCGTCCAACAACCTTCGCAGGAACGGAGATGCCGAAGCAGCCGTCGAAAGGAAAAGGATCCGACAGACCAGAAATACGGATGTCACAGCGCTGGTATCCTGTGGTATGTGAGAGATGAACAAAGCATAGACTGAATGGTGGGCTCACCTCCAAGAGTTCTACACAGTACGCCCCGCCAATTTCGGCCCAGGTAGTTCGCCCACCTTCAACGAGGAGGAGCGCATTAGCGACACAGCGCAGCGTCTCATCTGCTGCATCGACATCCTCTGAGCGCAGCACCTTCTCTGCAGCTAGCAAGATTCTGAAATTCTATCAGCGCCTCCGCCAGATGAGGATCCCGTCTATCGTCCAAGCAAGCTGAAATGAACATACGCTTTCCGTAGATAGAACCCTAGAACACCCTGGCTCGCGACCCAATGTCTTCAGTGCTAGTAAGGCTTGCCGAGCATCTGCACGCCTTCAATTTAGTTTTTCTTTCCAGATGCATGCATCAACGACCGAGCCATACCCTTCTTCCTCAAGCGTCCCTTATCTTGAGGGTTGATCGGACTCACACAGTGTTTGATGTCATCTAAGAGCAGCTGCACTAGCTTGCAGCGATCTTGCGGGGTTGAAGAAAGAAGTGAAGCTAGCGAAATAACCGACGATCTTAAGCGCAATGAGGGCATGAGCCGACGAACATACACACCATTCACTATTGACGAGAGCACTCTTTGGACATCTGTCCGATCAGAAGAGGAGGAAAGGGCATTATAATTGGCCAACATAAACCCGTCGAGCTCGCTGGCAGTGGCTGGCGGTGTTGAGGTTTGAAGGGAATCGGAAAGAAAAGGGTATAAGATGGTCGTGAAGGTGCGCTTGACGACTGGGTTTCATCTCATGACGGCTGTCCAAACAAGAGCACCCGTACAGCATGCGGCTCGTATGCTTACCAGTGGATAAAGTCTACAGTCTACAGCGCTTGGCTTGGCTCCCAATTCATTGATATATGATGCTTTCAATTTTGCAAATCGAATAGAGCATGACAATTGGAAGATAACGAGGTAGTACTATTTGTCACACACAAAAGTGACGATGTCCGAGTCACAGCTGAGGGCGAGAAATATGTCTTCTGCTAAGCTACAATCCCATATAAAGGATATGGTAGCGTTTATAATGAAGCTAATCAGTTATCAAGTGCTTCTACGATCTATAGTAGTAAAAGAATGCCAGGTATGCCAGGTATGCTACATCGTAAAGTGTACAAAAGTCCGGGGATCTAAGACGTAGTAAATATCACAATTCAAAACGCATTGTGTGTGAGCTGTCAGAGTACTTCATGAAGAACGCGGTCGTATTGATGGGGTAGATGTGAGCTTGAAATATATTTCAAGATTTTGAGTATGACAACTATCGTGAGTGCATGGAGATATCATACCTGAGCATGTCTCTGGCGAAGATGATTTGTCCGAACATCTTCTCCACGTCTAAGACTTCAAACAGGCGGACTCTGTTCTCGTCCGAAAGTGACGTACGATGTGATGGGTGGAGGTCACCGTCTCGGATAGCCCACAAGACGCGACCTGGAGGAAATAAATCCGCCATATGCATGTTTGCCTCTAATGTCTTCCGAGTCGCAAGGTACTATGTGCGTAAATCATAAGTCAATCAAAGAATCATCTCAAACCCGCATTGTTGAAGAGAAGATTGCCAACATACCCATTGAGGATCGCCCGCGTCTGCGACACCCGCTCGAGCTTTAAGTATACGCTTCGTAATCGCCGCATAGCCCTCACTTTGTCCCATACCTGGATCCCGGTCGTTTGCTTCACATAACCATGCAGTGGCTCGCATCATGTCTCGTACAGAGCCTAGTGAGAGGCGGGATACGATGTCGTGAGAGTACGCGAAGGAGGTAATTAATGGTTGGCAGAGTTTTGAGAGCGCAGAGGAAACAAGGCACCTGAATTTATGTACAAAGATACTTCAGAACATGGTGAGAAGGGAAAATCAGGAAATTAGGCTTACGGAGGAGCATAGCAGTATGCGGACACTTTGCGTCCAACGGGCAATCCACTTGAGCGGACTGTTAAACATGTTCGCGGATCAGCCCATGTCTACAAAAGCATGATATACTGATTCAGACAATT
This sequence comes from Trichaptum fuscoviolaceum, assembly GCA_910574455.1. Lineage (NCBI taxonomy): Eukaryota > Fungi > Basidiomycota > Agaricomycetes > Hymenochaetales > Trichaptaceae > Trichaptum > Trichaptum fuscoviolaceum. The sequence continues at coordinate 1,193,467 of CAJSYZ010000003.1, read as the reverse complement.
TGCTCCTCTTTTATAATTCAGAACGTACCAAAGCCAGAAGGCCTGCAACTCCAGCTCCTAAGCTATGTCCACATAGTATGAGTTCTGCGTAAGTGATTAGTTAGCCGGTTTCTTAAGTTAAAACAAATCTGAGTGTTTACCATATCCCTTGTTCTTCCATAGTGCATGGCGGACCGCCCGATGCACTGGCTTGCCCTTTGCGCCCATGACTGATGCCATTCGCAACATACCACCATGCACAAGATATGTCTCCCCTTGAGATGCGTCTTCATTCTCATGCTGTTCCCTGCTAGGAAATTGCTCGAATTTGGGTGACGGAGGTGGGCTCATAGATGGAAACGGTAATGATCCCGGCATAGCGTAAGAAGGCTCATCCTCGTCCTCTTCCGCGTTCATCGACATAGCAGGCTGTTCCTCTGTCGTTGCCAGTTTGAAAGGTGCTGGATCACACGTGAGATCGACAGCGAGCTCGTTCAGACTCATCGTTCCCCGAAATACGAGCACGACTTGTCGGCGTCCGTGGTCTGTCAGGACCCAATAACGAGGCATGCGTTTCTCTGCGCCGATGACTACTGTCGGAGGCTTTTCTGTCGCTCTCCCCTTGCCTTTGTTCGACTTGTCAGATTTCTCGCGCACAGTGGCAGGCGTGAACGCATAGCCTTCAAATATATCTTTGTCATGCTTGCCTAACAACACATTCCACCAGGAGTAGGACTTCTGTTCTGGTAGTGGAGGGGCTTTCGTAGGTGATAGACGTGACGATGTTGCCTCGAGTTCAGAGGCGTTGACAGCATCTGCAAGAGCATGTTCCTCAACTGTGTGTGCATTGTCCTTGGACTTGCCAGCGCTTGCTGACGATGATGGAGGAGTCAAAGATACGCCAAAGAAAATAAGGCCAGCACCGCCATAGCCAGCTAGCACCATCTTTGAAAGCCTACGTAGGTTTGACTTGAGCCGTGAGTCGATGGCATGTGGTTGTACGGACAAAGGACGTTGGGGAGTACGACTGCGACTAGGAAAGGAGTTCGCTTCTCCTATGTCGGCAGTTATGATTTGACCAACATCACGGGGAAAGATAGTATCTTCTGTGATAGTTATTCTGGATTCCGTCCGCCGTCGAGTTTCCAAGATGTCGTCCGTATTGTTCAAATCGATCTCCCTCAAGACCTCAAACCATTCGGACTCCTTCCACTCGACTGTCACGCCTTGCAGAGCAGCCCAGGCGATGAGCGCTTTCCCTATCTCTGTTATCCCATACTTCTTTTCCGGGAGCTGGTCACGCATAGCTGGCTCGTTCCATTCGCGTCTTACGAGCGTCACGAAGGAGGCGAGGGAGAAGGAGGCTTCATCGCTTCCGGGAAATATGGTGCTGAGGAGGTCAATACCGGATTCGACGGCAACAAGTGAGGTAGAAGTGAACGTCTCTCCCAGCAGAATAGGTGCCATTACAACCTGTTCCGCAATATTAAAGGCAAGCGAAACTGCACCTCCCAAGGCTGGTCCCAGCCCGATGGGATAGCCTACTGCACTAGCTACTGTTGAAGTTACGCCGCGCGCAATGCCAAACTAATAGACAATGCATGTTATTAGACATATAGCAGCCATTCAAGAGACCATACGCACTCCTATCTTCGTCCCTGTCTTCGCAGCAGTGAATCCGACAGACGTCGCGGTGGATGCAACATTGAGCCCGAATCGTGTGTACCTCTCCCAACTGGACGTCATATCTCGAGAGCTGAATATTACCCTCTCTTGAAAATTTTGAGATTTCAATTCTCGAGAGCATGAATTTAGAGCTGACCACTCGTGTCGGAGTCGATGACGGTGAGCAAAGCATGTGCAATCATCAATGTGCTGCAGCCGCAGTCAAGCTGAGCTCGTCGAATGTACCCTAGACTAGGGTTAGGCAGTACTACTAGCCGGAGTCCATAACGGGGAGTCGTGGATGCTTGAGACTCCTCGTTCTCTGCACTAATCATCATGCGACCACACAAGAAAAGTAAGAAAAAACAAGATTACTGTAATTAAATTGAATTCGAGACTTTCCACTTAGGTGAATACTCCTGGAACTACTCATACAAGACACAGAATTTGGCCAAAGGACCTTGATGGTGCATGCAAAGACTCAGTGAGCCCAAGCCACTGCTTTATCTCATCAATCCAGATATTATCCCTAAGATGACTTTTCCTTCTTCGATTTATCCTACAAGCGCCTCACACGCATTGGAAAGGCATAGCCTTCCTCCCCCACAACCTTCGGACGTGGCAGGAAAGTCGAGGTCATGTCGACTTTGGTGTCAGGACCATCCCGCATTGTGAATTGAAATTTACGAATGAGGACAGAGAGTACTGCCTAATAACTTCATGAGTAAGTCGATCCAGTTGTTATGTACGAGTCATGAATATACCTTGAACTCTGCAGCCGCAAAGACTCGCCCGAGACAGATACGTGGACCATCAACAAATGACATAATATGGTGGTACCCTTGAACCTCCTTCGCTTTCGCCGTTAATCCGCTTTCTTCGTCTAACCATCTCTCGGGCATGAATTTCTTAGCATCTGGTCCCCAAATGTCCTCGGACTTGTTGATACAGCTTATGGGGACACGAATGCCCATGCCTCGAGCGATATAAACGTCATTGACCTCCTTTCCGGAGGCTGTAATCACTAGTCGGCTCAATGGCATAACGTCGTCTTCGACGGCCTATGAAGAGGCAGTTTATCAACACCTTACATGATTCGCCTACTAATAGATTAATGACTTACTTACCACGCGAATTATTTCTTCAATAGGGGGATGGAGGCGCAAAGTCTCGCGAAAGACCGCATCTAGATAAGGAAGACCATTCACAAACTGATCGTAGGTAGGGTCGGTTTTTGAGAACTCTGCCATCTCATTACGCAGGCGATATTGCTTTCCAGGATGTGAAGAGAGTTCGATGAGTGCCCACTGACAACATACGTATCACTACCATCATTGAACACGTTTCGCAGAGACTTACAGTCAAGATAACTTGCAAAATAATGAGTTATCAGTAAACCACGAATACAGATTTTACGCACTTGATGTGGTCTCATAACCTGCGAGAAGAAGAACATTCATCTACTCCAAGTATCATTGAAGTGATGTGATGTGAAACGAGAATAGGTATATGCACCTGAGCCAACACTTCATCTTGACTGAGATTTAGCTCTGAGTCTGCGTTTTCGGCATTCACTATGCGAAAACAATTAGTGACCGATAGCACTGAACGTTTTCGGGACCATCCTTTACTTACACAAAGCTCCAATTATTGAACGACCCGCACTACCTGTATCGCCGGCCTCCCTTTCCTTGTGGCTACGTTCCAACAAGGATTCCGATATTGCCTGCATGCCTGCATAAAACATTTTAAAGTGCTTAGAATAATTTGTTGGAATGTCCCACAGATAGGGCAAGACTGGAGACAGAAGTGTGATTATGATGGCCACGCCGGCCGGCGGGTTTGCGTTGAAAGAATCGAAGAGCGCGGCTATATCTGAATGGCAACCATCCAGCGTCCCGAAATTGTGTCCAAAGCCTGCAATCCCTATTGTATCAAGCGAAATACGGTTCATCCTGCAAAAGGTGACCCTATATTGAGCAATTGATAGAACAATCGCGATTAAGTTGGGCCTTACCACTTCTGAACGTCTATAACCGCCTCATTGGATGGCGAACCGTCGATAATTGTGTCCCAAGCTGTCTTGGCCTGCAGACGAAATGAGGAAAAATAACGTTGAGATGGACAACGGACATACTTTATAGACTGAATCATAAAAAACAGACATTAGGCTTCGAACTGCAGAACTCGTGAATGCTGGAGATAATGCCCTCCTTTGCCTATTCTGAGGATTAGTACCGTTCTATTCAACATTAGGACAAAGCATCGGAACTACCTTTTGTGAGTATCTCCGTCTGCATATATAAGCCCTTTGCCAAGCTAAGAAGCTCAGGATCGCCCAAGCTCAAGGACTAAAAGAAACAATTTTACGCACGAGTTTGGCGATGGCTTTCTTGGTGAATGTATCCATCGTGTACCCATATGTGTCTTTGGCAAAGAAGTGGTTAATGGCCTTTGTGTCGAGTAGTATGGTCTGTTGAGAACCGAGCGCGCCGGGAATCTGGTATACGTCCCCGTACTTTGTGCCCCACTTTTCTAGGAGCAGCCCAGAGTCACCATGGAACATCTGCTTCGTGACACCAAACAGCCAGCTTGAGGGCGGAGGACCTCGAAGTTCAGTAGCCTTCGTTCGAGAACGCGCCCGCTCCAGAAACTTGTACAGCATCCACAAACCTACAGCAACGAAAGCCACATTGAAGCGACTCAACAACACGCCATGGTCGGACATTATATAGGATGCAGAGAAAAGGAAGTCAACAGTATAATCGCTATTCAGTCCTTTATGTGCGAGAACGTCTACCGGGACCAGCGTTGGCGATTGCAGAAGGTGCAGGAGCTGCAGGAGCTCGCTTTTACGAGGGAGCACACATGCCGTAGACAACACTCCTTAACGGCGCACGTCAATCAAGTGAACAGCTTGCATCAGTTCTATATACCTAGCTTTGGGTAATCTCTCATGCTCGAGACAGATCATGTGGTCCATACCTACAATAGACGCTGAATCATTAATTTAACCCCCAAAGATAGTGAAATAACGTATAGCTTGGACGTACATTGTAGCCATCATTCTGTGGTGCGTTTGTTCGACCAAGCTGCGCTCACTTGTACCTCTTGCGTTCCATCTTAGATAGAGCTTAAATCGTACACATTCAGACATGTATTTGTAGCTCATCTTTGAACCTTCAAAGTACAAATGTGCTGAGTGCAAGGGCATGCGTGCATTTACGATGAAGTGAGTACAGAGATTACAAACTATTGCTCTATACGCCGAACGCGCATCGGCATGGCATACCCTTCCTCGCCCGCAATTTTTGGGCGAGGCAAGATCGTTGTGACCATATCCACCTTCGTTTCCGGCCCGTCGCGCATAGCAAAGGCGTAATTGCGGATCAACACAGATAATACGGACTGTATACAAACCCGTTCATCAGCAGTTCATCACCCGATGTGTTGGACTAACTCACTTTGAACTCTGCGATGGCGAAGGCACGGCCCAGACAGGTCCGTGGTCCGTCTACGAAGGACAGCAAATGGTGGTAGCCCTGCACCTCCTTTGCCTTCGGTGTCAAGCCCTTCTCATCTTCAAGCCAGCGCTCGGGCACAAACTCCTTGGCATCTGGACCCCAGATCGACGTGGAGCGGTTGACACCTCGAATAGGAATCGCGACGGCAGCACCGCGCGCAATATTGATGCTGTTTACCATGTCGCCAGATGCGTTTTTTACGGGGGAAGAAAGAGGGATGACGTCGTCTTGCGCAGCCTAAAGTTTTTTTTTTTCAATATAAACATGAAGAGCCATCAGGTAAAGAGATACATACAATGCGGATTGTTTGCGTAAGAGGCGGATGGAGTCGGAGGACTTCACGAGTCACTGCGTCAAGGAAGGGAAGACCGTTCGTAAACTGGTCGTAGGTTGGGTCAGTATTTGCGAACTCGGACAGCTCTTGTCGCAGCCGCTCTTGCTTTTCTGGGTGGAGCGAAAGCTCCATCAGAGCCCACTGTCTCTTGCTTTAGCATGCAATTCGCTAGAATAGGTAAGAGATGCTTACGGTTAAACTGACTGGAATCAAGAGAAAGATTAGTTTCATGATAACATCGTAAGAGCCCACCTTACTCACTAGAAGTAGTCTCATATCCTGCTAGTATCAGGACTTTCATCTAAGGACTGTTATTCACAACTGACTGGTCAACAGACAGTAGAATGCTTATACCTGTGCTAATACCTCATCAGGGGTCAGTGCCAATTCGGAGCTCGCAGATTCGGCCTTGACTGATAACTTGTCAGTTACATTCATGAAACTAGACCATCGTACTCACGCAAGGCGCCAATGATAGACCGACTGGAACCGCCCGTGTCCCCAGCCTCCTTTTCCTTACGACTCCGCGCAAGCAATTCTTCGGAAACCTCCTCCATACTCTTATGGAGTTTTTTCACGAGACGTGAGCGTTTCGTCGGGATATTTGCGAGGAACGGGAGGACGGGTGCCAAAAGCGGCAGAAGGATTGTCAGACCCTTTCCAAGAGGAGCGGACCCGAACGAGTCGAATAAAGCTGCGACGTCTGAATGACGACCTTCAAGAGCACCAAAGTCGTGCGCAAAGCCCGCAATCCCGATCGAGTCTAAAGAAACACGGTTCATCCTGTAATAATGGTAAGATTGCTTGGTGCCGTTATGCAGATCAAATGCTATACCATCTCTGGACATCAATGACTACATCCTCAGAAGACGAGTGGTCGAGAAGTGCGTCCCATGCCGTTTTCACCTGTTTTGAGTACTGCTAAGTACCACATCCGTATCAGAAGTGCGCGAGCAGCTTACCTTATAAGCGGAATCGTAGAAAACGGGAGTTAATGATCGAATAGCAGCATTACTAAAGGCAGGCGTCAAGGCCTTTCGCTGTCTGATTTGTCTTCATCAGAATGCTTTATAGCCTTCTGAAGCACTAAACAGTCCTACCGCCTATGACTTTCACCCTCCGCATAAAGTAGTCCTTTTCCAATCTATCCCCGTTAACAGTAAGAAATATTAACAGTAAGAAATAGGAACAAAGGAAAGGCAGCAGATACGCACAAGGTTTGCGATAGCCTTCTTCGTGAACGAATTCTGGATGTATCCGAAAGTCTCCTTTGAATAGAAGTGGGCTATTGCTCTCGGGTCGAACAGAACGGTCCGACGAGAGCCTAAGGCGGTCGGTATCTGGTACGCCACGCCATATTCCTCCGCCCAGTTCTCGAGGATAGCGCCCGAGTCGCCCTGGAATACCTCCCTCGAAACTCCAAATAGCCAACTCGACGCGGACGGGCCACGCAATTTAGTCGTCTTCGCCCGCATGCGAACCGCCTGGGATAGCTTGTACAGCAGCCACGCCCCTGCAGCTGCAAGAGCTATGTCTATGCTGCCGACCGGCAAGTCGAAATCCATGTTAGCTGATAGAAAGGGTGTAAGCACTGATGCAACTGAGGATTACGACGAGAGGGTTTTTATGAGTACACCTCGTCGCAGTCGGTACTTCGGCCTCACCTCGTAATTTAGTTTACTGATCAGCTTGCAATAAATTCTTCTCCTGGGATCAATACGCGACGCAAATAGAGCTCGACCTTCCACGCCGCGCAATGGTGACGCGGCTGCACAAGGTATGGCCGGCATGCATTGCCAGTGTGAAAAGAAGCAACAGACCTCGGGGACAATCTTGTCATTGGTAAATGAACAAGATGGCTTGCGGAAAAAGACAGTTCAAGTTGCTGAAAGCTGTAGTACACTGGCAGTATTTAAGTACGCGTGAGAAGCCTTCAAATTTGTGGACTAACCAATGGCATTCCGCGGGTTTAATCGTAACCACCTTAGTTCTTCTAGTAAATTAGAGGATGAAGCTTTAAGCACTATATACTCAGACATACACACACAACGCACCGAACGCACCAGGATTGACGGGAATAATCGATATCAAAATATTCTGATTTCTCGTCGATGAAAGTTGAACTGTTGAAGTGGCCGCCCTCATGTCACAAAGTGACGTCACTGGCAGGCGCGTTATGTCACGCGTAGCACGCGCCTTGAAGCAACTTCAAGTTCGCGTCCATCATATTCATTCAACGTCAACCCCATTCCATCCAATTTTCACTTTGTTTTCAACATTCTTGCAAAGCTGAAACGAGGAGTCTAGTGTGCTTATGTCTCAAGGAGCAAGTAAATCAACCGCAAAACCTGCAGGGAAAGACATTCGGTCGTTCTTTGGTGGAGGCCTCAGCGCGACATCGAGCTCCAGTACACCAAAGGCTTCCAAGCATTTTCTTCCTACTCCAAAGGCTCGTCTATCTATTATAAATATCTGTTGGAGGTCTAATATTCTCGCTAGACATCGCAAGCTACGACGCCTCAGGGCTCAGCAAAGACCAACGCGATTCAAATTGGTGTGTGGCATCGCTCAGGATCTTTCGAAGGTCACACTCTGACAATACTTATGTCTCTTAAGATGAAGATGATGATAAACCGTTGACTACGTCAAGACGCATCTCTTCCAAACGCAAAGCCGTCTACGTCAGTAGTGAAGAGGAAGAGGAGGAACAGAAAGCCATGCCTCCGAAGAAGAAGGCCTTGCCCACACCCCGTCCGAGCATAACCTCTGAGCTCAAGAAGTCTCCAAAACTACCTCAGAAACAATCACCCGCGCAGAAGGCATCGTCATCAGCCAGCAAGCCCAAAACAAACGGGACAGGGAAAGCCTCCAAACGAAAGACGGATGACTCAGACGACTACGACGATGATTCGGAAGACGAAGAGCCTATGAAGAAGCCGCACCCGAAGCCCAAGGGTGTCCCTTCGAAAGATACCCGTAAGGTAGATGATGACAAGATGGATGTGGATTTGAAGGGAAAAGGAAAGGCGACAGAAGAAACAAAGGACGTTGCTAAAAAGTTCAAGTGCGTTGCAGTTTACCTATCCTTTAATCTATATCGACACATATTCCTAGCTGGGCTGCCTCACGAGCTGCAAAGGCTTCTGGACCTTCTGCCCCCGGATCGAAGCCGATTCCGAATGGACAGCCCAATTGCTTAGCAGGATTGTCTTTCGTATTCACAGGCGAACTTAGTAGCCTTTCCCGGGACGAAGCGGTCGATCTTGCCAAACGCTTTGGTGGAAGAGTGGTGGGACAGCCATCTAGCAAGACTGATTATGTTGTTCTCGGTGACAATGCGGGACCTGCAAAGATCAAGGCGATCGAAAAACATAAGCTACAGACGCTGGACGAGGACGCGTTCCTAAACCTCATAGCGACACGGAAAGGTGTAGTGGACGAGAAGGTTAAAGCGAAAATGGAGAAGGAGGAGCAAAAGATCCGCGAAGCGGCGAAAGAAATGGCTAAAGCGGAGAAGAAAGCCGATAAGGAGAAAGCACAACACGCGTCGGTTGGCAAGCATGTGCAGGACTCGAGTACTCAACTATGGACGACACGATACGCTCCACAGTCATTGAGAGAGATATGTGGCAACAAGGGACAAGTCGAGAAGCTTCGGGAATGGCTACATGATTGGTATGCTGTGCTACTCAATTCGGGAACTACAGCGTAATGACTTACTTGCGTTGTAGGCCATCAAGCGTAAAGGCGGGATTTAAGAAGCCGGGAAAGAATGGAATGAATATCTATCGCGCTGTTTTGATCACGGGCCCACCAGGTATAGGAAAGACCACAAGTGCTCACCTTTGCGCCAAGTTAGAAGGCTTTACTCCCATCGAGCTTAATGCTAGCGATGCTAGGAGTAAGAAGCTCGTCGAGGTGAGTTCACCATTCTAAGCGTAATGTACGTTGGTTAGAAGCTAAATCAGTGCGAATGAAGAACAGTACAAATATCAACAACACCTCTCTTGACGGTTGGATGGGCGGAGGTCATGTAAGATGTTTTCCGCCTGCTATTGTATTAAACCTGAACTGCAATTCTTAGGCTACGAATGTTGCTGGAGTTGCGGTTACCGATAGGTCATGTTTGATTATGGATGAGGTGGATGGCATGTCAGCAGGCGATCGTGGTGGCGTTGGAGCTCTCAATGCATTGATTAAAAAGAGCAAGGTTCGTTGAAAGCGCATTCCTCTGTCATATACATCTCGGTTCGACTCAAAGTTCCACTTCTTTAGATTCCAATCATCTGTATCGCAAACGACCGCACAGCTCAGAAGTTGAAGCCTCTTATGAGTACCACGTATAACCTATCATATAGAAGGTTAGAGTTACCTGTTTCCCTTTATTTCAGGCAAATTCATATCTTGTTGAATTAGACCCGAGGCCGCCGCTATTCGTTCACGAATATTGACTATCGCATTTAAGTCAGTACCCTTTCTTCAAGTAAGGGTGCACAAAAGAGATAATTCTTGGTCTTAGAGAAAAGATGAAAGTACCTGCAAACGTTGTTGACCAGCTTGTTCTCGGTACACAATCGGACATTCGCCAAGTACTGAACATGCTGTCGACATGGAAACTCTCCAACAACGTCATGGACTTTGATGAGGGAAAGGAACTGTAAGCCATAACTCTTTATGTCCAGAGAGGTACTCGATGAACTTAACATATTTAAAAGATCAAAGGCGAACGAGAAATATACGATTATGACACCCTTCAATGTGATCAACAAGATGCTTGGCCCATACCTATTCTCTGCGACTGCACGAGAGTCTTTGGGAGACAAGATGGAATTATATTTCCACGACCCATCATTTGTCCCGCTTTTCATGCAGGTGAGTCCGTGTATCATATATATCTCAAATATATGACTTACAGTGCGGCAGGAAAACTATCTGAAGACAGAACCCGCTAAACTTCGCAATCAATCGGGTCCTGAGAAGACCCTGCAACACCTAAGACTCATGGACAAGGCTGCTTCGTCGATATCTGACTCGGATCTTGTTGACGCCTTAATTCACGGGTAAGTCTGCATAATTGTGGCTTTTTAAAACACAAAGAATGAACATCGTATAGGCCTGAACAACACTGGTCATTAATGCCGCTCCACGCGGTGACGTCCTGCGTGCGGCCCGCCTCTTTCCTCTTCGGCAATGGTGCGGGTTATGGTGGTCCGAACGCAATGTCCTTCCCACAGTACGTCCCCTCGTTCATATCCTTCGGTAGCAAGCTAATCACCAAACAGATGGTTGGGTCAGAACTCAAAACAAGGCAAGCTGACAAGGCAGCTTGCCGACATCCAGATCCGAATGCGCTTGAAGGTCTCGGGTGACAAACCCGAAATCCGACAGCATTATGTTCCTGCATTGTTCCCCCGCATTGTTAAGCCTCTTATGGACACCGGCGCTGTAAGTGTACTCAGCATTCTTTGAGCATGATTATACTAACTAATTTATTCAGAGTGCCGTTGAGGAAGTCATTGAATTCATGGACGAGTATTACTTGTCCAAAGAAGACTGGGACTCCGTCATCGAGCTAGGATTAGGTGATAATAAAGACGACATCGTCTTGAAAAAGATATCTACAGCTACGAAGTCTTCCCTGACAAGAAAGTGTGTTGTTTCTTTGTACTGCGTGGGTTTGCGACTTATTCATGCCTTAATCTAAGGTATAACTCGACGGAACATCCCGTGCCATTCCACAAGGCTCAGGAGTTCGGCAAAATCCCTAGAAAGATCGCTGCTGAACCAGCGCCAGACCTTGAAGAGGCTTTTGACGTGAGTAATCTTGACTTTTTCTTGGATCAACCTCTCATTGGCTTATAGATGGATGACGACGTTGAAGAAGAACCTGATTCCAAGGAGGATGAGAATGATGATATCACTAAAGATAAGCTCATTAAGCAGGCGAAAGGGAAGGGAAAAGGCAAGGCCGCAGCGGTGGCAAAGCCAGTCAAGAAAGGAAAGGGTGCAAAGTAGATGCGTTGAGTTTATTATGCATTGGTTTACCTCGCGGCTACTTCCTTTAATTTATCTCGTGTTATTATGTAGGCTTAGGTTGGATTTTTCTTTTCGATGCGATGACTCGCGAGGCATGAAGGCGTATTCGTTTTCCTGATGTGGAAAAGACGCCCAGATCCGGAAGATCGACAGGGTCAAGGACATACAAGAGCTCCAATTGTCTGCGTAAAACTACCTGCGTGCCTCTTAGCATTCTGTCTCGAGATAACATCTGCCCAACTTCATCTAACAATATGCTCTCCAAGGATAGAACGCATCAACCATGTACCTCATCAGGGAAATCTTTACATCATATAGTCAATCACCGACTTGAAAACGAATTAGGACTACATGTCGAGGACACACAAATTGCTAGCGCTGGAACACCAGATAAAAAGATGGGCTATCGGAGATCAAATACTCATCTCGCCGGAAGCAAGCTCCTTTGAAACAGCAGCTCTTCCATTCATGCCCTGACTTCATAGAATTCTTCGGTTGACATGGAATGCCGAAAGAATGGTCCTCCTGAGTCAGTAATCCATTATCCTACATTCACTTCCGGCTCTCAACACTACGGTCAGGGTAATGCCTCCAGTGCACCGCCACGATCATATGTTGCTTTTGTTCTTTTGGACTTAAATCGCTAACTTCCATTCCACGGAATTCCTTCTTGATACTCGATCTCTCGTATAGTCATAACCCTTACATTCCTCACTCGTTTTATTAGAGTTCTATTGGGTGCTAATTGTCAAGAGCCTGCGCCAAATGCGTGACTCTCGGGTAGAATCACTACCGACTAGTCAAAAAGGATCAACCAAGATGAACTATCTAGATCTGATTTAAGGTATATCTACCTGCCATCCCGACCTTTGCTTCGCTCCTTCGCACGAATACGCTCTTCGGTCGGCATCTTTGAATCTGAAATGGACAGGTGCTCGCCCTCACTCAGTATTGTCTGCACGTATGCGTTGTCGGACGATGTTCAAGATGAGCCCCTGCGTCGCACGATTGTCTGGCCAATTCTATTTGCGGCTTTCTTCGTGCTGTCATCTCTCGTCTTCGACGTCTTCAGTGCTTAGAACGCGTCTTAAGAGTTCGTCTACTGATCAGCTTCTGCAGCGAACACAAACTGACGCTCCTCGCTTTTGCAATCTAGAACGTACCAAAGAAGCCATTGTTATCATGCTTCTTCATACATTGCATTATCCTGCATCCCCCAATACCACCTTCAGCGTACGTTTCAGGTGCGAATCCCGTCGAGCGACAAATACGTACTGCGTCATCGCGCAACAACTATACGCCCCCGTTCTCAGCGAGTTTGCCGGAGCAACACCTATTGCGTTATTGCATAAAGACTTCCGCAACTTGTTAGGCACTCATACTGGCTTTGGGCCGTTGGCATTCATATTTGTGAGGACCTTTACTCAGCGCCTTGTATAACTGTCTAACGGTCCATAAGTTATTCTTATCCGAGTCAATTTACTTATTTTTCATTCGTCCGTGACCCTTCTCTCGCCTTAAGCTTCTGGACACCCTTTTGTTTCAAGAAGCTGTTATGTTTAGTCTGCTACTAGCATGGACTGTACGCACTAAATTATCTCATGTAAGCTGTGGCTAATGATACTTCATGAGTCGCTGAGCCGTAGCTTTATTGGAATCTTCTATTACTCCATGAATGTAGCATATACTCTAGTACAAGTTGTGTTGTGACTCGGTCTCGTGGTTTTTGTCACACGTCGGCGCGTGAACTCCGTTGTCACTCACCACTGGCACGCTCTGAAATGTTCCAAAGGACCAAACCACAATCTAAAGTTTCCAATCAGTACTCGTAAGAAGCTTATAAAAGACTCGGTGGCTTCTCGCTTCCTCCCTCAATCACTTTATACTTTCCTCCCGACCATACAGTACCTTTGAGATGTATGACCCATACACCCCGCCCCCTCATCTTCTTACACAAGAAGAACTGCAAGCATTTGCTCCTCCAACTAAGAGAAGGAAAGGTTTAAAGGTAGGATCATTTTTGGTGTGTATACGACTTGCAACTAAACTCGTTGTTAGGATCCAAGAGTCGCCTTGCACCTTCTTCCGCTGAAGCAGATACCTACATGTCTAAAACCTCAGCCAAACCAGCGCATGCGTCCCCCTCTTTTCCGCTTGGGCTATGCGGTTACTTCTCAATGGGCTGCGGAATATGCAAGAAAACATGGTTTAGTTGAAGAGGAAAAGGACGAAGATTTATTCGACGAGGACGACGAAGACGATGATCTCAGAAACTTTCTGAGGAGACAGATAGTCATGGACGAGGCGACTGCAACTCGTGTACCGCAGTACGAGCACGTCGATGTGGGATGCAGTACACAAAAGATAGTCGACCATATCAATGCGAAGGTCGGTAGCAAGACACTTAAGGTCACACAGGAATGGTTTGTCCCCCTTCCTAGCCACATTGGCACCCGTAGGGTTTACTGGCTTCTCTCCGTCGGTACGACAAATGTGGCACGCGATGGGCCCCTCCCGACGCCTGAAGACTTAATGCGACTCCAGGGATTACTCGGGTTGGATCAGACTATAGCGTGGTATTTAGACTCTACGGAGAGTGTTTGGGAGGAACGTTAACAATTAATGGTGGGATTTAAATTGGATGTTGGCCTTCAGTTGTGAGCTCCTTTCATTTGTGTCCTTGGACAACCAATCTCTGACGTCCAGCAAGGTATTCATAAAGCCCACTTGTTTGTTTTGCGAGAGACGTTTTGGCATCTTCGTCTTCCTCTGCGCGCCTTTATTACCATTCTCGGACTATTCTTGGATGGACTGCAATCTGTTTCCCTATTGTAATCAAACATGAATGAAAGATATTTTGAATGAGCGTCTGCAATATTCTTTGCATCACTCTCAGCTACGTACATGAATGATAATGTTGGACACAATGTGGAGATCTTAAGGCCCGGCAGTGCGTTCAAGTTGCGCAGACATAGCCCATGCTGATGCCGAAACATGATGGTTAATCTTCCGAGTCCTATACGACTAGAGTCGCTGCCTTACACTTTGTTTTATATTGGCACTCGTTGAATCTCACTGTATTTCCTGTCTCACTAATTCTCAGATGTCAGGCTCTATCTGCAAGATGATATTCAAGATTACTAGAAATACATTGTGATCCATATACATGTATGTAGTACATGACTTACTCATATTGAGATTATAACCGGAATTCCTGTAGAGCCAAATCCCACAACCTATCGAAAGCAGGATGGAAACTCTTTTTGTCATCCGAGAACAAAGGCTTAGCTTCAACCTTAAGGTGGTCGATTCTTTTTCTCGTCTCTATCGACGAGAGGTAAAGAATTTGGTCCGTTTGGCTTCTCCGCGGGCGAAATACAAAAAAGAGATCAAAAAATGGTCCACAACCGATGAGAACTGCAAATTTGCGCAGGTTTGGATACTCGCTAAATCCATGCCTAGCTTGATCAAGTGCTTGAGGAATCGTTTTGCGGATCTCGAGAGTAGCAGAGTCACACGCTAGTCTCCCAAATCCGTCGAAATCCAGGATATACAAAGGGTCCTTGGGTGGTTTAAGCTCAGTGATGAGCCACGGTGTGAGGTTATCGACCGCGGGAGAACGGCCTCTTGTGGGCTTGGTAAAGTACGAGACAAAATCCGGTCTCGAATAGCGATCTTTGCCAGACTTTTTAAGTTGCCCGTCAGCTGATGTGTGTGTCATGGTAGACAAGCTCATCTTGCTGTCAGCTGCGGCAGCGAAGCCCATGTCTTGTTGGTCAGCTAATGCGACAGCTAAGGACTCATAGTTCGCTGCATCGCGAGCTGGGATAGTTACTGAGACCCCTTCTGGGACTAGAGCCCTACCGTCGGCGCGAGGGCGCAGAATCCGAGGTCCATCTGAGTAAGGTGTATATGTCAGTGGGGTTAGCCTAAGACGTTCAAACAGCATACCTCTCGGCGTAAGGATTAAGTCTGTATCAACGTCTGCCGCTAAGCAAAATTCTTGTTGAGCCCCAAGCAAAAGTCGCGTATAGTCTGTCGAGCTTTGCTTGCATTTGAAGTAGAGCCGTTCGCCATATGGTAGATACCATGCGTATTCTCGCCCATCAGAGAAGTATGCGAATTGAGATGCGACATAGCAATCCTTGAAATGGTTATCTATTGGTTCCTGTGTCGAGGACATGTTAAGGAAGCAAATGCAAGTGAGAGTGCTGTAACAGATATCCCGCCCCGTTCCACGGCATTTTATAGGTGATAGGTATGGCTTTAAACCACAATTGAATCACCATTGAACCAGTAGTGGTTCTCGCCCGTGTGTGGTTGTTACGGTTCCACAAAATCTATGACTCAGGATTATGATGGCCACGTTTGAGCGCGGCCCGCATCTCTCGAGTTTACTGTGGCTGGCAGTCTGGCAGGTGGAATTGAGTTATCTCTTCATTATAGCAGCACGATGACCCGCAGGAGACAAAGGTGAATAGGCTGTGATTTTGGAATGATAGCAGTACTTACACCGCGCAGCTTCCAGTTGCGGACATGATCGTGGTTCAAGTTCACCTGCCAAAACAGTCCGCTTGCCTTAAAAGGAGTACAATAGTTGTGTGTCTGGTCACGAGACTACGTTCGATTGTGGTTCACGCCACTAAGTTGAAGTCTATAAACGGCATGTCAACCTTTCGCTCCTCACTCACTCATCTCAACTACGCCCTAGCAATGTACGACCCACACACCCCACCCCCTCATCTTCTTACACAAGAAGAACTGCAAGCATTTGCTCCTCCAACTAAGAGAAGAAGAGGTTTAAAGGTATGATCATTTTTGGTGTGTATACGACTTGCAACTAAACTCGTTGTTAGGATCCAAGAGTCGCCTTGCACCTTCTTCCGCTGAAGCAGATACCTACATGTCTAAAACCTCAGCCAAACCAGCGCATGCGTCCCCCTCTTTTCCGCTTGGGCTATGCGGTTACTTCTCAATGGGCTGCGGAATATGCAAGAAAACATGGTTTAGTTGAAGAGGAAAAGGACGAAGATTTATTCGACGAGGACGACGAAGACGATGATCTCAGAAACTTTCTGAGGAGACAGATAGTCATGGACGAGGCGACTGCAACTCGTGTACCGCGGTACGAGCACGTCGATGTAGGTTGCAGTACACAAAAGATAGTCGACCATATCAATGCGAAGGTCGGTAGCAAGACGCTTAAGGTCACACAGGAATGGTTTGCCCCCCTTCCCAGCCATAGTAACACTCGTAGTGTCTACTGGCTTCTCTCCGTCGGTACGACAAATGTGGCACGCGATGGGCCTCTCCCGACGCCTGAAGACTTAATGCGGCTTCATGAATTTCTCGGTTTGGATCAGACTATAGCGTGGTATTTAGACTCTACGGAGAGTGTTTGGGAGGAGCGTTAAAATCGAATAGTCATTAATTCAGAATTCATCAATATATTGCGGTTTAGTTTGTTTTATTCCGACGGATATGCTCGATACCGATACTTAATTACGAACGGTAGAAGATACTGAGGATTCGAGAAAGAGGATGTACATGTAGATCTTGTACAGTAAAAATGTCAATGCAGCTGTCGAAAAGTCAGTGATATACGTTCTCCGGAGATCCTCGCCTCCTTGGGTATCTCATGCTGAATTGATAGTCAACGCACTGAACAAAGAAAAGCATTCATTGGAACCACAGCTTACTTTCCAGTTATCTTGAGTCGCGCCTTGCATGACGAGTAAACTCCCATTTCCAAGCACCCATTTGTGAGACTTCGCGATAAGACTCGGTTTGTTCGGCGTCATGATGAACGTACGTTCTGCGCCCAGGCTTAGGCTAACGATAATCTATGTACGCATATGTAAGCCTCGGAGCAACTACCTTCTCAAATATGGTTCCACTAGATTAACTGACCTTATTCTCTTTCGTATCCCTATGTTTCCCGATGTATTCTTTCCCATTCTTGTATCGGTTGAGCATGACGTGATTGAAAGTCTCCCCGAGGAGGTCCTCCACTCGCTTCTGTATAACAGAAAGTAAAATGGAATAATCGTGGTGCATCTGAACGATGTGTCCAGAGTACTTTACGACAATGTCCTTATCTGTTGCATATGCTAGATAATGGAAGTCACAATTAGCTAGCTGTACCGGTTTCTTATTGATGAAAGGCAGTCGCAAATCGCTCCAATTCCGAATTTGACGGAGGGAGATCTTAATTACCCGCTATTGACCGGCTTTGAGAAACCTCCTTGCCATAAACCTTGAGCTTCGGATGATACCCTAATGGGACACGATAAAGATGTCAGTATCGGGTTTCACGATGGATACGTATGATGTTCGAAGATTGGATTACACGGCATGGTTTCTGATAGTTCTGCAAGCCACTTAAATGCGGATTCTTCGGGTATGAACTAGATATGAAACACTGTAAGCCCTGGATTAATGTATTTCAAGTAGGTACTCGCATACGTTTGGAATATAGTACACCTCTCCCTCTTTGATTTCAGATACGAGATAGCTTGATATCTTGGTGTTCGGTGATGATGAAGACGTAGACTCAACATTCAATTCAGTTGGCTCTTGCTTTTCGGATCCAACAGTTTTAGTGGCATTTGCTTCAGGGTATCCACAACTGGAGATTTCACGAATTCTCTTTCTTGGCATGACAGCTGTAGATTGATGTTTTCTCTTTCGCTCTTGCGACATGGTGATAGTTGTATCAGAATGAGAAATCCGAGTTTGCCAGGTCTGAATTGAGCTTGTAGCGGAGCTTTAAGTTAACACTCCGCATCTTTCGGCGAGCGGGACATGAGTTCGACTGCGCGGAGTCGTTCCTTACATCCACCCCATCTGAGGAATCTGCCTGACATTATCAAGAAGAAGAGACTCCTAGATAATATTGGTTGTTGCAAATTTTGCCCGAGAACTCAGAATTGCAAAGACAATCGGATGGAGTAGAGGTTTCAATCTGTTTTGAATGGTTTGCTTGCTTTAACTGCTATGTACGTTTTTAAGGCTGCTCACGTTCTGATATCGCCATCTAGCTATGTAGGTTGTGAAGCTACCATGCTCTGGTAGGAGTGAAAATGTGTTGGACGCAACTGGAGCCAAATGCCCTCAAGTACCCATGAAGCGCTCGGGCCAATGTAGCCTGACTATTCGAAATTTGCACCTGCTATACATACCGGATTGCCATTATCTCGAGTTCTAATGTCACAGCATGTCGATCACTCGCGTTTGCAGTATCCCCTTGATCAGCTGAGACTCCTGTATGAGATCCCGTCGCCTAATCCAGACACTCTACCTATTCTTGCCGACCCTTATCAGCTAGCTTCTGGCACCACTCGTGCACCCAGGTCTTCCTGCAGCAAATATCCATTTTACTCCGTGAAACAGGCAAATATCACTGGCAGCTATAATGGGCATGTTATTATCTCTCGTCATCGCATGCCTTGATTTAGGTATCGCGCTGATAAGGCATGCGGGCGGTCGCCTATCATGCGACGCACGAATGCATGACATATGATGATCGACCTTCCGGAATTCGTAGCTGTGAGGTGAGTTGCCTCGCTTAGGTGGTTTTTCATAATGTGGTAATAATCTACACAGGCGTCTCCGGGCGAGGTTTAAATACGAGACCAAGTGCTGGCTCCAGAATAAGCGACTTGGGGCTCCCTCTCTCTGCTCGGAAAATGAGGCTGCTCAGCTCGCTGTATCTGGGCCTTGCTCTTTTTCTCGGGTTGTCGGATGCGCGGATCATCTCGAAGGATGAAGTGAGGGAAAGGCAACGAGAAGCCGTCAAGAGATGGGCTGCGCCAGGACCTGCAGAGTTTCTGCCCATGGAGAAGCGCGCGACTGTAAAAAATATAACGTTCAAAAACCCCCGAGCATCAGGTATGCTCGAACCTCTCGAGCCCATCTATACTGTATTCACCTTCCCTACAGAGTTTTTCGTCGACGGGACGTCAATACCTGAGGTCAGCTTCGATGTGGGACCAAGTTGGGCCGGCTTACTCCCGATCAGCAGCGCTGCCAATGAAACCCGTAAAGTCCGTCACTGTTGCGCTCTACGCAACACGGTGATAGAACTAATGGAGATCATGACAGATGTTCTTCTGGTTCTTCCCTCCCGGTCCACAAGGAAGCTTGGATGATTTGATTTTCTGGTACATTTTCTCAATCATCTCCAACAAAGACACTAAAACTCTCAAAAGGACCAATGGTGGACCGGGTTGCTCCTCTTTGGAAGGAGCATTTCAAGAAAACGGGGTGAGCAAACCGCCACTTGGACCCTATATCCGCGTTCTGACCGAGTTACAGCCAATTACTTGGTCATGGGGTCAAGCATTGCCAACTCAGAATGAGTTCAGCTGGACAAATCTATCAAGCATACTGTTCGTCGAGCAGCCCATAGGAACTGGGTTTTCTGAAGGGACACCAAATATAGCAGTCAGTATGATCGATCTCCTGAACAAAGGTGTTAACATACAATAATGTGTAAACTAGAACGAAGATGATCTCGCGGCACAACTTGTCGGTTTCCTCCAGCAGTTCCTCGATGTCTTTGAAGAACTGAAGGGAAAGACGTTCTACTTGTCAGGCGAAAGTGTAGGAGTCTGGTTTTCATCTTAGTTCCAAAAACTAACTCAACCTTTCAAGTACGCTGGCATGTACGTTCCATGTACGTTTTCCCGTTCCCAAGGTTTCGTCATACGCTAACGTCTTTTAGACATCGCAAACTTCATCTTTAGCAACCCGGGAATGCTTGATCTCGATCTCAAAGGTTTTTGGATCAGCGATCGTAAGTTTTACCTCGTCATCACCTCTCATTCTTTTGGTGTATTCATTATTTAATTTCAGCTTCCATCTCGTCTGATATCGTGCAGGAGCAGATTCCGGCAGTGAACTTTGTGAACAAATATCAAAATGTCTTTGCTTTCAAGTGAGTTTCGCTTTTCTATAGCGAATGTATATCCATCTGAAGTCCTCGTCCAGTCAGTCATTCCTGGCGCATCTAAATGACCAAGCGGTAACCTGTGGATACGCGAACTACATGGAAGAATTCGTCACTTTCCCTCCCAAAGGCCTCCTGCCTCTACCTGGTGGCACGACTCGCACAGCAAGAGGGTGTGATCTCTGGGACGAGATATTCAATGCGGCTCTGGTTATCAACCCGGCATTTGATATCTACAGGATCTTCGATACGGTGTGTGGGCAGTCGCAGCAGTCGCATGCAATAGATATTTATGTGGTTTCTATCAGTTCCCGATCCTGTGGGACGTTCTTGGTTTCCCGTAAGTGCACGAGCTAATTATACGACTGGGTGAACTAACTATGCCTTTCACTATCACAGCGGTTCGTTCCCTCAAACGCAAGTCTCTCCTATTTACTTCGACCGCGAGGACGTCAAGCGTGCCCTCCACGCGCCGGTGAACGTGACATGGACAGAGTGCTCAAATGTCAATGTTTTCCCTCATGGTGACGCCAGCACTCCTCCCGCGCTGAACGGCATCCTATCAAACGTTATTGAAAAGAGCGAGCGTGCTGTTATCGTCCACGGACTTGCCGACTTTATCCTCATCGCGGAAGGGTGAGCTGTTCAACACGATGCTGAAGATAAATGACTGATGAGATCGTCAATTTCGGCTCCCGGTGTGATGGTCGTATGCCATTGGAAATGCGCATCGCTCCCCTCTTTGACTTGATGGTGATCTCGCTTACAACGTATTTTAGAACGAGAATTGCTATCCAAAAGTGAGTTTGATCCATTGTTGGTACAAAATCAAGCGCTCACGGATTCTTCCGCTCGATCCTTTCAGTATGACCTGTAAGTCCAGACTCACGCCGATATTCGTTAAAAGCACATCGATGTGCCATCCCCCACACTTCTCAATCACCCGACTTCGATCTGAAGCTTCCATGTTTCCCCATTGCTTCTCTTCTATCTGGTTCGGGCTATACTTCCGTCATCTCCTGCACAGCTCGTCCCTTTTGTCCCGCAAAGCCCGTTTTAGCGAGAAATATTAACCATCTGCTTGCGGATAGGGAACGGAATGCAAGGCTTCCAGACGCCCATTGCCAATGACTCATTCATCGTCGATGGTGTCGGTGCTCTCGGAAATATGCACCAAGAACGAGGTCTCACGTACTTCGAGGTATCGCTCAGCGGACACATGTGAGTAATTTGCCTGACATTTGTATAGATTATTACGCCGCGCCTTTTGTTACTGTTTTCCCGTTGCATTGTTTCGTCCTTCGCTGCCATCAGTCGGCCGGGCGCATTTCATTTTATCGCCCTCTTGTCGGACTCGACATCCTCTTTGTGGCCCTCGCGTGGCCCTCCCTTGTTCTCTTTTGCTCTCATGGCTCCTAGCTTTCTCGTTTTAGTCGAAGGGTTGATATTCTGATATCCCATCTCCAACATTCATTTCCTCGGCATTATGCTCCCATCGCTCCATCGGTGCCTTCTTTACTTCGTATCTTCGTATCGTTCGCTAATTCTTCCTTACGCCCGACTTCGCCCTTCGTTCCCCTTGCTTCTCGCCTGACTATTCCCGTCGTTGCATCGCTCATTGTGTCGTAAACTGGACACCATGTTCAGGGTCCCGCAATTCTCGCCCAAGGTGCGCCAATTCTGCCGTACATATGAAAGGCCTTCGTGGCGTTACTGACGCTTTATTCCTGTTGTTTTCCGTAAACCTCTTCTCTCCATCCGTTGCTCTTCGGGACCGGTACCGGAACACGAATGCGCGTTTTCCTGTGACTTTGGTTATCCAGGCTGCATTCCAAATAATGCAGTTCCTCATGGGTTTCCGAGCAACACCTTAGTGTCCGTTTAGGCAACAGGAGTACAAATAGATTGCATCCGGGGGGCAGACGGACTCCGGCCTAGCGTGAGAGGTTATGTGAGTTCAATATACAGGTTGTATTAGGAAGATGCAATGAAAGAAGAGTTGTTGGACGAATAAGAGAGGACTAGAAGAGATTATTGGCTTCTTCAGGATGCCAATGAAAGTTTGCGAGAACGTGGTGATAGGCCGTTTAGCACACATTATCAGATGCTCATATTTTATTCCGTCGCTCGCGAGCATAGACTCGTGGACTAGGACGTAAACTCCGCATGGCTGAGCGCTTATGTCTGATTGCAATATTGAGTTGTCGAGGCAACCGAGCCGTCGAGTTCGAGGAGTAGTAGACGGAGACTACTTTCGCCGTTGAAAGTTGGGGGACCCCCTGACAGTGCTTTGAATTCGATCAGAAAGGGAGAAAAGAAACATGAATGAATCGCAGTTTAATACGATACAATTATGCTTGGAGAGAACTGCGTTTCAAACGCTACTGCAATGTGCACTATATGTTCTAAAACATGTCCAGTTCCAATTCGGAATCTGCATATATGTACTAATTGAATGACATGTGCAAATAAGTGTAAATAACGCGTCGCGTGTGTATCACTCAATTCCCTGAACTCCCTGAATTCCCTCTTACATTTAAACCTCAATTATTTTTGCTCTTGAGTCTTGACACAGATTGCGCAAGTCGCTTTCTGATCCATTTATTCAATGTGGTATGTTTCCTTTCTATATTATTGAATATTCATTGTCAGCTCAGTCAACTATAGCACTTGACCAATGCCTTTTGACTGGCATACCTACCTACACTTACCGAACCCCTGGTTCACCGGATCAACCTAGCTTTTCTCATAATGGACTTTTCTTGCTGTGTATATTGCATTCAAACTCGCAGTCCAAAGAGGAGGGATCGCCGGAGAACTCACTACACAGTCTACAGATCGTCTCTACCAACAACGACGCTGCGCCGCCCCCTAACAAAGTGCGTGCGGCGGTGTAGCATGCAAGGTCGTATCCCACACAAATCTCAGTCCCAAACAAACTGCATCCATCTGAATCATAGGACATTAGAATGCTTGATGCCGGGGTCTTCTAACTCCTTATGCCCAACTATGCTGCTTACATCATCAAGATGTCTTATGACCCTGGGCTCGTCCTACAGTCGCATTCAAACCATCTGGTTCGCAGCTACTTAAACCGGTTGGGAACAAGCTTGATTCACGATATGAATGGTAAGATTGCAGAGCGCTTCCAGGAACATCGCCCGCTCGGAGAGTCCAAGGAGCCCCGAAAGGCTGTGAGCACAGAAGAAAACAGGCAGCTTACACGTTGTCCGGGTTGCCTCGAGGCCGCTTTCTTGCCTACTTAGGACGGTATATGATGTCCTTTCCTCTCGACTAAACACGCTGAAGACGTGTGCGCACGGCGCTTAGAGGTCTTTAATATCCCGGTGAAAGACGAGGGATAAGGGCGTTGGATTGCGTGGCCTTTTGCTTGTCTTTGTCCTTTTCTCCCACTTTCACAACCGTGCCCTTGTTCTCTGCGGCTGATACGACATCGTCGTCTCTACTACTCCCTTTTTTTCTCCCATCTCGCTGCTGCTCTACTTGCTGGAAGGATGTCAACGCAATCTCACTCGCCGCAGAGGAGTAGGAAAGCCGTAAATGTGGCAGGTGCGTTAGACCGGATCCTGCACTTCTTGCCGTTAAGAATGGAACTAAACGCTCAGCACAACTTATAGGGCCCGCGCAAGCGAGCGTGCGACGCGAACCTTCACCCTCATCTTCATTGCAAGAACGTCAACGATACCACAGGACGCAGTCTATGCCCATCGTTCCTCCGCTCTCCCAAATCCAAGCTCAGCAGCAGCAGCAAATCCAAGCAAGTCCAACTTCATCACAGAAGTCGCTGCAAACACAACAATCGCAACAATCGCAGCGCCGGCAGCGACAATCGCCTCCGTCTCCAGAATCTTCATTCAATAAACCTGGTCAACAGTCGTACCAGGACGATCGCGATCACGAGCAAGAGTTGAACGGCTCGGATTCCGAACAGCGAGCTCCCCGGCCTAATCCCCATCCGCAGCTCGTACATTCTCACAGCTTCTCCTCGGCATCTGCTCTTCAGCAACAGCAACAGCACGCGCAAGCACTCGGCTTTGTGCGTCCAATACCGGTTGCCGTACGAGTTCCTGGTTCAAACCAGTTTCTTGGGGATAGTGGGCGCTGGACGATGACCGACGATCTGGCTGCCGATATTGAACGTGCTGATAGATTACAACGAGCAGCCGATCTGCTTGCTGCAGGCCAAGCACCGCCCGGGTGTGGTGGGGTCGCTTATGCAGGAGGAGCCGTTTCTTTCGAACGACTCAAGACTGGAACAACCCCGCCTAAGAACTCGCCGATCAACGCTGCTGTGGCTACACTAGAGAGGGAGAAGGAGGGGGAGGCAGGTCACGCGAGTGGTGGATCTATGGGAAGGAGGGCGACTGTCACACAGGCGTCTTATCAGCGTGAACGTGGTAGGGATACCAATGCTGCACCAGGCAACACAAAGAGAGCCGGCTCTCGCCCCTTGACACCAGAGGTGAACAGCAATCCAATACGCGCATCGCCTACGAATCCGTTCTACCAAATGCACCCTAATACACCACCTGCACTTCGTAGAGCCGCCAACGACTCGCCGACATATCCAAGCTTGTCTTCTCCTGCCCGTGCAATCAAAAACCGAACGCCAGATCGTTCCCTCCCGGTGCAGGAAGAACCAGACGACCATGACCAAGGCCAGAGTCCACTTAGACGGCCATCGCCTACGCCATCATCCGATGTCAATCCTACAAACGACCTCAACGATCGCGAGTGGAAGGACAAGTACGCTGGACATGATCGCGAGGATCATGATGGAGAGGGGACACTTGTCGATGTGAGTGATGATCTTCATCATGGCCAGCGAGGGACCGGTGACTCTACGGAGGGTGATGATGGTACTCACACACCACGATCACCATCGAGCATCGTCTTTGAAAGCCCTCATGTAGCAGAGAGTAGAAGCATACATGAGCTGCTCCAGTCCGAGGGCAAATCCGGGCAAGGTAACAGAGACTCACAGCAATCCCAGGCTCCTGCATTCGACCCCTCTGGCTTCCAGCAGACTCTGAAGAAGCTGCAGTCCGATGCTGCTCAATCACATAACCCCCAACAACAATCTTCGAACAATGGGCCCAGCCAGGAGATGCTTATGCAAGAGGCGCTCACTGCCGAACGTAACATGCGCATGCACTACCCTCAACCCGCTATCTTCTCGCGAAATGATTCACGCAATACGTATCCGAATTGGATACCGGATTTCTACCAAACGTACGAGTACCCAGATGAGGGGCAAGCGGATTTCTTTGATGATGCGGCAGCAGCAGTTGCGTACTATCAACAGTTAGCACAAGGCACTAACGTCAGCCATAATAGCCAAAGCAGTGGTGGTTATAGTAACAACAGCGGCTCCCGACCAGGTGCCCCGATCCCACCGACACCTCACAGCCAGACTACCGCACCTACCCCCTTCTCGAACCAGCCTAGCCAACAACACAACGGTACTGCTCAGCCTATTCCGCGCACACTTATTCCCTCCTTTAGTCCAGCTCCTCCTGGTACACCATATCCATACCCCTTCGGA
This sequence comes from Trichaptum fuscoviolaceum, assembly GCA_910574455.1. Taxonomy (NCBI): domain Eukaryota; kingdom Fungi; phylum Basidiomycota; class Agaricomycetes; order Hymenochaetales; family Trichaptaceae; genus Trichaptum; species Trichaptum fuscoviolaceum. Next base: position 1,167,413 of record CAJSYZ010000003.1, on the reverse strand, counting down.
CATGTGCGACGTAACCTAGCGTACAACAACCGTGCTGGTGGGCGTGTCAGCTCTGCGATGGACCCCAATTCCGTTCAGCAGGAGCTTGCATACCAAATGCAGATGTACGCGTTCAACAATGGTGGCATGTCTGACTCTACGCTGAGCCCATCAGGGACGCCCTATCCTGGAATGGGTCCTTCGTACAACCCGTTTGCGGCGTTCTATAGCCAAAGTCGAGCATTTGGGAGAGGCAGAGGAATGTATGGACAGGCATATGGTGGACCTGAAGGTGATGCCCCAGGTGCTGGAGAAGATGGACGATTCACAAGCATCAGTATGCGCTCGAGTCCCAGTCATTTGCCCGTACAGCTTCCCATTCCGCCAAAACGAGGTCGTGGTCACAGGAAGCGTGAATATTCCAATGGACACAACGGTGCCAATGGAAATACTGGAAACACCGTGGATCCTGGCGCTACCCCCAAGCAACCACGCGTCAAGCCTCCACCGCGCGTCGAGAGTACCCAGCCTCGCGACACTAGCCCAGAACTGTCTGATTCGTCTGGCGAAGAGACGGCAGGCGAGAAATATGTCGTCAACTTGACTCACGCAAATGCACAACAAGAATGGCCTGTAAATGGCTCTGGCGATGCGGGTAACGATAGTGGGGAATGGATTAGCGAAGACTCTGAAGACGAGCATGATCTGCTCGACCTTGAGTATCATCCTACGTATGTATCTAATGTGGAACGTAGACGCAAGCGATGGGATCAGAGATGGGATGATCTTGTCCGAGCTGTGAGTTAAAACGCTTATCCCATATTAAATGCCTAATTTGACATCCTCTTCTAACTAGTTCCAAGCCTTGGACCGGGAGACGGACGCGACAATGGTATTACTTGCATCGCCTTCTCATTCTAATACGTTGCACTCTCTTTCATCCCGTTCGATTCGCAGGGATGCGTCTCTCTTCGATGGTCATGCCATGAACAACGCCAGGACATCCTTCGCACAGATCGCTTCTCAAAGACGCTCTGCGCGGACTCAACGAGTCAGTCTGATGGATCGGTTGTGTGCGCCATCAAACGATGGTGACCAATCTCCGTCCAGTACAGCTTCTCGCGAAGAAGACCTGAAGAAAGCACTGAAGACCGCCATCGAAAGCATCGGAGCCATGAGACAAATGTACGAGATACGCGAAGCACGATGGCGTGAGGAAGAGCGCCGTCTACGGGAAGAGCGAGAGGGCATGGATCTTCTTCTCAAACAAGCGTTTGGTTCTGGGTTCTCTGCCTAAGTCACATTTTATCCTTATGGTGTATAATGAGGTTTCCTTTATGAAGAAACAAAATAGCGATGACCTTCCTAGCTCTCAGTCCTTCCCTTTTCTTTATGATCCATTGCACTCATGTCTGGGACATGCTTCACGATTTTTGCATTCATGAACGTTACGACCACACTCAGTCTCTAGAGCAGCTAATCCCGTGCTTTGTCGCGGGGTTGTTTATTTGTACATACGTCCCCATGACTCTTTCTCAAAAGCTTCATTTATTGTCGTCCTTATGTTGTATGTCCAAACATGTTGTCATGTTATCTAATTCAATATATGAACTTCATATAGCCTGAGGATACACACGAAAGGCGGCACAAGTAAGAAAGGGTGTAACAGCAAACTAAATAACAATGCGCAAACATAGAGTAACATCTTAAACAAGAGATTGCAGAGTTGTCCGAAATAATGACAAAGAAAGAAAAAAGAAAGATGGAGCAAATCATGGCTTGTAACCAAGTCCGGCGGGATGACGGAAAGTCTCTTCACCTTGTGGATAAGAAGCTTTCAGCGGCACTGACCTCTTCTCGACAAAGGGGATGTTCCCTCCTCCATATGCACCTGTACGTTGGCTCAAGGGATGACGAGTAGTCACGGTCGTCTCGATTTTAGCCGGTGCCAAGAATTTGGATCGAGAACTCGCATTGAACGGGAGAGTGCTCTGCGTCGGAAACTGATAGCTGCCGATAGTGCCTTTGGCAGGACCAGGAGGGCGGTTTTCTTGTACGGTTTTATGAATAGGCCGAACGCTTGCTTCACGACGTTGCTGGGCTGCTTGCACTTGTCGGGCGGCCTGGCTCTGGCGAAGCTTGCGCTCGTCGAAACAGTAGACTGCCTCTGCCTGGCCCGGAACCCGCACCTTCGGGATGCGCTCCTGCCGGCGACCCCACATGCATACATTGCGGGCAGTGACCGACTGCTCTGGGTTGATCGTGTCGTAATTGAGGGACTCAGGCATAGCGACTAGTTCGGAATTTCCGGCGATTGGTCTGTCCTGTGCTATAGCATTATGATCCGCGGTAACTTGAAGCTTGACTGTAGGAGAACAACACTCGGAGTCGTAAAGGTCAAAAAGAGGCACTTTGGTCGCGACGACTAGCATCCCTATCTCTGGAGATCCTGTTGTGTAACATAATTCGTCGCCAAAAACTTGCGAAGGAGTTGGATTCGAACGAGGGGGGGCAACTGAGTCGAGTTCTAGCGCGCTCTGAGCAACGTCCACGAAGAGCGACAAGGTCCAGGCGTAGATTAAGAAGCAAGCTTCACCTTCTAGTCTCTCGGGCGACAGTACAGGCTCCGGCGTTGATATGGATCTAGCATCGTGTATCCCAAGCCAAGCTACCACGCTCATCGGAACTTTCGACGAGCTCGACGAAGAAGACAGAGAAGTGCACGAGTTCGCGTCATGCCCAGAGAAGCAAGACATGAACTCGCTGCTAGCGTCGGTCGAAATAGACATGTCGGCTGAGCTCAGACTTTCAGACTCTGAGAGCTGTCGCGGTGCAGGCGGCGTGTAAGCATAACCACCCTCTTGAGCATCATGTCCATATCCGAAAGCGGTCCAGAAGGCAGCAGATCGGGAGCAGCTTCGACTAGATTCCCAGGCATACTGGTCGGAAGCATACGACTGGAGAAAGGAGTTCAAGGAGATCGGGTTGGGACTGTCCATAGTGAACTGCTTGGACCTAAGGCCGATGGACGAACTGGACCAGGAAAAGGGGAAGAACTCAATCATGTCTTTGTATTGTGGCATTCATGTGGCTGACTGGCAACGATAGCTGACACGAAGTCGCCTAGTGTAACCCTGAAGTTGAGCCCAGTCTCTGAGCGGCTGGGTTGGTGTAGTCAGCCCTAAATAGATCATAATAATAATGGAAGAAATACAAAAGTATGAAGAACAAAATTATGATATAGTGATTCCGAACTTGTCTGCCAATGTCTCCATGTAGACCTCTATAGAGCACGCGTCAGCTTCTCGTTGCAGCGACGAAGTAGAGGGTGACATACCAGAATCGCGACGAACAGCCCAATATTCAGCCAACAGTTCGTTAAGGTCATTCTCGTTCCTTTTCAAATGCTCAAACATCTGAAATGCGATATCACGCTTGAGGACATGCATACACGAGAGCCAAGACCACATGATGACGCACCTTTCGTTCAAGCTCGGCTGCACTCTCCTTCATCTCTTCCACCTGTTTGTCATTCTCGCGCCTCTCCTCAGACATTTCCTCATACTCCTTGCGGAGTCGTGCGATCTCGTCTTCCGATTTCTTGTGGCGGTCTTCTGCGTGCTGCTGAGCACGGCTGAGCTTTTCTTCTGCGTTTTTAAGCTGGCGTCTCGCTCGCTGCAAATCGACCGTTTAGCAAGTTCACATTATTAGAAAGTGGAAAAGGTCCGCACGTCTTCACGCCCAAGAAGTTGGTCCTTGTATATGACCTTGCGGTCAAACTCGTTACGCAGCTCTGTGAGCTTCTCTGATATATTTTCAAGTTGCGTTTGCTCCGATTGGATAACGCGAAGATCGTCGAGGAGCTTTTTCATGTCCTTCGGAGGGAGGTGAGCCCATCCATATGCAATGCAATTGTAAGCAGTAGAACACACCTGTTCGAAAACGTTCAACGCGTCTAGTTTGATCTTGAGCTCACGTGTCTTCGCTTCGTTCCCTGCGATAGTCATGCGCTCGTCTTGAGCCAGCCTTCCCATCTCGCTAATGTGCTTCTTGATACGGTCTGGAGATTGAACAATGCGCGATCGTGTGGAGTTCACCGACGCGGAGACGAGGGAAGATTCCCGCAGGATGGTTTCCTGTATGTACATCAAAGCCAAATGTCAGCATTTACCATAATCCGGTATCAAAGGCATACTTTCTGTTGCGTAAGAGCGCTCTTGTCTCGCTTGTATCTATTGACTTCCTTCACGAGAGCTTCTTGGGTATTCTTTAAATCACTTATGGCCTTCGTTATCTGCATATTTTCTTCTCGAAGTACTGCACAACGTGGCTCATCCGCTAAACGCCTAGCTCTGAGCAGAGAGAGAGACGGAGAGAGCTTTAGAAAGAGGAGCTTCGATGCCAGCACTTGAGACTTACTTGATCTCGGCAATCTTCTCTTTCAAGTCATTTATCTTCTCCACTGTCTGCTCGCGTTCAAGCTGCGCTGACGCAGAGTCCTCTCGCAGCTTCTTCACGAACGGGTCGCGCTCCTCTGCGAACTTGATGAAGTTGATAATCGCCGAGAGAATATGCCGTGTTCGCTCGGACTCTGGGAAGACAAGGTCGCGTATTGTTAAGTCCTGGCAACGCGCAGCGCGTGCTATCCGTTGGCTGTACAAACTAGTGAGATGACTTGTTTATAAATGCAAGCCAGCGGTGCATTACACATGGTAGAGAATAAGGTTCATGTTTAAGCTGTTCGTGTACAATTCCTAAATACGTGGTCGGCATGTCGTCGATAAAACTTGAATGATAGGGAATAGTTAATACATACAGTGTTGTCCTCTATTACTGTCAGAGCTTTCGACCCTGGTGTCTCGAGCATCTCCGGGGTTATGCCTGCTAGTAGTTGAAGGAACAAAAGATAGACCTGTACGACAGTTTCCGCTGTTGGTCTCAATATCTGGTCGTCTGCGACGCGTAGACCCCACTCTTCCAATGTGCGAGTGATCTCGCTAATCTTCATAGACGGAAACCAGAAGCCTGTTTGCGAGGTCATCTTTGATAAGTAGCAATACAAGTCTGATGTCGAGCTGGAGAAGAAATACAATGCAGAAGGGAGAAGCGGGAGAATGGCGCGTGCGCGTGCCAGTTCCGAGTCAACGTTGCGACGCGTCTCGTAACGCGTCACTGACAGTCACGTGTAACAATAATGCTAAGTACATGAAACTCAGGCTTTTATTTCGTTTTTATAATGCAGATACTATGCGAAGGTACGTAGGAAATTATATTTAATGACAGAACAATATGTTAAAACGACAAATATCAAGAGCGCGCGCTGCTGTTGCGCATCATCTTCAATACTAAATAGTACCTCCTGATCTTCCGAAACTCTGTCCGCAGATGATTATTCGCAGCCTTTCATTGCCCTTCTGACGGCGTTTCCTCTGAAGTCTCCTCTGATCTTTTACTACCACTTGGCTTCGGTTTGGGCTTCGCGGATCCCGTCGGAAGTTGAACACGACCCTTGAAGATGTACCGAGGCGAGCTATATGTACATATATGCACTGTGAGTTTTGCGATCCTTCGCCCGCGTTCCAATGGCATCGCTCACTCGTCTTCATCTTTATCGTCTTCTACTTTCGTCTCTTCTGTATGATCGCTTAATTCTGCCTTATCAAGATGTTCCGGGGTCACTGTCTCCTCGGGCCTGTCGCGGTATTCCATCAGCATGCGACTCGACGTTGCGCAGTTTGCAGCACGTACGCATCCTTCGCAAACTCGTCCTCGACTATCTCCTTCTCAAATTCGGGTTGCTCGGATTGAGGTTCGGACATTATGCTGTACTGCAGGTTGACACAAGAGGTGTCGATGGTAGAAAGATAAGTGATCCAGAAGCGCCGAAGGAATTTCACGCTTGTGCCCAATTGATTTCTCCGACTTGATCGAGCGCTTACTTTGCAACTTTGTTTCTCAGGGGTCGTGACCAGCACATTGATTCGATTCTCATTGCTCATCTAACTTTTAAGTTGCAGCAAGTGTGAGGATCTAATGCATGGCTCAAGCAAGCCATCGCCATGTGGCAGATCGCAAGTACATATATGACTAACTAAAACTTATAAATATAAATATAAAAACTGGTGCATTTTTTGTCGAATATGAAAACCCATTTGTTGAGAATTAATATGCTTTCTAAATTCTTGGGCAGCATTAGAGAGTGACTTGTATTCGAGTTTGTTACAAATAAAATATGAGCACAATGGGATGTCGGCTATGACCGGAACATGCAGTGACCCTGTTGAACTTGGCGTGGTTTTTTAGAGAGCCGAGGCGGACGCTGTGAGGAGTGTGCTTGCACTGGTACCACCACGGTTCCCTAGCGTTGTGGCCGCGCTTCAACCATCAGGTTAATTTCTTGACGAGTATAACGCTCTTTTACATTCTTTTTGACTCGTATGTGGTTCCTTTGTACCTCTGAAGCAGCAACCACTAATTGTCATCGAAATTGAAAGACATTCTTTCATTGCCGGAATCCCAGTAAGCTTGAATTTCAAGACGTGTTGTGGGCTACTAACTAACGATGTTGAACTAGTTCAACTCACGATATCCCCCAATTCCACACGAGCTAACTTCAATCATGAACTCTTTTGCAAAGCGCTGCACCGTTTACTCGACGTCGCCTTTCACGTCCTCCGAGCCTATCATAGCCTATGGCATCTCAAAATATGTCATGCTCAGCTTCGTCGCGCTCGATTTCCTTCTGCTCGGAGTGGGCATCGCTTTTGTCGCACTCTCGCTCGCCTGGATGAACGCCAACCCAATCCACTCCATGGTCCTCACCGACGCCGACCTATTCGCCGGCTTCGGCCTTGGCTCGCTCTTCATCGCGACCTTCCTCTTCTCCCTCCCAGCTCTGATGCACTCGCTTTCCTTGTCTCCGAGCCGCGAGTTCTCTTCGACACCCATGTCGGTGCTCAACGTCATTCTTTTCGTGGACCAGATGGCTGTGATCGCCGCCGGGGTCATCGTATGGTGGAGGACGCTTCAGGAGCGCAACACGTTCTTCAAGGTGTGGCAGACATCGTCGGCGAGCTTCCAGAGTGCGCTCGAATCTAAGGTGTGTCTGCCGCACGTAGATCTGAACCTTGTCTAATTATAGTGCAGTTCGACTGTTGTGGCTATTTTACGCCTTGTCAAGACTCAGCCTTGCCTGTTTGCGTTGATCCCATCACTGCTTACGCCGACAAAATATTGAACATCCTCTTTACGTTAGCACCGCTTTGAGTCTCAACCTAAAATCCACTTTAACGTGTTATCTTACCCTCTAGATCTATGTTTGCAACGTCGGCCATCATACTTCTCTTTCTCCTCTGCTCTGGTTGTATCATGGCTGAGGTATGAAAGAATTTATTCAAAACTGAAAGAAGGGTGTCTGATATTCAAAACTTCTAGCTTAAGATACTCAACAGATATCGCAAGATCGATATCAAGCGTGGCAAGCTTTCATTTGCGTGACCGGTTCACAAGCCATAAACTAAACCACTGTTGTACCGCTGACGCTGTGCTGTCTATTTGGTCGGTACAAGATATGAAGCAAGTCTTTGTACGGGCTTGATGCTCTGAGCTTTTTTGTAGAATTATTGCTATCATATTGTATCGCATCACTCTGTACACAATCCATCGCTTCACCGACAAAATCTTGACCGATGCACATTCAGGACTATCCTTTTGTGAGGAGCTCGTCAAAAGAAATGTGAAGGTATGCATTCGCCGTGGCCCCTGTGCGTCTTTTAATTCGATACTCACGGCTATAGTAGCAGGCACCTCTCAACCTTTTCTTCTTCAAATGAAGGCATTTGCTATCGTGTCTCTTCCATGAGTATCTGTTCATGATTACTGTGGTTCGTGAACCTCAGTTTGGATCTATGAAGGTTGGAACGGAACACTTAGAGCACGTTCATACATCTCTTCAAAAACCTTCCGTGATGATTCACGAAGCTCGCGGCTTGACCCAAGAGGAGCTTCCATTCGCTTCTCCCTCCGACCTTAAGCAGGGCTTGAAGGTACGTTTCAGCTATATACAGATGATAACCTTCAGCAGCGACTATGGTACAGGATGGTTACACCGCAATCCATCTTATTCCTGTCTTTAGGCGTCCGAATTGCCTTTATCCCAAGTTGACTACGCCCGCCTGTCTTCCGCCTTGGCTACGTAGTATCCTTGGAGGAAGACGATAATACGGAAATAGACATTGATTCCAACGCTCCCGGCGACAAAGCTCCTGAGAAGAGAGAAAACGATGGGTACCGAGATGTAGTGTGAAAGTTAAACTTGAGGACGTCGTCAACCATATGACTGCGAACTCCGGAACTGTGTCTCATTATTTCACTAGAATTCTACTATCATGCTTGTACTACAAACTGTGTTCCTATTCATTCCTATATACATATGGTACAATATAATTAACACGATGATGGTTCTGTCGTTAAAGTCATCGAAGATCACACGCATATGTGCTCGTGAACGCTCGTATCATAATCAGAGTTCGTCCGCTAGGTGCTTTTGGCCGGCGACCGGTTCTTCTAGCTTGCCATCATTGATGAGGAGTGCATCAAGCCAGCGACGGAGAGCTGCGTTGAATTCTTCCGGTTTCTCCAGCTGCACCCAATGTGCGGCCGGTATTTTCTGCAACAAACAGAAGGTTGAGTAAAAGCACACACAAAGACCCCAACTTTGAGCCATGCTTTACCTCGATCTTAAGGTTCGGGACAAACTTCTCCGATCCGAGAATCTTCGCTGCGACCTCCCAGTCCGCAACAGGGTCCTCAGTAGGGAATATTGAGAGTGAGGGTTGCGGGATTGTCAAATTTCCCTGAGAGTGCGAGAACTCCCAAGTCGCATACCGGTTCTGACGATTCGAACAAAGGTTAGGCGCATATCTTGGAGCTCATAGTTGACCAATTACACTTACGCCGTATGTATAAAATTGAAGGGCTGTGAAGAAAAATCAGATGGAATCGTGATGTGTCTTGAACAAAAGAACCCACTGTTTCTGAAACCTTGTATCTGATACTGTTCAACAAGGTAATCCTCCTCCTCTTCAGTTAAGAATGGGATAGCCGGTATCTGGTACGTGAAGCGCATCAGGGCAAATTGAAAATGGGAATAACAAAGAACGTACTTCTGGTATATCTACATAAGCACCCAGAAACGAGGATGTACTGGTCAGAAATGCGTCTGGCGTAGGACTTTCGACGCTCCGATAGGTCCCGCGCAACGTCCGACGGATATCTTCGTCAAGCTCCGCAACAGCCACGCTCGTGTTATCTTGGAAGTAGAGCTGGTATGCGAGTCGCGGGAGCTTCGATACGAGCGCTGCCGTAGGAATAAAGTGGGGCCCGGCGGGGATGTACTGAAAGTAGATATGGATTGTAAGATATATGCGTGTTAGTAGCACAAATATGGCACGTACAGGAACAACTGCCGCAGCTACAGCCTCGATGCGATCCGGCCGCATGCGTGCTGCCTCCCAACATACTTGGGCTCCCCAGTCGTGCCCAAGACAAATTGCTTTGTCGACACCGGCATTGTCGAGGACACAGGTCAGGTCCCCTACGAGATCAAACATAGTTCCGGACGACTCGACGTCATCGGGATGTGTTGATGAGCCGAAGCCACGCTGATCCGGGGCAATGATATGATAGTCTTCCTGCAACATAAGCCGTTAGAACCGTGCACGCAGACACATCAACACATCGACCCACTTGAAACTCGACTATCTGGTGTCCCCAGTTACTCCATAGCCCTGGCCAACCGTGCACCATCAAGATGGTTTTCTCAGCGCTTGGGTTGATCTCGACATAATCTGCGATGCATCCACAGGCACTGCAATTAGCAGACAGATACCTTAAGCAAGCTCGTTACGCCTTACGGATATCAATGTTCTTCTCCACCCCTTCCTTTCGGTTCAGGCCTTTGCATTGTGCCACACTCTTCGGAAACGAATTAGGATGGAACGCTCGTTCAGAGGCGCCTGTGGTACTAGTAGCGAAGAGCGTTAAGAATGCTGCAGATGTTACGAGGATTCCCTTAAACATCTCTAGACTTTCTCTGAGACACAAGAGATTGTTTTTGAGACGAATCGCAGTGGCAGAACTGATGCAAGTTGAGTACATCTGTGTTCAACCGTTCTTTGAGATGATCGTCACGTGAGGTACCAGTAGCTTCAAGCGTGCGCAGTGTTACCTCCGACTATTCTGAGATCAACTGAGCGTGATGCATAATGGGCATTCATGTTTCTAGTAAACCAAAAAAAAGCTCTTTCATTATTTATGTCTCACATATCTTTGACATTCCAGAGCATATTCTCCTTATTCGTCAGCACACCCTCATCTGAAAAGAATACACCCTCCTGTTCGAGCATCTTGACCTTCCTGTGGCATTCGCTTCCTTCTTGGCCTTCCGTCCCCCATTCACCATAGAATCCGCCAAGCTTGAGGTCTGAGGATACAATGCGATGACAAGGAATAAAGGGCGCGAACGGATTTCTTCGGAGGGCGTTCCCGACTATTAAACGATATGCGGAGTGTTAAATCAAGCTACAGAATGCGAACGAAGGACATACCTGAGCGCGGAGACCCTTCACCTAACAGTGTGCAAAGGCTCTTGTAAGTTGTGACCTTTCCGCAGGGTATCTTGCGTGTGATGTCGTAGACGGCCCATTGGTGAGGTGTCACTCTCTTATGTATCCCAGATCAGTCCTGACTTTCATATCGCAGAGCACAACAAATGGATGTACCTTTCCCTCCTTGGTTTTAAAGAGCACGCGCTCTGCTTTCGAGGTGGGAAAGTAGATGTCGTCACCTTCAAAATTCCAGGTCAATCCAAGCACTGTGGTACTTTCGATAGCTGCGACTGACTTTGGAGCGCCAAGTCAATGGGCTTGAATTTCTCCGCTCTGTGATCCAGAGCGCCCCGTCCTTGAGCGCTATTCTGTGCTGAATCTTCACCGAATTTGAAGGCCGAAAGGTTCAAAACCAGACTCAGAGTCAGAGATGTAGCTCCGACTGTCTTGCTCTTCGTTTGTGTACGAACTGGAGGCATTCTGGTTTCCCGACTCAAGTGATTCGGCTTAACAATGATAGTGAGAGGAAGGAAAGGCGTTGCCAATGATTGTGGATTTGGCTCAACTTTGCCAACTGACTCGGGCTCGGAATTCGGTGCCGACGCGTTGGTTATTAGCATAGCCTGGTACGTTAAGTCACGCCACGTGGATGTGTCACGTGGTCACACTCAGGCTGTGACGACTCGGAGGGTGCCACTGAGCGCTCGCTCGTCTTCCAGTATCAACTCACTTCACCAAATGGGCTAGGCAATGAGGAGCATCTAGCAGGTGAGCTACCCATGTCCTCTATCCTTACTATACGCTCGACAATGTTCCAGACAGCGCGCCATCAAATGCCAAAGACAGGCGGATTCAGACTCTAATCAAGGCCGCCCTCGAGGATACGCAAGACCAATCGGACGTTCGACGACGAATCTGCTAGACTTGATCATGATGCGTACCTCGACCGCTTAGACTCGGATGCAAGCATCAACGGCTTAAAAGTGGGTACAGTATTGACTTGACAGCTTTGAGATGCTGCAGTTGATTCTTTGAAGGTGGTATTGGTAGTCACAAAGGTCAAACGGCTTTACTTGCTGCCAAACTACTCAAGCTGAATCATCTCTTCAAAGGACATTCAAGATACCCGGAGACGAAATCTACTTGATCGCCTTTGAGCGGAATATTACCGGCAGACGTGCAGGTAGAGTAGCCACCTGCATCTGCATCTCCCTCACGTTTCTGGCCTGACTCCCGTAAGTGCGGTTTATATCTACATTGGTCAAAACTGTCATTTCCAAATCAAACGTCGGATTTGGAGCGCTTTTGCCAATGGGCTGGCAGGTTCCATTTTTTCCGCCGCATCTGTACCCAAACGATAACTCCCTCGCTCTGCACAATCACCATCTTTTGCACATTCACTAAGGCATGGCGCACCCACAGGTCAACTATGTAGCACGTCAGCGCCTTCGAAAAAAACTCAAAGGCGGCGAGACCCTATATGAAACAGCTCGAAGCGTATTATTTGCGAGAGTATGATGTCGCAGTATCAGAAGCACAAACATCCCGGGAAAGCGCAATCTGCTTCTTCGAGCGATCGAAGTAAACGCTCTGCTCTCGCTCGTTCTATCACGCTAAAGTCTACCTTCGTCATTGACCATCCTATCACAACCACACTGTATCCACACCTTCCTATCAATAATGACAATGATGTTGATTTCACGGCTCGACTCGGAAGCGCAGCGAGAGAAGGTTACTAGCGTTCAAACTGTGAGCCCGGATTGCAATTAATCAACATAAGATGCTGTGGTGCTGGAATTCATAATGTTTTGAGTCCGACCATCCATTGAAGAGGAAACTTTTCTCCAACATTCCTTTCGAAAAGAAGGACACACCGAGAACGTATTAAACCAACTAAAAATGAAACAACGTTACACCACGTATGTCCATCGGTGCATTCACAACTTGCGCCCCGCATCAGCCGCATTCTCCGAATTGGACGCCAGAGACGGCAAAACACAGTCCTTGATGAAGAACTCGTGGAAGCGGTCGTCCTTCGTGAGCTCGGGGTGGAACGTCGTCACGAGGTGCCGGCCTTGACGGAGCGCAACAATCGTGCGTGGGTCGCGCGGATCGGTGTCGTCCTCGTCGTACGCGACGAGCGTCTGGCCTCTGGGGAGCAGGGATGGCGAGAGGCGGGCGATGATCTGGACAGGTGCGGCGAGCGCAGTGGGATTGACGCCTGTGATGACCTGGTTGCCACGCTAGTCAGTAGAATAGAAGAAATGGGAGGCTATTGACATACAGGCGCACGGATGAAGACACCAGGATACGGACGATTCGACTCGCGCAAGCCCTCGACGATGAGCGGCGCTTCGAACGATTCGACCTGCAGCCAGCGTGAAGCCGACCCGCTGACGGTCATTCAAGACACACATACCTGCGAGCCCCAGCCGTTGCGCATCGTCGTGATGTCCACGCCGCCCAAGAGCTCCTGGCCGCCCTTCTTCACGCCCTCCGCCGCCTGCGAGAGCAAGATCGCCCCCGCACACGTCCCCCACACCGGCTTGTTCTGCACGAACTCCCGAAGCGGCTCTGTCAGACCTGCCAGTCGTGCAAGCAGGGCAATCGTTGTTGACTCTATTCATGTTTGAGAGGTTAGCACAGTGTCGGAATGCAAGGTGGCATACTTGCCCATGGACGTACCTCCACCTGGGATAATCAGCGCATCGCACCGCGAGAGGTCCTCGACCTGGCGCACAAGGACGATGACTATAGGTCGTGATATGCGAACCTTCTGCAACATCACTTGGTGCTCTGCAAAGGCGCCTTGCATTGCTACAAGCCGTCATGCATTCAAGGAGGTAATTTGGGTTGCACTTTGCGTACAAACTCACCCAAAATGCCAATGGTCAGCGGTTCATCGTCTGCCATGCTCGTGGCTTCACGTCCAACGTCCGACACGAGAGCTCTACGTGATGGTAAAGTCGAGGAAAGTTTTCATGATGGACAGACCACGCATATAGACATCATATGCCCAATCGGGTGGCCATCGATTTCAACCTTCGACCCCTCCCGTCTTCATCTCTCATTTGACTTCTTTCTACAAAGGCTTTCAGAAAGCGATACGGAAACTAGAGTGTAGACATTATGAGTACTACAGAGGCATCGAGCTCGGACAGGAAGGGTACGTGCGTCTGCAGCGTTTAAGCCGTTGTGTGTTAACCTTTGATTTTAGTGCTAATTGGAATCATTGGCGGTAGCGGACTATATCACCTTGATAACCTTACTTTTGTGTGAGTAAATCAATGACTTTTCAGACAAAAGATGCTAATATGTTTGTAGCGAGCAAGTGAACCCAGACACGGTATGCTGATATGCTTCTCCGGACGGGCGAAAACTTACGTCTGCAGCCCTGGGGCAAACCCAGCTCGCCCATCACCATCGCCCAAGGTGCAGGAGGAACACATGTCGCCTTCATCGCCCGACACGGCGTCGGCCACTCCATTTCGCCGTCCTCTGTCCCGTCTCGCGCCAACATCGCCGCGCTCAAGTCACTCGGCGTCCGGCTCGTCGTCGCCTTCTCTGCAGTCGGCTCCCTTCGCGAGGAGATCCGGCCGGGCGACTTCGTCCTCCCGTCGCAGATCATCGACCGCACGAAGGGCGTGCGCCCCGCGAGCTTCTTCGACGGCCTCTCCGTCGTCGCGCACGCGCAGTTCGGCGACCCCTTTGCGAATAAGCTCGTGCGCTTCTTGGAGGAGCGCGTGAAGGTTGCGCTCGACAAGGAGGGGCGGGACGTAAGGCTGCATACGGACAAGTGCATTGTGTGCATGGAGGGCCCGCAGTTCTCGACGCGCGCGGAGAGCAAGATGTATAGGGCGTGGGGCGGCGACATCATCAACATGAGTGTGCTGCCCGAGGCGAAGCTAGCCCGCGAGGCCGAGTTGAGGTGAGCGCCGGCTGCTCCTCTCCTCTCCCACCTGTGTCTCATATGTATGCCCCTCCAGCTACGCGCTCATCGCGACCTCGACGGACTACGACTCCTGGAGGGAGAACAGCGACCCCGTCACGGCCGCAGAGGTATTCAAGACGCTCAAAACGAACGCCGACACATCTCGGCGCGTCACCGAGCTCATCGTCTCCGAGCTGCAGTCTGCTGCGGAGAGCGGCGACCTCCTCTCGGAGGAGCTGGGCTCGATGAAGTACTCGATCATGCCGCGCTCGCAGGCTGCCAAAGAAGAGGACGTGAAGAAGCTGGCTTTTATTCTCCCGGATTACTTCCAATCGTAGATGTGTATGATACACTGCAAAATGGGCGCAACGACAAGGCTTTGAGTCTTGACTTGTGGACATAAATAAATGTATGTATTATGACAGAAACTCAGTTGACTTGGGATGAGACACTCTCATACATAGTATCTTGAATATCCTCAGAGTCGACTCATCGAGCAAGGTGAAAGTAAAGTACAACTTTACAACGACTCGGACAGCACACCTGAAACCGCCAAACTGAGAAGTGAGATGTCAACGTGCACAGTAGCCCGACGGTCGTTGGAGTTCAATGCTTGTCCAAGCCCTCTCAGTTGGAGAGTGCGGGCAGCCACTGAAAATTATACATACATATTTCAGCCTAGACTGTTGCGCATTGGTTGGCTGAACGAGGTGGCGGACATCGGCATTTGTCTTCGTTCCACCTATTCTAGATCCCCGAGCACTCTGTGGCTCGTCCAGAACAAAACAACCAGCCCAAGTCATCTGTTTGTTCAGCGCAAACTGAGAGGGTATAAAGGAGTGCCACGCTAGTCGTTGAAGCCCCACCTCCTCTTGACGACCCACATCCACCACCACCGACTTCAGCAACTAGCATGCATATGCAACATCCGCCTTCGCCGAAGACGCCCTACGGGTAGTAGTCCCACTGATTCCCGACATCGGTCCGCTCGTACTCTCCCGTAGGACCTACATTATCTCCTGGGTACTTCACGTCATTTCTGTACACCGTCATGGTAGCACTGGCAATGCCACCCTCTGTACGTGGAATGCATGACGGAAGACGGCCGTCGGTCCCCTGCATCAAGCAGGGCAACATACCCGATCGACGGCGATCCCGTACTCCCAAGCCGCGTGCCCGGTTTCGTGGAAATGTTAGAGTGCCGAGCTTCCTGGGGGAGCGTTCTTTGCGGCGGGGAAACTGCGTAGGATTAGGTAGAATCAGTGTTCTGGATGCTGGTGGTGCGAGTCCTATCTCGCTACCGGGAGGTTTTCGCGATCAGCAAGACTCAAACGGGTCTAAACTTGGGTGTCGGTTATCCCCCCAAGGCTTGCGCGTTTTTTCCTCCCCATCCTGCCTTCGATGGCGAGAACTTTTTTTTTTGCGGGGACAAATAAACAAAACCCACAACCGCATCTTATTCGTGTGATCGTGAACCTGAGAGTGAGAAGCGGCTGACACACTAAAAGTTGAAATGTGTAGTGTGCGATACGAAACGTAGTCCGCAGTTGTCTGGCTTCTTGCACAGTGCGAACTCTGGATAGCAGTGACCGGGAAATGGTGTGGAAACCGAAAGTATCCTGGCCATCTTTACGTTCCGCTAGATGAGCGTGCCGCGCTAGCGGGCGAGGACGACTGAACAACACCAACCTCGAAGCGCGCTGTTCTGGACCGAGATAAACGGGCCTTGAGTCGAAGCAGGGAGCGCATAATTTAAACCAATGATGTAGAAGGAACGTATATTGCTGTCTGTTCTACTCCGCTTGCTGAGACGCCAAGAGTTGAGCTTGCTGTAGGTATTACTGCTGGGGCATGCATGTCAGCGGTAGACTGCAATCATTTAGCATGCGGACGATCTGCAAAAATAAGATCACTCACGTCTGTGCCTGGTCGCCGAGGACTGATCTTGTTTTCGCATCCTCTCGGCTGATTGGTTCTTTGCTGCCTCTTCCTCTTCGCAAGTCTTATTTCCTTACTAGTATGAGCAGTATGTCCCCCGAACAAGCCAGGGATAGAAGTCATATTGCAGTGAAGACTAACCAATGAACCCCTTTCAAAGATCATATACTGTACAGCGTGCAATCAATTCCGCCTTTCCAATGCCTTCCACCCTTTCCTGAGCCCCATCCTCTCCGTAAGCTTCGCTGGCATGCAATACACCGGGTCCAGGTCCTCCAGTCCCGCGTATCCAAGCAGTGAAAGTCCTATAAACTGCTGTAGATTTGGCCTACTGAGATAAGATATGTAGGACCTACCAGCCACTCCGAACAACGTGTGGAAGACGTCCGCCATGTTTTCTGGCCGATCACTGATTCCGCCACCTTCCGTGTCCTGTGCATATGGTTAGAGCGCAGTCGCATAGAGAAGAGAAGTATGAAAGACACCGACCTGCGCTGAGAGAATAAACGACGTAAGCTTCTCGGCATCGATCCAGTCAAGTTTGTTCAGAATCGATAAGGAGGAGAGGACCCAAAAGCTATAGCAAACATCCTCGAGCTTTTCGGGCCTTCCGTTGAGGCCACCGTTAGGCAGCTGCCTCTCCGCCAGCCACCATGCCAGCATGTCCGTGTCAACCTCATCCAGTCTGTCTAGAATCGCCAACGTCGCAACGCACACGAAGACTATTCGAGAAAAAATATCAATCGGATGGCACGCGACATCGCATAGTATTAGCTACCTTGGGCGGAGTGGCTTTCGGACCCAGGGTTGCTTCCAAACCCGCCATCAAAGTTCCTGCATTGTCGAATGTGCGAGATCACCCGCTCCTTCCTCCCGTCCTCCTCGAGCTTGTCGAGCTGGCCCATGAGTGACAGAGCGGCAACAGCACACAGAATGAACCGCGTATCTGTCTCCCCAAAGCGGTCCCCCGCGAACGTACCGGATGGTGTTTGTCGGGCGAGTATGACTGCATCCATTCAGAAAGAAGCCGCTGTGCCAGGATACTGCGGACGCTCACAGTCGGTTATCCGCTTGACGTCAAGCTTTGCAGAAGCGCCTTGCATTGTCAGGACTTGGATCGCACTCAAGGTCGACAGCAGATGACCATCGTGTCCAGGATGCGCACCAAATGCACCTTTTGTACGTTAGTCGGATGGAAGTCGGGTGATCGAGCATGGTACATACCGGCCTCATCGTCCCAGCAGCTCATCACGAAGTCTACCATTTCATCCCTCGGCAGAGCATCTTGCTTGCCCATAACACATAATGCCGTAAGTCCCCAGTAAATACCATTCATCCGAAGATGCGTAGTGAGGTGGTATGCTAGATCGTCCTTGTGCTACCGAAGTGCTATGCATATTTAGAGTGCCTCGGCCAACTGTTCTGTACGGATTAACTCACTTTATCAAGAGACTGAATGTATTTGACATGAAGGGGGACGAGTAGTTCGGATGCCATTGTTGTGATGGTGGTGGTCGAAACTTGAAAGATGAGTCGCGTCTCCATGTAAATGAACTCAAGTGACAAGTCTCAAACTAAGTACTACTTAGTTCATGCCTATCACTTGCGTACACAACTGCTCTCAGCACTCAACTACATATCATCTAGTGTGGACAAATTACACACTTATTCATACAAGTACACTGTGAGGTAAACTCCATTTGATGAAGTTAAGCCTCGTCCTAACTCTTCCGAGATTGTTCTGAACAGGGTAAATGAATCACGCAGCTATTCAGAGGCCGGGAAGAGTCACAAGAAGCACTGTTGGATATGATAGGAAGAGGAGAACCGTTTAGATGCGTGCAAGATTGTCGACATGCTGCGAAAATCGAGAATTTGCGTGTGCTTTGCAAGTTGACCCACTCCTCTGCACACCGTTTGGCAAATTGTCCTTCGCCCAATAACAGTGATATGTCTACAACACGCTACCCACGACCACCTGACCTGTCCACATAGCTTGGTCGAAAGTGTACGCTCAGAGTTGTACGTTTGCGTACATACTTACTAGCTCGATGGCCTCGAAGGGATAGAGAATCTGCCAATCGAAAGACAGCACTTGGATCAGGCTCTGTACTGCAGATCAGATAATACCACGCTCACAGGTTTGCTGACGGGAGGAGATCAGAAGGGGTATCAACAATGGTGGCGAACTGGCATTCAAGTTGGCACATGACGTTCAACCGTACGCTCAAGCGCCCACTGGCATCGACAAGCTTCATAGTCAGATAAGTACATCATGACAGTACTTCGTAGTGCCGTCAAGTTTCGACTCTCACGGCAAAGGGGTACCATCTCTGGAATGGAATTTTTAGAACTATGAATGAGTAAGTAAGCTCGAATACGTGCCCTTGATAACAACCTAAACTTACCGTATGCTAGTTCCCTCCTGCAATAGTTCTGCCCAAATCTCATGCAAGTTGGGCGAAGGAGACGCCGGGGCCAACTTAGATCAAGATGGGGGATCAAATCGAGATGACTACTATAATGTCTCTGCAGCGGGTGCTCAAGAGAGTGTAACTCTCGAATTACAGTGATGTACGGGCTACTCGATGGCTTCAGTGGGAAAATGGGAAATCAGAGCTCGACAACGCAGTAGGAATGATGGGCACCTTATTGCAGCGACATAGACACATCCTTTGCATTGAGTGACACGAGGACTCTGCTGCATGCCGACATGCGCAAGCGCGGTCCCAGAGGTGGTGCGTCGTCCAACTTGATGGACTCCGAGTCCAGAGTTCTCAACACTGGCAGCCGAACGAGCTTTACATAAAACGTCCAGCACGCAACGGGCACGCGTTCAAGTACATACCTTATAATCTGAAGTCATCAACATACCTCCCTCATCCTCTTCACGATCTTCCCTGTGTCAGAGTCGGAGGGCTCTCAACTTGTCAGAAAATGGCTTAATGTACTCCTTGTCAACGCCATTTCTCTGACAACACCGCACTCATTCAACATCAAAGCAACTCATCGGCGCACAAACATAGTTGCGATGACTGCGATAAGGAGTTTACGACTTGGGATGCCTTGAAAGCCCACTATGTGAATAGTCCTAGGCATCACTATTGTCAGCGGTGTAACGTGCACTTCAAGAAAGGGGCAAAACTTGTCAAACATTATGTTGGATCTCATTATTACTGCAAAGAACATCGTTCGGTACGTAGCGGCTTGGTCTACCACCACCACCACCAGCTCACACAAATCTCTCCTTTAACTAGTTCTTCAAAAGTGCCGAGGGCCTTCACCAACACTACCTAAACAACGACGATCATGACTATTGCGCATTTTGCTGCATTCTCTTCGACGACCTCGAGGACTTTCTCGAGCACGGGGACGCCTATCACTACGTTTGCGAAAGTTGTGATATCATCTTTGAGACTAAGAAATCCTTAGTCTCGCATAAAGATACTGTGCACTATTACTGTAAAGCATGCGATCGCATGTTCACAAACCAATCGAACCTTGATCGTCACCTCGGCTCTGCGCTCCACAAGCCGAGGACAATCAAGTGCATCGGTCGTGGATGCACGAAGAAGTTCATCAGCATCTCCGGACTCATACTACACGCCGAGTCTGGCTCGTGTCCTGCACGCACGCATCACACGAAAGCTTGTGAATGAATATGCTGTGCGGGTGGATCAGAAGAACATTATCACCAACCCAGGACGTCTGATCACTGACGATTACGGCGCACTCTCTGCGCCCTTCGAGATAGATTACATTGCGACATCGCGCTCTTGGAATGGACGTGCCTACGAGTGCTTCCTGTGCAATAAGACGTTTCGAACACTGGATGCACTGAACATGCATTTGCAAAGTCCTCGACACGCCGAGAAAATCTACCGTTGTCCCATGAAGGCATGCGAGACAGAGTTTTGCGCGTTGAGTGCTCTGATCCAGCATGTCGAATGGGGCAGCTGTGGAGTTCGACGCAACCGCGAGGTGAAGAAAGTTATGGACAGCCTTACGAGAAATATGAGGCAGCTTGCTTGAAGGCAGCGTCCATGTACGCGGTATGTGCTCATCTGCTCTTGCTTTACTATTGGCTTCTTCTGATTCGGAACCTATATTTCAGTTACAAGTCAAGCCCTCGCTATATCAAGACAAGAATAAACGACAGAATCATTTGTGAATGAAGATAGTAGTACTCGATAGTTACCTTTCGCCATGACTAGATGAACTGCGACTAGCTACGCTTTCACTGCTTGTTATTAGATGATGACCGTTAAAATGAACCATCGCAAATGAGAATATTATGTCCGCACGCAGCGCGTATATAAAAACATCTAGGCCCTGATGAAGAATGTGGCTTCACCATACAATTTGCAGTCTTTCTGGGCCCATTACACCATTGAAGGCCAAAAGGAAAACTTCACGTCGCTCTGCTCGTTGCTCCAGAAATCCGGTGATTACTTTAGTTACTTCTACTTCAACTAATCCAGAGCCAATAACACTTCCTGTCCAATCATCCGTCCAAATGGTCTTAACTCATCTAGACCATAAGACGCGGACACATGCGTTGGTCGGACCGGGTTTTCAAAAAGCATTTAGTTGCTTCGGCGGAAGAAGGCTAAAGGAAAGTCCAGAGTTTAAACTAGTATTTTTATTGCACGTCGAGTACTCTGAATAATACTGATACATTACCTTCAAGCCTCTCTGTAGCCTCCTTTTGGTGGACGGAGCAAATGCTTACAGCTCCTTGTACTAGGTAATGTAAGAAGATGATGTTTGGGTCACATGAGCCCGCTTTATGGATCACTTAGTCTCACTATGTGTGCTTTCAACATGGACACGTAGTATTGTGCCACTTACTTGGAGTACCTTCAGCAGTCGCAATATCATAATGAATAATAATTCTCGACGTTAGTACTTGATGGCACTACTTCACTGCTGAAAAGTAGATTACAACATGTGTTTCACGAAGTTGTGCAGAGAAAATGGATTAATACATGTATGATAGGGGAAATAACATTGTACAACAGGGAGAAAGAAATGGGCGTAACTTAGGACGTATCATACTTTCTTCTCGAGTTTTGAGCCAGGCTTCCTTACAACACGGTGCCCTTCCCAGCCATGCTTCCACATATCCAAATACCATGCTGGAAATTCATCTGTCTCAAGATATTTGTGTAGTTTGATGAGGTCATCACGCGTTGGTAGCTTTCGATAGTTGGAACCAATGGAGATGAGCCAGTAGTACACTCGGGAGGTCTCGAGACTTGGGAGTGGAAAGAAGTGTTCTCGTGTAACTTTGAGCGACACAGTGCCGGAGTTCGCATTGATATGGTTGATGACGTCCTGAAGATCAACATCCACACTACATCTTTTTACCCATCGTGTTTCTTCGGTATCGGGGGCTTTCTCGACAGGAGCGTAGCCGTCACAGTCTTCTTCCGAAACATCGTCATCCTCGTAGTCCTTTTCTGGCTGATAAGGAGGCTTCACCAGTCCATATTTCTTAGCGTATTCTGCAGCCCATTCAATAGAAACTACGTAGCCAAGGCGGAAGACAGGCGGGCGCAGCCGGCTCTTTGGCTGAGGATAAAGGCAAGACGGAAGCTTGAGAAGAGGGAGAAGACAGATCGCAGTTTTAGGATCCTGTGACCAAGAGTGTCACTAAACGTTAATAATTGAAATCGTCTAAAAAGTACCTTCAAGCCCCGCTTAAGAACGGATGGAGGAGCGAATGCTTCAAGTTCCATTTGTGTCAGAGTGCGAGCTTCGGGAATCATTGTGTGATATCGTTGGGAGAGGTATATGACCGTACTCAGCCTGAGTGTGTTCTATACCAATATTTAACCTAATCTGTGGTTCGAACCACTGGTACAACAAAAACAAACATGCACAAAGACATTTATGATGCATTTCCAATTCGAGAACTATAGTGCCTATAGTGACGTGAAGCTACCACTCGGCGTCTTTCTTCAAGTTTACACCCATCACTTTAGTATGACACGTCCTCGCCTCCGTGCACTTCTCATAGATTTATCCGGGACTTTGCACATCGATAAGGAACAGACCCCGTGTGCCGTCGAGGCACTCCGCCGCATACGACAAGCTAGAATACCTATACGATTCTGCAGCAACACCAGCAAAGAGAGTACACAGGATCTGCGTGATAAGCTCAACAATATTGGTTTCGAGGTAAACGATGGGGAGTTGTGGACTAGCCTTGGTGCCCTGAGTGATGTAGTGAAAGTAAGGGAATTGAAGAAGTGAGTGTTCTCGATCTGTGCTCCTTCGGAGTATATGCATGCTTTTAACAAGCCCCAACTTACAGTCCTTATTTCTTCTTATCGGAATCCGCGATGAAGGAGTTTCCTGGAAGCACGTATGCGAGAGATATGCCATCTAGGTCACATACAGACTACGATTCCGTAGTGATCGGTCTTGCACCAGAGCTCTTCACCTATAATCGCCTCACTACCGCCTTCCGGGTCCTCACCTCAAACAACTCCGCGCCTTTCATAGCTACGCACAGGGCAAGGTATATCAGGACGCCTGATGGCGAGCTATCCTTGGGCCCGGGGCCCTTTGTGGCAGCACTTGAAGACGCGGTCGGGGATAACAAGCGCGCTGAGATCATTGGAAAGCCTTCCAGGGCCTTTTATGAACGAGTGCTTAGCAGCTTTTCTGAGAAACCACTGGGAAAAGAGTCAATGAAGTGGGACGATGTAGCCATTATTGGAGATGATGTTCAGGCTGACCTTGGAGACGGCGCATCCGAAATAGGGTTATGGCGTGTTTTAGGTGAGACAGCATTATAGAGCTTCAATCTCACCCGCTACTTACCAGCATATTTTGATCTAATCGTCCAATGCTGACTCTTACTGTACAGTGAAGACCGGAAAGTATCGACCCGGAGATGAATTTCGTTTGGGCGTGAAGCCTCCTGATGAAGTCCACGAATCATTTGCTTCGTTTGTCGACAGCTTACTGACAGATTGGGAAGATAGATAATCCCTGTGGTTGTAGTGCATATGCTGAAGACCCAATAGAATGACTTGCGTTCAGCATAATTAGGAATTTTGATATATCAACGTCTACGGAGCCATCACGGTACGTTGTCTTATGTATATATGAAACACGAGTCGTCGCTCTGCACATCCAGTCCATGTAATCCATCCCGTATAGGGTTGACGAATTCCTCGATTTTAAGGATGATAGCAGCGAACTTTGAGCTTGGTTGAAAGAAGAGGATACTTGTAGAGTTACAACTTGAATGGACTTACATACTATAGTAGTCGTATCATTGAGTGAATATTTTCGAGTAGGCATTTTGATCAGTTAGGGCAGGCTTGGGATATGATGCGAGAAATCCGTTCAAGTTGATGCTGCTGTATTGCCTATTTATCTTCATTTCGTACTTTCCGTCTGTAAACCTGTTCCTCTCAAGATAACCCTGCCAACTACAACGCCGCAAGATTTGACTCCCTTTAACAAGAAATCACGATGCACGACGTGCCGACACATCCACCATTTGTCCAACCTGGCGACTTGCTCCCCGATTTTCTGCGGTCATTTTGGCAGAGACAGGTTGATGCAGCTGAGCAGGAAACTCCTGACTTTCGACACCCCCCTCTTCCCCTTGCTCGAATCAAGAAGGTGATGAAGAGCGATCCAGACGTCAAAATGATTGCAGCAGACGGTGCGTATTGATTTGCCTCATGCATTTACTTCCGTGCTAAGCTGTGTATTGTTACAGCCCCGATATTATTTTGCAAAGCTTGTGAAAGTATGTTCCTATTCTATAATGCGCTTGTATATCAGCAGAACTCAATATGTGTGCAGTCTTCATCGCAGAAATCACAGCTCGCGCATTTATCGTCGCGGACTCGAACAAACGGCGAACTCTTTCTCGAGCGGACATCGCCAAAGCTCTCGCAAAATCAGACCAGTTTGACTTCCTCATCGATATCGTTCCTCGCGAGGATGGTATTCCGGGGGCGAATGCGTCCAGGAGGACGCAGGGGCAAGCATCTCAAGCGATGCTCGGCGGGAGTGTGCCAGGAACGGTGAAGAAGGACGAGGTGCGCTCATGGGAAATTATCTTGTCCCTCGCGCTTAGCTCATGAGAGACTCACATTTCCCTCATATTTCATAGGACCAAGATCCATATACCCGCGCAGACTCGCAACCAGAAACGCTGAGCTTGGAAGAAGGAAGTAGACGATCAGAGGACATACCGGTAGACGACACAAAACCATCCGATCCATTCTTCTCTGGTTAAGTTCTCGTATGTATTCTGAAAATCATTCATTGCGAAACAGACATTACTCAATTCCCACCTCATGGATTTTTTGATATACTTAGTTTATCTGCTATCGTCACTCGGTCGTACTTGGTCGTCTGTTGTTACTTGGGTTATCACCCTGACGTGTATGATATGTGCTGTAAGGACAATCAATATATTTTATAGATATAACTTGTGCGTACCATAACTCAAGGACAAAATCTCCTAATTGACGTAATGATGTGTAGACTCACGAATGCTCGAACATGTCTGTGGCTCAATATCATTAAAGTCGTTGCAACAATAGCACATGGTAATGTCAGACCGATAATTGATGCACTCAAAGTCGCTGAACTCTTCGTGTAGCCATCTGTGCTTCAAACTCTGGCCCACCCGTGACTGTGGTTCATAAGCCTTTGTACGACTGCAGTGAGGGTGTTGCTTTCTTGTGACTTAGTATGGTGGTTCTTAAGGCCGGCGGTTGCTTTACGGAGAGACCTTGTGGTTTCCTTTGTGGCTATCCACATACGGAGTGTCTGCCCACAAACAATGGTCAACTGTGTTTAACGTACCACATCCACCCAGCGCTCGATAAAAAGGCATCCGGTGCATCACACGAGCCCCAGAAGAAACCATGTCATATCAACAAAGCTTATACCTCCCTAAGCATCGCGTCCTCATTTTGATCTTGTCCGCGTTGAAGCCGTGCCAAGAGACAGAGCTACGAGATGATCTGGAAGCATTCACTCCGCCGACTGACCTGAGACTGGGCTTAAAGGTAAGTATTTTCCGTGCGAGCATATATGGTCAGCGACTCATCTAAACTGCTCTTGACAGGACTCCGAAACGGCTGTAAAGCAACTCCCTCTTGCAAGGCTTCCTTCGTTCCTGACTCCACGATTCAACAAACTTTATTACCCGCCAGTCTTTCACCTAGGCTATGCGGTGACTCTAGCGTGGGCGGCAGAGTATGCAATAAAGCACAACCTTATTAGCCTTTACGAAGAAGACTACTTTTCAAGTGACGACGACACTGACGACGATTGGGACAGCGATGAATACGACTACGACGAGGCCGACGAGGCTGCAAGCCCACCGAAAGACGGCGAGCTCGTTTCAGAGAAAGGGACGCCTTCATTGCAACCTCCGGTCAATTCGGATTGCACTTTAGACGACGTACTCAACCACATCAACGCGAATTCCGGAACCGTGTCACTGAAAGTCACTCAGGCGAAAGTTTATCCACTTCCCAGCTTCGTATCCAATCCTCTGGATTGCTGGTTCATTTGCGTAGGCTCGAATTGCGCAGCGCGTGGTGGCGCATTACCGACACCAGGCGATCTGATGGTACTCCATCGTTATCTGGGTCTGAAATGTCCTCCGGCGTGGTATCTGGACGTGCGCGAATGCTATTGGAAATCCCAGCGCCGCTATTCCTCCCGATAAACATAGTGGCAGATGAATTGTATCGCATATGTATATAATAACTGTATTTGACCAAACACCATAGGCCTTTGTGGTAGCAGTCCTGGGGAGATCCTACCGGCAAACAGTTATAGGCATCCCAGAAGTAAGCATCCTAGAAAGTGTATTTATTCACCGACAAGACGTGGTCCAGCGCAAAAACATAAGTAATAAAGACAACCATAGAAATAGATAATGATTACAGGATACAATACCGCAACTTTCGAGATGTACGAAAGGCTTAAGCTACAATCTTACTAGCACACAAAAAGCACAAAAAGAAAAGATAAAACATCAGAACTGTCCATCATCGTCATCGATATCCAAACTTGCTTCCTCCACAAACTCCTCTATAACAGCAAAGAGCTCTCGTATGCACGCATCGCGATCCCATTCTTGTCGGTGGCGCCAGATGCAATTAAGTGATGTTGCTCTGAGCTGTTCTAACTGCTCGACATTAAGTTTTTCTGTCCGGTTGACGAAGCGCGATTCAAGTTCCAGAAGGAGGCCTTCATCAACATGGAATGGCGGTGGCGGGGGTGGCGTAGGGGAGCGAGGCCTTTCCACCTCCATAGCCACTGGAAGAGTTTCGGAGGTGCCTTGGTCAGGTTCTTGCCTTGCGGCTGTTCCTGGAGCAGGGGAGTGGCGAGGGCTTCGAGGAGGTGAAATAGGAGGAGCTGAAAACTGAGCTACGGGTACATTCAATGCATCTGATCCAACCGGTTGAGGCATAAGCGAGAAAAAGGTTTGCGGAGCAAGGTTTTCTTGACCCGGTATCAGAGGAGAAGCGTTTTCTTCAGTCATGGAAGACATCATATAGCTCTGTAAAGATGGCAAGGGCGGATCGAAGATCGGCGTGGGATTCAGCAGGTTTGGATCAAAGCCAGAGGTAGGTCTCGGTTCAGAGTTGACCTCAAGCACAGGAGTAAGCACTTGCTGAGAAATTGAACCATCACCGGGGAATCGTCGTGAAGGTGTTTGGCTTCCTTCAACGGGAGCAAAGCGAACCGTAGTGGGGCGAGCTTGTGAGGATGTCGGACCGACGACATCCAGAGGATCTCGGTCAGTGTCGTCCTGCATAACGACATCACCTCTGGGACGCTTTGCCAGCCGATCGTCAACAGTATCTTCACCAGATTCGTGGGAGTCGGTGTTAGCGTCTTGCGATCGCTGCCTTTTCAAGCGTCGTTCGAGGAGAAGAGGATCAGTGATAGCTAGCTCAGGCTCTTGTCCATTGTTACGAGCGCTACGACGGACAGGTGCACCGTTTTCTTGGCCACTCCCATTGTTGTTAGCCCCATTCTCAGCTGCCTTGTTCTTCTTCTCGGCCCTCCGCTGGTCCCTCCTCTTCCTTTCCCGAGCTGCCATCCGCTCACATTCCAAACGGAACTGAGGGTCGAACTCTTGGACGCTGACTTGAGTAGCAGTAAACATAGCCTGCGCTCTGTACAGTCGATCCCGATCCTCGTTCGCGCGAACTTCAGCATTGAATACCATTTTCCCGACTTCCTCTAAGAATTCGTCCGGCGTCAGGTATTTGCCCTTGTACAGGTCCATCTGCATGCTTTCGAGGTCAACCTCATATAGTTGAGGTTCCTGAGGTTCCTGAGGTTCTTGAGGGGCGTGGTTAATTCCATTAACCTGTCCATTCGACTGATCGCCGCCTTGACCATCAATATTGATAATTCCGTTTTCCTGCGCAATGACGCCGTTCGCGTTGGTCTGGACATTGTCTTGCACGACTTGGCCCATGACGAAAGGATCCCAATGACCGGGAGGATACAAATTGTATTCGTCCTAGATCAACTCATCAGTGCATAGAAAGACATGCTAAAGATATTTTAGATTACCCGTGCACGCTTTGTAAACCTCTTGAACTTCCTTTTCAGTTCCTGCAAAATGGGCCCCAGGCGATACTTCAACAAAGTCAGAACCTTCTGATCAGCTTCCTCTTGCACGGCAAGCTCTGCCGCCGTGGGTTGCCGGGGTTCTAACGGAGGAGCGACAGGAAGCTCCTCAAGAACGCGCTTCCTGCGCTTTACACCATCGGGAAATTGCGTCGGCTCTCTCCGGATGTCAATGAGAAGCTCGTCAAAGAACTTTCGCCGTTTTTCTGAGTCCGGATTTGTGAAGGCAACGCGAGTTTCCCTAGTGAAGCCAAACCAGCTTCGAACATCGCGGGGAAGGGCGCTAAAGGGACCATCCACGACAGCAAGCAAAAGGATGGGATCACTTGGCGATAAGGTGTCGAGCATTGCTTTCACGGTTGTTCGTGCGGTCTCCGTGACTGCGGCACACCAACCAAGGAGAGAGGGTATATATACAATAGAAGGTTGATGCCGCTTAGCCTCAACAAAAAGCTGAACAATTCCGGACTCGACGGTCTGCAGAGAAACAATTAAGAGTAGTACTTGGAAAGAAAGGTATTGCATACCCTTGTGGAGTCGCCCATCAGAGAACCAAGGTCTAAGGTTTGAATATGATAGCCTTCCAAATGATGCAGTGCCGCGGCACCAATATATGCCTGACCCATACCGGGAGAACCATGTAGTACAACGCGGGGTCGATATACCCGCAGAGTCTCCATCTCTGGCAAGGAGGACACAATGTTAAAAGAAGAAACGAAGAATGAAATACTGCATACTTTGCATCATAACCTCGCGATCTAAAGCGCCTTCATCTCCTTCATCCTCGTATTCTGCCTCCTCCAGAGCAGTCCGTTTCTTGCCCAACGGCAGAGCCCTATCTAAGACAGTCTTGACATGCTCCATCGTTTCCTCGAGTAAAGGAGCGAGCTGCGATGGAAGGGGCGCAGCCGTAGACGAGGTTGATCGCGCGGATGATGGCACAAGTTCTAATCAAATCCAAAATATAACAAGAAAACACGTGTAAACGTCGATCAGGCACGGTTTTAGGAAGGCAACCAAGCGTAGAAACATTGACGTACTCTTCACGGAAATCATGAAATCGCGTGCTTGCACACCGATGGTTTCAGGTTTTAGAAGTAGGCGCTCGTTCGATTTGTAAATCTGAGGATAGCGTCGTTGTACTGCGTTCAGGGCTGCTTCAGTACAAAGAGCCTACAACAAATTGTCAGTGGGATGCGACAAGGCTGGACAGCTATAAATAACTTACGCGTAGGTCCGCTCCTCCGTACCCTTTCGTGATCTTAGCTAGCCTTTGAATGGCCTCACGAGCCTTATCGTCATGCCAGCCATCCCATTTGCGAGTGATGATACTCAAGATCTTCGCCCTCGCCTCGAAATTAGGCAACGGGAAGTAGAATTCACGATCGAAGCGCCCAGGTCGCCTCAGAGCCGGGTCAACTGCGTCTGGTCTATTCGTCGCGCCAATTACTATGACCTGACCGCGTCCATCCATGCCGTCCATGAGGGCTAAGAGTGTTGACACAATCGACGCGTGGATTTGATCTTGTTTGGACGAACGCACGGGTGCAAGACCGTCAATTTCATCAAAAAAGATGATGGAGGGCTGCTGATTCCGTGCTTCCTCGAAAAGAAGACGAAGTTGTCTTTCGGCTTCACCGACCCACTTTGAAAGACAGTCTGCGCCCTTTCGCATGAAGAAGGCTACCGATTTTATGAGCTTTTGAAGTACCAGCCAAAGAGAACAACATACAAATTCCACGGCCATTCGCTCGGCAGCTTGCAGCTAGTGCGCGGGCCAACAGTGTCTTGCCTGTCCCTGGTGGACCGTGGAAGAGGACGCCACGCGGAGGAGTTAGGCTAAAGCGCTGGAAAACTTCCGGGTATAGCAGAGGCAAAAGCGTCATCTCCTTCAGTGAGTTAATATCTATGGAATGTCAGTGTCGAAGAGACAAGGGCAGTCGGCTTCACTCACGATCATCCAGTCCACCAACTTCATCGAAAGTGACGTTTGTGTTTACACCCAAGGGGTCCGCATCTGCCAAAGCTGTAAAAACATAAGTGAAGATGCCGCAGTGCATAGAGCCTGCACTCACCCGAATCACTAACTTTACCAAGGTTCGATGGCGTGCCAGCGGCAGCCGCCAAGTCGGTTGGAAAAAGCCCGCCTCCACCGGCAGCGAACAGGCCTCCCCCTGCTCCAGCGGTGAATGGTTTTCGAGGCGTTCGCGTAGGATAGTCCGAGTCCTGTACACAGAACTTCAGATACGAAACAGGACAAGAATCGTGGAGGTACCCACTGAGTCATCCGCTGGCCCAGGCATCCCCATGTACCGCGACAGCTCTGTGCCATTCGCACTCCATCCAGGGCCCCTCGACTTCCCCTTATTTGGCCTGTGCGCTGCCTTCGGAGGAGGGCGGGCCATCTCTTCAATCGGTGGAGGGATGGCATAGTTGATTTGCTTTGTCCGTCGGCGGAACGAGTATGTTTTCGGGCCTGCTTCCTCCTCTGGCTCGGGTGATGGTGTAGTGTGAGCAGCATCCGTCTCATCATCAGACGAGCCGTGCGCATCTGCGTCTGCATCGGCCGGTGCCTCGTAGCCGTCTTCGTCCTCGAGCTGGCGTTGGCTCTTGCGAGTGATCCGACGCGACGAGCTTCGGGTGATGCGTCGAGAACCATCGTTCTCAATGTTTTCCAAGGGTGACATTGACTCTGATGACTTCTTCACCTGATTGCGAGTCGGATACCGCTTGACCTTCGCCTCCCCGTCCTCCTCGTCACTGACAATCGCTTGGCCACCTCGACGGCCATTACTTCGCGTCGAACGATTACGACTTTCGAGCTCTACCTCCTCGTCTTCCTTGAAGAGGTTCAGTCCGTCATCATCGCTTTCGAAGTAGTTTAACTTCTTTTTCGTATGCCGGCCGTGGCTAGTTGTGTACTCGACCTCTTCTATCGGCTTCGGTTCGAAGTCATCGTCAATCAGAACAACATCTTGTTTCCTCCTTCTTTTACTTCTGTCAGACCCTACGTCGCTAGGGCTTGTCGTTTGAGCAGAATATTCAGAGCCTGAAGGTTGGGCGAAGGAGTCGGAAGACTTGCGGGTTCGCGTCGAACGTCGAAGACCTGGTAGATTGTCGCCGAACACCGAACGCGCCATAGGAGGAATTTTGATTTTCAGGTTTCCGTAGTCACCCTCGACCTCTGGACGCTGTTCGTCGGGTTCACCGTCGGCGTCGACGTCGTTGAGCATGAAGGTTTTGTTCAAAGAAACAGACAGACGTGCTCAAACTAACGAAGACCAATTACGTAAGAAATTATATCTCAACATTTTTTGTGCAATTTCTGCCATTTTCTTTTGCTTCCGCCTTCATTGCAGGTTCTCAATTGTCGACGTACAACTATTCACGACTTAGCATACCCAAATGAACAACTAACGTGTCGAAGCCAGACACCACGATTTGAAACGATCTTAAATGCCAGGTTCACCACATCGATTCATGCCCATTGAACCCCCTTAATGTCGTCAACGAACTCGGAGAGCGTTGCTGCACGAGCGGAAGCAGGAAATATCCTTGCGATACCTCAGCGAAGCCAAGGTGCATAGAGAACTGACATATAACGATTACTGGCTCTTGACATCGTACTAGGATCTCGAAACTCTTCGTTAACTTCGTCGCACTCGAACACAGACCGCATGAGTGCAATTCGCCCCGGAGCGAGACCTCCGAGGGCTCCAAGTCGATTGAGGCGCTCGACCTCACTGAATGATCTTGACGACGAGGATGAGAACGAATCGCATGAAAGCGTGCACTCGCTCCCACAGCCTGTTACTCACATCAACCATGATTCGCCTGATGTTGGTCGAGGGAGGAGCCTTTTGCATCCGAGGGCTGCGTTCGAGAGTGCCCCCGCATCTTTGGCATCTGTTCGACAAGGTGCGTGATCGCTCTACTTATTGATATTGGAAGTTGCGAAGTGTACGACCGTGAGGATACTTAATCCTCCGCCATGCATAACCTCGAGACTTTTCGCTCCCTTACTTATGCTCCTTCACCCGAGATCGAATACTCAAATGCCATCTCCTCCTATTCCAGCGATCCACCGAATTACGCATGAGGACTCACCCGCCCCAAATGGACGTCGAAATAGTGCTGAGTCCCGCCTCTCTCCATCACGGAACTCTCCTCTTCGGAGGTTCTGGCCTCTAGGTCGCACTCAATCGAGGGAGGAGCCCTTTCAAGCTCATGACCCCTACAAATTCCGCATTCATGTCTTATCGTGTTCATCCGAGGGAATGGAGCGCTCTCAAGCGCTCCTGTCTTCTTTTGCAATCCAGCTCAGAGAAATTGTCGTGCAAATATACCGACATTGCTTGTTACGCGTTCCATCTATGTACTTCACCCGGGTTTCACGGATATTCGAAGAGGCGGAAGTGTCACGACCGGATATTGAAAGGATGATACAGGGATGCGCTATGGGCTTGGATTTCCCTCACGAATGGGCACCTCCGCAAGTGAGCCCAGCGCTGAGTCGTTTCAAGGTATCTTGGGAGGACTTCATTGACAGCGTCATACGCGAGTGGAAGACGCTGAATGTCGTCTCGGCGCTATTGCTATCGTACGTCAAAAGGGTCACGCCCCGCGACTAAAAGTCTAACACGATGAATATTTAGAGCCATTCTCACGGTTTTCCAGATTGGCGACGCGGCGGTGCAGCCCATCATTCGATCAGCAGCGTTAATATCACTCATCTGTGCTTCTTGGGCACTCATATTTGGTGGCGTGTACATCATGCGTTTCTCAGCAATGCGCAGCATGTACAAAGCGTCCAGCTGGGCAAGAGTGAGCCTGCACCAGTCCTATAGCTTTCTGGTGCTAACGCACATCTTAGGAGGCCCAGCGGTCAAAGACCAGCATCTTTTGGAATGTTTGGGTGCTACTTTCTTTGCCAGCGGTCTGGGTGGCGTGGTCAATGATATCGTTTTTCGTTGCCATCATGTCCTTTGTCTGGACGACGGGAAGTAACAACGACAACCCACAAGCACCGCCCTCGAGAATTGAACTCGTCCCTCGGATCATCATCACCGCAATCTTCGTCCTTGGCCTCGTTTATTTTGGCCTCATCATTAACACATTTAAGCATTACGGTGACAAGCGACCGCGCATCGAAATGTCGCCACGAATGGGAGAAATACAATTGCCTGATCTGAGAACGATTCCAACTTCTGCAAATGACAATGCTCTGGATTTGACCGGTGTAGGAAACGGTGATGCCATGGAAGGCCTTGGGACCAGTGTCAGCTCTGCGAAAGACGATCTGGAGAAGGGTGTTACTGTACTGGATGAAAGGGGCCGGAGGGTTTCTCCAAGACTATAGTGTGGAGTTTGAACCATCGATACATACTACACCTTCAATATGGCATGTAGATGCGTTGTTCGTCATTAAAAATTTCTCGTAATTTATGCTGCTTATCTATTAATATCATTGGGGCAGGTGACAAGTCAGAAATGATCAATCTACCATACGCGTGCTAAAACTGCCACCAAATAATAATTGAGGAGTAAACAATGGAAGTTATCTACGATGTAGATTCCGTTCCGCCCACACTGGCTCATCTGCATCTAAGTGCCACATCGGTCCTTCTGGCATACCGAGGAAGTTTTGGACAGCATCCACGTCCTCCACCTCAGGTATTACAGGTCTGGGTCCGAGGTAATTCGACGCCAGTGATATAATCCAGTATGCCTTCTTCCGCGTCGGTAGACTTCGGTCGGGAATAAGACCGGCGTCTCTGACTTTCAGAGATGTGACACCGGTCTGTTCGTTAATGTATTTAGCGATGTTCGCGAATGTTTTAGGTAGATCGACAGTTTCAGGATCCCACCCTTGGCTAGTGTCCATGTACACTATGATCCCTTTCTCCTTGGCGTATGTCCTTGCCCAGTCATATGATACAGGGTAACCGAAATGAAAAACTGGTGGTTGACGGACACGTTTCTTCGTCGGAACAGGGTAAAGAAAAGGCGGTAGAACTTTGATGGGAAGGAGAGCAAAAGCAGCCTTAGCATCCTGTGAGGATGAGACGCAGAATTAGATACTACATAGAACAATAACTAAAATACACTGACCCTTAATCCTGCGTAAGTTTCTTCGGGAGGCGCAAACGCCTCAAAAGCACCATACTTTGACATACTTCTTAAGGATAATAATGTGGTTGTCTTTTTGAAAGACGAAGAAAGTAAGTAGGGGGAATCAAGGGAGAAGAACGAGAATAAGAGAGGAAAGACGAGTCTGCTCATAATATAATGTCACATTTATCCCGTGGTTCCGTGTGGTTGTGTGGTTGAACGGTATAGACAATAGGTTGAATAAACATTCACAAATAGTTATACACAGTGAAGTTCATCATCCTTTGTTCCAAGTCAACTCAGACACCTGCCAGTGTAAACCGGAAGACAAGAATTCTTGCGCCACCCGCGATTTCTAAGTTCTTTGTCTATATCGGCTCTAGTTCTTCGAGAATATCTTTAATTTGCACTATCCATTCGAGGGCTACAGCATGTCGACTAATAGACCTCAGCCAGAATTATATTGCGTTTAATGGCCAATGCTATACAAGTCGTTTTATGAAAGAACGGTAAAACATAATCAGTACCTCCCTCTATAATTAGGTCCACGATAGGGACCGTAGTCTGGAGGGGGCCGCGTTTGACGAGGCGGCGGTGGTGGCGAGCGGACACGAGAAGTAGACCCCGGAATCACCGCGTTCCGGAGCAGTTGCATAAGGTCGTCTGTCCGGAACACGGGACCATCAAACGTGTTCGGTGGCGGAAGTGAACCTACGAAGGTGCTGAGCACCTGTGGGACTGTCACTCGTGGATGTTCTTCGCGCTCAGGCGCCTGAGGGGCACGTCGGGGCGGGCTCCGTTCCCGATCTCGATTGTCATAGGCCGGACTTGCGAACCTTCTGTCACGCGAGGGGCCACCCCGCCTATCCCGGTCTCTTTCCCATTCCCTTTCGCGTTCGCGCACAGGCGGTGTGAGGTCGCGCTGCCGTTTGTGTGGTCCTTGTCCATAGTTGTGTCGACCAGGCGGTCTCTCGGGCGACTGCTGAGCTCTTCTTGCAGGCGATGCAGTAGCAGTAGCAGCCTGTGACGCTGCAGACACAACGCCTGCTGAGGAGGGTCCTGGCGCACCGATGTTGATGGTGGGAATAGTGTCTGTCCTAGACAACCCTATGGTGTGACGGGACAGTGCGAAGCCAAGGTCGCGGTTCGCGATACCATCTATATTCAGGAAAGAGTGTCGCTGAGCGAAGCGTTTGATAGGGGGATCTACAAAGAGTGAGATGAGGAAGGGAATGATCTGAAAATTGTAAACGAACCATTCGGGAACACCTCGGCCATGCGCTTTTCAAGCTTCAGAGCCGCTTCCAAGCTGCCGTACTGGTATTCGTATCGAGCCCATCGTTCCCAAAGAAGGCGTGCTTTTTCCGCCGGGAAGGTGCCTACTGCTCTTTCGAACAACGCTCGTGCGTCTAACGACAAAAGTGTTAGATAAGATTTACGCAGACATGAAAAGACACTTACTGTTCTCATCATTGACACTCAACAAGAAGTTCAGATACCTAATCACTAAGTCGATCTCGTCCGGGAATTTCGTGTGAGCGAGAGCGAGAATCTTGTTCGCGACAGGTAGTTGACCGGCAACATGGTACTCCATCATAGCTAAGAAAGGATTAAGAATGAAGAACGAAACAATTATGAGCACAGCTCACACACCAGCAGCTTCGAAGACTTCCCAAGGAGACCACTTGTCCTTGCGAGCGGCACTGAATACCTTTCGACTTGCGTCGACGCCTTCCGATCGCAAGGTGAAGCGTATGTACATGATCCAGACCAGGCCGTATTCTTGTTTCCGATCATGCAGTTCTCTCTCTTCAGACGTAGTATTTGATGAAGATGAAGAGGACGTTCTTTGCGTAACAAAGGATGCTTCTTTCATCAACCCAGTTGTCCCGTTCGAAGCTGAATGGTCTACTTGCATCGAATCATCCCCAGTACCCTCAGGATTCACTACCCCATTGTCAGAAGAAAAAGACTGTTGAGAAGCAGCTGTAATTTTGGCTTCCATGCCTTCTAGCTCTTTTTGTATTCCCTGCAGAAGTCGGTCAAACAAAGATCGAACTTCTCCATAATTCTTTGCGAGTTCATAATTTTCTGCAAGCGCGAAATTGAGGACAAAGCTAGAGGTTCGTGGTGTCAGGAGCAATCTTGGTGTAAAGTACCGTGTACGCACTTTGTAGGGTTTGCCTCAATCCCCGCTTTTAAAAGTGCGATTGCCTCGTCCTGCCGCCCCACATTCATCGTCCACGTATACGCCATGAACCAGATCTCGCTGAAGAACCGCATTCGAATGACAGCCTTTCGATACACTCCTTGTAATCTGGTGATCAACACGGTCTTGTCCTCGATCTCCAAGGGGTTGCTTTCCTCCCACTTCAGGTACTGCTTCCATGCTCCCACCAAGGCGCGGTCCTCGGGACTGAAGGTCGGCTTCCGGGGAAGATTGAATGACGGCCGACCGGAGCCCGAAGGAGGAGAAGGTAGAAGCGTCGCTAAGTGCTTGCGAAGGTCGCGCAGCTTGGAGCGCGCGGTGACAAATGCTGGCGTCAAGTCCTGCATGAACTTCTTGGCCTAGAGTGTGTGCGATGAGCTATCGTACGTTGCAGTCATCTGACGTGCTTCTCACTGTAATCCGATTCAAGCCATTCTCAAACGCCTCATAGTCCTTCCACAGGATTTCGACATTATCGAGGGGAATCTGGACGGCACGCTGATAGATTTTACGCAGGGCATCCATTTTCTGCTGCTCTTCCCAGGTCGTTGACGTCTGCGCACACAAATCAATTCAGTTTGGGTTCACGCATTTGATTGCATTCACTACCTCTCCAGACTTAACGAACTGTATGTACTCAGCCCAGATGTCCGCACTATCTTTGTCCTGGCCGACATGATTCAGTGCAAACTCATATGCTTTCCGCACAATGTCACGCGTTTGAGGTCCGGTGTTCACTCGTCTATGGAAAATTAGACATCGGATGTATGCATAAGGAAAGAAATGCTAGAACTGACCGAACGTAGACAAGGTAGAACTTCCATAGATCGACGGACGGCGATGCTCTTAAGAAACGCGCGAACAAGCTCTCGGCGAACGGGAAAAGCGATTGATTCGATAGAAAGTGATTTAGGTATGATATCTGCGCAGAGGACTATTGCAGCAAACGCGGTCCATGGACGGTTGGTTGATGCTGGGTGAATTGTACGACACAAGTAAAAATTGAACACGAACAGTGTTGGGATACTTTTCAAGCAACGCCTCATAAGCTTCCTTGATCTTCTCGTTGTCGCCTGACTCTTCTGCCTTGTCAACATACGCATTCCATGCTGCTTCGTCGTTGGGATTGTCTTCGACGCGTTGGCGCAACAATGTCCATTCAGATGTATGTTGAGGTTGCTGTGACATCTCTTGCTGGTCTTGTTCCATCTTGACGGTCCCTTCTTCAGCTTGCATCTGCACACTTGCGCTCATATCTTGTGTTTGAAGAAAGTGGTGGCCCTTCTCGACGCCAAAGGAGATGGTGGGCGTCGAGGTTCAAAATAACTGTTGCAACTCTAAAGTTCGGAAAACATTGATTTTACGCCCTTTTCAACTTGAATTGTTTTCTCGCAACACGCGACCCTGAATGGTTTTTTAGGGCTTGAGGAACGATGATGAGCTGTAAACAATAAAGCAAGACTGCGTTTCAGGCTTTCAAGATGGAGGCTAGAGACTAAAGGATGAAGTTAACTGCGTGCGATGTGCGTGGATGTTGTGTTTGTACCTTCAAAAACTAAAGTTCGGAAACAAATTCAAGTTGAAGTCACTCAGGGTCACACTGGCACTTGAACTTGAAATAGCACGGAGACTTGCTATCCTGTATGGAAACAGTATAGAACCGAAGGACCACAATATAAGACAACCACCACCCACCACCATCACCACCATGGACAAGTCGCTTTAGGACGATACATATCGGATCCGTTTTTTGAAAGCAACAACGTCCTAATTCAGAGTATGGAAGACCTGCACAACGACACCGGCCATCCCGCCACGCTCCCTGATGCCTTTGGCAAGTACACTGAATGGGCTGCGATAGCTGCGGACGAATCGGAATTGGAGCTGGAGGAGATGGATATCGAGGAGTTGCTGGGTAATGGTGAAGCTGGCGTGCAGCAGTGGAATGCCTCACACGAAGTGTACGTACGATAACTACTCTCTTGCGGCAGTCGGTCTTACTTGGATTCATGGGTAGATATGATGCTGCTAAACGAATGATCTT
Organism: Trichaptum fuscoviolaceum; assembly: GCA_910574455.1. NCBI lineage: Eukaryota > Fungi > Basidiomycota > Agaricomycetes > Hymenochaetales > Trichaptaceae > Trichaptum > Trichaptum fuscoviolaceum. The sequence continues at coordinate 1,128,951 of CAJSYZ010000003.1, read as the reverse complement.
CATCGCGGCGTTCAAAAGAGCGGCTCAAGTAATGATAGAGCAGGCCCTTACTCTTGATAGCCTCGAGTCAGAGCTGACCCGGGTAAAGCACGAAGCCCGACAGGACCACGATCAGCGCGAGAAGAAGCTACGTCTTGCTGAATCACAGGCTCGCTTATTTAGAGAGGAAGCGGACAAAAGTAGTGCTACTGTGGAACACTTACGCTCACAGGTCTCCTCTCTGTTAGCTGAAAGGCAAGGGTGGAGTCGCAACGATGCCGGAATCATTCTTCTCGATGACCACGAACAAATCGTCCAACGCCTCCAAGAAGAGTCCCGAAAACGAATCGATAGTGTCGAGGCTGAAAAGGGGCATATCGCCTTTCAGCTCAGCCGTGTCCGCCTTCAGCTCGCACAGTCGCAGAACCAACCAGCAGTAAAGGACTATCGAGAGGACCTCCTCGAAATCTTGGCAGAAAAGCTCAAAACTGCCCTTGCGAAAGACGAGGAACAGAGTACGAAATATATCATATCACCATGCTACACAAAGCTAATTATATATCAAGGTTATATCCACTTCCAGGAGATGGAGTCGGTTCGTAGGAAGTGTGGCTCATGGATACTTTCTAGACTGACACGATATCCTTTCAGGCTCTGGCTGTCGCGGAGAACAACTTGGCAATATGTAGGCAATATATGAATTCATAACATATCCTGCTTAACTTTTTGCAGTAAGAGAACGACTACAAGCCACTGACGCAGTAGGTTTCGCGTTTTAGTCTACCATGTCTGCTCTAACGATATTGAAAGGCCCGGGAGAATGCAGAGGAACACGCAGCTCGTTGTACGTTCTAACGTGAGCTGAAATTCCAATAGCTGATAATTAAAAACCACAGCCGCTTCCATGTACGAAAGACTTGAACAAGTGACTATCTCGTTATTCAACCTCGAAACCAATTTGTGTTAACAGTGATTCTTTTCTTTCTACTAGGCACACAATGAGGCTCAAGATCGGTTCGCAACACGTTGAGTATTCGGATACCTTTCCCGCCTCCGATGCTGACCCATAACGTAGTGGAGGAAGCGCACAAACGCCTAGTTGAAGCTGTATGGGCATACGTCTTACCCTACATGAAGAAATCTCACAATCCTTTAGACTGATGAGAACGTTATTTCTGACCTACGGAACGAAGCTGAAAGATGTTTGTGTGGCTATCTTCCATGTGTGGGCTACTAACAAAGCTGTTCGTCATAGTGAAAACCTCGCTTACCGAAGTCGAGATTGCACGGGACAGAAGTAAGTTCAGTATTCCATACGTGGATCCCCATAATTGATCTATTTCCAAAAGTTCTTTCTGAAAAGGAAAGCATGCAAAAACTGTCGAATGAAATCCAAGCCGTACGTCATCAGCAGTGTCATATTAGAAAGTCATTCATTACTTCTATAATAGGATCTTGAGATTAAGGCAAGAGAGCTGCAAGAACTGAAAGTGCATGTTGAGCTCTGTAAGATCTCTTAGTTCATGGCTTACAATCATACTAAGTGTTCTTCGCATTAGTGTCCGCAGATTTATCCGCAGTGAAGATAGAACGTGACTCTGGTGGGCATACTGAATCTCAAACCGAGCTTAAAAGCTGATTTACTTTGAAATTAAGCTCAAGCCGACGTTCGTTCTGTTAGTAACATTTGCTTTACTACAGCTACTTGACCTTAGTTAATAATTCTTCGCAACAGGCTGAATCAGCTCGCAAGAGTCTCGAACAGCAATTAGCGGAAGGTAGTTACCCATTGTCCTTCAAGGCGCTCCTATCTCAGTGAACTCGCTTTAGTGAAATCTCAAATCACCTCACTTGAGAAGGAGCGTGACGTTGGTGAGTGTCTCATATATTTTGATAAACTAGTAGGAATATATCACCGTTCAACTCTTGGTTGCAGTTTCCATGGATGCCGAACAACTCAAATCAGTGAGCGTAACGTAATGTAAGCTAGACAACGATTAACTCCACAACTTTTGTAGCTCTTAAACGAAGCTAATAAACGCGTGGCGGAAAGTACGTATAAAATGACATTAAACGACACGTACTAACCGAAGACTATAGGAGAAGAAGAACTTCGCTTAAACACTAATGTTTGTATCATTAGAAACGAGGATTGGAGATTTATCCTGATAAGAGTTCACAGGTCGTCAAGGAAGTTCAACTCAAAGTAGATCAAGGTAAGAACCGAAGTTATCAGTATGATCCAGAACACCGCCTGACTGTCGGGTTTCATCAGCACTGAAGGAAAACGAGAATCTACGAACGGTACGCACGATGAACTCCGAGCATCCCAACCTTTGACTCAGCTTTTGCAGGATTTGAGTAAAGAGAAAGCAGAACATGACGCGCGTAAGTTCATATCCATCTACATAAATGCTCTTCTCTAACTATGAATAAAGTGAAAGCCAATGCAATCACAGTAACTCAGGTAAGCGGGTGATGATGGATAGACGTTCACTCCGATTAACGCGCCATTTAGGCATACGTTTCTCTCCAGAATGAACATCAGGGTGGTACGTATTGTTTATGAATACTCAGAGATATCGATCGTTCAATTTATTTCTGAAGTGAGATTGGAAGCCAGTGAACTACGCAAGGTAAGAGTTTTCCGGCTCGTTGTAAACATGCACATATCTTGACAATGTGTCAGACGTTGGATGAGTTGCTTGTACAACATACGAAAGGTGCACAAATTTGACTTGACTGTACATGGCTTTATTACTCATCTCCTCCACAGCTACTGAAGAACATCGGCTAGAAACTGAAGGGATTCGGGCTGTAAGGCATTTAGGTCCTTACCATAGTAATCTAACGACTAAAGCCACCTACTCGGTTTGCACTTCTCTAGGAACTTCATAATTTGCGTAGTCGACATGTTCAAAGTGAGTACACGTTGTGGGTTGATGACCATAATACCCTTGTTAAGCTATAGCAAGGTATCGAGGACTTAGAAAAAACGAATAGAGTACGTGCATAATTTCAAACTTATTGCAGGAATCTGACTTTACTTGAAGGCGTTGACAAATGCCAAATCTGACCTTGCACGAGGTTAGCTTGTTCTTTTCAGTTCTTTGAGATAACGACTAACTTTTCCCCTAGCTACCTCAGGTAAAGATGGACTACAGAAAGTAAGTTTATCTGGAACAAATTCACGCAGCTTTTGCTTATGCATCATAGAGAGTGCGAGAGGCGGAGGAAAAGTCTCGAAAAGGTTTGTTATAGCAATTTCTCCGATGAATGACTTCGATCCTCTGATAACAATGGTTACACAGCAGCGGATGAGCTCCGAAAGCTGTCGAAGGTATTGTTACATTCTTCACACTACATGAACACATAAATCAACGGGTACCGTTAGGCTATCGAGGATTCCGAAAACCATCGTGATGAATGTATGTTATTCTAGTTGAGATACTCATACCTATGGAGGTCGTTGATGTGTTTATTTAGTGAGGAAGCAGTCGGAGACTCTTCGAGCCGTACGTGATTTCAGTCAAACAAATTTAGCCTTAATGGATCAACCTTTGCTGTAGGATCTAGAAGCGAGACAGTTGAATATTGAGAAACGTTCGTGTTCTGTCATTCTCTAGTTGTATAATTTTAACGCTATATCGTGTAGTGGAGAATGCTTTAAGCATCAAGCAGAAGGTATGCAAGATAGCTTTCAGTGCTACCCTTTTTGATTAAAGGCTGATTGGATCGTCTAGCAATATGAAAAGATGCAGGAAGAGAAGAACCTCGGTGCGTGAACACTTCCTCGTCAGCTTCTTCTTCTCTCTCACTCTCTCTGATGGCATCTGCAGTGAAAGAGGAATTGCGTCATGCCAATGCGGATCTGAGCGCGAAGGACAAACTCTTACTTGAATGTGAGTTCATGTGGAAGAGGATTGATGAAAAATTAATGAGAGAAACCATCGCAGCTTCTAATTCTTTGGAAGCAATGAAGAAGGTATTCAATAAATATTTCTTTATATGCATGACCTAATTTTGTGTTCGTTAGGAATTGGATCAGACCAAAACGTCATTGTCAGAAAGTAAGCTGTTTGATAACATGATCAGACATTGTCTGCTCTCTAACGTACAAACTACAAGACGTCGAGGTTCTTCGACAGGTAATGTGGGATTAAATTGGCCTGAAGTATTTAACTGACCACCGAAACGTAGACTCTTGCGAAATCCACAGCCGATAGAACAACCTGTGGGTACCTTTTTTGGCGAAAATTTAGAAGATAACTGACGTTGTCTGACATCTTTGTCCCAGATAACTCTGAGATTGATCAGGTCAAAAAGGGTTTGATGGAAGCCGTGAAACAATTTCATGAAGGTAGAAACTATTTAGTTTAATGAGTTATTTCTTATCGAGTACTGTGTAGCTATGAAGGAGAACGAGAAACTTCGCTTGGGCCTTGCGGATGCAGTGGCGAGTCAAGCAGGCGGTAAGCATTTCCGCCTCTTTATCAAACAAAGACCAACTCACCTTATGTGCTGAAGACGCACAAAAGGTACACACACGAGGGATAACAGCTCAAGTGTTTATCGCTAATTCCTCTTATAGATTCGAGAGGAGAGCGTCCAGAAGCAGCGCAAGCGTGAGCATTCTTGGGACCGGTGCTTGTTTTGTTAGCACTTATACTAATATCCTTAACAGTTCAAGACCAACTCGTAGTTGCAGAGGCTGTGAGTGCACCATACGGCTCTATTGTGTATCAACTCTGACCATGATCAATCATTTTCCGTAGCGATTGAAGTCCGCGGAGCAGCAGAATGAAAAACGTAAACTTATCCCTAACTACGCGTGAAAGTTGCAATTTAACAATATCTTTGTAGTACTTGCTGACCTCAGGAGCGAAAAATCCGTATGTCGTCTCAGATGCTGTGAAGTAACATTCTTCTAATTCAGAAGAAAGGCTCTACTCAGGGCTCAGGGGCTCATAGAACGGCAAGAAGCTGCCCGTCAACGCGTAAGAGCACCTGTGCCTTGAGTCTACTGATATATATACTAATCAGTCTGTAGATGGCAGCTATATACGGTCTCCCGACAAACTCACCACTGCATTCCCCAGATAGGCCGGTTCCCCATATGAGCTTTTCGGGTAGTACTCCTTCTTCTTCGCCGCCTGCTAACACAATACCTTTGAATGCACTTTCCACGGAAGGTGTGGATCGGCCATCGAAGCGGGCGAGATTTGCGCGAGCAACATGGCCAAGTATTGAATCTAGCACACCAACGACAGCCAGTCCCACAGCACAGCCCGGTCTCACGTTGCACCCAGCAACCGCGGATCGCTCAATGTTGAATAATTTGGAAGCTAGCTCCTCATCCCGCCCTGAGAATCTTGGCACATCAGCAGACACTGCCATACCTCTCGACTTTGACAATGACGTCGAAGAGGATCAAGGCAGTCCCTTCATAGACTTGACCGTCAGGGAACAAAGAGGTATGTTGTTTAGCGAGTGTTACATCAGCGAATGTGACTAACGACTACATCTTCAATCGCTATCAGCTGCTGAGTCACCAACAGCCCTTGAAAATCTGGATGCAGATGGTAAAACACAGAATTCAGGTGCAGCAAAGAGAAAACGTAAAGAGGGGAGAGTAACGCGGAGTGCTACATATCGCTCGCGACGGCGTAGAACGGGTACCAACGAAGACAAACTGCCTGAAGGTCAAACAGAAACTGACAATCCGCCAATTCTCATACTAAGAGAAAAATCCGTACCACCAATCGTCCAGGGATCTGAAGTAGCTGGATATAAGAGACCAACGTTGTTTGAGTCTTACCCCAATGACTTCACCCTTGGTCCTATTGTTTGGGCAGTCTGGGGCCGACTCGCGAGGTTAGCTTCTTGGAAAGAAACAGCCACCTCTCGGTTTCTGTGTGGATTTTGCAGGTATGTAAAGTCAATTAATGTCTTTCTTTACGATATTCTTACTCCTAGTCAGGCTCGAGGACAGCGTCAGAGACGGCGTTAAAAACTCTCCGCTTGATTTTGATCCCTTTTGGCATTCTGATACCTTTTGGAAGCACTGCATGGCCAAACATAAAAGTGCATTCCGCCACGATGCTGAACAACGAGTCATCGGATATCCTACCTTACTTGATGTGGGCCCTTTCTTGTTCTTATATTAAACAATATGCTGAATGGCAATTTAGCAATATCAGGGAAATCACGTCGAGAATAGGGAGTACGCAAGGATATTCGCGGAGTTTATGTCCTGGAAAGCACCCGATAAGGTTTACTTCATTTGTGGTCTTTGCTCGTGCGTACGGCTTTCTTAGAGCTTGGAATTGAGCGAAATGACGAATCATTTTTCCAGGCTTGAAAATGTTGTGAAGCACTCAAACGCTCGAAATGCGTTGGACTTCGATTCTTGGAAAGATCCGAACCATTTCTTTGCTCATTGTCGAACAGAACATGGTCCCTTCTGGGGCCCTGATGTGAGCAAGTCTGTTACTCTAGTTCCAGACTCCGTAGCGTCGATAGAATAGGATCACTTTTTGTTTGCTGTATTTTGACATTGCTTGTGTTCTTCTCTTTCAGTTTGCGAAAGCAACAGTTGTTACTTGATATTGTACTTTTAACTGTAATTATCTCAAATAACTACTTTACTATTCTAACGTAGTAAGACAATAACATAAGAGCCTGGGTAAGAGTGGTGATTTAACATACTCGCATGAGAACAATACAACATTACATATAGTAGAGTGAGGCCTATCAGAATTTTGATGAAGTGTGGATGAAGTAAGTATCTAAAGAACCGTAATTGTCAAACAATACTAGCTACAATACGTGCTACATAGTAAGATGCAGAATCATTCATTTCAGTAAAATTCATCGAGAGTATGGATGATAGCCATGACCGCGCTGGTTAGATCTCTGAGGACCAACCCCTGCGTGCGGTCCAGTAGGAGCACCACGAGGTCCTCGAGGGGCATTTACTGGCCCTCCACCCATCATAGCTCCCTGAGAGCCGCCTGCCATCCCGCCCCGACCCATTGGACCTGATGCACCCATGCCCATGCCCATTCCACCTGGCATGCCTCCACCCATACGGGACATGTTAGGTCCTCCACCAAAGCCTGCGCCAGCACCCATTCCTCCGCCGCCCATCATGCCCATGCCTCCCATACCACCCATACCGCCCATACCGCCCATACCGCCCATGCCGCCCATGCCAGCCGCACCTCCGAATTGTTGGAACATGCGAGTGTACAGTGCTGCGAGAGCTTGCGGATCAAACGGTGTATTACCCTGAGCTGGCGCAGGACTGGCACCAGTTGTAGTGGCCCCTTGAACGCTACCGCTGAAGTTATTGCTTGCCTGACCTTGAACACCATAGCCTTGTTTTTCGTACCCACCGCCATCGCCTCCATCACGTTGATGACGAGGCTGAGCGAGCTTTACGTCGATCTAACGATATCGATTAGCGCTGAAACGTCCTTCGAGACGAAAATAGCATACCAATTTTCCATCGATCTCGAGTTTCCCAAACCCAAGAATAGGATCAACGTTCGCATTCTCAAAGGAAACAAATCCGAAGCCTTTGCTTCTGCCGGTTTCACGGTCAAGCATGACTGTTGAATCTATGACCTTTCCGTATTGCGAGAAGAACTCTCGCATTGACTCAGAAGTCACTGTAGCAGCGAGGCCACCAATGAATAATTTCTGGGCACGCTGATGTTCTTGTCTTGGGATAGCTCGTTTAGGATCAATCTAAGTATAAGGTTACGATCTACCATTTAGTATTATGAACCGTAGAGATAAAGGTACTCTACTTGCAATTTTACCGTCGAGATAATGTTCTCGGACCATAACAGCATTCACAGACGCCGCGTCTTCGAAAGTCAAGAATGCAAAGCATCGAGACCGTCCAGTTCCATCTCTCATTATAGTACACGCTTCGACTTTTCCGAACTGTTCGAAGTACTTTCTAAGGCCCTCTACATAAACGAGTTTAGCGCTACCATTCTCGTACGATATATAAGAGAAATTATCTAGCTACCATCTGTAGTATCCCAGTTTAAACCGCCAATAAACATTTTCCTGAGCCAACGACATGAGTCTCTTGCTACTTTAACGTAGATGGTAGATGAAGGATAGAGTCTGCTGAGCAGACTTGTAATACGTGTCCACATCTAGCTAGCCTAGCCTAGAGTATTCCGAAGCTATGATGCTAGTACCACGCTCACAAAGTCTGCCGGCCAAGAAACGGAAAGAGTAACGCATTGTCCCGCCAACATCCTCTCGCAACCACAACGAGTTCCCACCGATGCCCAAGAGAAAGCCCACTCACCCTTCTTCCTTCATTTCCGACGGTCTCACATGGCGGTCAACTATTGACAAGGTAGGGTCCATTTGCTGCTGGTATGCATCATTGTGCAAAGACCGATAGGAGTCATTATTCCGCTGCGGATAATCCTGATTAGTAGAATTGTACGCTTGTATAGGCTGCGGAGCATTTTCATTAGATATGGACGATGGCGACTTGAGCTGCTCATAGACAGTCGCTGGCTTCGCTGGTGGAGGAGAAGGCTTTGATGAAGTTGACGATGCCAAATGTGCTATGGTAGGTATTGGTGCTGGAGGGGGCGACACCTCGCCACTCGGCTCGTCGTATTTTGTCGAGTCTTCTTTTGTCGATTCAGTGGGGACAACAAACTCATTGTCGTCACCATACAAGTCTACGCATTATGTAAGGAAGTCCGTCCATTATCTGTAACAAAAGACATACCGCCATAAAGATCTGCGTCGAGGTCCGTCATAGAGATGGTGGTGGTCAAAAGGAAAGGAAAGACCAGGCGGACAGCTTACCATTCGCGTCAAGTTATGTCTTGTTTGTTTTTTGTACTAATTTGGAAGCTGACCCGAACGAATATGCGCGGGTTCAACTCTTACTGTGACCTGAATCACCAAGTTCTCGACATAATTTGTAGCATTAACGACGTCGAAAAAACTAACTATGCCCATTCAAGCGGATGTCTACCCCAAAGCGTCAACATCTCTTCCTTTATTCTTTTCCTCTTTGGCGGACTTTGACGAGCATCTAACCAAACCGAAATTCGTGAATGCGCTCGATGGTATCTTGCCGTACACTCCAAGATGCAGGAACGAGCAAGCCAAGGGCAAATTACTGGTATCCAAGCAATAACATTGCAGACCTCTTTTTCGCTTACTACTTTCATCCAGGTCTGCCACGATTACAAGGTGAGCGCTAAACTGATATCAACTACATTTTCTGAATTTATTATTGCACAAAGGGCGGTTACACAGAGGGACCAGCCTCTATGTCGTATACATATAATTTCTGGGACGTATGCGATACCTTCATATAGTGAGAAATGCTCCTTGGCCTAATTGATCTGCTTTAATTAGGCGCTTGTAGTTTCTCGCATCAACGTGTCACGGTTCCTCCACCAGGTTGGATAAATGCTGCTCACCGACAGGGTGTAAAGATGCTAGGAGTACTGTACGCCCGTGCATAAAGAGACTCAACTAAGACCACTGACTCTTTGCAGCATTTTTGAGCATGAGCAATCCGTAGAAGAGAACCTCCGTCTCCTCTTAGGAAAGACGCCGACCGCCAGAACTAGCAGAGTCACCCAGATGCGAGCCGGCTCACTGCCAGTCTCCTCCTACTACGCTCGTGTACTAGCGGATCTCGCGCGAGACCGTGGATTTGATGGGTACCTTCTGAACTTTGAGTACAAGCTCCCAGGTGGTGCAGAGCAAGCAAGGGCCTTGGAAGCCTGGGTCAGTATCCTCAGACAAGAGCTTAAATCCAAGATTGGGGACCACGCGCAGGCGATGTGGTGAGGTGTCTCAACCAACGATTGACTTCGAATAGCACTGAACGCAAGAGTACAGGTACGACAGTATTGTTGTCACCGGTGCTTTAGCATGGCAAGACAGACTGAACAGTCGCAACCTACCGTTCTTCCTCGCCTCGGATACCTTTTTTACCAACTACACTTGGCCAAACATATACCCCCCAATGACCGCACAATACTTCTTAAGCCTTGATACATCGCTTTTCCGCGGCACGGAGAAGTCACTACAGGATATCTTCATTGGCGTAGACGTGTGGCCAGGGAGAAATTGTCATGGAGACGGCGGTTTTGGCGCCTACAAGGCGCTGGAACATATCGATCCGGAGTTCATGGGGCTCAGCGCTGCTGTATTCGGGCCAGCTTGGACCTGGGAGAGCGAAGAAAGCAAAGATGGGTGGAACTGGAACAAATGGTGGTCCTATGAGCGCAGGCTTTGGCTGGGCCCGGAGATCGAAGGCGAAAAGGTGGCCGTTTCAGCTACACAACAGCGCCGCGGGGAGCCCATCTGTACCCACGGAGACTTTAAACCACTGAGCTCCTTCTTCTCAAGCTTGCCTCCTCCGAACCCAAGTGCTCTGCCATTCTTCTCCTCATTTTGTCCTGGTATAGGATTTTCCTGGTTCATTCAAGGAAAAGAGGTATTACACAAAGATCGTGGCTGGACGGATGTCGACAAGCAGACGACACTTGGAGACCAACTCTGGCCACGGCCTAAGGTTCAATGGGAGGGTACAGTTATCGATGAACCTTTGCCAAGCGCATCTACCTCTCTCATATTTACCGACGCTTTCAACAGCGGGTCATCAGCCGTCATACGGTTATCCGGAAAGGACACATCAGCTGAAAGCTTCTTTCGTTGCTTCTGGATACCGGTACAGTCGCTCTCAGCATCACCGGGAACGGAATACGAGGCCCAGTTGATCTACAAAGCGTCCTGTGATACGGGAGAGATTGACATTGGCTTCTCGGTGAAGCTAGAGGGCAAAGAAATGGAGATTAGTCCTGTGGCGGATGGCTCCTCTGATAACTATGTTAATGAGTGGGGAAGGGCTACCATCCGGTTCACAGCGAAGGGCGAGGAGGACTCTCTTGTGCACGTCGGGATCGTGATCGGGGCGGCCCCGGAAGACCCGTCGTCACCCTACGAAATCAACATTCATTTGGGACAACTCAGCGTCTATCCTTCCAAGCCATCAGGCATTGTTCAGGATGAACCGCGCATTCTGTGGGTGGACTCTCAATCGGACGTGACACATTCCAATATCAAGACCATCACATGGGATACTTGCTTGCATTTCATGACGAACCCGACGCTCACTAACGCAGATATTGTGCCGGACAATCCACAACCAGCATGGCAGCTTGATCGCTCGCAACATCGCTTTCTTTATTTTAACATCTATCTCCAACCGCAGAGTTCTAATAGCGGCGCATTTCCGAGCGAGGATGCCCAGTTTATTGGTACGACTGGAAATGACGGACTTAGGCAGTCTTTCACGTTTGATCGAAGCTCGTTACCCGAGGCGCTTAAAGGTCCTTTCCGCGCATACGTCCAGGGTGTCACAGACTGCGGAAAAGTCATGCCTTGGGAGCATTGCGCATTTGTGGATTCGGACTAAACCTCAATCTAGTGCACAGTCGGCTGTGTACGATGTATTTGTATAGCACTCCTGGACTATTCCTCTCTTTACATTCGATCAGCTGTAAGAGCTTAAGTCAATACCACTGAGATACAAGTTCATTGTCTTGAACCACTGGTATGTTTAATTCGCGAGTAACAGCCAACGGATGATCGCATACTAAGAAATAATGTCACTCGTCCCGGTATTACTATTAGTGCTAGATATGCAGCCCATCACGATTTATGACTTTATGAGATGTGTGGTCGACTTTTCATGTAACTTTGACTCTCTTTGTTCTTTGTGGAGTCAAAACAAAGCGCGGACAAGCCAATGCGTGGTTATACAGAGGACAAAGCGGAACCAGATTAATTGAAAGCAAGTCAAAGTGCATGTCTAAGGACATAATATGAGTGGTGCAGCGCTTTGCATCTAAAACCACAGCTAGTAGAGATGCATGTACATAAACCAGGTTGAAAGATCCTAAGACAAAAAAAGAGAGCGAATCTCGCAATACCTCATATCCGCTACTGAGCTCCTCACCGTAGAAAACATGTCTTCCAGTCTGCTAAAGCACAAGCAACTCGAAGCATTCGGTCCTCCTACAAATGGCAGCTATGAAGGAATAAAGGTAAAGAATCGAATTTCATGAACCAGAGATTGGTCGCTGAAAAGTCATTTCTTCGCCAGGATATGAAAGCTGCCCTCCAGTTATTGCCTTTGCGGAGCCTTCCTGCATTCCTTTGTCCTCGGACCGGAAGCGGTCGACAGCCTCCAGTTATGCGACTCGGATACCCAGTGCCGTACTCCTGGGTAGAGATATATGCAGAGGAGAATGATCTCCTGGCGTATGAAAATTATCCAGACTGCGGCATCTGCGGAGCTATCAATATGTCTAAAACCATCGCAAACATCATTCATCACATCAACGAAAAAGCAGACCTCACATCGTACAAGGTCGCGGACGCGTCCATATATCGAATTAATTGTGTTCGGAAGTTGAAAGAGCCTTTCATCTTCATCGGTATAGCTTCCAACTTTCTAGATTGCAAGCCATGTAGTTTCCCTTCTAAGGCGGAGATCGAGAGGTTAAAGAGATTCCTACGGATGGAGGAGGAGCCCATGTGGTATTTGGATGCTAAGGAGTTTCTGTGGGCGGATAGAAAGCTTTGCTATCGTTGAAAGTACTCTTCCTAGCATGATGCATAGTATCTCATTTTGAATGAAGTGCGAGAACCTTTCACGAAATGTTTTAGGACTTGCTTCTTTGTGGTGTTAATACTGTAGCTTCTCGGATGTTGTAAGTTAGTGAGCGGTCTGCAAATCATGAAACGGGACAGCATCATATTCGGAGGAAGAGCTCATTTACTCACTACTATTTCTTCGCTATAGTATCTCAAGAAGTGGAGGTTGAAGCCGTCACTGGCGGGAGACTGAGCCATCACTGACATCACGTGTACACGCGTTGTTTGCGCGCAATCAACAACGCGTTTCAGGCCTATTGTCTTCGACGCCGGATAATACCTAACCACTCTGCCTTACTGTCCACCAGGACAACCACACAGCTATGGCTTATAAGCTCGCTAATCCGCCGCCGCCGCCACCTTCTGCTCGAGCTTTTACTACCTTGTCAACTTCGCCTCCTTCGTCGCCCGCATCTTCACGCAATTCAACCCTCGGTCGGTCCTCTGTGCACACCACTCTGTCAACTGCACCCACCACAGCACTCTCATCGCCAATGAAAAGCGAAACGTTTGAGGTGACAAAAACTCATGTCGACGAAGAGGAAGCGAGCGAGCGGTATCCGACTGCGACGTTAGACGTGGAGAGGATCACAGATGTCATGGCTGCGCGTCTTACGATTTGCTTGCTGGGCCATGTGCTGTATCTAAAGGGCCAGATACCTTTGTATGTTGACATCCGACTGTACTCAAAGCATTATGAGCTCATCCTTTCACTTTAGCCCGATAGCGCAGCTTCTTAAGATGTCATTATCGAGAAGGGTGAGTGTCCGATATGCCGTTTCAGAATGAAAACTGACGTTAGCTCAGAGCGATCCAAAGACTGCGAAGAAGCACGATGCTTTGCTGTCTTCCTTCGATGTTCTCTCCTCGCACTTAGGGTCAACCTTCACCGCCTTGTCTACAGCTCTCGCACTGGGCCGCAGATGCCGTTCGAAGGGAGAAAGCTGGTCGTCTGGTGCAGGCGAAAACTACACCCCGTTCGCCGTATCGCAGGGCTGTATGGCACCCGAAGAAAAGGTTCATATTGCGTTCGTCATCGGTCCGAGCGTCACTTCCACCTCCGCTGCGCGTGCAAGAGTGGTCTTCGAGATATGCGGCCTCCAAGTGAAAGTCTGGGGGGAGTGTACTAGCTTACCCTCAAGACCTCGGCTGTCTCTCGAGGGGAGGGCGGGTAGAGTGCTAGCGGAAATTGGCGAACGGAGAGGAAGTGATCAGGAGGAGGAAGATAGTGATCAGGAGGAGGAGGATAGTGACCATGAGGATGAGGAAGAGGTTCAGGAGGAGGACATTGAAAGTAATGAAGAAAGCGTTCCAGAATCCGACTCATCTGATGCATCATTTGAAGATGATGAGGATGAGGAAGATTTCGACACCGAGGAGGTTCTGCGAAATGCTGAGAGGCTTCTCTCGCGGACTCTCGCAGTAGCAAATGCGGACTCGGAGCTTGGGATGGCTGCTGAACTACGTGAGCCGTCATTGTTCTTATCTCTGCTGAATATTCGCTCATAGCGATCTCACAGAACCCTCACAAACGCATGTCCTGCTGCGGGCTCCACGCCGATTCACCCATCCCTCTTGGGTTCCTCGTCAAGCACTCTCGCGCGACATGGATAAATTCCTATCCGCCTTTGACGCTTCTCAGCCAGATCCTAAAAATGACACCAAAAAGACCAGTCAATTCAAGGTCAAGACCGAGTGCGTGCGGTTGCGCTGCAATGCTTCCTTTGACGTCGAGGAAGTTGGAGACAGTAAAGTCGAGGATGAAGACGGACAGATGATTTGGTGGACATGGGACGGAAAACTGGAAGGATTCTCGGATTTCTAGGAACGGACATAAACACTGCAATCTCTTAAATTATTTCATGCATTGATAGTAACAACAATCTGTTGTAGCATTAGAAGGCAATATTGGAGCATCTTGGCACGTTTCTCTGAGTACTGGCACTTCGCTGTCGATTTCTGTAAGATGCTCTATTCTATGTGCTCAAGTTGAGGTGATCTATCAACGGAGAGGTGTAGCAAATTAACTATAGAAATTGAAGTCCTCACTACAGGTATAGTATTCAAAGTCGAAACAGCTTTCAGACCAGCTCGACGATGAGTGAAAATACTAGCCATTCAACAATTCTGCTTTATAATCTCAGGTAAACTCTTTGACCGTCGAGAAATCACTGAAGGCAGACTTCGTCATTCGACATCTTCGCTCCACCGATCTTGGATCGCCGAGCACACCGTAGCTCGTCCAGATCACAATATTAAGCATGTTGTTCGGCGCAAACTCAGAGAGTGAGTACTATAAAGGACTGGTATGCTGGTAGTCGAAGCCCCCCCACTTCCTCTTGACCTCCCACCATCACCAACCCTTAGCCATCCACACCAGCAGCCGGATATGCCAGATCCGATCTGACCTTTCGCCAGCTCGAAATTTAGAGTGAGTAAAGTGTTTTGCATAAATGTCGCGAGTGCCAGAGTTGACACACCGGCGTGTCCAAGAGTTTAAGTTTCTGCCTTGAAACGCCCCCGAAATCCCACGGTCACGGAAACACGGCGGTTACTAGGCAACGAAGAGCCGGCCCTAATTTGGGACTGCTAATTTGAGCTCGGGGAGTAAACGAGATGGGAAGATACTTACACTCAGCTTTCACCACTTGCTTCCAATAAATGTTCGTACATCTTCTTACACTCTTGCGCATTTAGCGAACTAACAATTATCTTATAGATTTGAGCGCCGGACATAAAGACGCCCACTCAAAACGTTGTGGCGAGCGTGTGTTCAAACCTTGCCTCGAGCCCCAACCTCTAAACTACTGCGGTTGCTATTATCTGCGGCTGCTATTATTCTTGGATTAGACCGACGCTGGGGGACAATGACCTCTGTGCTTGTTCAGCCGGAAAGAGACGCGGATCATCGACTAAGTAAAGGTGCGTGGTCCTTTGTCAACCACCTATACTATTGCTTATGCTGCATAAAAGACCTACCACATCTTTCTCTTACACTCGACTCCCCAGCCAGCGCATCTCCTTTCCCATCACCATCCTCGTCTTTTGTCCCCCCTCCAACGCTCGAACCCCGCGAATTCGCAGCCAAGCTCCATCACCTCCCAAAGAAATCCTCGATGACCGCAGCATCCACAGTAAACTCGGGCGTCAACGGCCACGCGCAGCCGGCTGCCCTCCGTGATTCCACAAATGTCTCGAACCCTACCACTCCGACGCCCGGGTCGAAACCTGACCGCCCACCATCACCATCGACGCCCAAGGTAAACGGGGCGTCTCTCCCCGCTCACCCAAGAATCAACACCGAGCTGAAGGACAAGGAGCAAGAACCTGAAGCGCCAGTAACCCCACGCCGCATGAAGCACACATCGCTCAGCTCCTCTCGCCCCGCTCCCCCATCACCCAGCGTGTCAAGACGCGCATCAGGAGCGCCGTCCTCTCGCCCCGTATCTCGTGCACCATCGATGTCAGCACGCCGTGCTTCCCGCCTTTCGACAGCGTCTCGTTTGTCGCAAGTAGTGTCGTCACCCGTGCAACCCAGGCCATCTCCGCCACCTGTCAAAGTCAGGGACTTCGCCTATGATGCAGAGGACCCACGCCATACCGGCCAAGGGCCAGACGCACCGCGGCTCAGCATCATCTCAACGGCCTCAGACGCGTCAGACAGCCGGCGGAATAGCGGCTGGGCCTCATTCCGGTGGCCGCAGGGCAAGTTTTGGCCTTTTGGTGGTTCAGGCGGCAGTGGAAGTCGCACGCCAGAAGCTATGCCGAGCCGAAGTGATTTCGAACGAAATTTCGACATGTCCAGCCCCGCAGATGAGTCGACGTCGTTTAATTACGAGGATCAGTACGAAGAGGACGAATACGCTGAGGGCGAGGAGCCGCCTTTGTTGCCTGGGCTGTACCGCGCAGCTTACGCATTCGAGCCGGAAGGAACAGCGGAGATGGCGCTACAAGAAGACCAAATCGTGCGTGTCGTTGGCAGGGGTGGAGGCGTAGGATGGGCGGTTGTTGTAAAAGAGGATTCAGGTGGCGGAGGCGAGGTGCAGCATGCGCTTGTTCCCGAAGGCTATCTGGAGCTGGTATCGTTGGATGAGCCAACAACGGAAGATGCTTGAGTTGTGCCATCCCCGCATTGGTTGGTGACTTCTTGGTGATTACTGGACTATTCCTCCGGCTCTTTCACTTCATTCTCTTTACATTTATGGAGCTCACCTTCATCCACTCAATATTATTTAACCTCCACATCCACACGCATGTGCGTGTCCGCTATTCTTCTGACTAGTTTCCCTATCTGTCATGATACTTTCTTTTCATTGTTACTACGATCCATCATATACTTGTTCATGTCGTTTCCTCCTACTAACTCTCGCCTCTGTGTCTTACATGTGTAGCAGATATGCGAATAACTGTGCTCTGATCGATTGTAGTAATCAATGTCTTGTTTCTATGTTCATGCGCGATCCATGGAACGATTGACCTCTTTCAAGAGATGAGCAGCTATCACCTTAGAGCTAAGTATTAGTCGAAAGAATTGGTACAGTATCTCCGACTACTATCCGTAGCCTTCCGCTGTCACGTATTAGTCATCAAAAGTCACAGGTACGTGTCATGAACCAGGAAATGAGCGAATAACTCAAACTTCAACCGCGACGTGGCCAACGTTCCACTCTCTCCTCCTCCCACTTCATCCTGTCGCCTGTAATGCTTTTAATTTGAACGATGCACATCCTACCAACCTGCCTGTCTCTTTTAATTGCTGCAGCATTTGCAGTAGGACAATCTAGTTCAGGTTCAGCTTTATACCCGCCTGGTTTACAACCTTTAATAGACAAAGCAAACGTTTACTTGTCTACCGGAAAATTCAACGATGCGATTAGAACTTATACAGAGGCTATAGGTGTGTCGCTCGCTCCTGTTAATGTCAAAGGCGTTCCTTATGTGTTATGCATTCTACAGAGCAATCTCCAGCGGACTATTTACTCTATTATAAGCGAGCGACAGCGTACTATTCGCTTAGCCGGCACCCGAATGCACTGCAGGACTTTGACAAGGTCCTGGAGATCACGGGCGGCACTTTCGACCGCGCGTTGCTCATGAAAGGCCGCATCCACGCACGAGAGGGCAACTGGGCCGCCGCGCGGGACATGCTCAAGCGGTACACCACACGGGTCAAAGGCGACACCGCGGCGGGCGACCTGCTGTTCGAGGTGACCGAGGGCGAAGGCGCGGGCAAGAAGGCCGCGCAGAGCAAGCGCGCGGGACTGCACCAGGTGTGCGTGGAGGCGGCGACTGAGGCGCTCAAGGTCGCGACGCACGCGCCCGAGTTGCGCCAGCTCCGCGCGGACTGCGCGCTCGAAAGCGGCGACGTGCAGCAAGCGGTCGGGGATCTGATCCGTCTGACGCACCTCACGTCGCCCTCGACGCCGCTCCTCCTGCGGATCGCGCAGCTCTCGTACTTCCTGTTGCCCGAGTCGACGCAGGCGCCGACGACGCTGAAGCAGTGTCTCCATTTCGACCCCGACTCGCGACCGTGTGCGAAGCTGCATCGGAGGATAAAGGCGTTCGATAAGGCGTTTGCAAAGCTGGACAAGCTCCGGGAGGCGAACGACTGGCGTGGCGTCGTGTCGCATCTCTATGGTACCTCGAGCAAGGAGTCACCCCTCGGTACGGGCTTCGCGGACGAGTTCGAGACCGAGCTGCGCACAGTCGCGGAGCAGCTCAATTTACCGTCTTCAGTTTCCCCGTCTAGGCAGAGTGAGCGCCGGAGGGAGATCTTCCGAGGGCTTTGCCAAGCATACGTGAAAACCGACCAACCGAAACGCGCGGAGTTCTGGTGCGAGGAGTTGCTGCGGTTCGAGGGGAATTCCGAGGATGTCGACGGCCTGGTGGGGCGTGGGGAGTCATTGCTAGCGAAAGAACAGTACGAGGAGGCTGTACGTGTGTTCGACAGAGCATTCGAGCTGAGCGGTCGATCGAGTCAGGATGTAAGTGGCAATTGCTCATACCATAGTCATGCGCTAAAATTGGCTTATTGTTCTGCAGATTGCACAGCGCCTGCAAAAGGCACAACGGCTCCTCAAGCAATCGCGATCGAAAGACTACTATAAGGTTCTCGGCGTTGCGAGAGATGCGGATGACCGAACAATCAAGAAGGCATAGTAAGTCAAGATCATGCTGCTCGATCGTGACTTTGTTTACTGATACTGAACATTGCTCAGCCGAAAGATGGCGAAGGTCATGCATCCTGACAAGGGTGGCTCAGAAGAGAAGATGGCTGCCGTCAACGAGGCGTACGAAGTGCTGTCCAATCCAGGTATGCGCCGTGTCTCCCTCTTCTTCTCTTTCAACCCCTCGCTCACGGGATATATAAATTTCACAGAACTTAGACAACGATTCGACAACGGCGACGACCCGAACGATCCCACCGCGCAGTCCGGCGGGCATCCCTTCCAGCAAGGCGGCGGCCACCCGTTCATGCAGTTCTTCCAGGGCGGGAACGGCGGCTTCTCGCAAGGCCAGGGATTCTCATACCACTTCCGAAGTGGCGGTGGCCAAGGGCGCGGCGGGCCCTTCTGAGATCGGTTCGGTTGTTTCAGGCGGGGCAAGACCGCGCTGGGGACAATTGAGGAGGTATGCGTCGCTGTAACATTAGTACGATCATGTCCAATCTGTTGGGAGATTTTTTATTGCATAGTTTTTTTCTTCCTCTTCTTTCTCATCAATTTTGTCCAGAGACACCGCGATCCATGGATTTGTACGCTCCTTGTCTTATCTTTTATCCGCGAATCAATCAATTGTACGATTTCGGTGCTTCAGTCTGGTTTGCACTCTTCGTACGACCTATTCGCCATGGTCGTCAAATCATCTCGTTTAACGCCACTTCGTCAATGCTCACTTCCATTCAGGATTCAAATGCATCACTGGCAATCCTTGGACTAAACGAAAAATGCGTTATACCTTTTTGCATCATGGGATGCGAGTTGAGGCATTCTACTCGGGTAGCTACCCTTTCCCCGCTCTCTGCCGGACGGCGTCGACCGCGGACACCTTGCTTCGATTCAGGCAGCGTATTGGTTGGCTGTTCATACATTCAATCTTCTCCCGTTCTCTTCGCTTCAGATGATCGACAGGCGAAAGGACAACGCCGATGTACATAGGTTGTTGGTGATGATGCTGATACAGGGCTGTGCCACCGCCAGACACCAGAGAATCGAAACCTCATAATCGCTTACACCAACTCGCCGCAGTGGCAGCCGCAGCCGGTGCCGTTGCTTGGGCGATCATTCATCATTGTCTTTACAGCCTCAACCTCTTGATTGAATGCATGCACATTTGTGCTTAATTCCGATGTACCACTGGTGCTGCGTCTTCCGAGCCCCACGTCGTCACTAGACAATGATATAATATATATGATCGATCATGATATTGGGTCGGTGCAGGACAATCATAATCGACTCGCTTGAAGTCCGGCAAACCAGCCAGCCAGTGTCAATGGCCCGGGAACGCCTTGGTATCTCCGGCGGCGTCCTCCAGTGCTTTGCTT
Source organism: Trichaptum fuscoviolaceum (assembly GCA_910574455.1). Taxonomy (NCBI): domain Eukaryota; kingdom Fungi; phylum Basidiomycota; class Agaricomycetes; order Hymenochaetales; family Trichaptaceae; genus Trichaptum; species Trichaptum fuscoviolaceum. The sequence goes on along the minus strand of CAJSYZ010000003.1, from coordinate 1,108,700 downwards.
TGCCGTAAACCATTGTGCAAATTTGTGGTTTACTGTCAGGAACGCGTACTACGGGCTGACCATGCGCGCGTAAGCATCCTACTGACCGATGATGTATCTGACCGGCGGAGAAAATATCTACTAAATAGATAAATGAGTGCCCGGATCTTGGGTACATACAGTAGACATGAAATTCAGCCTGGATTCCATTTTTTCCCTCCACCAGTATAAATCTATGTATTACTCGGGCTGAGTAAGGATCTATACATTATAGCACGAACTGTTATATACAGAACAACCAAGAGCTAAGAGATACAGCGTTTTACGGTAATGAGTAAATTATCTACGTTTTAAAACATGCATGTACGATGGGGGATGTTAGTGAAGTACAATTATAGACTACTTTGTGTTCGTGTGGGAGATCAAGTCCGAGTCCGATCTAGAAAATGCAATGCAAGATGTAGCGTTGAAGTAGATTAATAATGTATAAAGATGAGGATTATGAAGTTCGATGAGACTATAAGTTGTGCCGTTTAATGTGGCGCATGATAGTGAAAGACGCGACGAGCTCTGTATTGAAAGGAGAAGTTCTATTAGTGAAAAGAAGCTTTCATAAGACTGTATAGAGGAAGGCTGACCGATCGATACATGACCATACGCTTCGTATATGGTCAGCATATTGCCTGAAGAATTGTGATAGCTTGGTTCTTCTGGGACCTTGAGCTTGTACTCCGCTGCCAGATAGCCGCTATCGGTAGTACACTAGTGCGCAGAAGATTTATTAAATGGAATGTAAGAGCGAAAAACGGAGCGTGAAAAAAGAACGCACAGTCCATTCGTGTTCGTCAGTACCCGTGTACGACCAAATATAGTCCTGCCCGTCCGAGCAGCGGAACTTCCGCTCGAAGGCCCTGCACAGTTTTAATCGCGAAGGATCACAATGTACCGGGTATGAAGACGCGAGAAGCCGTCAGCAAATGGAACACACACACAAGAAAAGTGTATAGATCTGCGTACCGTCCAAGCGCCATGCTCTTCCTCATCCAATTGCTCATCGGCAACGCCGCCGCGCGCTCGACAAACAGAACAGTGCCCAGCTCCCCTCTCGGGCCAAAGTCGAGCATGACCGCTGGGCTGCGGCCCGGGTACGCGGTCGAGAAGCGGTGCGCGGAGGTGCGCGAGCCGAGCTCGAAGATGCGGACGGTCGACGCGCCCGGGGCGCGGCCGGCGCCCCCCACCACGCAGTTCACGCCGTAGAAGAGCCGGTCGTTGAGGTCGTCGTATTCGGTGTTGAAGAAGTCGCCTGTACGGTCTTCAAGAAAGAAGGGCATGCCGTAGTTCGTCATCGTGATTCGAGTGTAGTTGCTTAGTTTAGGTCAAAGACTGTGAGTGTGGATGTAAAGCGAGAGTGAAGAAAGAGGGGGGTGTTTCAAAGAGCGAAGGACCCTTCAGTGGGGTGGTTATATAGACACTGAGCAGCTAAGCTAGTGTCAAGAGCGTCGTCCAGCGCTCAAGCGGTAGCCGAAGATCTGAATTAGAATCGGGTCGTCGAGCGGACGAGAGGGAGGATGGTGGGTGGCTCAAATGAGCGTAGGAATGAGAGATCGAAAAAAAAGCTGGATCTACCTGCATCTCAGAGAGCAGTCATTTATCGCCGAAAGACCAGGCTATCTGGATTAAGGCAAGCGCGGCACACTCAGTGCAACTCAATTGACCACCCAATGCCGGAAGCCAGCCGGAGTCGGGTGCTCCCGTGCAACATAAGTTTCAGATGTTTCAAGTTGTATCTCTGTATCCGCACCGCTCTCTTGGTGAACAGGGCGGCCCTCTGTAGAGGTAATTGTGCCGTAATGACAAGCGCCAATGTACATACCTTGAATACTCAAGCGAGAGTCCAATATCCCTTAGTTGAACCTGCTAAAAAAACACATAGAGGATCTGTGAGGTGATCGACCTTTGGGTGCCTGAAACACGTACTATGACGAACAGAAAAATCCGTAGGAATATAAGGAAAGTCCGGAAAGTCATGAAGTATACCACCCTGTCATTTCGGCTGAGACGATGAAGAGAATGCAACCGCTGTGGCGTTGCAGTTCATAATCCAGCTCCAGTTTATCGAAAGCGCTCTTGACGTACAGTATGTGTTATGTGGCCGACGCGGAAGCCGGCCCAGTCAATCGGGGCTATGTAGCAACTCCAAACTGTAGGCAACTCGCCAAAGCTTACGCATCCTTTCTATGAACACACTGACCCTGTCAAGTCGGAAGCCTAAACCTTATCGAAACCGTTTACTAGCATGTATCTCTTTGATTCGTCAATGGTTAACTTGAAAGGGACGCGTGCATTTGCCAGTGTGCTTCTATGAAATATTCTGCGATGCTCAGGCTGAATCAGTTCCGACTAATGGGGACCTCTTCTAAGAGTAACGTTGGGCTTACACCATGAATTCATCGCTGATCATATTGCTCGATCCACAGCAGACAACCTGAAGCGTCGGGGCTCGCGGTCTGGTATCTGGTATGGAGAATTCCTTGCGGGCTGTCCGAGCTACCGAGAGCGAATGGTTACCTACCGATCGTCTCTAGTTCATGCCCCGCGCATGCATTGCGAAAATGCGAGTTCATAACGCCGTATCTCGCTCCGCTCGAATGCTACATGGCCCGGGCGAGATCGAGAATATCCTGAAACATTCAGATCTGGTGTAACGACCGCAGTACTCGCTTTGTGGGAGGAGACGAGAGAGCACAGTAATGCCAGTGGGTCGTACATGTTTTTGTTTGCCGAGATGATCTAGGTCTAATAAAATTGCTGGAAAGAGGCCGATATTGTCGATTGCCGAGCTAGATTTCGGCTTAGTACTATTGTTCGGCTCGTCCGTATCGATTCGTGTTAGTCCAGGGCAAGTTCTGAATGGGATAATGTACTAACCGGGACTATCCTGCCTGACATTCGTTTGTGCGTTGAGCGTTCATCTAAAGCACGTAGACAGGTTTCAGGCAAGTGAAGCATTCGCGAGTTTCTCTGGAGTTTTAATCTTGTTTAGCACCTTTGCGCGTCATTACAAGTGATAAATCACGATGCAGAGGCGGGACACTACCCCGAGATATATTTAACAAAGTTTAATGACTGTTAGACCTTTAAACAAGAATTGAGTCTTTCTGTGTTTGTTTGGCGCATCGACAGGAGTTGATGAGTCCGTGAAGAATGTTTTGTCAGAGTCCGGTGAACGAAGATTACTTGCTAACCAGCTTGAGAAATTTGCCTAACGTACAGACGTGTCTGTAGATTAGTGAGTGCTCTAAAACAAATATGAGAGTACATACCTATTTGATGAATTCCGCAGCCCGCACGACAATATAATCAAAGGATTGATAAAAGCTCAACATGTAAAAAAAATTGCCCCTCTAAATTACAACACTCGCCGAGTCTCCCCTCACTTCACCAATTGCAAGAACATATTTGGTATAAGTTAATATACCTATGATGTCTCTAGAGTAGCTTGCGTTCCCATGAAAGGGATGCTTAGGCTCAAATGCGTTTTGTTGCGACATTCCAGAGTCGTAGGAAAGACGGCAGACCGTGATAGCCTGAAACATATGTTCAAATCATCATAGCAACTGGAACAACTTGAGCGTATAACCATGCCGATGATGCATACGATGATAATGAATAAATCGGTAAACTTGAAGCACGAGGCATTCTAACAAGTAATGTCATAGTTTCGACAGTGAATGTTAACGCCTGCCTACCGCCGAATAGCCCGGTCGACTTCGCTTGCTGAAGAAAATGGGCGATTAAACTCCATAGAGACACGGTGATGAAGTAGGTATTCTGTGTCAGAGCACAATGGTCATGAGTAATAGCATAAAATCTATTGGCGAAAGACAATGAGCTACCGATGATATAAGTGAAGAATTTAAATGAAGTACGGCACCAATGTAACCAACATTACACACAACAACGTGATAGCACTTAAACTATACTTTTGAGTACACAGCCTAACGCTTTCTCGGTAAATCCTCCTCTTAGATCCATTTCCCGCCATCGAACCCTCCATCCTCGGTAAACATTCGTGTGCTCGTTTTGGGGTCAAGGAAAAGCTCGGTCATCACACCAATATCCTCCAGCTCAATTTGCTGGCGTCCGTTGAGCGTAGCAGCAGTTGAAGCTGGTGTTAATATATGCAATGCATAACTAGGAAAGCCTTGTCAGAAGGTCCCATATCTTGGTTATAATGCAGACATTACCGTAATGATGCCTTTTCACCCTCTATTGCAAGCCGCTCTAACACTCCTGGTCCCAGTTTCAGACCCTCTGTGTTCGCGCGTACCTGCAGCACACTTGCAATCTGCTCCCGATTGTACGTCTCGGTCTTCACAATAAGAAAGCTACATTCGAGTGTTCGATTAGTTCTTTCGCTTCAATCCATGGCAGACGAACCGGTCAAGCAGATCGACGGGGATCCCGTGCGGCGCGCGGAGATCTGTTGTCCCGCGGACGAGCGTCCTACCTCGGTTTGTTGCGAGGACAACCGTAGGCGACATCGGCGACTCAAGCAACACGTTGAGGAAGGTGAAACATTCAATATCCAACATGTGGACCTTTAGCGAAGAACGAAGTTTAGCCACAGATTTTTTACAGACGCCCAGGCACAACTTGAACGCACCTCGTCGATGAACACGACACCCGGCACGATCTCCGCTACACCCTGGTCCACGTAGCCCTTCACGACCTTGTCAACCTCGCGACGGAGCTTCTCAGTGACTTCCGTTCGCCCGCTCCGGACGAGACTGCCCATCACACTCATGATGTCTTGCCCGCCCTGTGGTCTCGCGTTAGCCGCGTCAAGGTCGCCGAGTGTCACGTCCTGCACAAGCTGTTTTCGTTTGTGTACGTCTCCCTTCGGTAAAGGCACGTAGGTCTCAGACTCGAGATCGTATGAGGATGCATAAGCGTCTGAACGGCCCACTCTCTAAGCATGAATTGTGAACTTCAAATGAGCCTGAAGACGCCGTTGTTTGCGCACCTTTACAGCTCCCGTATTAGCCTCTATGTAGACAACGTCGCCAACTACGATCTTCTCCTTCATGATAGCCTCATAGATACTTGGGTCCAGTCGCAGCTGCTTTGTGCCCTTCACAGTTTTAAGACCAACAATGACATGAGAGACGGTCTTGCCGTACCCGCTGAGCGGGTTCTCCGCCTCCGCTGGTGTTAACTCCGTCACCTCTCCTTCATAGACCTCCTTCGTCTCCTTTATGCGCAAGCCTGTTGAGCTGGGTTAGATGTATGGTAGAGCAGAAAAACTGACACCACGCGCCTATGGCCCTTCTGAACGTTTCTGAGAGAACCTCCGTCTTCTTCACCTCCGCGCTGTAGACTTCCGAACCAACAATGGTGCAAAATGGCACTTTCGCGCCTAGTTCATGTGAGATAGCGAGCGCAAGCGCAGTTTTGCCCGTTCCTGGTGCTCCTACAAGTAATAGAGCACGCCCAGAAAATCTACGTGATTTGATGAGGTCAACCACAACACCGCAAGCCTTTCTAAAACATCAGTACAACATAGCTCATTTGATGGCAAAGGATGCTCACCTCTCTCGCATTAACCTGACCTGTGAAGCCAGCAGAGTCTGCAATAGCTCGACCTTCTGAATTTAAGCCAAGACCTTTGATGTGCGAATGCGGCGCTATTCTGGATGAGCGTGCTGAGGATGACGCAGATGGCGGTGGAAGCGCATTATGCGGAACAGGAGCAGATGAGTTTGAAGCCATTCTCCTTCGTTATGATCTTCAGAATATCCGTCTAGGTGAGCAATAGTAAAGTCTCTAAATGAGTTGCACGGTGTCTTGACTCTTTGGAAGCTTCAACTTGAATTGCCCTAATCTGGCAACCGAGTATTTACTGAGGCGTGTTGAACAGAGAAAATCCGCATGCAATATTTCTTTATCAATAAAAAGAACGATAAAACACTCACTTGCATTGTCCAGAAGTATGACGGGACTAGAATAAATTGAGTTTATACTCACATCTTGTGCGTTCGTGATAATGCATTTGCTGGAGATGTCAATTTATATTCTCTTCGACATATACTAGTCACACTGCATTCTCTACCCATCATCATCATGGATGTATGGAAGCAATGGAACAGAGCGATACATTTCAGCCCTTAGCTAGTACATCACATATAAGTACACCGAAAGAAATGGAATGCGAGAATGCATTTATATATCAACTTCTTGGGAAGATGCATCAGTTACGTTGTTGTAGTTGTTCGAACCAATTGCATAGTCTGCGGAAGTATCGATTCCAATAGCTGATGATAGTAAGAGTTAGAATTTTATCTGGAAGAAATTTTTATAGGACAGCATACTTATGAAACCAAGTAAACCGTCGCTAATGTCTTCTCCGAGACGTTCGATTCTACGACAGAAATCATTTGGATCAAGAATTCTCAGATAGTAAGACAAGACATACTGCACAATTGCGCTGCTTCCGTCAATCGATGCGATCTTAAAGTCATGGTCTTCTGTGTTCAGCGTGCGGCGACCTTTGTTAGCAAGGTAAGACTCAGTATTGAGGACCTTGTCATTCCAGGCCTCATCGAAAAATAGTTGGCCGATATGTTTGAGACTTCCGGAGTGTGATACAAGTGTCCTGTTGGGAGTTCGTGAGGTGTACTCGATAGATTTGCAGAAGTTACAAACCCGTCAACCTCCTCCCAGCCCATATAGACCATCAAGTGTAAATGAATGGTCCTACCGGCATAGAACCCCGGGTAGATTGTCCACAGCTCGACAGTACCATCCTCACCCGTCGCGGAACCGCCGCGCAACCATGTGTTACTACTCGACATAGGTGGGCCCCCACGCGGACCTCCTGGCGGCGGACTTCCGGGGCGACCTGGAGGCCTATGTGGGGGACGTGGGTCATCTCTATTCGGTGGGCCCCTGCCAGGTCCGCTTGGCGGTTCGCCATTGGCATTGCTCTCGAAAGCGCCGTAAACGCCAGTTGCATTTGCTACAATGTGCATTAGTTCGTTGTCCGAATCAGATCGAAACTACTGACCGCCCCAAATTTCTATGAAAGCGTTGGGAATCGGCTTGCATGTAGCGGTATCGATTACCCCTACGTCTAATTGAAGGCTTATTCCCCTAATAACGAGCAAAGGGTCAGCAAAGTAGTAAAATCTCACAAGAAGTGCCAGATTACTTTTGATCCTCCCGTAGGTCGTGTCGAATGAGTTCGTTGTTCACGTAGTAAGGCCCCTCCTCGATCTCAGGAGCAGTAACACAAGTGTACTAAAAGATCATCATTAGAACATTAGTAGTACCTCTTAAACAAGAGGACAACTCACACTCTGAAGATTATTCTGCGATGGAGAATTTGAGCCGGCGAGTGGGAACTGATCACTCAAGCCTCGTTTCGCACGTCGTTTCGTATGGAACGCGTTGATCGAGGACGAACAGCTCCTTGCAGCTATGTGGCGCTTCTGAGCTAGATGCTGAAGAATTTGTTAGACAACATCTCTGTGCCGCAATGACGTATAAGGCTGATATGCACAAACCTGCCTCTTAGCGAGCTCCGCGCCAGTAATCCTCTCAGTGAACTCCTCTGGGTGGCCTATATCATAGATGAAGGTTCATTACCGGATTATAATTTGATCCATGATACTGATATCTACCGGTAGCCAAGCCAGCTACCAAAAGAGTGGCTGCAATGAGGTTCGGGAAGAACTTCATATCCTGACTCTTGCCTGTCGTTGTCCTTGGTGCTTGGCAGAGGAAAGACGCGGAAGTTGACCATACCTATCCAGAGGTATATAGAGGAAATGCGGAAGCTACTGCGCATGGCCAGCCGGAAGCCGACTGAATTGACGCGCCTTTTCCGGTCGACCCAACCTTATGGGACCGTTATTAGTAGAATCGACTGCAGGTCTACCAATGATATCGCATTCTTTCTACATCTGATAACAAGGAGGCTATTTGATCACACTTCACGCCTTCGTATAATAACAAATAACACATATTGCGCGGCACACTCGTTCACTTACTGTAGACATCATTGATTACGGTCCGGAACATGAAGTACTTTGAATATCGTATTGCCATTATCAGTATATCTGTTAGAAACATCACGATCAGCTACTCGTCCGTTATGGATACTGCGAACTTACAATAATAAGACAGTAATAACGATCCACACTCATCCAGCTGCGCGTGGAGCTCTATCGTCGTCGTCGTCCGCGGGAGGCTTCACAATCCCGCTCGTCAATAACCTCGCGACTACCGGGTTATCAGATGCACTAGAACTGCTATACAGCTCCTTTAGCCCAAAGATCATAAATTATAGACAGGAAGACTCACACCAATGCTCTGACAACCTCCCGTAAAACATCACCACTGGGTATTTCAATCTTCTCTATGGGAGGGTCAAGTGTGTCTGCACGCGTGGGCCCGACGTTCAGCATGAGGACAGGCTTCTTGAGCTCAAGAGCGTGTTTCAGCAATCTACGCGCCTGGTGAGTGCTTTAATATGAGATGATGAAGCCGCATACCTAAAGGCAGAAAAAGTCGCGAGAGTGGTTCCGATGATGAGAACACGGTCTGCAAGTTCGACATCACCGTAGCTAGAGATTGCGTTAATGCGCTGGTAATCCGTGTTACATCATCCGTAAGACTCACGAGCGATCTCTGACCGATTGTGAGATTGATTCTCCGAAGAAGATCAAGTGTGGTTTATGCTACACAATCTTTCAACAAAATACAAGCGGAAAGTGCCTAATCACTCACCACATTGTTGTGCTTATGCTCCAATGTGCAATCTGGACAATCAGGAACCACGAACTCGTCATAGTTTGCACCCTCTATTGCAACGTCTCCATCTGGATTCGTCCTGAGCTTTTGTCCAGTCATCTCCAAATTTTCAACATAATCTGCCCATGTCGGATTCGCAACAGACAGCCAGTCCTGAAAGGTGTTCCTGTCTACAACATGCCCATGTTTGCAGCTCACTTTCTAAAACGAATTGTCAACCAAGAAGATAAATATTGCTCTGAACTTACATGCAAAGTTCCGTGCAGCTCTAATACGCGAGATGAAATCTTAGATTGAGGCCAGATGCCCGAAAGAGCTTTGATGTGCAAGCCATCAACGTTCTGAGTGATCAACCTCGTGCAATGAGATGTGTATTGTAATGCAGCAATGGCATAATGGGTCGTGTTAGGTTGCGCATCCCGTACCGGAGGGTAGCCTAGATATGAGCGAAGCCTGAAACCTGGGTGTTACTTTTCTCTAGCTGTCGTATCTACAGAGTATGAACGCACCAATATCGTTGTCGAAACGCACGTCCCTTGGCCGTCTCGTCCACTAACTCGTGGTACTATAGCCATAAATTTCAGCAAAGTTTTTATCTCTCCTGACGCGCTTCTACCCACGAGAATAGGCCTTCATAACATCAAGGTTAGTGTGGAACCTACACAAAGACTTGAACGCACTTGTAATTAGGATTCATATATCGTCCATCTTTGCCTCGATACGCTCTTATTCCCGAGTCCACTGAAACACCCGCGCCTGTAATTATCGTAGTATTTCCCCCATCCAGAAACGTCGCTATTCTATCAATTGCAGTAGCCTTTGACAGCGTCGGTCGTGTCGATGTCGATGTAAGAAGATACTGAGGAATGGTGGGGACAGTAATGCGCATGGCATGTGAATAAGAGGTGTTGCAGGGTCGACTTCCCTCATCGTCTTGTCCGGTGAGCACCGTTCTTGACTTTCGTCGACGATGAACCCACCACCTTCCACACTTCAAACTCCCGGCTTTGCTCACTATTCTGTCTCTTGGTCGCCATTTATCAACAACAGACTTGCTGTCGCGTCCGCTGCAAACTACGGGCTTGTAGGAAACGGTCGATTGAATGTGGTTTCCTTAGGTCCCGGCCCGGGACCTGCGCCAGCTCTTAACCTTGACAAGTTTTATCCAACACAGGATGGTCTGTACGATGTTGCATGGTCAGAAGTGCATGAAAACCAGCTTGTGAGCGCATCGGGGGACGGGTCACTGCGGCTGTGGGACGTCTCGCTCAATGTTCGTCCGTGATTGCTCTTTGCATTGCGTTTTGGCGGGAAAGTGAAGAAGGCTTCTTAGGATCTGCCTATCCGAGCATGGCAAGAGCACTCGAGAGAGGCATTTTCAGTCGACTGGTCGAATATAAAGAAGGATTCGTTCTGTTCGTCGTCTTGGGATGGGACTGTCAAAGTGGTGAGCTAGTTTTCCTGAATTCTTTCTCTTTCATCCCGGGCGTATCTGTAAATTCTCAATTTATCGAGATATATCTGCATAAAGCCGCTAAAAGGACTTTGCACTCGACTATATCGGTGCAGAAACTAGGAAACGAGAGCTTACCCCTGCACCTCGTTCTATCTGGAACACCACTTGCGAACTCGATCAATGAAACAGACACTTTTTTCTGCCCGAACAAATTTGAACGTTGTGGACTCACCTTCTAATTACCAGTGGACCCCTGATCGTCTTCACTCAGTGACGACCCTTCAAGCGCACCAAAACTGCGTATACCAGGCACTTTACTCGCCTCACCAACCCGATGTCATTGCAACCTGCTCTAGCGACGGGACAGTCAAAATCTTCGACCTTCGCTCACCTGCTTTCCTTACTAGTGCCCCCACTTCCTTCACCGCGCCCGTAGCCGCCCCAGCTCTCCTTGTCCCGCCTACTGGCGGTGAAATCCTTAGCATTGACTGGAACAAGTACCGTCCGTTCGTCCTCGCTGCGGCGGGAACAGACAAGCGGATACGTGTTTGGGATTGTCGGATGATCAAACCAGGTGCGGAGGAGGGACCAGTTGTTGGGGGAGTATGCGAGGTAGAGCTCCTTGGGCATGAGTACGCCGTTCGAAAAGTGCAGTGGAGCCCCCACCGGCCGGATGTGCTTGCAAGCGCAAGCTATGATATGACTTGCCGGGTGTAAGTTATTTCTGAATGTTCAGATCTTAAGCTGATTTATCTTCAGATGGACGACTAATCCACCTCCGGGTCGACCCCATTTGACGTATATCCACGATGCTCATACGGAATTCGTTGTAGGCTGTGGATGGTCACTGTTCGAGGAGGGGTTATTGGCGACTTGCAGTTGGGACAACAAGCTTCAACTTATTCGCGTGTAAATTCATCATATTATAGTAGGCATAGCAAGCATATACATAACATACTGATATACAAGCATATAAAGTACTAGACCTCCTACTAGTAGTTTGTCAGCCTTGCCTCAGGCCATCGTATGGTTGAAATCTTTAGACCGTTTTCCTTCAACGCGTTTCCGTACACAGTCCTTTCCAGAGAATCCACGAGATGCCTACTTAGTTGCAAGTGATCCAAACGATGGATTAATTTCGATTTCTTTGCGGATTTGCCACCACAAGAGCTAGGCTCTTCTGGTCGACGGGAGATAAGCATCTGGGCAAGGAGTGTGATGCTTCTTTCCCGCTCTCGCTCGTGTCGGATATTCGAGTGGATCTTTAGAGAGCAAAGTTCCGGGCAAATGGGACGACGCTCTGACCAGTAGAGTGCACTACCAATGCAAGGGAGGATGTTTTTTGCTTCGTTGCGGAGTTCGATATGCTTGACCCTGGGTATGAGCGAGAATAAGTTCGTGAACCTTTCAATTTCCAACTCGGGGATGGGAAAGTTGACCAGCGCGAAGTTCTCTATCGTCCCGTGGTTTGCGACGAAGCCGGTGAGGGGTAAAGCTATGGACGAAACTCCGTCCTCCGAATGAGGCACTTTGCCATATCGCACCGCGAAAGTGTGCAGCTGAGGGAAGCGGAATGCGAGGAAGAAGGAGCGAAAGCCTTCTGAGCCAACCTGTCCATCGAATTCGCTACAAATCTCGAGTTTCCGCACGTTTGTTGCCTCTAAAGGCGAGTCGCCCGTAAGAGGTGTGTCCATCGCCAGATCAACGTTGAGGGTAACCTTCACTTCGACCAAGTTCGGCATCAAATCGACACAACTCTCGAATGTTTTCCAGTAGTATAAGACAATGTCGAGCTTCGTCAGCTGGAGGGTGGTGTTGTAAATAGTGTATGGAGCGGGGAAGCTAATGGTGAGCTCCTCAAGCGCCGGGAATTTTTCAAGGTTGAAGTCCATCTGATATGGCCTCGAAGCGTCCACATTCAAGTTAGGGTTGCCAAAATCATACCAACGACGATAACGCATCCTGCAGAACTTGACCTTGGAGCTCTTGAGAGACAGAGCGCGCGTGTTCGCACAGGTAAGGTCGGACGCATCGAGCTTCCAAAAGACCTTCTCCATGCAATCATCCGGGAGGTCCAGGTGCAAGCGGTCGCACTTGATGTCTGGGTGCAACAGCGCGAGCACTATGACGATCAAGTCGTTCCACATAAGAATGTCCTTGAATCTGCTCAGTTGATCGTAACTAAGATCAACAGCTACGTTGCGAATGCTCGCCCGTCCGATCCAATCCGCAAGTCGTTCACCGTCGCGCACGAAATTGTAGCCATATGGAAAGCGTGCATGCCGATGGAGCGAGATGGATTTCCAGAGCTCAGAGGTACCTACAGCAACCTGAGTCCAGTAGCGACAAATTTGTATCAGCAGAAGTGGGGCTGTTTTAGGGCTCGGGATAATGAAATGACCGTCCACCTTATCCACGCAAAAGGTGAATATATAGGAGAGAATTTCGGGGGAGAGGTTGTTGATGACGGGCATCTTCGAAAACGAGAACAGTTCGACTGAGAGAGCTTGATCCATCGCCCCAGTTTCTCGAGGCGGTATTTGAAGTCATTATTGCAATCCAAGATGCATGGTGGGCGGCGTCAAAGTGGCCGCCAAAGATGAGATGAGCACGACGAAGCGCTTTGGCCGAGCACAATCTGCAGGCAGATACTCAGCACCAAAGTGACGACCAAGCGTTAAGTAAGGTTACTCCTACGACGTTGCTAGCTGACTAGACAATAGACAGGGTGTTCCTTTGGTAGCTGCTACGACGGTCGTTGATTCGCAAACCAGTCGTTTCGTGCACTAGCTTGCGAGTTTAGGATTGTTGGGACGTCGGCTCGGCTGGCGAGCCCCAAGGCATTCTGAACCTACGAGTGTTGACATGGCTATAACAAGGTAGACATCTCTGTAGAATGTTATATGAATGTCGAGAGCCATGAAATGGAATGAAGTAGAATGCAGAATCGGTGTTGCCTTGTAAGCTGAGCTTGAAGTTACTTTTGTTCGTCAGTGAACGCGTCCCAATCGCGTCAACTTATAATTGCAACTTCAAGTTAGCCATAACGGCTTACACGCTCTGGTATCTACCACCATCGACGACTTTGCATCTCAAGTTATACTCAACCGTGAACGACAGTACATCTGTAAGCCATTCTTCTATGATGCATACTATGTTTCTGGCGTGTAATAACAGGTTTCTATTGCAGTATTACACTCCGCCAGTGTCCCGCCAACTGCATACACAGATTGTTCTATTACGAGCCTGATTGGATTTCATTGGTAAGATAGTGAGGCTAATGTCGCTCAGCAAACCAAGTAAGAGGTACGCCCGTCGTGTATGGAGTTTGCCACAGCTGAATGTCATCTCGTTTACCAGGTTTCAACGTATACTCGACAATGAACCCATCAGTGTGCAGCGTCAGATTGTCCGTGAAACTCTCGTACCTCTCCTTGACAGAGTCTCGAAATCAGAAGCAGAAGGCATTCTTCTCAGAGCGCGAAAGACTACGGGTCGTTACCGTACGCTCCCGAATATTGACCTCGGCATGAAGAAGGTTGAAGTAAACAATCTGTTGGACGATTTGATGAGGTTAGTCAAGTCCAGGCCGGAAACCAGTCACGCACACTTCGATTCAATTATGTACGAAGCTATCGAAAGTGTCTCTTCGTGGCTGAATGATGTTTGGACGACTGCGTTCGAGTTCGGTTTGGACTTTGTGAAGATGCACTCGTGCCTGGTCTTCAGCATTGGCGTTATTGACCATATTCAGAGTATGAAGGGAAGGTGAGTAGCCGTGCCTCTGTAGTTTGAACTTCAGCTGAGCCCATAACAGTTGCCACTGCATATTCGATACTATTGACATTCCAGTCGTGATTAAAGACCAGCATGGCTATATCGTCAAGGCTTTTGAGGAAGTTGGCATGAAGAATGTAGAGAGTGCGGTATTTTGGGTCTGGCGGGAAGTTCTAGTCTCCTTGCTCGCATCGAAAGACAAAACATGCGTCCACTTGGTGCCCGATCTCTTGGTAGACATCGACGACCTCGTTGGCTGGGAAGGACTTGAGCGCGTCATCTGTGGTGGGAAGACATGTGCGTTGCTATCACAGCATCTCAAAAACGTACTCACATCTCCTCCTACAGATGGTGAGCATGCTAAAGAACGGAAGGCGACCGCCGCCTGTGTCGCATACGGTGGCAAGGGCGACGACTTGATCTCCGACGACGATTTGGACGATTTGGACGATTGCTTGCATTCCGAACATTGGGGCTACAAATTGACGAAGCGGTCCCAAAAGCTCCGAAGACTGGTATTCGATCGCTTGCACACTATCTTCAAAATGTCTCCTTCGACCAGACTCTTCACCTGTCTTGTGTCCATGACTCCTGATGATAGCTCTTTACATGATCTGGATGAGACACTCTCTTCGATTGCTACGACTTCAGGCACTTCCCTTGCCACAGCTCTAGAAGTGTACGCTGATGACGAAAAGCCAGACGAAATCGCGGCATTGCTAAATTCGCATTATTATCTGCTCGGGCCTCAGGAGTTTCAACCGCTCGAGAAAGCCGTGAAGGCACTGTCGCAGGAATCAGACCACCGCCTCAGTGCGCTCGAGTACACACGGAGGGAGCTCATTGACACCATACGCACTATTCATCACGCCATCTTACCCCTCTTCGAGCGCATGGACGCTCCTGCACAACGAGAAGCAATAGCGCGAATAGTGGAGACACGACGCGGATCGCCTGGACGCCAGGAGCAAATCGAGCGGTGGGTCGAGACGGCTGTGACGCCAGGGCCAAACAACCCGATGGCGTTCGCTGCCATGATGATGGGTTTTCCCGTCCCTGGATTCCAGCCAGACGATACGGAGTCGCTGTTCAACCTAGCTTTAGACGATCAGGAACTAGCTGACTTAAAGGAGCAGCTCTGCCCGGACTTGAAGAAGCGCTTGAAGGGTTGGGTTGAAATGGCTGAGGGCATTAGAGATGGCCATGGCATGTTAAGTCAAGTATATGACGAGGTTTTGGAAGTCATGCCCTTCTTACAGGCGGAAGACCTCGTTGAGGAGATGAATGGAAGGTGAGTTAACAGTCATTCCACTCTTGACCAATGAGCTAAACCGATTCTTAGGCTCATTGATCGACCAAGCAAACATTATATCTGCGAAGCTTTGGAATATGCCTCCAAATTTGTGAGGAACCATAGAAGACATGTTCTACAACAAACACGTGCAGATTCTCCGTCCGAGTCAAGGAGTGCAGATGAAGCATCAACCATTTTCTTCGGAGAATTGGAAGAAGTAGACTGAGCTCACTTCTTGTACATACAGATTCTCGTGTACGCACGTATCTTTATTCGTCTGTCTATAACTGCTGATGTATCTTATTATAATACATAAGGGAATGAAAATTTATGTCTAGGACTTACACTCTATCAGTCAAAGAATCACGACTATCTCCGCAACTGTGGGGATTAATTTTCCTCCACGCTTATACAGTAAATGGTCGACAAGCAAAGCAAATGGCTTCATCAGGAGGGTTTAAACCCGTACGATACCAGTTGTCGATGGCGATGGTCCGGCCAGCCACTGACGGCTTGACGCCGTCAACGTACGCCATGATGAAGCAAACTACGGCTTACTGGCCCCTACTCTGTCCTTCTCTGGTCTGGATGACATAGCAGGGGTTTGTTTCAGACGACGATGAGATCAATGAAATTCCGGAAGACTTCCGGATGCATGTGCTTCAAAGCCTACGATGAAAAGATCAAAGAGCCGTAGCAATTCCCTGAAACTACTCCGAGTGCCTAGACGCGTTGACCGGGAGGACGAGTAGAGCAACCTCTCTGGTACTACCTTAACGCCGGGGTTCAGGAAAGTATAAAGAGCTTCCATAGTATCTTACGGGTATGGATTCCTGTTACAGACGATTGGGTAAAGGCATACGCGGAGGAGAATGGATTACCATTCGAGACCCAACGTGTGCTCGACTATGTTAGCGACAATTGTGGTGCAAAAACAATCAAGCTGAGATTTGGGATGATCTACCAGCTCCCGAGCATGCGGAAAAGCAAATCGTGTTACTGGTTACTCAGCTTATGTACCAACTATCCAGGGACCAGGGTCCGCCGCTCGCTGCCCTACCATGGAAGACGTTCAAAAGTTGAAAGAATTCCTGGCCGCACCTGAACTTCCTGCATGGTATCTGGATGCAGATGAGCCTAGATGGGGGAAGAAACATGTTCGTTGTCGAGCTTGATACTATACATCTGTAATACACTATACATCGTCACTCACTCGGACTAAAAGTTATATATTGCTACTCTTCCAATCATGTAATCTTGATATCACTCGGCATCTCTGTTCTTTTTGTTCTAATACACTTGATTGCGCAATCAGTCTCAAGTTGTACTCTTGAAAGGAAACACTATGTACCAACTCTTAAATCGTAGAATACGTGGCTCAGAGGTTTGAAGCATATGTAAGGAAGAGTCGAAGTCTCAACGAAGTGAAATTGATCACAATCTATGGCCAGCGCAAAACAACCTTGAATGCTTACAATTCATGATGCTTTCTTGCAGAGTCTAAACACAAAGAATGCATTTATTCAAATCATAATGCCTAGTATACAATCCCTAGCAACAAAGTTATACTCACACATTAACGAACCTAAGCATACAAGCGTTTCGTATAACTAAAGAAATAATCAGGTGGATGATGAAGAACAGGACGAAAGGAGGCTTACGAGTTCAATCCATGTACACCGCCCTCTACTTGGGCGCTGGCCGTCCGCAACTCGAAGCGAACCTTTCCAGCACGCACACCGTCCTGAAGCTCCTTCACATTCCGAGCTCCAATGTCTTGAAGCGAGTGCTGGACACCCGCATGCAGATAAGGCAGGAATTGTTTCACTGAGCCCTTATCCTGCACATCACCCGACACACCCTGTGCGACCTTCACAGCCGATGCTTCGCTGAAGTAACGCGAGGTCGCAGCATTCTCATGCATCGTCACGGTTTTCGAACCAGCTCCGTTCGACTGCTTCCCCTTCCCGTTGATGGCTGAGGGCGGAATCGGTTTGCCCTGTTCCATCGCTTCCTACAAAGACAATTACTATGCATATCCAAAACGAATGAGAAAAGCACCCACAATGCTACCCATACCGCGGTACGCCTTGACACGCTTTCCTTCGTGATAGAAGTACTCGCCAGGTGCCTCAGTTGTACCCGCAAGCAAACCACCCATCATCACAGCGCCAGCTCCTAAGGCCAAAGCCTTCACGACGTGGCCGACATTCCCAATACCACCATCTGCAATCACAGGGACGCCAAACTTGTTCGAGAACTCCGCAACGTTGTAAACCGCGGTCGCCTGTGGGCGCCCTACGGCCATAACCTCCTGAGTAATGCAAATACTTCCGGAACCCATTCCGACGCGGAGTCCATCAGCACCCGCCGCAATCAACTCAGCGGCCTGTTCTCGCGTAACTACATTACCAGCGATAACCTCTAATTTCGGGTAGGTTTGTTTTATCCAGCGGACCATTTCAATCTGGAAGATCGAATTGCCCTGGGACGAATCCAGGATAACAATATCGAGACCAGCTTCAACAAGCAGCGCGAGACGATCGCGGTCAGCAGGCCGAGTTCCAATCGCCGCAGCTGCGTACAACTGTTTACTCTCCGGAAGCTTGCTCGCAAGCGGATAAGTCTGGTTCTTCAACAAGTCCGAGCGCGCCAGGAGCGAGGTGAGGCGACCTTGGGAGTCAACGATAGGAAGCTTGCCCTTCTTGGAGTCACGAAGAATGTCATTCGCTTCAGCGAGGGTGACGCCCTCGGATGCCGTGACAAGAGACGTGGTCATGACATCTGCGAGGCGTGTTGCAGGGGAACGAAACTGGATGTCCCTATTCGTCACAATGCCGACGAGCTTTCCGCCCAAAGCACCGGTTTCTATCCGTTGAATATTAGTCTAATTCAAGGAAGAACAGGTGAAGAATGATCAGAGTAAACGTATAAAGGAGTATCCACTTATCACGCAATAAATGCGTTGTTCGGTAGAACGAAGGTTATAAAAATGTATCATCATAAGATGAAGTTAGCAGAATACGGCACGAACCAGTGATAGGAATGCCACCGAAACCCAGACGCTCTTTTACGTCAAGCACATCCTCCACGCGGTGATTCGGAGACAAAACAACAGGGTCGGTGATAAACCCGTTTTCATGTCGCTTCACGGCTCGGACCATGGCTGCTTGCGCAGCTGCAGGCTGATTGTGGTGGATAACGCCCACACCACCCAGAAGCTTGCATAGAAAACAGAATGCATTAGCTGACTATATGGGCTCAGGCGGCATATCGCTGACTCACCGCCATAGCAATGGCCATCTCACTCTCCGTCACCGTGTCCATCGGACTACTCATGAATGGAGTCTTCAAGACCACATTCCTCGTAATCTTCGTCTCCGTTACGACCTCCTGGGCAGCAAAATCAATCTTGCCTGGAAGCATGAGGAAGTCATTGTATGTGAGACCTCCATGAACCTTCGAGTTCATGAGCTCTGCGACGTCTAAACCATCAGAATGCTGGTACGTTTTGAGCTGCTCAAGAGCGGTTGATGGGTCAAGGTAGGCCTTAGAAGACATCTGTATCGTAGCTGAAAATGAAGAGGGCGTAGTGGTGGGCGGGAGTTAACCTCCAAATTGTGAAGCCCGGAAAATTTCGTTTCATATACAAACCTCGTGAATTACATAATCATACTAGTACTAGACTCAATTTACTACCAATGTTCAAGTTCGTTTTCCCTGAGTTCGTTATACGAAGCAAAATTGAAGAGGAAAAAGATAATATATAGTGATCTTAATGCAGCTGACTGCATCAAGCAGTAGAGAACTATGGATATCAAAGATATAGCCCAGAGACTTTGAATTAGTTAGTGTGCTCCTGCTGCTACTACATAGTGCTCTGAACTCTCGGTTATCTCGCTATATTTCTCTACTACTGGCCGCAGTATTTTGTACCCTTCCTATAGCTCTTCATGGCTCGTCAGGCATCATCGTGCTTGTGTTGCTTGATGGATACAATGAATCCAGAACTGCCACAAGCGAATGTAAGATGAGATTGGTTGGTCGGGGAGATGGAATAGTCATGCGATACTGTTCGTCCAGATCCACGGGGAGTTATGATCATGCCTCAGAACCATGATGCAAGTTGCATTTCATGTGTTTACAAAAACTGTGCGACACTAGATGTGCGACCGTGACATACTATCTCCACATTATGCGTAGACGCGCTTAAAGTTTGGTTCGAATAACTTCTAAGCCAGAAGATCTCAAGCAATGCGTCAGCCTGTGAATCTAATGCCAGTGCGAGTCATGCAAGTCCTCGACGATCAAATGTAATATGATTATTGTACATGGATATAAGCAGTTGCTTATAGTAATACTTGCATTACCAACATTTCAATCCAGCCCGCGTGTCCCATACACAAATTTTCATGCTTCGTTCTTGTCTCTGACAACTTCAAGTTGTCAAGAAACACTTGCATCTTCATAAAATAAAAGATGGAGAATCAAAAAAGGTCGTCACCTGTGCGATTCGAACACACGCGTGCAAGCACAACCGCTAGCTAATCGAAATGAATCGAAAGTAGCAGGCGATCCCGTTAACCACTCCGGCAAAGTGACTTGTTTGGTTTTTATGCGTTTTTTATTATTGCAACTATAATTTTACTATTATTGCAAAATAGATCATCTTTTACTTAACACGCTGTTGTCATATTCAATAACAAGATTCAGCTTTAGATTTGACTCCGATGAATGCCCTCGTCAGCTCCCGACAGGACAGTTTTACAAGGATGATTGGGTGAGAGACGCATGCCGTCTTGAGGGTTGTTACTGTCAATTAGATAGGAACAGCCAGAAGTTGCCTCTCATTACGTTCAATAATTCTATAACTTGCTTAGAACGTGCTGCACCGTAAGGCTTTAGTCCTCTGATCACCGACAGATTCGTTGAGGTGTTTTGGGGCAAACCAAGGTATCGTGGAAAATGCAAGGACTGTTTAAAACGTCGCGTGGAACTCGATATGAATCGAGACCCATTCCGAGATGTTGAATTTCAAGTGGCTTTGAAGTATAAGGGCCAAGATCAGCTTGAACGAGTGCATTGCGATGCAGCGTGTGGCCGTGGCGAGGTTAGTCGGCCCGCAATCCGTTGCAGGAACTGTGCGACAGCATACAGCGGGTACCACGTCACTCACGAAGTGTAATCACCGAGCTTGAAGTAGTCAATAGGGTCACTGTCGGCTCTTATTCGTATGCTCCTAACGCCGCTCAGAATGCCTGTTGCTTTAGGCGAGTAAAGAGTAGTAAGCGTCACAAGACACGAAGGTCATTCTAGCATACGCGCAGGAGGCCCTTCTCTACCGTGACAATGATACGAGGGATGGCAAAAGACGAACTGAATCACGTCGAGATTTTGCTCTGGCCATTCGGGACAGACGATCTCGATCTTCAAATCTCGTTCCGCGATCATAATGTAGTCATATGAAATGAGAACGTCAGGAGGGAGGGTGTGTTCTGGCTTACCCGGGATGGCGCTATGCGGAGCGCTGCTGTTCGTCTCTAGTTGCGCTACGGAGATTCACCTGTCCCGAAAGTAACGGAGACAAGAGACGGCGCCAAAATGTCGAAATTCGCTAACAATGTGGATAGTTAATTGCTTCATCCTATGTATTAGCACAGTGAAATTAGAAGGAGATATATTAATACATACAAACCTTGCAATAGAGACTGCGACAATCACCTCGATTGCGACTTGCAGCTCTGAGATATCGAGAATTTGTAACCATTTCGAAGCCATGACAATGGTGCACGAGACCCGCGGACATGAGGGAGATAGTATCGCCGCTTCGGCCTCGCTCCCGGGAACGCAGGTATTCACGACAACTGGATCAAACAATCATTGTCGAACTTTAGATAACACACAACTGCGTACCGAGTCACTGCAGTATTCTGGAGCGACCCAATCACCAGACCGCCTAGTATGAACGACCCGGAGCTGTGTGAAGCGAGCGCCGTATAATGCATTCAGCGTGATACTAACCCGGGAAAGAAGTGCTGATACGCTTGGGCGACTCGCAAGGAAAACTCGCTTCTGGGTCTTCTTTAGGCAGCAGCGTGAGTTTTGCAGGAGAGGAGATGGTCTTTTGCAAGGAGATCCAACTCGCGCAGGATGCGATCTTCTTGAACGAATGCCGCTGAGAGCATAGGCATGGAAGCAGCCAGTGAATGGATCAAAGCTCATCAAGTCTGACCGGTGGATCCGAGCTGCAAGGCCAGCTGATCACGAATCTTCTTTTCCAAGTAGGTTTGGAAAAGTGAAATCCACATGTGTCCGGTGTAGCCTAAAACTGCATCGTCATACACGACGAGTTCTCTACAGAAGATGTGTAAGATATGAAGATACGCGCATCCACTGACTTCATGTGACCGACAGTTAAATGAGCGGCAGGACGCCTTCATTCAATTAATCTTGTAGTATATACTATAGGCGCACACTGAGCTGGCACGCGCAAGGTGGTCTAATTGAAATAAAGAACTATTAGCCTGTCGATGAATAGGGTGAGAATAGCAACTCTACCTTAAATTGTCACCGCTGTTGGAGGAGTACATATACTCCAACTATTCTTCCGGAGTTGAAGTCAGTGAATATTTTCTGGTTGTGTGTAATGTTTTTGTGTAGTACCGCTGAGTCAACCTTGCTTGTCGAGTACTGAAATTGACTAAATATCGTGCGACGGATCACATAAGATACCAGAGGGTTTAATTCGCTATCGCTTGAACACTACTTGTTTCCTCGGAGCAGCGTATTGGTGATGTCGGGGAGATTCGACAAAGCGAAGTCGACGTCCGTATGAAGCACGGTTCAAGACCGTTGTTTCTGATTTGGTGATCTACTAAGTAAACCTGAGACAGTTACTTTTACATAATACAACTCTAAGGACCCCTGTCACCGCTAGCTTTACTTGAAGTCACACGTCTAATAAGAGCTGTGACCTTTCTAACTTAACAACCCGAACCCTTGCCACGAATACTCGGAAAATTGGTATACGACAGCAGACAGATCGCAACATGTGGGCGCGAGATTTGAGGCTTCGCGCAACAATACTTTTGAAAAAGACCGATGGAATGTGTGAGTAAGTCTATATTTCTTTACCACGTATATGTTAGTATGATGTTAATGATATGATGTTTTAGATCGCCTCAACCGGAACATCATCAAGAAAACTAAATTGCTGCTATCGTTATCGATGGTATGGAATGTCTTAGCTACTCCTAACTGCATCTGTATTCACTGTGAGACCAGGGCCAGGCCTTTCATTCATACGAGACTTCAAGCACGCAAGAAGCGGTTGCAACGTCATCAGCAGCCTATACCGGCGGCTAGTCAATTGGTCAGGGTACAGCCTGTGCAGCTGATCACAGCCGATCCTGCGCCAATGCCTTGAAGCGAGATGCGAACGCAAGGCGTAATATACAGCGATAAGAACCGATATAAAACTGTTGAAGCGGCATTGGACGGGAAAAGCGTTTGATGAGTGGCGTGTGGCACAGAACGGAAAGCTCTGACCGAACTTCCGCCATCCGCGAGATGCCCATTGAGAATGCCTTATAGATATGTGGATTGATTTCCTCATACCGGCTGATCTTTCTAACTCACAATGGGGAATCTTTTAAGGATGTCTTGGTTTCTCTCATAAACATATCATTCGCGAGAAACAGCCAAGTTAGGTACTGCTGCGTACGAGTTACGAATGTTAACCTAACTAATTTTCTCGATTTCATCTTTATGCAGTGCAGGAAACTATTACACGACTTCATTGTGATCGTGGGTGACGTCAAAGAGAATGAAAGGACCCGAGATGATCGGCCATGTTCCGGAAGAAGGGAGCGCAGATCCCGGACGACCGGCGTCACACACTCATCCACATACCTTTAGCGAGTGTGCCTACTGAGTCGAGCGCACGGAGGCCATGGAACCTCAATCAACCCAAGAGAAGCTAATGCCGGTCAAACTGTTTTTTGGAGGGAGAAACAACGCCATAGCAGGCCTGGACTCCAACCTCATCACTACACCCGGTACGCAGTACATATGCACGTACATATTAGTAAATGCCAGTCAGGTACCCCCCCTATCCATCAGGCACACGGGAGGATCGACGGATCTCTTGCGCTATCGCATCCGTGGTGTAAATATGAAGCGAGGGAGTGCGACTGAATGCCAGAAAGGCTTCCTACGCCGTGTGTGCAGTTCACACATGCTGATCAGGAGCGGGACGCTGGGTGAAATTTGGGGTCACCTGGACATCGTTAACCCACCTAATATTGGAGCCTATGGCTTGAGCGCTGCGCGCTCTCATCTGCTCAGCTTGGACGGCTTGGAGCGTTCACTGACTCTCGGCGGACAGACTGATCTAGGCGACTCCAAAGACCTGCCTCATGCCTTCAATCGGAGATTCTAACTTGCTGTGCGTCTGCTTATTCTCTTGCCAATCGTTTCGAAGTCGCGCTCAGTGCTTAATTCTGTGTCTTAGCATTCTTGAATAACTCAGTGCTAGCGGGCATTTCCCGTAAACAGGGTAGCGCCGATCAGGACGGTTAATCGACATGAGAAAGTCGCCCTCTATTTCCAGGCTATGTAGTATGCCCTCGGAACTCTGCCATCACTGTACCTTTCGCGGCAGGCGGCACTAGAACACCGCCAACAACCTCCTGCGATCCGCTCGCCTGTGCGCAGTCTATCCATGCAAAAGGTCTGGCGTGGCGCGTATTACTTATCTCCTCTCTTAAACAGATTCTCATGTCATGGATTCACACTAATCGGCACCTTCGGACCTCCTATGTGGACCCATGAACTTAGCATGGCCAACCCGCCACTCACATTGCGACAGAGCCTGAAAGGCGTCGGTACTTCAAACGGAGGTTGGAGTACATTCATGCGGCGCCGGTCGGAGATCTCTAAATAGACGATGTTGAATGGCACAGATCATGGTCGGCGTCGGCAACTCTCCAAACAGCTACAAGTCCTGCCACAGGCTTCAAGTTGTCGCTTGATCACGCCGTGTCCGTCTCTCTCAATCAATGATTTTCAATTATTCAAGTGCTTATTATTTTCAGGACGAACTGCAGGCGCTGACGCTCATGCCTCGCCCCTACAAACGCGCAATGCAAATTGAAATACTGAAGCCTGAATATGCCTCGAGGCTGGTGACAATCGTAGGTGTCCTCGGACTCGGCAGGCAACATCGGCTGGGATATACCTCCAACGAGGCCGGCTTACCATCTATACCCAACCCTGCCCTCACTTTCCCCAACAGTGAATGGCACTCCCGTTCTCTCTCCGGCGTGTTTTGTAACTACTAACTAATTGCACGATAGGCCCGGCTGGACATTCTCTCCATACAGAGGGTGTTCCTGTAACTGAATCTCACATGCGTTTTGCGTATTCCATAGCCTTGAACGGTCTTGGATCACCGTGTCAACGCTGTGATCGCGCCATCCAGGGCCTCTGGATTTGAGGCCTGGATCTTTGTATGCTTGAGTGCTTTTGCACGGGCAGGTGAGTTGCAGTGGTGTAGCGGTTTGCCTAACACGACAAACGCTCGGTGTCAAACAGGGGTTGTTTACCGAATGGACTAGCACCCAAACTGAATGTGTCAGATGCGTCCTCAAGTTACTTTGACTCACTCAGTAGTCTACCCCGGGAATAGTGCTGCCACATCACCTACCTCCGGGCGACCAGCACTTACCTCTTTACGTCCTGCGAATTGCCTCCCTTCGACGATTCGGAGAACCTACGGAAACGATCGCTGCAGACTGTCACAATTGATCACACGTCTCGCCTCTGCGCAGGCGAGTCTTGAGTCTTGACGCTACGTAGGCGACTGGTCCCCCTGCACTTCGCATCTGCTGATCCTGATCTGCGCTTCTGCTTCGGACTTATCAGAGTTCACATCTCTATGGCCGTGCCGGATCCTCGCCTCAGACATGGTTCTCCTCGTGCGTCACCCCCCCTGCGTCACTCTCATTCACTTCACTCCGTCTTCTGCCCCTTCTCCCGCTTCGAGACTAGCCTCACTTAGATCCTCAACACGTATTGTATCTCATATCGATGTACGACCCTCAGGTAGCACCTTCGGCTGGCATTACACTTCAACAACATCCAGAGAAGCAACAAAACGTCATCAAACAAGAGACAGAAGCACGACATTCACACCCGGGCCCATTCACACCTCTACACACCCACTGGCATATGATCAGCGCCGATCGTCCACCGTGACCCCCCTCGGAGTGTTTATCCGGCAAAATGGCTGTTAGGGTTACTATTTTCCCTTCCGGAAATACGTGTTTGCGTTCGCTGTGCTGTTTTCTCTCGAGATTTCCCCTGAGAACCACTGATGCGTACGTATGTGTGAGAGCGGACATGCCACCCTTCTCGGCGATCGTGAAGGATCAGCGCTACGTAGTGGTACGCTT
Source organism: Trichaptum fuscoviolaceum (assembly GCA_910574455.1). NCBI lineage: Eukaryota > Fungi > Basidiomycota > Agaricomycetes > Hymenochaetales > Trichaptaceae > Trichaptum > Trichaptum fuscoviolaceum. Next base: position 1,082,926 of record CAJSYZ010000003.1, on the reverse strand, counting down.
GCGGCAAGGCACCGTGATTTTAGCCCTTGCCAGTGATACTTATTTCCGGTAGCCATGTTTATGCCTTGATAGCAAGAATAGCACGCCTTTGAATGGGATATGCATCTTATTTAATTGCTTCAGATTAGTGTAGCAGACACCACATACATGTACAGAGCACACAAGAAGAAAAATGAAGGAAAGTAAATAATGAAAACACCAAGAAAAATCAACAATGTTGAACCAATCCCCATAACACCAAGCCTTTGCGCAAGGCATAAAGAAAGAAGGAAAGACGTGGCCGAGATAGTCATCGCGACTTCTGCTGGGAATGAACCCCAAGGACAGGAAGGAAGGAGTGTACACTAGTTTGCAGTAGATCTTCGTACGATAAAAATGTCTTCGAAAGAGATTAGAAAATTAGTGTGGAATGGAGATGAACGCCTGTCCGTGTGTGTCTGACATGATAAACATACATTCAGAAAACAACATAGAAGATACAAACAAACAATTTTCTTCAATTTCATTCTGCTGTCCTTGTGTGTGTGTGTATAGAAAAACTCTAAGACGTGTTGTTTGCTTCTGACCGCGCGTGACGAATGAATCGAGTGTGGGCAGGATGTGATCCTGCGTCAAAGGATGCCAGATGATGATGAGATAGGAAGAAAGACCGCCAAAGAGTGTGTGTGAGTTGATTGGTTGATGGTAGTACAGGATGCCGATGTGTGTGAGTCGTCGTCGTGAGCGGGCCAGCGCATTGTTCGTAAGCTAGCCTACCTCTGCGTACAGAGGATGCGCGTCTTGTCGTTTCAAGTCGCATGTGAGAATGGGATAACCGATAATGAGTGATCGACAGAGGTGTTGTGTGACATGGAGAATTGGGGTAGAAGAGAAAAAATAAAATAAAGATCAACAAAATGAGAGTGAACGTCTAGATTGAAATTTCTTCGGGATGTTCAGGAAGCACGAAACAAGCCATCTACAACAAGAAATATGATTAGGAAACCGATCCTACATCAAAGAAAGGAAGGACGCACCTTTGGGCTTTCACAACATCAGCAAGTAACACTTTGATTAACGCATCTATTTCGCCTCGCCAACAGGCGCATCCGCGGCATGCGGCGGAGCGGGGGGCGGGAACGTATACATCGGGAACTTGAACGCAGCCTTCGTCGGCGTCGTCGCATTCCCAGCCGACTCTTCCTCCTTCACTGCCTTCGTCGCCGCACTCTGCCCCTCCGCAGACACCACCGTCGCCGAGCCCGAGCTCGTCGCATTCGACGCCATGCGCGGCGAGGCCACAGCCTGCGCCGGGAGCGGCGGTAGGGGCCGTTCGCGCTCGCGCTCGCGGGCAAGCGTGCTGTGCCCTGTTCCTCCCCTTCCGGCTGGTCGGGCGTAAGGGTGGCTATAATGCCCATGTCCACTACTCGAGCCGCTCCCTGTCCGTCGGTGCCCCTTCTCGCCCCCAGGGACCGCAGGGCCGCCGAACGACGAGGGCGCGCCGGAGTACGACGACGCGACGTGCGGCGGGTAGGCGTACGGCTCCTGCGCACCGCGAAGCGAGCGGCTGCGCGGGCGCGCTGTGGCGGCTGTGGAATCCAAGGCGCGCTGATTGGAGGAGAGCGTGTACGACGAGCGCGCGTGCGAGAGGCTGTTGCTGCTGCTGCCCGAGCGCGCGAAGCTCGGCGGCGGCGGCGGCGGCGGCGCTGCCTGTGTGGTGTGCCCGTGGTACGAGTGCGCATGCTGGGAATGCGAGTGCTGGGAGTGACTCTGCGTGCTGAGGCTCGAGACGCTCAGGCGGTCGTCCTCGTCCTCCGGCCACACCTCGCGGCCGCGCAGCCCGTTCCCATGGCCGTGGCGCCCCATGCCCATGCGCATGTCCGGCGCGCCCGCCCTGTCGAAGCGCATCACGACGTCGTCCGTGTCGTCCGCAAGCTGGTCGATCTCGACGTCGCTGCCCTCCATCCTATCCGGGTCGACCTCCACCTCGACCTCCATCATCTGCCTTTTCCTTCCCGCACCTGCGCCAGGGCCAGGGCGGTCAAAAGCACCAAACCGCTGTGCGCGATCGTCGTCCACGTCCGGCTCGCTCGCGCTGTCGGGGACGTCGCCCTCCGTGTCCATGCCCTCGCCCTCGTGGCCCGTGCGCGCCGACGTCGAGTCCCTCCGCACACGATGGTGCACAGGGTGGTGGTGGTGCCCGCGCACGTTCGAGATCGACGTGAGCGAGGCGGACGGGTGGAACGCGTACGCTGCGGTCGTGTACGAGTGTGAGCGTCCATGGCCTGTGCCTTTCTCTCTATCTCTTTCGCGCTCCCGTTCTCTGTCAGCGACGCCCACAGGCTCAGCGGAAGGCGGCTCGACAATGATATCCCTATCGCGCAAGGACGGCGGCGGGGACGTCGGCAGCGAGGACGGCGCAAAGCTCGTCAGGCCCGGTGCGCTCTGCGTGTGCCCATGGCCGTACCCGTGCGGCACAGCCCTGCGGTGCGGGTAGCCGCCATACGCCTCCCTTTCCCTTTCCCTATTCCGCTCCTTCTCCATCTCGCGCTCGCGCTCGCGCCGTGCCCGCAGGTGCTCCCGCTCCCGTTCCCGCCACGCGCCCACCGCGGAGCGCGCCGAGCGCGCCGAGTGCGTCGAGGGTGCGTGCGAATGTGTTGACACCGAGTGCGCGTGCGACTGTGTCGAATGCGAGTGCGAGTGCGAGTGCGAGTGCGTCGACGCCGAGTGTGCGTAGCGCGTGTGCGGGCTGTGCGCGCTCCCGGACCCAGGCAGCGAGCTCGTCGAGCTCAGCGCAGGCGAGAGGCTCGGGCTCTCCTCCTCCCCACCCGTGTGCCCGTGGCCACTGCTGCTCGCCGTCGCCACGCCGTACGCGTAAGTCGTCGGCGCCGACACCGCTGGCGAGCTCGTATACGCGCCGACGCCGTGCATGTACGCCGCGCGGCCGCGCTCTCTGACCGACGCAGCCGACATCGCATCCCTGTCCCTGTCCCTGTCCCTGTCCCTCTCCATCGCCAACACCCTCTCCTTCTCGTCCTCCCTTTCCCAATCCGCTCGCATCCGGCTCTCCTCAGCGACACCCGGTCTACTATACCCGTCTTTCCGGTCCTCGTCCACGGCCGACGACGAAGAGCCGGGGGCGACGGTGTGCACGAACGTGTGGCCGTACGGCAGCGGGTGCGCCGAGAAGCTCGCCGGGTGGCTCGGGAAAGACGGGTGTAGCTGCAAGGGCGGTGCCTGCTGCTGGCTCTGGTGTTGCTGGTGCTGACGATCTCTATCCTGCCGCTGATGCTGTCTCTGGTCCTCCCGATACAGCGCCGCACGCTCCTCCATCCTCCGCGCATCCCGCTCCCTTCTGTCGTATTCCCGCTGCTCCAGCTCATGCGGCGTCGGACCGTACCCATGCAAATGCGGTTGCTGCTGCTGCTGTTGTTGAGACGGTGCGCTGCCATATCCCGGTGCAGGCGGGTACGCCTGCTGCTGAGACTGAGGCTGCCCGCGCGCGTATCCACGCTCGAGCGCGGGCGCGCCGTACCTCGGGTCCGGCTGCTGCTGCTGTCCTTGCTGTCCTTGACCGTGGCCAAGCGAGCTCATCGGGGGCGGCAGTTGCTGGTGGTGCGGGTGCTGCGGCGGGGGCGGGGGCGGCGCATGGTGTGGATGCTGATGTTGCTGAGAGGGCGGCGGAGGCGGCGCGCCATACATGCCCATCATGCCCGGATGCACCGCGCCGCCCATCATCGGCGCATTGCCGGGGTGCATGCCCATCGCCATCGGGTGGTGTTGTTGGTGCGGGTGCATGCCCATCCCGCCGCCCATGCCCATGCCCATTCCCTGCATACCCATCCCCATTCCTGGCATGCCCATGCCCATGCCCATGCCATGCATGCCATGCATCCCCATGCCCATCCCATACGGGCCCATGCCCATGCCCATGCCCATCCCGGCGCCCTGCATCGCGGACGGGCTCGAGTGGTTCCGGTAGTGCCGGCGCATGTTCGACGAGACGTTGAACTGCCTCCCGCAGCCCGGGTACGGGCATTCGAACGCTGGTGGGATGCAGCATCATCAATTGGTGTCCAAAAGAAAATAGAAAAGCAAAAGAACGTAGCAAAAGGCGAGAAGAACATGACAGAGGCGACGTACGTTTCGCACCCGTATGCGTGTTCAAATGTATCTTCAGACTGCTCGGGCGGTTAAAGCGCTTATTACAATGCGGGCACGTATGCCTCTTCCCGTCCTTCCCGTCCTTCCCGCCGCCTCCTCCCGCCTCCCCCTCCCCGCCATCATCGCCGTCGCCTTCAGCGCCGTCCTCACCATCGAGCTCGAGCTCGAGCTCGTCCTCGTCGCCCTCCACACCGAGGTCCGACCCTCCCGCGCGCAGCGAGCCGTCGGAGCGCGTGCGCCGGTGTGCTGGCGACGACGCCGATTGCGCAGAAGACGGAGGGGGTGGCCGGAGCAGCCGGTGTTTGGCGTGTCCGTTCGCGTGTGCGGAGTCGACGTCCATCGCGTCCGTGTCCCCGCCGCCCTCGCCCCCGCCGACGCTCTTCCGCTTTGCGTGCCTGCCCGCACCCGCCGCATCCGCCGACGGGACAGACGCGGGCGTCGCCGCGAGCGCGGCGCTCGCCAGTGCAGCCAGCGACGGCGAGTGCGCGTGGTCGTAATTATGTCTCTGACTCTGGTTCACATTCTGAGCATTCGCACTCGCATTCGCATTCGCTGAGGGATTGGGATGCGCAAGCGCTGCCGTTGCGAGTGTCGCCAGCGGACTGGCGTCTCCCTCTGCGTTCCTGTCTTCATACCTGCTGCTCTCCCTCTCCCCCTGTCTCGCGTTTCCGTTATTCGACGGGTGGTTATCCAATTGGTGGTTACTCGATGCCGACGGGCGCTGGGCTGCAGATTGCTGCGGCGAGAGGAGGGTGAGGGACGAGAAGGACGCTGCCATGCCTGATTGCTGCTGCTGCTGCTGATGCTGCTGAGGGTGCTGTTGTTGGCGCAGACTGTTGGTGGTGTTGTTGGAGTTCGACGCCGACGCCAACGCCGACGGTGCGGACGCGGACGCGGACGAGGAGGATCCCGACGGGCCAGGGAGCGCGAGGGGTTGTTGGTAGAATAGGTGGTCTGCGTAAAATAAAATAAATATATAAGTTGTCGTGAATAAGGAGAATATAGGAGATGCAAATTTGACGAAGGTAAAAAAGAAAAGGAAAAAGGAAGAGAATAAATTACGGAAAGCGAAAAATGTGACATTTATTTTTTGCTCGACGTTCGTCCGATAGACGATGCCACTGTCCGTGTCCGTGTCCGCGCCCGCGCCCGTCGGTGATCAGACAATCAGTTCGCGGGTGCTCCCGGTGGTGTGGAGACACGTCAGACAGATAGACGGGCACCGACGCCGGCGCCGACTGTCCATCGTAGCATCTCGACATCCACGTATCTGAGCATCTCGACATGGGCGACAAAGTCCGTCTGACGACCGACCGACCGACCTATTTCCTCTTCGGACATCGTCGCATGTCACGAATTATCCCTCAATTTCAAAGCCGGAGATGGTGAAGAAGGATAGAAAAGACAGGGACGGGAGACGAAGAAAGGAGGAGAGAGACGGAAAGATGTAGGGATGAGACGTACCAGGGAACAGCTCTTTGATGCCCGGCAGCGCGGGGAGCGCAGGCGGCGCTTGTGCCGACGGCACAGCTGTGGCAGTCATCGTCGTCGTCGATGATGTTGTCGTTGGTGATGATGTTGGTGGCAATGAAGAGAAAGTCGCAGCTGCCGCGGGCGCTGTAGGCGACGACGATGTCGGTGGTGATGATAATGATGGTCCCGAAGCCGACGACGGCGACGGTGCTTTCGTGTCAGAACTCTGATTCTGATCGTGAGGTGTATTGGGTGGGGAGGACGGAGGTAGAGACGAAGTCGTCGACGCTGAGTGTGTAATTGCAGCCGAAGTCGAAGATGGAGTCCCCGAGCCCGTCCTCGACGCGGACGCCGCTATCGCCGAGAGCGTCGAGAGTTTGCTCGGGAGCGTGCGCGGGACGACCAACGCCGATGCCGGAGGTGACGCTGAGGGCGGGGTGAACGTCCGCGGCAAGGGCGTCGTGATGGGCGGGATGGGAGGCATTGGGTGTGCCTGTGCGGCCATTTCGGTTTCTCGCTTCGCGGTGTCGCGCGGGCAGGTTTGGGAGATGTGGGAAGCGAGACGGGAGAATGTGTCTTAGAGAGGTTTCCCCAGATCCGAGGCGAGCTGGAGGGAAAGACGTAGGAGGGTTAGATGAAATACGTATCGTATGAAGTATGATGCTAGTGAGGCGAGGCGAGGCGAGTGCAATAGATTTGAGTGAAGAGGAGTGAGGGAACGAAGACGAGGGAGGGAGGGTACGTACGATGAGGTAGTAATGATCGGCGCTTCAAGTAAGCGTATAGCGTATGGCGTCGGCGTGTCTATCTATCTGCCTCTCGCAATGTCTTCGTCGTATCCAACACCCACTGAACCTCTATTTCAAATAACCCAACCAGTCTGCTCTGCTGTCGTCGTCGCCGTTCGTGGCTGATCGTCGTCTAGTCGTCCGGGGCGTGAGAGAAGAGAGAAGATGCGGGTGCGGGTGCGGCGTGTGTCAGAAGGCGCACAGGCGTGGCGAGCGTCGTCGTCGTCGTCGCCGATGACAGCGGCTCGTGAGGCGAAGACGTCTGTCGCAAATTTGTCGCGGAGGCGAGAGAGAAGATGGGTGAGAGGTGATGGTCGCTGGAGAGCAAGAAGAGGAAATGGACGCGGGATCGACTTGGGATCTGTTTGGCCTTCGTCGCGGGGTTCGCCAAACAGCGTGCGTTCGATTCGACGGCAAAGGGTGGTAGGGCTGTGCGTGCCCGTCTTCAAGCAGCGTCTCGACTTGCGTTTGATTTGGTATGATTTGGTATGAAAGCGGAAACTGGGTCCCCCTCCGTGCCCGATGTCACGAATTGCAATTTATATGTGCAATGTCGCTTGGAATAGAAGGAAGGAAGAAAGCCAAGTTTTCTCTGCCCAGCGAAGTGAAATAGGGGGTGTTTGAGTCAAGGAGAGAAAAAAAAAGAGGCGAAGGGCGCAGCAGGTTAAGGGAGGACAAAAGTCTGAGACGGTGACGGGCGCGCGGGGGACGGGACGGTGGGAGATGGTTATATATCGCTGTTGGCCTGGTTACACCGTCCGTACACAGATCATCCTCGACACCTCATAACACCAACTCAATTCCGGAAAACACTGTCTCGGAAAATCATCCACGCTCGAAAACGATACCCTAATAAAATACCCGAAATAGTGATGACCCCCGATCTGGGGGGGGGGGGCTCGTGCGATGAAATGATTCAAATGAAATGACTTTACGCTGGCCCCCCCGGTGATCGGGTAGCGAGGATCGGCGTGTAATCCGCGCTCCGGCTCCCGGCTATTTTCTTCAAGATTTTCGAGTCCCGGCGGATTCTGCCCGGAAGTTTCTGTTCAGTGTTCGGGCTAACTGTATTAGGAGAGCGTCACGGTCACGGCCTTCCCGATCTGTCTCTTTAGCTCGCAAGTCTCGGGTAATCGGCATCGAGCGTCGGGGATCGGAAGTCTGGGGTCTAGATTTTCTGTTCTTTCTCAGAGTTTCCAGCTCCGCAGTTCCTGCCCGCCCGCTCCCGGCGTTCTCCTTCTGCTCGTCTTTCTTTGCTGTCTCGAACGAAAGCGTGCCGATTCAAAAACAAGGACCCGTGTACTACATAGTAAAGGTCATTCGGACTGCCAAATACCAGCCACCAGCGGCTGTACAGCGCGAAAAAGCATACATGTCCGTATACATTGCTCATGCTTGTCACTCCGAGCCGCCTGTCAGCCAAGGATCCTCGCGGATAGCCATCCACGCACTCACAAATGCAATTTAGCGCCGCTCAAGGGCCAGGGTACCTCAACTGAGGTGCTCACTCGGGCTGGCACTCTCGAACATATACTTCACACATATATGATCAAGCATCTTCGCTATATAATGCCAGTGAGGCGAGAACATTCCGATAAATACATGTAAATACGCGTAATTTGTACATACCAAGTACTATGCTTCGGCTGTGCCGTGCATTGCCTGCAATCTCCCTGTCATGACCCACCCGATCCGAGGATCCTCAAGGTCAATTTGACGTTCCGATCTGTCTAATAGGGACGCACCGTCAAACAGAAAAATAGAGAAAACGAAGATAATCCAAACCGGTGTGATCCTTGGCGCAATTGTCTGCTAAAAAATCCGGGATAAAGCGAATGCGATTATGCAGTATCTTTTCTGACATTCATGGCCGGGTTGCGCGCACAGCACTGAAGTTTGCCAGTGCCACGTGCACGGCGACCACTGCCAGCAGCCAGTGGCAGCCTGGAGCCTGAGACGGTCAATGAGTCCGGCACCCGCGCGCGCAGGCCTTCAAACCGACGATCATCGATCATCCTTGCAGTTAAAGGACCCCGATCACGTCTGCTAGTCTGCCAGTGTCACAGTTTTTTCAAGGCTTATGCAATGCTTGATCATTAGCTGCAACTTCAAGTTACCGAAACCGGTTAGAGGTTCCAGAGTCTATTATGTCACGGTTGAACTCAACTTGAACTCTCACTCTCACGTATATCAGAAGCACTGGCAGCTCACCAGCGCACCAGCGCACCAGCGGCCATCCGCGCGCATCTTCTCCTTGCATTGATTACACTGACGCGCCCAGCCCGATCAAACCCAATCACTCAGAGCACTCACTTCGACTTCTCTGAATTCTAACACTGAACTTCTCAGGCTGGAGACAAACACCACTAATGATTCCTGGTATTGATTGGACACCGTGACCAAGTCGAGCTTCCTTGATGGCCCGGGCGAGGATATTTTTTCTTAATCGAATTCTTCTGTCGCCTTTTCCGTGTCCGTGTTTAGACGCGGGTGGGATTATCTCACTGGTATCCGAGTCGTCTCTCCCAACTCCGAAGCGTATGATAGCAGTATGGGAATAAATCTCGACACCCGAAAACAACGCAAAGGCCCGAAGGAGGCGTGCAACTATGTAGTATGTATACATAGCTAATGTGAGTGAGTGAGTGAACAATTTAGAGTCTACTAGTCGGACCGTCTGGCACGCACCGTACCCACTTTCTTTCCCCGGGGCCGATCTAATAGCAATTAAGCGCCTGGTCTCAATGTACGAGGATTCCGCTCAAATGCGTTAGGGAAACGGGCACAAATGTCGAACTGCAATCGCAATCGCACAGCCCAGGGGCCAGGTAATCGCCCGCGAACGTTATCAGTTCTTAGAGCGGACATGAATAGCAGCCTACGGACCCCCGCCCCCCCCCCCCGGGGAATTTCGTTAGGTTTACGCCGAAAGACTCGACTTCAACGGTAACCTCAGGCTAAGGGGTGGTCGGGTCACGGTAGTTCATACCAACTATGTAGGTAGAAATATTGCTGGTGCGTGTGATACCACAAAGCAAACCGGGGACACTGACACCCAGCCACATCACATCGCATCGCATAGGAAGGTTCATCGTTTTCTCGTGCTCCTGCGCAGCCCCCGTTCCCTGATGACAGAAAACGGAATACAGGAGAGAACGAAGGTCGTTGGTCATTGGTCGTCGGTCGTTGGTCGTGCGTCCCCCTTAACCCCCAACTTGTACTGCCACGACCCTATTTGACATCCCTCCCCGATGCAGGTATGTGGATTCGCGCGTCCTCGCAATCCTGTGCAGCGGGGGAAAAACATACATACATACATACGTACAATACATTCATATGTACATATGTGCTCATTGTATCCCATTTCAGCGTATCCCGAATACAACGAACGAAGTCGAGCACGGCACGTACCACCGTGACTGGGAATAGGAATAGTCGCACAGAATCTTGCCTTCGACTCGATGATCCATCAAAGAAGCCATCTCTCTGGCCTATCAGACTTCGAGGTGCGGGTGCAAGAGACGGGAGACTACGCTTCTGCTTCTGCCGCTGCGGGGACCCGGACTGCGACTACGGCGTACGCACAGCTCGTCTTTCATCACGAAGACACAGCAGAACCGGAGCCGGAGCCGGAGCCGGAGCTAAAACAACATACAACAGCGCCATGGAAAGTGCAGTGTCGGCGAGTCGCTGCTCCTTCCTCACGCGCAGCACTCCAAACACCAACGACATCAAAAAGAAGAACACAGGGGAGGAGAAGGGGGAAGAAGAAGCGGATTGAAGCCCCTTTCGTGTATGGATGACCGCAGCTCAGCCAACCGCAACCTTGAGCAATCCGAAGTCGAAGCGAGGGCTGTACGGGTTCTGCGCATATGGCTGTTCTGAGCCTATGGTTCCATGAGCCAGATGGACGGCGCGTAGGTGCGACACTACAGTATGTTGTGAGTCACGGTATGTCTCGCATAGCGTAACGTATCTCCCCTCATTCGCTGAGGACAGTTTATTCACACTCTCTTTGCAGCGTCCAGACTCCAGAACAGACATTTGAAAAAACGTCAGTCCAATCCCACACTTGCCCAGAGGCAAAGAACAAGACCCCCCAGCGACCAGGGCTTGCGGATGTTGCGGATGCTACGGATGGGCTGCGCTCTCGCTCTGCGGACGATCTGTGAAAGCTCGAGAGAGAGCGCGGACGGGCTGCGCGCAGCAGCATTAGCGTGATGGGTGACTCACACAATAGCTCTTCATCGCTTCGTTCTCTTCCGACTCTCTCAGAAAATCATTCATTGGGACGAATCCGAGCGCTCGGCACCTTCCCCCCTTGCCACTTCATTCCGCTGCACTTCTTTTCCTTCCAAGCTGCACTGCTTCTGGCACAAATTAGGAGGCGCTGCGCAAAGAAGCCCTGTGGTCCGTGACAACTTTTAGCACATTGCTCAATGTTTTCATCGCCTCGCCTATCGATCACTGGTTCTGGTCATAGCAAATTAACATGACATACTGCGCGAGGTCCTGCCAGCGTACGTCCGTCCTAACTCCTCATTGAAACACATCTTCCAACTGGTCACATTATGCACTGAAGCAACTCCCCCTACACAGCATTTATTCAGAACTCAGAGCTCACTGGTCCACACTCGATTCCGAAAAATGAACCCTTTTTCCTGTTGCACTGAACCGCAGTGGCAGATCCATTATTCTGGTTGGAAGGATGGTTTGGGGACCGACGAAACAAGTGAATGATCTGGGGATGAATCATCGATTGATGGTGTGCGCTACGTTCGGTGATTTCCTGACATTTGAATTGGATCGGTGCTAATCATCGAAACGATTCTAGCTTTGAAAAGTACCCAGACTAGGGTGTATGTGGGGCATCTTTCGGAAATGGACGGATAATGGGATATCTTTAAGGTCTATCGGTACTGCCACAGCCTGTACCGGTCTGGGACATCTCCTCGCCGAGCTATAGGATATGCATTACCTGCGCACTGCAACAGCGAAGCTAGCCAACTACGAGACAATCGATCAACATCGATAATACATCGACGAGTCTCGGAAACCTCCACGCATTACAAGGCTGATGCTTCCTTCATGCCCGCGATGACCTCCTTCAGAATGTGACCCGAGGTCATCATCTTTCCCTACCACGCGTGGATGACGCACGTCAGAAGCTTTGCGCGAGGTATACGGTATACGGCCGAGACGTTGGAATGTCCTCCCTCGGCTGAGCTGTGTCTAATATTAATTCATCGGGCGTGACCCCCTGACCCCGGTCTGGATCGCTGTCGACGTCATTCATTTCATTTCATTTCATTTCATCTCACTGCCCCGGCTATGAACACGAACGTCACGCTTGAGCTTGAGCTTAATGCACCTCGTCTTCAAGCTTCCATCTGTCCCCCCCCCCTGTCTGTCTGTCAATGAACGAAGCTACATACGTATGTGCATGCCCATCCAACGAGGATCCGAGACAATCAGCGAATCATCCGCCCTTCGCACGCTCGTGAGTCGTGAGTGCGCAACTATGCATTTCGCGGGCACCGTGTCTGGCAGCTTGGCCTGACGCATCGATCGCTTTGGGAAACCGTGCTACAATGCATTCGTAATGTACATATATGTACATACATATACAAGTAGGTCTCTCATTTCGTCATATCTCCAATGGCAGCAGCAGCTGATCAAATCAGTGTGTATCACAAAGTCCAGCCAGCTAATTACCCGCACCCCCAGATGCCAGAAGAAGCTAAGGCATTACAGCCGCAAACTCTCAGAAGCAACGTCGCTTATCACTGCAATCGCGGTTCCTATCATCGTCGCGGGCTTCGCGAAGCTCGAAGCGTGATGACGCCGGTCGGGCGGGCTTGCTTTCGCATGCATGGATCCTCATGCTTTTCAAAATCGATCTGTATGGACATACATATACATATGTATACATACAATACACGTGCTTGATGCGCGTAATCCTCTAAACTCCCTTCCATTATTGACGTGGCGGGGGATATTCCGGTCGCACGATAAGAGCATGCCCGACACACAGATCGTAAGTCATTCTAATGTCATCCTTGTTAGCGAATGTATAATAAGCTGATCTGTTCCCTATAAATAGACAATCCCTTTAAATGTGCTATGTTTCGAAGAAATGACTCAAAATGCCAACTAGGAAGTTCTTGTCTTCAGGTGAATTCGGATATATGCCAATTAGCTCTGCACACACCGGCGTATTGATACACTACATGTAGGGACTAAAATACTCCGTGGATTTCGGAGACACTTCCTTTTACGAATGGTATTCAACGCCTTCCTCCAAGGGGCTCTCAGTACTGCGGTCTACCCATCTGCCCCATGAGACCACTTCTCCCGCTCGTTTCAAGACGATGAATTACAATTCCGTCCATGAGTATACTACCTATACATATCCACTCGGAGATATGGAAATTGATTAATCATGTGGCTTTCAACTTGAACGAACGGTACGTTCAAGTCGCAGAAAAAAACGTTTTTTTCTCTTTCTCATCAAGTACCATCCCTGACACAAGAACCTTGTAGGACCCCCGCGTCGATCGCAACACGAAATGCATCGTTCTTTGTGGCCGACCAGTACCATTGCTCTACATGCCCATACTACCCACGCCACGACGACTGGTCCGGAAAAGCTGTACGCGATCTTAACATGATCGTAGTCCTATCTAGGTGCACCATTCCCCATCCGGACGGCTGCCGATCCCGTGCAGCATGCCAGTGCTGAGCCGCAGTCCGCTTCCTTTCAGCTCGAGCTCCGTGTGCCTGCGGCGGGATTACCTACATGGAGAAAAACAAACAGAGCCATGGGGTGGCTTCAAGTTCTAATAAGTCATCAAGTCAGGGTACGCATATCTTCTGACACAACAATATTGACTTGTTTTATGCTGTCCCAATCGCGGCAGCTTGAGTGAATTCTGAATGCGCTCGAGCGCATTTCTTCTTTTGATTGTTACCACTCACAGAGTACCACCGATCATGAGCCTGCCTTCTCACTTTTTATAGGGACTTTTTTTGCGCGGTGACCGCGAGAATTACACGCTACTGTGCTGCACTCAGTATTCCGTGACTACTAGTGGCCGCCGGGTTTGTTCGTATCAGTAATTCCTTGGTTGTTCGGGAATCAAGACGAACGGGAGAAAAGATATTTGTATGTCTTTTTTCTTCTTCTCCTTCTTTTTCTAAGAACTCTGATGATCTGCCGACCCTTGATTAACAATAACCTCTTAGGGATACTTCATATGCCATTCGGATGTAAGTGGTATCATCACATGCATGTCAATACTCATCTCCTTAGACACCATATTCAGGTGCAAATGAACTCAGTTCTCCGAGGCTATACTTATCGCCGTTGTCTAAGCCCAAACTGAAGAATAGGGGTCGTCTAAAGCTCTCGGTCCGGACAAGAAAAACAAACACTGTCTCGTACGTGCGACGGGACGGATCGCCGTTCAAAAGGCTTGCATACCTTCGGATGGCGACTCGAGCCAGATGATTCTTCAATCCGGGACTATCGAAGATCATGTTTAAAACAAATGTAAAACAAGAAACCGCACAGCCGTGTTGCTCTTCAATTTGCTGTGCTCCTTGTCTCTACCAAACTTGAACTTGTGACACTGCTCTGTGAGACATCCCTTATAGGATACCTCCGTGGAAATGGACAATTGGCTTTTCAGAACAACGCTCAAGTAGAATCATTTAATTCGTTTCTGATACAGGTTTACTTCTTCTCGCTTAGATCTATGTAGATGCCGGATGCGTCCTTCTACGATCCATTCTGTGATTGTCGGTCGAGCCGGTCTAATTTAAACTTTTTCAGTTTTTGATGCAAATGGTTGCTACCATGGTTTCCGGCCTTAGATCGGTGATGCTGCACTTTGTTTACCTTGGCCTGGATGATGCGAAGGTGCACAAGGGCCATGCCTGATGTACATGCAGTTGTGTATACATATATTTAAACTGAATCACCCCGGCTGCAGTTGGCTTCTTCTCCCTTTGACAGGAAAAGAAGATGGCCAGTCAGATACATAAGTACAGTATACTATCTGTCTAGGTGCCAACGAGCACGATGATTTACCCCCGGGAACGCCGAGCTTGACAACAATTCAGAGTCCAGAGACAACACTCGCTTCGGACGAAACAGGCACAATTGAATCACATTGATAGGAAGCAATTTTCGCCTAACAGTTTGCGCTGATCATTGGCTTGATACTAATTTTCTTCAAAAGAAGGGAAGCGTAAAGATTTGGGGGAAGAGGGGAGTTCGTAGATAATTGTATTCATGGCGAAATATACAGTATGAATTCAATTTTGGTTTTGCTCAAAGAAATTGCACGCGAGTATATGAGATACACTAATTGCTGCACGATCTCTGGGTATTCAGGACACCTAGTAAGATCAATGATTATGAAGTCGGGTATCTTACAAGCTTTTGTTTAGAAAGGTGGAATAAAAGTCCTGGTCTACTACTTATACTCAATCATCTTCAGCACATGGCAGCTCATTATTACGTTCTGTTAACCCTAGGTTACAAAAGGGTATTTCGAGAATGGATACTCAGCGAAGAAAAAGATGGCTCGGCATTGACACAATGACCCGCGAATCGATAGAGCGCCCAGGAAGCTGCTATGTGAGAGCCGGAGAGCTCGCACATTGGCAGCCCTTCCAATTGCGTTGCACAGTGCAGATCATAGGGAGCAAATGCCATAGCGTTGGCGTGAGAGCCATTAAAAGGTACTGCTGGAATTAAGAATCACCGCCCGTGCTGGTGTCCGTACTGACCGACACTCGCGCGCATGCCATGTCCATCGTGATTTCTTGCGAGCCTGAGGTCTGATTTGGAGGGGACCGTCTTGTAATGTTAGTTAACAGAAGTGATAGATTGATGCCATGACAGAATTATCCTTACGCGGTAATTGCGACAAGTATACACCACAGCGCGGAAACGACCTGGGAACAGAAGCAAAAGTATGGTACAGTTCACTTAGAGGCCGCTACTTTGGGGCAGACGCCAATTTCAATTTTGGTCAACCTTAAAATAAATTTAAATCCGAAAATATTCGAGGCAATCCCGTTTGCTCTGAAAAGTCCAAAACTGCAATAAAAAGGGGTCTAGAAGAAGTGGGAAAAAGATGAGAAGGTCAGATGGAAGAAATAGAAGGCTTAAAATAGATGTTAGTCATTAATAACTACGATAAATGGTATATTTGTAAGGCATCGCCAAATTGGATCGAGGCCTTTAAAAATAACTCCTTCAATTTTGCTTCAAATATTAATTCCTTTAGAGGGATTGCTCCTTTCGTGAAAAGGAGCATTTCTACTAAAGGGTTTTTTAATATCTTTTTTTTCCATGGACCAAATTTGGTGCACAAAAGTAGCGGCCTCTACTGTCACGTGGTCAACAAACGGTCAAGGCCATCAAACGGTCACCGAGCTTCTACACATAATTAAGACACTGTGATGCTCAATTTTTTTTGTAGAAGCCAACAATTGGACATTAGCTACTGTAATATGAATTTTATTTTTGAATCTGCTTTTGATTTCTGGTAGGGCATGAAGATTTGTGGAAATTTCCGGGATGATTTCCAAAATAAGGATGTTAAGGAACTTTCACCCGAATTCTTCAAGAATAGCTCGAGATCTGCACCTCTAACTACAATTCTGTCTTCTGAGAGATATGCCATAGTACCTTAGCTGCTGAAATATTCAACTAGTGAGTAGGTTACATCACTGACTGAGATATAATCATGCATATATGCAGGGCTACAAAGTTCACAATAGATTCTGTGACCTTAGTAGTGTCTACATCATTAAAATGTGAATAACATATATCTTAAAAATCCAACAGCATATATACTATTAATGTATTCTCTCACTAACTCTATGAATTTTTGGTGAATTTACGGGCTTGTTGAACGCTGTAAAACTATGGGGCAAATTTCAGTACATATATTTGATACATTGTTAATGAAGATTGAATTGTGTTATAAATAATATATTATCAGCGTTATAATTCAGAAGCTATACTCTGCACCACACTGGCTTCCATAGGCATCTTTTATAATAATAATTGGCGCAAAACTGATCCTCACGGAAGAATTTCTTCAATCCCTTCATTGACACAACGCAGTTCACGCTGTGCCTACCACAATTCCCACGGTAGCTCGACCACGAGAGATACTTCACCATGCTGGGTCAATCATGCATGTCCATGCTTTCCTTGAACAATGGGGTTTGATCAACTACCAGGTGTGTGTGTCTGAGCAGTATTTCTTATAGCCATCTCTTATTCTCTTGCAGGTCGGCCCAGATACACGACCAGCTACAAGGGTATTCCCACGGTGACCGGTTGTTAGGTATTAGGCCAAGTTCAAATAAAGTTGGAGTGCCTCAGCGGAAATATTCATATCTGAGCTTCAGCACAAGCTAATTCTTTGACTGATTGTAAAACAAATGGAATCATATCAGACTAAAGCTCACTGTAATTCAAAGTACCAAAAACCTCTGAATTACAAAGTTATGCACTCAAAAAGAAGAAGTGACCGGTTGTTAACCATGTGACAGTAAGTGAACTGTACCATAGGACAACAGCCTGTCGTCGAGTAGCTAATTATACTCTGAACAACTCACACGTACCATGGAGCGTCGATCAATAGTTTACACCATTCGGATCGACCGTTGATATGAAAAGTATTTCTGTACCTATTTTATGATAGGCATGTTACACGAATGCATTCGAGGGAAAAGCTGTAGATTAGACGAATTGACATACTATATCGTGGGGAAATCAGAGATCAGTATACCGAATGACAGTAAGCGCTCACATGTACGCATCACCTACGCACCGTTCACTTGTGTTTAAATATTTTGTTAGTTTGCTTCCATGAGAGAATTCCGAAACACTCACTCAATCCACAGTGAGTGAACGAATCCATTACCCATTAATGACAAAATGCTCCTCTCCCCTCCCCTCTGTTTTAAATATTAGCCTATATCCATGATTTGGACAAAGAGACATTGCTATAAGTATGTTGAAGAGGCAGCTTTAAAGTTGATGACAGGCAGAGAAGAGAAGAAGTGACATTGCTGTTGCGTTTAAACATGGTGAGGTGTTCGGGGTCATACTACTATTACTACTACTACTGTAATTTAAGTTACTGTGACACGTTTCAAATACTACTAAAGTACACTTTTCTCACACTGGTATTGCCACTGCCAGTGGCAATGTGTTTCTTCTTCAGCTTCGCCCATTTTCGCCTATGCCACAGTCATCTTTGCCAGTGGTTTATTCGAGTCAGACCTACCTGTTTTCCATCAAAATATCCTTAAGCCAAGGGTAAAGTCTCAGGTGACGCTACCGCGAGCGCTTCAACACCTCAGAAACATACCAAAAGGGTAAGCCACGGAGAAAAATATTGACACCTGATTCCTACCTGAGTCAACTGGCTGATATTCGGCCGAAATACATTGGATGATATTCTGGCTCACCAGGGAACTACAAAGCAATACAATGAATCTGGTAAGTATTTCGACTACTCAATGCTTCGGAATGCAATTCTTGCTCACTTGACCATACAAGTGCCAGCGCAATACCATAGGACATTGAGATAGAAGTTGAGAAGTCTTCCCGTCGCTCATAGTGAATGCAGTCACATGTCATCTGCGGTAAGTTGCACTTCATATATCACGATCACCCTTCATGAAAATTGATTCTTTTCTTACACTGATGATAAGACTGTGGTTCTTCTAGTTCTTGCACTCCTATGAACTATATGAAAGTGGTCAAATAGGTGTTGGAGATTGGCAACCTTGGATCTGCTGGGAAAGTCGAATCTCCTTTGCGAAGGACTTCGGGTTCTCTACGTCATTCGATTGAAGACAATGTGCTTCCACATTCAGATCCTCATCTTCACATGGCTCTTCCATGACGACTTATCTCTGCACCAAGGAACTAGCATCACGCATATACGATGTGCGACGAGGAGATACATGAGCTCAAGAGAAGCTGAAGTCTAGCCTTGCGCGAGAATATCTTTTTAGCGCATGGATCTTCCCAAGTATTCTCCCCATCTTCGTTCCTTTAGCGGTTGTTTTGCTACAGACTCTTCCGTAGAACTGAACCGCGATCGCGGTACTGTCAAAGTAAGTTGGCTAAGTACTCTTCTTGGCATACATCTATGGGCGCTAATATTATCACTGACTAGCAAGACATGACTAAACTTGTCTTCAACAATCGCACTCGAAATACTGGAATTGAATTGCTTGAATATTTTTATGCGAGGGAAAATTTGTTCGGGGGCCTCCTTTCGAGTCGACGCACTGAACTTTACCGCTTACCTTCGGTGAAGAAAAGGACCTCCGGTAAGCGTAATAATGCAGAACAATTCGTTCTCTATGGCATTTGTATAACCGGATGCTCCGGATTCTAATCTGTAACTTTACAGGAGAGTGATCAGCTGCTGTTCTTGATCATGAACGGATGTACGACATTCATTTTTCGACAGCGTTAAGTAAATAACACAACTCCGAATAATCTGAACTCATTTATTGTACCGTCGTGCTAGGACTATCTTTCGACTCCACCAGGACAAAAGCTTACGACCTTCATCTTCCGGTAAGTAATGCAAGAGTTGACACCTCAGAATCCTAGCTTGTATTTCTCAGCTCCCCTCGCCCTGGCGTTTCTTCTTCGTCCGCCTTAAGTCCTCTGACTTGAATCATTAGCATCTTCACTTGAGCAAACGCAAGATCAGAGCGACGATGTGACCTCATCTGAATGCATACAGATAAAGCCCGCAGCAGCTCCATGAACCATCCTAACTTGACTAGAAGGCGTGTTAGGCACATGTGCAACACCAGATCTCCATCCAGGCTTGCCACTTTCTAGATACGTGTCACTCGGAGGGGCCACTTTGATGAAGGACAAGGTGGTCAGCGGCAATCGACGGGGATAAAGCTGGCATCATGACCTATTGTCATATCGCCCAAGCGGAGAGTCGGAGCGAAGTTCAGTCCGCTCACCCGACTGGATATATCCGGTGCCGATGATCTTGCATGTGGTCAACTTCGTTCACATCTCAGGTTGAACCCCCTTTTCCTCTTTATTTGTGCACAGAATTGTGGAAGACGGAACTTCCACAAATCTACCTCATCAGCTAAGTTCGGATACCTACATATCTCTCGACTAACGTTGTGCTTACTGGCCGATCTATTTTGCGTACACTAAATTGCACTTAGCCTTGGTGAAGATGCCGCAAACTTGGAATGCGCCACGAGGCACTTTGATGACCTATGGGCTTTGGTCGGTCTGTATGCCAAGGACGCTGTCAAAGATAATCCTGCATCGCACTGTCCCTAAGTGCGATACTATGCCCTCCTCTCTCCGCTCCACGTGCAAGGAACATTAGACGGTAAGTGGGCAAGTATATCGCAAGTCTCGCTTAACATGGGATGAACATCACCACATCGAACTCTATCGATATCTATCAAGATATCATATATAGCACGAGGGAAATATAGAATGGAACTGTCGTCCTTGCAGGTCTTTGTACTTGCTTCCAGGTGAGTTTCAAAATCATCCTTCTTCTTGACTTACGGTGCAAATATTCCACTTCCAAGTCCTCAGTCTTATTGTATCCGATAAGTCTTCATACTATACTGTCTGTTGCCCTTACATACTGTGAATATGTCCAGTTAACGTGCGTTGTGTGTATTATTGTATTAGTGACGGAAGAAAACTCGGATTAACTTGAACGCCGATCATTTCTTTCGGTGCCGAGGGCTGTTCTCGGCAAATTCCGAAACGTTCTTGAACCACAATCATTCGATCGGCCCAAGCAAGTTCAAGTTGCTACAACAACTTCCACTTCCACAAGCTACTACCAATACAGAGCGTGTCTATATCCCGAGGGGACTGGGTCACTCACTCATACTTACTCCCTTTTGGTGGGTGATACATACCGTTCGCTATATTGTAGTCTATGATGACCTAACTCTCTATTGTCAATATACGTGGCGACAGTCATGCGAAACAAGCACAGAATTTTCGTAACTTTTCAGCACCGAAACGGCCGTCCTGGATTTCACTGGTCAATCATGGTTGCCCCAAAGCGCGAAAATGGAGTTGAGAAACCGACTGTGTACGATGCTACAAACACAATTGCGCCTGGTTATGAGTCTGGACAATGGCGGTACAGAGTGCGAAAAGACGATCTATTGAGCTACGGAAACTTCGTCGCACGGGTTCTAGTCGCAAAAATATCGCCAGCACAGGCGGAGACTATCGATTCTTTAATGGAGTCAGCTCCAGTCGTGCAAGGAGAACCCTCCTGGACCTGCGTGTCGTGGGTGAAAGGTGCACTCGATGTCCTCCGTATGTCGGACGAAGACTCGGAGCTATCAGCAATCATTGATGGCGACACAGTCGATAAGCTCGGTGTAGCTTTTGCAAAGTCGTGCTTAAATGTTATATTGGAGCGTGGACATGCACATGCATCCCTCAGTGATGTACCCATAAAAGACTTACGAGGTTTATCTTCAAGCTAAGCGCTCTATGGTATGTCCTGGAACAAATATACTTGCAACTATCTTCTAATAAGATTTTTTCAAAGATTCTACTGTGTTGTTGCCGTGTTTTTTGACTGCGCGATTGACGGAGAGGTCTCTACATTATGACCTGACCCTTTTATCTGTCTATGTATGTAGTAGTGTATCCCTAAATTCAATCAACTATTTTTCGTGGTAAGCGAGAAACTGTGATCCTGAAGATGAGTGCTTTGATATTCGATGCGTTCACCCTGCAAAAGATATTATAGATAGATGATCATTATTTTCAGGTGTCTAGACTCAAATTAAATTGCACAACCGGGTATGGTTTGTTTTACAATTATGAATATAAGTAATATACAAGGCCAAAGTAAAGTGCACCTGCTAGCCCGAGAGTCGGTACGGTAATCGTAATGAAAGAGAGGAAGGGAGTAGATAGGTAAGCCATTTAAGCCTGTTGTTGCTCCAACTTGCGCACCATCGCCTCGCCTTCGTCCCTCCACCATTGGTCTGCTACCGCGTCTGCGTCATATGAGAACTGCTCAATGTTCTTCTTATGGTCCGCCCACTGATTCGCATTGCCCTCGTTCTCCGGGCCGACCTCCTCGACATCATCGTCATTCCGAGCAAGTTCGATAGCCATTGCCGCGCGCATGTCATTATCGCGCGCCTCCTGGTCAGGTCCATCGGGCAGATGAAACACATGTTGGTTGAGCCGAGAGGACGCCTGTGTCTTCGAAGCACGCGTGTGCCGCAGTTTCTCGAATGCTTTGAGGAAGAAGGGTAGTTGGGTAGGAGAGGAGAGGTGAGAAAGGAGGGATCCGAGAACGGCAGCATCCTCGAGCGCCATTGCGGCTCCTTGGGCACGGTACGGCTGTAATATGGAAACGGCTTGAACGTCTGTTAGGATTAAAGGGGTACGAAAAGAGTCTTACCAGCATTGGGTGGCAAGAGTCTCCGAGTAAGACAACGCGTCCGGCAGGATGCACCCATGTCTCCAGTGGTTTGCGGTCCATCAAACGCCATTTGAGCGTCGACTTGACATGTGTGAGGAGCTTCTGGACCCTTAAAGTATTGGTGCCAGTCAGTCAGCTGATAGGAAGAAACAGAGAGGGAAAAGAGGACACACCTCGGTTCGAAGTCTGCAAAGTCGGCACGCATCTTATCAGCGCTGCCCTCTGCAGTCCAAGACTCAACGGATCCATCGTCAGGATGTAAAAGAACAAGGTTGTATTCCTTCTTTCCCCTCTGAAGTCATTCAAGTTAATGCTGAAATCAAGGAATAAGAGCTGGTTGCACTTACGATGCAGTAGCCCATCAAATGCCTGCCTGGGGCCATCCATGCGGTCATCTCCGGCGTCTCCACGAATGGCTGGAGTTCTGGGTCGTTGAGCATGACATCCGTGGAGATGATTGCTCGGTACGCAGCATCTCCGGTCGGTTCGGGGGCGTCCTCTCGTCCGATGACGACCTGACGCACGAGGCTCTTAACGCCGTCCGCACCAACGATGAGATCTCCCGAGATGACTTCGCCGCTCGTGAGTGTCACGGACACCTGTCCCTGAGCGTTCGGCACGGGCTCGACGCTCTTGACGGTTGAGTTCAGACGGACAGTGACCCGGTCAGATGCGATGGCGCGCTCGTAGACCATACGGTGGAAGTCTGCGCGGTGGATGTGGAAGTACGGTGCCCCGTGCTCGCGGCGCATCTTCGTGCCCCATCTCGAATAGCCAACAACCTCGCCTGTGCTGTAGCGCCTAAACACGATCCCCTGCGGCTGAACCCCCGCTTTCGCGAGGGCGTCCCCAAGTCCCCATCGAATGAGCAAACGCGAGACGTTGGGAGAGACTTGAATCCCAGCGCCAACCTCACCGAGCTTCTTCGCAGACTCAATGAGCGTCACGGTGTGTCCTGCCTGCGCAAGGCAATAGGCGGCTGACAGACCACCGAGACCGCAGCCGATGATGAGGATGTGCAGGCGCGCAGAAGCTTCGCGCCCGCCGTAAAGGTGCTCGACGTTTGCGTTGGCTTGTACGTCGTTATTGATGGATGGCATTGTAGCGATTGTTACAGTCAATGGATACTAAGGGTCGGGATTATAAGCAGCTTAGACAAGGAGAGTGGTATTCGGTTTTGGCGCACGTATTCATCCATGACGAAGTTATGTTCCGGCCTGAAGGGGCTGGTTCTCGGATTCGCCTCCGTCGGGAAAATTACATAATCGTCTCACATGCGCTTCAACTGTTTAGGCTCTATAGTTTTCTCGACTTTCGCGTATACGCGCAATCCTGGAGATGAAATGAGAAGAGACGTGCGTTGATGTGGATTTTTGGTTACCTGCAATTGCCTGGTCTGTAAGTACCGACGCCCGTATCTTAACAAAATTTATCTCGGTCGTACTATCCTGAAGCCATTTCATACTCTCGTTCTTAGCACATCGTCATCCTGCAAGACGTGAATTCATGAGATCTTCGTGTATGAGTAGACCGAGGGTGCATGACTTACGATGTTGGATAAGCAGCACATGAGCTTGCGACGAGTTCATACAGACGTAAGCGAGACGAAGGGTGGTAAGAGAATGAGAATAAAGGATGCAAGCTTTCTTACTTTCTCGTGCGCAATTCCACAGTCATACAACACCAGATATTTTGACATCCTAGCTTCACCTTTGGACCGACATCGTCTCCAAGGAAATATCGGAAGCAGACACAAGATTCAAACTCCAAAGGCATAGGGACAGAACACGCGTCGTACAGTATGTCGGGATTGACGAAGAAAAACAGATAGGTGATGATGTTGCTTGATAGAAGACGTCCTGGCGAGGACATCAGCAGATGTATGATTTGATGAGTCGGTTACTATAGAGCAGACCAAAGCATTGTCTAATGAAACGCGAATTGAACTGAGAGAGTGGAGAACTCTGGCTCGACCAAGTAGCTACACGGCATTAGAAAGGGTGAAAACTAATCACTGACTAGTACTACGAACCAGCCTAACAGTTCCAAATTGAGCCCAATGTCGTAGACGGACGGTGTGTAAGGATTTAGCATGCATAGGAGATGGTACTACGCGAGAGAAAGCCTGAGAGGGTTGACGCGTTTAGGTTTCGGTAAACACCGTCACGTGATCGTACACTCAGGCTATATCTAGTACCCGCAATTTAAACTTGAAGTCAAGTTACAAGTCTGAAGTCGTACTTTCGCTCTGCAACCTGAACTTTGAATGGTTTTATCCATTATGAAAAGGGCAGAGCTCCAAGCTGACCGAGTCAATGTGATAAATAACGTGGAACAATCTTCGACGTCCATGCAATCTCCACATTTCTGCAACAGCCTAGCGCCAATTCAGTTCTTCCTGCAGCTCTCCGCAGAAATGAAAGTATACTCGAACGTCACGGCAGCCAGTGGTGAAATGCGCTTTCAGCCCTACGGTCGACACTGACCAGCGGCTGATGGAATCTCATCGGTTGGAGATGGCAATTCAAAAGTTCAATAGACAGTGGACACTATTCATCTCAACTATGAGATACACTGCAGGGTTTTTGTGATAAGGCATGATAGTATGTATCGATGGTCCAGCTTAATATACACCGCTGACTACCACATCCAAACAGCTCCTTCGTACATGTCGTCAAAAACACAAAACATGTTCACAGATTTCGGCGAAGAAGAATGTCGATACAAGAGCCGTGGTCTCAAGCGTATATCTATCATCAGCATTAACAAAGTCAACGTTAACTCCTTCTCATTGACTATAGGAAAGACAGAGAAAGAGTGTGGACTTACGCCTTGTGTCCTATCGCCGCCAGTGGTCGGGATGCATCCTCCGTCGCAGTAGGTGCCTCACAGCGGATTACACGACTGACCGCTCGCTCCGCAAGCATTAGCTATGGTGGCAAGGGCGACGAGAGTGTTGAAGACCGCGGATAGTTCAGCGTTCATTGAGATGAGGCGAGAATGAGAATGAGATTGGTACGTGAATGATGTACTTTTCCTCTCCAATGAATCGAATCGTTGAAACATAGGCGTTTATAAAAACACAGCATACCCAGAGAAAGACTTCATGCGTGAATCACGGATATATTACCGTGACAACAGCAGCAGTGGTTAGGTTATGGTCAAATGTCATAGCTTTGTCGTAAGAAACAAGTGATATATGTATACACGTCAAGCCAGGTATGTACCGTTCACTACGCATCAATCATATTGAAGCTGTGATATATACAGTCTCATTAATGCAGTCACTTCAACGCATCATCAGAACTAACGCATAGTTCAGTTACATGTCTTGAACACTTCGTACCTTTCCCCGACGTCTATCGGGACAGCTTCTAAACATAGGGATGAGGCAGACAGTCATGGGAAACATGGCGGTACGTTCGTCAATCCACTCATTATGAAATCACGCTGGATGACAGCGATCACCTTGTGCATGCCACGTCAACGGGAACTCCTGGTGCGCTGCTGGCGGATAATAACTGTTCGGCAGAGCGTTCAGACTTCTCATGGCGAAAATTTATCTCCGTCTTTCATCTCGGGTTCAATTTGTCTTTATCCAACGATGAATGCTTATGCGTACACATCTACATACGAACGCCCGTGCACCGAACTCAATACGCCAACTTGGCTGTCGTTCAAGTCCACGTCTAATCATTCTCCACTTTCGACGACACTTCCGCCTCAGTTTCAAACCCTGACACTTCTTATCCCCGACTTGGCAGGATCATCATGCGCAAGTCTTTTCGATCCGCAAAGCAAAAAATCAGTATGTCTGTATTTTTTAATAAAAGAATACTGCAACGCACGCCAGTCGTACTGGTCGGACTAATCAAGTTGCAAAATTGACTGCAACATGCACTGCGGCCGCCATCGGCAGGTTTGATGCATCTCGCGCCCGTTAACTCACAGGCGAAGGCTCCGGCGAGGAGTTGCATTGACCCGAAGGCAATGGTAGCAATGAACAGCGATTTGAGAGCCTTGAAGTTCATTAGCGTTGAAAACTTTCAGTGCGTGTGTTCACTTCGTTAGATTGCTAGTATTCAACTCTTTATACAATTTCCCTTCAGGACACGTCGGCTGTAAATACGAATCAGATCGGATGTCTTCTCAATGACAGCATGTCATGAGCCTTACATAGTGCTCCCAGTTGTGTGAAAAGCATTCCGATGTTATACGCTTCTCCGAGAGAAGACAGCACGCGGGATCCTCCAGTACATTCCTCGTCCGTAGCATTGACAGGGTGGGTTGCGGGCTCACTATGAAAATGAATGGAAAATGACCGCGACTAGGATACGGCAGGCATCACAATCTATACTAGCGGGCTCGCAATGATTATCAAGGCATTCAACTTGAATGAGCCAAATCATACCTCTTTGATTTATACATCTGCATACCGCTGACCTGTCTTTTTCCAGTGCTTTCGAAAATGCATCCTCATGTCACACAATGGGCTAAAGACACAAACCTGGAGTTTCGTCTCAAATCGTCCATAATTGTCATCCGTCCGACGTCTTATACGAGTTATACATCTGACTCTCTACATTTCAAGGCTTTGAGTATACAGAGTACGTGACGAATTCTCCTCTCAGGTGCACACACTTATCCTCGTCTAAATCATGCACCGAAGTCGCCTGACGATTCCATACTGCGCGACCTGGATCTCATAATCTCCATGCGAAAGATCAACCGCACGTCTACGGAAGAGATAGTACACAAGTCCAACCGTTGGTTAGTAACAGCTTTATGGAAAGAATCTTGACTTACTCCTGCTGAGTCGCTGTTAGGAATACATCCCCCGCAGCACGTCGAATGTAACGGATTGCAAACTTCTCCTTTGGCTTCACAGGCAATCGCCGATGATGCGAGCCCGACAACGAGTAACGCAGAGAGCGCAACAGCTTTAAATCTGAAGAACACTGTCGTAAATGGCTAGTGGGGCTCTTCTGGATGATACTGAGCAACAAAACTCTGAAGACGAATGGCCTTTATACATTTGAACGCTGTAGGAACCGACCTCTGACCGTATAGAGTCAGAGTCTATCTTTCAGACTTGGCATGTCTTTTCTCTGATGTTCCTGGTGAGCACACGGTTCAATGCCATTTTCTCCAGAGATACCCTATGACTTCCCTAAATCCGCCAGTGAGTCCGAAGAGACAAATTAATTCTGTTTTTATCACTGTCATCCTCGGGTTTATGACTGCAGATTGTGGGCCCTCGGTCTCTGGTCCACAAGGAAGCGCAAGTGTAGTCATGTGTATTGCTTCTCAAGAATGGAATTTTGTCAACCTGTCGAAAGGGAATAAATATGGCGAGTGCCTATTCTTTACATCTCGGGTCCACATGAGCACTGAACAGTCCCTTACTTCAGAGCGGCTTCCGAGTCAAGTCAGGCTGCCGAGGGAACGATATCCCCAAGCTGCTGTCAGTCACGGAGAAACCCCTAAAAATTATGTCATTAATCGAAAGAGATGAGTGATGAGTCGCAAATATCTTGCGGTCTTTGTCGCGTCGACACTGTCTTTGTCGGCCTTGTCCGTCGTAATCGATCGATATAGAGACCGTGACGCGACGCGACTTGACGCGTGACGCTCGCGTCAGATTGTCCCGCATCGTGGGACTCCGAGCCTGCTCACATATTTAACTGGCGAGTCTCATGCTCGCCGGGTGGGAGCCAGGGACTCAGTACTGTTATTCGGCTCAGCAGGACCATCAACTAGAACACAGAAGCTATAATTAATCTGTCTTTGTACAGGCCACTAAAGTGCAGAAGATACGTGTCCGAGTCTGCCGAAATGCACATTTGACTGATATCTTTTAAGTACATGTTGCAGTCTCCATTCCCAGGCTTCAAGCTTTCTGCGTACATGGAAATTCATCTCTCGGATGTACAAAATTTATCTCATCGGAAACACAGAGCCGTCATTCAAGTAGAGTAACAACCTCATCAACACCACCACAATCAGGACCCAGCGTTTCTATACGGAAGATTAAAGACATGTCTATGTGAGGAGTAAGTTACTGTTGACCTAGCGGCCGACCCATTGCTAGAATACTGCTTACTCCAATAGTAGGATCGCTCCCAGCCTCGCATGCCCTCGAGCAGCACGTACTCGGATGAATTTCCGCACCACAACTTGCGCCCGTGGGTTGACAAGCGGTTGCCAATGAGGCCAGTCCGACAGTGAGTAATACAGAAAGTGTGATGGACTTGAAGTTGAAGAACATTGTTGGTGAACAGTCGGGCGTTTCGTGGATGATATAGCTATGAAAACCTGGGGCCGAAGAGCCTTTATACGCTTGAGTGCCGATAACAAGCCAACCTGACTGTCTCTTCGTATGTGCTCGTCCTTCGCCTTGGCATGTAATTTCTCCTATCCCCTTCTGTGGCACAAGAGTCAATGCCATGTTGCTGGCAGACATCCCAAATCTACCCTGAAGGGAATGGAATACGAGAAACAGCAAGCCGGCAGTGATGCAGTAAATCAATACCACTGCCATACGTAGGGCCGTCATGCTCCGAACCCTTGGGATGCATAATCCAGGCATCCCCCGCGGCTCTCAGGTATGTCATCTTGACATCCTGTCAACAAGGAATGACCATCACAGGACGGGTGCCTGCTCGGTACAATAGGTCTACATGATATGTATATGTAGCACAGCAGCAATCGGTTCGTTTATCAAGGCACAAAATGCAACTCTAATCATGTAGTTCTCAGGCTCACCGCTGTCCATCGGCTCAGCAGCGCCATCAATTTCCACGCGAAGGCTTCCAGGCACCCACACAAAAATCCAATGATACCGTAGGTGCCTATTTGAGGAGAGTCATCGCAGGCAATTGTTATTGTTGCCGATACGTTTCGGGAGAGGTTGCTCATGAGATCAAATCTTCTGATGACCAACTATCCGTGATGCATTACATGGATAGAACGCACAAGTGGCACAACCCACACCAACTATTTCAACCACGGACTCAACTAACTTAGACTGTGTATCTTTGCGTGCCTTTAACAAATTATGAAAGGAGGTCGGATACATGTACGTACCTCATTGGTTCAAGCGTTGCACTTTCGACATTAATGCTATTCTTTGAGGTTCTATAAGATCTTGATATGTCAAGAGGAAGGAAGACATAAGACATTTGCTAGCAATCTAAACAAATGCTCTGGAGATATATCTACAACTCCACATGTGCCATATATGCACCACTCACTTTTTCACCGTCATGCTTATGCGTTCGTGATTGGAATGTATCAAAAGGCATTAATATCACAAGATAACTTGCGGCGCAATCGCACTGTACGCGATGTTTATTCTTTTAGCGATTGTTTCGTATCTAGGACTGCGGACGGAACAAAAACATATAGTTCGGCGAATTCGGACATCTACACTATAAAACATGGGACCCAATGAACAGATGTTTCATAAGAAATCAGTTCGTCCGTGATATTCAAGCTAACGCCTACACTCGCTCATAGATAAAGCATTATGCATCTCAATCTCTCCATTCCTAATGGCCTTTGCTGCCCTATCGCTGTTTGAAGCCAGGATTGCAGCTGCGGGTCCCGCTACGACGTCAACGGCCGACGTGAGTACAAAGTCATTGCCTTTTCTAATGAGAGTTCTTGATGGAGGTTTTTTTAAATTGTCCTGGATGTTCGTCACCCTGCCGCATTGCTTAGCGGTCTATGTTGTAGCTCTGATAGGCTCTCCAAAATACATGCCATCAGCTACATTGCTTTATTCATTCGAGAGAGAAAGCTTGGGAGATAGTGTTTTACAGTTGTTGGCATACCATTCTGTAGCACATTTACAGTCTCTGTCATTGCTTCGCCTGTTCTATGTCAATCGTGAGGTTCGAAAATATCCCATTTCCCCACATTTTCTTGCAGGTGGTGCAGGAGATTCTCCGAACTGAACATCATGGCTCATCAAATAGCGGCTCGTCGAAGTTAAGTCTTGGAGATGCCAGGATGCTCGTAAATAGTTGACCATCTACTACGCCAATAGAAAGGCCTTTTTCCGTGCACACACCAATATCCATATGATTAAGGACTGATGGCAAAGCCGTAGCGTCAAGACCAAGGCGTCGTAATGCACGACATCGTGAGCTCTCCTTTTGCTGGATATTGCAGGGCCTTGTACATCGTGAGGTTACCATATCTACAAGCACGTCGAGTGACCAAGATGAGTCTGAAAGGTTCACGACTTCCAGATTTGGGCAAAGAATATCATCTTTCGTCTCGGCGACAAGACTAGCTTGAGTATCGTCTAGAAATCGGGGGTTTGATCTGACCTTTAAATTGGATAAGATATCGTCGACGGTCATTGAGCGACCCAGAGACAGGGTATGAAGTCTTGGAGAGCATCGCAAGCAATCGAAAACGTTCCTCGTAGCAGTTGCTCCCCAAAGCTCCAGTACCTCGAGGCTGGCCTTCGAGCGCTGGATCAAGTCGAAAGCATGCGACCATTCGTGATACGCAGACATGTCGTGCATGTTAACCAAAAGATGCTTCAGATTCGGTAGTTCAAGCAGATCCAGGAGAACAGCAGGGCTCGGATCAACAGAGAAGCAGTGCAGCTCGAAGTAACGAAGCTTGCTCAAGCGCCTGATACGCTGAATATTTTGCATTCTGCTATATCGCAACTCGTTAAATCCCGGTCGAGCGGAGAACAATCGGACCTTCATTGTTTCTAGAATCGGGCACATATCAAGCCAGCGCAGACAATCTTCCACGGAAGTACAGAACCTTAGGTTTAAATGCTGCATACTCGCCATAGGAGACTCTTGGTACGGTGATGGGCATATTTTTGGGCAGAGTAGTTGGACAGCTCTGAGATTTGGACAGAGCGAAAGGTCCAGTATTCGGATGTCTCCAAAAAAGCCAAGGTATTTCGTAGAAACAACCATACTCTCGAGGCACGGAGCGCCAATGACGAGCGCGCTGAGAATGGGCTCCAACGCATTGGGCTCGAGCGTATGTATTTTGAATACACGCCACCGGTGCGAGACGGAGATCACCTTGTTGAATACGACAAGCATACCTCGGAGGTATGCTTGCTTCCTATCGTCATTGAGAACCACGGACTGAAGGCTATCATTCATCTCATGCGTGAGCGAAATGTGCAGCGGGAGGATACTGGATCGCGACAGCCACAAATCTAGAATTTGCTCGTCACCGGCTGGCTCCGAGCCATAATGCCCTAATTTGATTCTCGTCCAGAGCTTTGGGTTCGAGAGGCAAACGATGCGCCATTGACGACACACCCATGTAAGTGTCCATGGTGCGAGGCGGTGCAGCGGTGCATCGCGCCGACTGGCGTCGTCTGGTAGGCACCATTCAAAGATATCGCTGAGTAGTTCTGTAGGGAGACAGTCAAGAGGTGGTACAGGTGTTTCCGAAGTACGAACAAGACCAAAGGGCATTCCAAGTCAATTTAGGGACGATGAGTCTCAAGCTCACATATTTATTTTGATGTTGCTCGTAAATGCAAAGAGAACGGTATGAGAAACTGAAATTGCAATATCAAACTGAAATGGCAATGTGGCAGTGCAATATTGTATTCGACTTACTTTTGCGATGGATTCTCGATAAGTTGTAATAGTATCTATAATGGTATCGGCATTGGTATGCGGTACTGAAGGGTAGTGTTAATGTGGAACATAATGAAAATGCAATTGGAACAATACGAATGAAGGGCCTTGAGGTTATCTTCAGCATGAACACTGGAGTCTGGAGGGATTGCGCAAGAGCTTGAGGTCTTCGTCACATCTTTGCTTTGTTAAGCTCGAGGTATCCTCAACATTGACCATAGGTCCGAGTCGTCGTGGACAAAGTAGGGCCGCTGAAGACTCGGAGACGACTTGATGCACTGGCACGTGTCATCTAGGTTTGTAGGCCGCCGGGCATACTACTGTACTACTCGGAGTTTAAATAATTTGGTTCGGCATAGTCGGCATCGCATGCCCTGTCCGCTGTACATACATCATGATAACTTACTAGATGGGACTGCCTGCTGACCAGGAGCAGCGCGTCTCACCATGAAACCCTCACCGTTAAGGTTTTTCATGTTAATAATTGCACCAAAATGTCATCGCTAAAGATGTTTCTGCCGGGTGAGTGACTAATATGCAAATGTTCCACCCGCTCTTGAGTCTTGAGCCGTCTCACTTACATGTTTCTAAGTCATCTTCTGATCCATTGATATGAGCTTGATCTGGGAGCTCGAGGCGATTCTCGCTGATGCGTGCCTCAGTCGCCCAGAACTTATCGGCGCATTCATGTTGATGTTCAAGCCTGTTCAGGCAGATCATACGAGTTTCCAGTTGTACGAATTTCTCTCAGCATAGCTATGTATTAATGTTTTCTTTCACTAATGACACGTCTCAAGGGTGTGGTTAGGATTCGTAACAGGGAATACATATATGTACGTATATAAGCGTAAATAGTGTCCATAAAATGGCATAGGCATGCGTGCATTCAAGTTGGTAACAGAAACGGGACAAATTCAAAGTACAGTACGTCGAATATCGTCGTTCAAATCCAAGGCGGGCTACATGATCCAAGATCAGACGTAACCCGGAACATCTCCTCTTCATAATTTAAAAGTTCGGTCCACCCAGAGACTTTGCCATGACAACACACGGATCGTCCGAAGATTTCTGTGTGTAATGACGCTTGAGTGAGTCCCGACGCGAAAAGCCCACTTTGTCCTTTTTCAGGCTGTCATTAGTTGAACAGTTGGGGTTGCAGCAGAAGTACTCGTTCATGGCGTTGTGTGTCTTCTCATGGCGCTGGCACATCTGTGTGCTCCTGAAGCGCCAAAGGCATCCGTGGTGGCGGCAGTTATATTTTCCAGAGGAGGTTCGGGGGTCAGAGCGAACTCGTCGAATGGGGTACCTTTTGACCGGAGTGGACAAGTGGATATCTTCGTCCTCCTGCTTCATGACGACTGCCGTGTTATCTGGGCAGAAATGTGGGTCTTGAGAAGGATGTAGAGGGGGAATATCTGATGACCAAGGCGTTAATGACGGGGCCGCACTGGACGATGAAGCGCTTGGCCCCCTCGAAGATCCGGGTAAGAATAGGTCATTGGTTGGATCGCTTTCTGTCGATCCAGGGACGAGCGACAGCTGCGAAGCGTTTGGGTGGCCTTGGGGATAAACAAGTGCCTGGAACTGCAATGGCAGAGCGAGAGGATCCAGGCTGAACGCGCTGGATGGTAGCGCATATAAACCCTCACTCGATTGACCGTGTCCGACCAAGGGATGGGGACATTCCATGAAGGAAGGGGATTGCTGCATATCCACGAATTGGGAAGGCATACCGTCGTTGTACTGTCGTCGGGTGCTATACGGGAAGGGAGAGTAATGGTTTCCAAACATCGGACCACTTGCGCCCCTACTCTCCGATGGCATAGGTCCAGTTGCAGACTGTGTGCCGAGCATGGCCTCTAGGTCTCTATAGAGCGTTTGCTGCGCCAACATCTGAATAGCCAGTCAGGCACGGTTGACTAGAATGAAGGAGGAACATACCATTTTGTTACCTCTGCCGCCAAAAGGTCCCAGTCGAACACCGGAGCTGGACCTCACAGGAAATATGAATGTCACGTTATCGTTTAACATAACGGTCGTGCCAATGAACTCGGATGGACACTGTGTATCGGGAGTGCACTGCTGAGCTTGTTGGCAGCCCTCCGGCTCCTTCGTTCATACTTATAATTTCGTTTGTGATGTCCAAGGACGATCCCAAAGCTCTCCCTGCGTCGGCGGATTGACCAGCGCCTGTCAGTGCGCGCGAGTTGAGCCACCGGAGGGCCTCCCCGATGCACGATTATATCAGCGGGCCCATGTGCAAAGAGCAAGACATCAAGAGAATACTGAGCAGCGCAATGCCTATAAGGTGGGTCGGTGAAGGCGTTTAGTGTTCATTCAAGAGGGGTACAGTATCTCTGGAAAGGAAAAAACATTGAGAGTGAGCCGCAGCACAAGGTGTCTTGAGAATCCAATGAGGGAAAGGGGGGACCTCCGAATTGCAAGTAATGGGTAGAAGGGAAAGCGAAGAATGCAATGCAGTGCAAGACAATAACATGGCTAAGTGAGTGCCGGGTTAACCCATATAGCGTACTCCCATAGGAGGCAAAGCTGGGTTCCGTTCCATATTCTGAGAGGCCTATGTGCGGTCATCCAGTCACCCAAGAGATGATAGCAAGTTAGTACTCAAAGCTCTCTAATGTGGCCTTTATACCCCGCGCAAAACAAGTAACTGTAAGACAACCACCTGCTTTGACGTTCAGCCAGTCTCGGAGATATTATTTGATAGTACCAAATATACATAGTCCTCAGAAGTAAATCAGAGACCGCTCCGCGTATTGAAGAAAAGCTCGCTCGGAAATCGCAGGTTCTATTTGAAGTTTATGCTGTAAAAGACAACGACGAAAGTGTAAAGATCATCGTGAGGGGCACCTGATGCGATTGAGTAAAGACGTAAATGGCTCCTTCAGCAATCTGTCGGGGTCTAAATGCAGGTGGTCCGTATACGTCGAGGCTGAAATTTCGGCTGCATGTCTTTACATGTAATAACTTGAATCTGGAATGCAATGCTTCGGCAAAGAGAGCTGTATGTGGGGAGATTAGGCCAAGATGATCTTTTTAGTAGAGTACATCATATATGTCACTGAAAAGCACCTTGCTTTGCTTTAAAGAAACATGGCTTGCGAGAGGCCGACGACAAGCCAAGCGTTAACCTCAGGTGCTGTTAAGCCCGGAAACATCACCTTTAGGTCTCTGAGATGGACCAAAAGAGGAGTCTCGAAGGGACGTTTACAAGAGTCTGAGTGTGGGTGCCGAGACGGTCTTGAGGCTCGAAGTCCCGTGCTGTCGTCGTCATCATGATCTTGAAGTTGAAGAGTCGAAGAAGAGGCGCGACGAGCTTGACGCGTGACCTTCGCCTCGCTATTCAAGTTCAAGATCACGTGCCGGTGTCAAAGTCGGGGAATTCTTTTCCGAGTCCCGGGTGTTTCCGAAGAGCAGAGCCTGAGAGAGACAGGATTGCGAACGCACAAATGACGTTCACAACAGCGTAAATTTTATCCTGCTTGATATTAATACAGGATAACTAACAAAATGCTTACATTCTATCCTATCTACTCATCTCATTTCTGTCCACCTCAAACTGGGCCATCATATCCAGAACTTGGACAAGATGCGCATAGCCTAGGGACTCGCCGCACGCAGTAGCGAGTGCGCTCGCAGTCTTGACGACATTTTTTATTTGCCTGCCATTGACAGCCCGTTCGCTGAGATCCTCAACCTCTGCTTCAGAGACACCCAGACCATCCTGACCCTTCATAGCGACCTTCTTGAGGAACGCAATCCAAATCTTGCGTCGTGCATCAGGCTTGAGGTCGTGGTAGCGCAAGGAAACATGGATACGAGACTGAAAAGCCTCGTCGAATGTCTTCACCCTGTTCGTGGTCAGGAAGAGGATGCCTTGGAAGTATCTAGAAGGTAGGTCTTAGAGGCAGGAATAATGAAAGTAGAGTTCTAGCAACGTACTCCAGCTGACGGAGGAAGACGGCGACGACGGCGTTCCTCTGTAGATCGTGCACGGATCGCTCTTCCAAGAAGACGTCCGCTTCATCGATGAGCACGACCGCTCCCCAGTTCGATGAGATGCTGAAGATCTGCGTCAGGTTTTCGTCGAGAGCCGAGGCTGTGATACCGAGGTCTCCTGCACCAACAATGTACAAGGGCTTCCTAACATCTATTCAAAACGTTGAGTCTTTTCCAATCTCGCAAAGGTACAAAGACTCACGTTCGCTTGTTGCTTCAGCAGTCAGACTCTTGCCGACACCCGGATTACCAAATAGGTTAATAATGAGACCACGTCCTTTGCCCTTCACGAAATCATCAAAGCCCGTGCTGTCTCTACTATGTGTCTCGACAAGTGACCTGACGAGCGTCTTCTGTGCCGGAGGAAGGACGAGGTTCTCGAAGGGCTCGTTGCTCCATTCAAAGGTCATCACGTTCTCCACATTGAATTCCACTGTAATTGAATAAAGTAAGTAATATAGATGAAGCCGATCGTAGCTGAACGTACACCACAGTTTATCGGAGAGTGAGAAACCATAGAGGATGGGACTCGTGAGCAGCAAATGTTCATCGTTGATTGTTGTGACTGTTGGATCTTCGACTTCTTCCATATCGCTGTAGTTTGTTTTAAGAGTGACGAGATCGGAGCCATCCAAAGACTTGACGACACCAGGTAGACTGTAATTGGGATTAATCTGTGTGAACGTTTCTGTAGTAGTATTAAGTCAGCACTGATTCAAAGCCTTGGTTTGGGGAGGGCTTACTCCAATCAATCATGACTCGGCTATCGATCTATAGAGTGTCACAAGGTTTAGGAAGGATAACAATGAGCATAGTAAGAACTTGAGTGACGCACGTTATATTTTCCGCTGTAGCGATTCACGCCCATACCTTTGAAGTGCATATGGTGGACACCTTGCAGCGCACACCATTTCCTTCCTCGTTCAACGAGCAGCACCTTCAGCTGGTCAACTTGCGGATGATACGTGATTGGGTAGTGAGGTAAGCTAGCAATCTTAGCTGCACCATCAAATATCAAGATCGACAGAGACATTGAATTTGCGAACCCAAACCTAGGTGTATTCCCGGCGGCTTTCTCATCATGGCACCTCTCATTGTATTCCACGTACTCGCCCTCGACGTCCCAGCATGGTACCCCGTTGCAGGTCGTCCCGCGTTCGGCGTGTGTCAAACGTACTGCGCGCGGCTCGCCTGTGATACGACACTTGGTGTAGATTATGGTGCGTGGGACGAGGACGGCCCAGAGGAGGTCGAAGGTGATCTCGTTGTGGGCAAGAAGATTGCTGATAGTACTTAGCGTTGATGCGTGCTCTGTCCGCATGTAGTCAAGAAAGAATTCTAGATGGGAGGACATGGATTTGTCATCTTCGGTCTTGTTTTCTTTCATGCGCAGAGCGGTTGCATACACTTCAAAGTCAGGGAGGAAAGTCAAGACCATTTGAGGGATAAGCTACATGAAATAGAGAGATTTAACATTCAATCCTAACGTTGAGAAGGAAGGCATTATAGTTCTGCTTACCCGAAGAGGAGTGAACGTCCACGAGATGCCTCGAACATTGCCGATGACGTCCTCACATGCCTTCTTCAGCTGCGGACTCTTAATGTCCAGGAGAGTCGTAAACAAGAAATCCGCCGGATCCGATCGCTTCTCATACTTCCGCACGACCGTGAACGCGAACCGGTTGTACTTGTCCTTATCTTTCTTGTCTTTGCGTTCGGGAACAATACTGTCGTGTGAGATCCACTCACGGCGCTCGGGGTCGTAGAGCTCGTCAACACGCTTCAATTCCAGACATGAGCCTGTCGGTGTACTGTCTCCGGTCTTGTTTTTCTCGTCGTTCGCCGTGTCGCCATTCGTCTCGTCACATGCAGTCGAGGATGAGACCGAAATATTTGCATTGAACCCACGCAGGCTCGTGCGGAACCAGTTCGATAGCCTTGAGAATAGTGGCATGGTATGCACAGGCTGCCAAGGGCGAAGCAAGCTGACTTTCTCTAATCAGTATCACCCAACCTTATATACCATTCGAGTCAATACTCACCGCATAACATGATAATAGCAGGTTACGAGGCTGTGCACCCCGGAAAGCTTAGGCGGCACAGACGTCCTCATGATCAAAGATTTGACGCCAAGAACCTTATACACGGTGAAGAGAATGACATTGTTGGCAATCGCATACCGCATCTGATGAACATCCATTCTTAAGCTAGTGACACGAGGCGGAAGAGCGAGCGCTCATTTTGCTTCCGATGTCAAACGAAGGGGCCATTGAATAACAAGGAGTCATACAGAAGGCAGGAAGATGCAGTCATGGTCACAGCGCTCATTTTGAGTGAGGGAAGTAGAGGAACGAGGAACAACAGCTAGAGCAAGGAAGCGAAATTGGTAGCTATCCGCGAAGCAACCTGCATGCTATGCGCGTGAGAGCGTGTTGAACGAAGCTCAAAGCTCGATCAATATCCTTGTGAGCGGTAGTAATATCCAAGGCCACTTACACGTTGCGTGTACTAGTAAAGCGAAAGCTGTGTAGTCAACCATGAGTCAAATTATGCGAGGCGTCGGAGAGTTTAGATTCCGGACCCTCTAGTACTGGTAAGTGTTACGGCTTTGACTCTTCATTTGCAATATCAAAGGTTGAGCAGTCATCGGGACTGCAATATACTGAGCGCTTTTTATCTGAATTGAGCTAGGAAGAGTACTGCACTGGTTACACCCGTTCCTGGAAACGAAGTTCAGGGAAGCTGTGCGTAGACTATAGCCTTAAAATACATTATTTGATCAGGTATCAGCGCCTCATCAAGATTACATCCAAAGGAAGAGCAGAAACTTACAAATGCGTCTAGTACAAGTCTTATGCATCAGTAGCAACAATGCCCAGGCCTCGCAAACAGACTTAGTGAATTGGGGATTAAGTTGGATTAGAACCACTGTCGTCGACCGCATTATGAGATGTGCCCGACCCCGCACGCCCCAACATTCACGACAGAAAGCACAAGCTCAGCCCGATCCACTTGTTGATTGACATATGAGCGGGAGAGCTCTGCATGCTAATGTGTGGGCATTGAAGAAAGGTTTGGAACACAAGTTAGCTCCGGATGCGCCATCTCGCCCATTGTGCACCTCTAGGAAAGAGACCTGCGAGAAAAGTAGCCAAGCTGGTTTCAGACGATCTGCGCATCTTTTTAGTGGCCTCGGACTGCTTCAGTCGAGATGTCATGAGCGCCCGGGAGGATGTGGAAGAGTAGTATTAGAAAAATGTTCTTAAAGGTACGTGGTACATAGTGGCAGTCCAGTTCAGGGCCGGTTCACGAGTTTACTGTCCACCATAATTGTTTTTTTGTGTAATGTTTCTCATTCGCACCACGAGGATCATGCAGCTATACTCTGCTCATAACTGATCAATAGAGAGGTAGAGATAAGAAGAAGAAGAAATTAGACCTCTCCCGTCAGTGACAGGCTGGGAGTTCCGACTCCCATTTCATATGACTTACCTTCCAAAAGTTGACTTTGCATGGAAACTTTATCGGAGCGAGGAGCTGTCCCACGAATGGAATAGTTATGCTATGTTTTTCTCCATCTCGTTGATCGCGTGGTGCAACTCTGTGAAGTAATATTTACAGATTATTTATCTTAGTTGTTGACGGCAGTTTCGTTCTGAGTTTCTTGCTTCTGATGGTCAACTTTCCCAAAGCCGAACACCTTTGAGTGGAAGTTATGGAACTAATACTTATGTATTTACACATTATATTCAAAGATTTAGCATCATTGCCTCAGACTTGGCATTGGCTGTAGGGAGAGCAGGCTTGCGAAGATGACGAACACGGCCCCATGACGACAGCGTGAATTTTTGAATCTGCTTGATATTAACAAAGAACTAACATACATTCTGATATTCTATCCTATCTACTCATCTCATTCCTGTCCACCTCAAACTGAGCCATCATATCTAGCAGTTGAACGAGGTGCACATAATCCAGAGACTCGCCGCATGCAGTAGCGAGTGCACTCGCAGTCTTGACGATGTTTTAATTTGCCTGCCATTGACAGCCCGTTCGCTGAGATCCTCAATCTCCGCGTCCGAGACACCCAAAGTGTCCTCCCCCTTACTGGTAACCTTCTTGAGGAATGCAATCCATATCTTGCGTCGTGCATCGGGCTTGAGATCGTGGTAACGCAAAGAAACATGAATGCGGGATTGGAAAGCCTCATCGAATGTCTTCACTTTGTTCGTAGTCAAGAAGAGGATGCCTTGGAAGTATCTACAAGGTATAAATGAGAGACAGAAATATAAAACGAAATAATTTAGCAACGTACTCGAGTTGACGGAGGAAGACAGCGACAACGGCGTTCCTCTGAAGATCGTGAACGGATCGCTCTTCCAAAGAGACGTCAGCCTCGTCAATGAGCACGACCGCACCCCAGCTGGATGAGATACTGAAGATCTGCGTCAGGTTGTCGTCCAGTTCCGAAGCTGCAATTCCCAGGTCTCCAGCGCCCACAACGTACAGAGGCTTCCTAACGTCTATTCAAAACCATGAATGAGCCTTTTCCAATCTCGCAAAAGGTACAAAGACTCACGTTCGCTTGTCGCCTCAGCAGTCAGACTCTTTCCGACACCAGGATTACCAAACAGGTTGATGATAAGACCGCGGCCTTTTCCCTTGACGAAGTCATCGAAGCCGGTGCTACCTTTACTATGTGTCTCGACAAGTGACTTGACGAGCGTCTTCTGAGCCGA
The DNA here is from genome assembly GCA_910574455.1 of Trichaptum fuscoviolaceum. Taxonomy (NCBI): domain Eukaryota; kingdom Fungi; phylum Basidiomycota; class Agaricomycetes; order Hymenochaetales; family Trichaptaceae; genus Trichaptum; species Trichaptum fuscoviolaceum. The sequence continues at coordinate 1,042,613 of CAJSYZ010000003.1, read as the reverse complement.
AGGAAGGACGAGGTTCTCGAAGGGCTCGTTGCTCCATTCAAAGGTCGTCACGTTCTCGACATTAAATTCCACTGTAAACGCATGTGATGAGCGGCATGAAAATAAAGTGAAGGATAATTGACGTACACCAAAGTTGATCAGACAGCGAAAATCCGTAGAGCACTGGACTCGAGAGCAAAGCATAATCGTCGCCTAGTTCGGTATTCGTCCGGTCTATAGGCTTTTTCGCTTTGTTGTTGAAATTGGTCTTTAGCTTCTCAAAACTTGAGCCGTCCATGGATTTATTGACTTTGGGTAGTTCGTAGTTCGGGTTCATTTGCGTGAATGTTTCTGGAATAGTGATTCGTATAAGCATGGTGTTGTTTAGCAACTTGCGATTGAACGTACTCCAATCAATCATAACCCGGCTATCCACCTATAGCTGAGTTCAGTGAAGGTAGTGTTGTAGGGGATCGAGCTACGCACATTATACTTTACGGAGTTCTGGTCAACACCCGTGCCTTTGAAGTACTTATGGTGAACCCCTTGCAGTGCACACCACTTTCTTCCTCGCTCAATGAGTCGCGCCTTAATTCCGTCCACTTGCGGGTGATACTTCATTGGATAACGCGGTAAGCTGGAGATCTTGGCCGCGCCGTCAAATATCGGGATCGACAACGTCGGGGAGCGCGCAAGTCCGAACTTGAGTACATCCGGAGCAGAGTGTTCCATATGATAATCTTCGTTGTACTCGACGTACTCGGCTTCGAAGTCCCAGCACAGCATCCCACTGCAGAGCGTCCCGCGCTCTGCATGCAAAAGACGAACAGCCCGCCACTCGCCCGTGATAGGGCTCAAGGTGAGGAAGACCGTGTGCGGGACGAGGATGGCCCAAAGGAGGTCGAACGTAATTTCATCGTGCGCAAGAAGGTTGCTGAGCGTGGCGAGGGTCGATGCGTTTTCAGTCCGGATGTAGTCGAGGAAGAAGTCGAGATGGGAGGACATGGTTTCATCATCCTCCGTCTTGTCTGCTTTCACACGTAGAGCAGTGGCATACGCTACGAATTCCGGGAGGAAAGCCATGACCATTTGAGGGTCAAGCTAACATTCGATCAGTATCAGCGGCAAAAGATAATATTACAGCATGAACTCACCCCCGAAGAGGTGTGAATGTCCAGGAGAATCCCTTTAACATAACATTGCCGATACCGTCTTCGCATGCCTTCCTCAGATTTGGGCTCTTGATGTCCAGGAGTGTCGTAAACAAGAAATCTGCCGGATCCGAACGCTTCTCAAACTGCCGTATGACCGTGAAGGCAAATTTGTTAAACTTGTCCTTCTCCTTCCTGTCTTTACCCTGTCGGAGTAGAGTCATCCTCGGCCACTTCAGCATTCGGCGTGTCGCTAATAACCTCATCGCATACCGATGAGGATGGCCCTGGTAGGGTAGTTAGGAAACAGCCCGATAGCCTGGAGAGTGAAGACATATAGCCTCGGCGTCGGGCCAGAAAGAAGTCCTTGGCATTCGATTGCGAGATTCATACACCTTTATAAGGCTCGCGAGGTGAACGACAATCCACGCTTCCTACAACCTTGGCGGCACCGAACATCTTCATACAACACCATTTCCGACGTCAGGCTAAGATGCGGTTGATGTTTAGCAGTCATAACTAACGAGACTGAGTAGCATAATCCTCGACGCACCGGGGAGGGTGAAGCGAAGCTATGTTGTGACATAATGAGTAAAGTTGAAGGTAAGGCCCCAGCGAGTTTTCAGGCCGGATCCATTGATGTTAGGGAAGCAGTAGGAGAAATAGCTCGACCGGTCGGCAGTTTTACTTGAAATCGACTCATGTTGACCTGTAGATGAGTGACGGTAGGTCGACTCTACAACTTGAACCGGTGCGGACGTAAAGCTTGTGGTGGTCATCAGGGCTGGCGTCGGAGTTTAAAATGTCCTTCTCGGCTATTACAACTTGAACGTTGTCGTGCAGACCCCCTCTTCTCTTGCATCAAGTAGCCTTCTCTAGTCACCTTCAAAGGCCACTGAGCGTTGCGTCACTCTCCCATTTTTTAAAAGTTATGTAAACTCAGTGATAAGCTGCTATGGACTATAACTGAGAGAGAACCGCAAATGTTAGGCACAACCGAACTCGAATAGCATGTCTCTGCATACCGAAGTCCTGCAGCTCATCATTGAAAACTTCATATCACAATACCCGAACCGACAGTCGGAATGGGGTCCAATCGATTTTGTCCCTCATTGGTACCTCACCCCCCTCTTCGTGTCTGTAGGCTGTGGCACGAGGTGACCGAGGCATACCTTTATCGAGCAATATCCGTTGGAAACAAGATCTGGCATCCGATTCCCCGGTGGAACGCGAGTCATTGGGAAGGTACATGTATGCAATGCTTGCAATGACCAAGGGCATGAAGCGGAGGAAGACCCGTTCGCGTTTGACGTATCCAAGGCGCCCAAACCTTCAAGAAATCATCCTCCCCAGCGCTGCTCTCCATGAGTTCGAGCTTCTAGCTTTACGTTCTATCTGCGGCAATGTGACGAAGCTCTTTACTTCGCTATTTACAGAACGGGTAGGCGGTAGAGGAAATGCAGCGGTGGACACTCTGTACGAATGCTTACGCGCATGGTCATCAACTCTGGAGTATCTAAAGATAGACATACTGGAGTACCGATATGCAGGCAAGCCCTTTTCCGAGGCTATAGCCAGCTTCAGGGAGCTTCGAGAATTGCAGATCATGAGGGTGCAGCTAGATTTTGCGTCTATCTCGCAACTCCCACGACTCGAGCGTTTTGCAACTGTTGAAGAACACAATTGCGAAGAAGTAGGGCGACTGTTGGAAGATTCAGAAAACTCTCCTTCTCTTATTTACATTGCAATCAAGATCTATAACTGGGACGACAAGGAGGTCCGGATGCGAGATGTGTGCGCTAGAAGGAATATTGAGCTGCACGAATGGAGATAATATATGATGATACACGTCGTAAAAATATCGCTCCTCAAATGCTCCTGGCTTTTGTATCCTATGCAGCTTTCCCCCTTTTTTGACCCTATTGTGTCTGAAAGGCGACGAGTGCGAATAGCACCAAGGGTAAATTTCTTTTCAGCCTGTTCACGTTGATCTTTTTATGTTTATAATAGCTCTGCAATGGTGAAAACGGAATAGGTAGCTCGTTGTGAGCTTTGCTGTCAGTCTTGGATGACATTTGTGATGCCCAAGACAGTCCAAAAACTCCTCTGTTCCTGCGGCTGGACAAGACTTCATCAGCAAGAGCAGGAAAGTCACTCGATGCAGGAATATATTAGTTGGCGCATGTTGAAAGTGCGGGGTCGTCGATAAAGGGCTTGTGTGCACGGAAGTGGAGCTATGCGAGGACGAGTACGTGAAGAAAGACATTTCGTTTCATAGTTGATTTTACCGCATTTTCAGGGCCGGCTTCACTTCCTTACTTGGTTCCGGAAACTCCCGGATCGTCTTCTATGTACTTACTACCTACAGATCTGCACTGCTCTCGAGAAGAAAAGAGAGAGGCTAAATCGCTATAATCAGTTACAAAATTTGTAGAATTTGTCCGCCACAAGTATATCTACATACGTAAGGCAGTCCTACAACGTCCTCGTCTATGAGCTTGTCCTCACCGCTGTACTCCCCGGAGCGGAAGCCGTACTATTGCTGCTCACCTACAGCGAGGTCGAGTTGATATACAGCGGCGTAAGCTGGCGCCTAATCACTGCGCGTGCAGGAGACATGCCGCGCTCACCGGAGTGTGGTGCATCCTCGCTCGCCTTTCCGCGCTTGTGATCATAGTACAGTATGTACGTGCTTCACTACAACAAGGGCCCCAGACTCCATGCCGATTGGGCACCTCTTCAATTTGCCGCGTACTCCCTCCTCTGACTCTTCACTGCCAGCGTCGTGTACGGGGGAGCAGTTGCGTCTTCCCCTCTCTGCTGTCACGTTCCCGCTCTACCTCACGATCAATGAGCATCATATCCTTACGCGCCTTCTTCACATGTCTCTGTGGTTGTTGCTGCTGGGCCGCCTGGCTGTGCGTCTGCGTCTGCAAATAGCTTCCCCGTGCATGTATATACGGGCTGCTCATGCTCGCGCCCGCCTGGTTTTATCATCGTCGTCTGCTGCCCCAGAGTTTGTAGCTGCTGCTGAGTCTGGAGCGCCGCCTGTGGCCTATGTCCCGCGGCATTACACTCATTTCATCTTCTTCCGGCCCTGATGACACACCATACCAAGCCCTTTACCCTCATGTGTAGCTTAAACAACACATATCGGTTATGCTCTAAAGTAGTGTTCCCCTAAATATTACCCACATCTGGCAGGGGTTTGAGCCCGCAGCTATTAAGAGCTTGCTTACCGGCCTAGAGTCCTTTCCAGCGTTCCGAAATCACAACCGAAACTAACAGTACACAAGTCTGCTAGGGCCTTTAAACCATTGAATTGAATCTTGATACTTTAATAGATATTGATCTACGAATATAGTATCACTAACAAAAATTCCATAAGCTCTGGCCTGAGGTAAACAAATATACATTTAGCTCTATCAAATCATCTCATTCCTGTTCACCTCAAACTGGGCCATCATATTTAGCACTTGAACAAGATGAGCATAGCCAAGAGACTCGTTCTTTGAAGTGGAAAGTATGCTCGCGGTCTTGACAACGTTCTTGATTTGCCTGCCGTTGACAGCCCGTTCGCTAAGATCATCAACCTCTTCGTCAGAGACACCAATGCCATCCTGGCCCTTGGCGACTACCTTCTTGAGGAATGAAATCCAGATCTTGCGTCGTGCAATGGGCATGAGGTCATGGTAGCGCACGGAGAGGTGAATACGCGAGTGAAATGCCTTGTCGAAAGTCTTCACCCTGCTCGTAGTCAGGAAGAGGATGCCTTGGAAAAGCCTAGAATGTAAAGTGAAGAGTTAACTATAGCGTAAGAAAAGATAGTTTAGACCACGTACTCGAGCTGACGAAGGAAGACGGAAACGATGGTATTCCTCTGGAGGTCGTGGACGGATTGCTCTTCCAAGAAGACGTCAGCTTCGTCGATGAGCACAACTGCACCCCAACTGGATGCGATGTTGAAGATCTGCGTCAAGTTTTCATTCAGGGCCGATGCTGTGGCTCCGAGGTCTCCGGCACCGACAATATACAGAGGCTTCCTAGCGACTACACAAATATTTGGTCACCTTTAATATTACAAAGGAACAAAGACTCACCTTCGCTTGTTGCTTTAACCGTCAAGCTTTTACCAGTACCCCGATTACCAACTAAGTTGATGATGATACCGCGGCCTTCGCCCTTCACGAAATCGTCAAATCCGGTGCTGCCTTTGCCATGTGTTTCGACAAGCGACCTAATGAGTTGCTTCGGTTCCGGAGGAATGACAAGGTTCTCAAAGGGTTCGTTGCTCCATTCAATGTTCATTACATCCTCGACATTGAATACCACTGCAGGCACATATGGTGAGTGGCATGGATGTGAAGTGAGAAATAGTGGGCATACACCAGAGTTTATGGAAAAGTGAAAAGCCAAATAGGATGGGGCTCGCGAGCATCAAATGTTCGTCGCTGAGTGTTGTGTTACATGTGTATGAGTCCTTGACATCTTCCGCGTTGCTACAGCTTATCACAAGGTTATCTAGATTGGTCCCATCTAAAGATTTTTTAGCTTGAGGCAAGAAGATCCTAGGATTAGTACGGGTGTATCCCTCTATAGTTTTATCAAGTCAGAGATGTGTCACTCGCTACGGGAAGCGCTTACTTCGGTCAATCATGACATGGCTATCGATCTACAGAGCATTGCGGGGTTCAGCATGGGTTACAATGTAGCAAGAGCTCTAAGGACTCACAAAAACATTTTCGCTGCGAACATTTATGCCTGTGCCTTTCAGGTGCCTATGGTGCACACCTTCCAGCTCGCACCACTTCCTCCCTCGCTCGACAAGCTTGCTCATGAGCTGGTCAGCTTGCGGGTGGTACTTGATCGGATAAGAAGGGAGACCAGCTATCTTAGCTGCTCCATAAAATTTCAAGATGACAAGCTTTTGCGACGATATACTTAAACCAAACTTGGGTGTTTTCCGAGTAGTATTCGCAGCATAGCACCTCTCATTGCTTTCGACGTATTCGGCCTCGATTTCCCAGTATGGTTCACCATCATCAGATCTTGAGCGTTTGGCTTGCTTCAGACGCAATGCCCGCGGCGCTTCCGTAATAGAACACTTAGCGTAGATGATGGTCCGCGGGACGAGGATGGTCCCGATGAGGTCGAAGGTAATCTCGCCGTGCTTGAGATGGTTACAAAGATTGTCGAATGTCAAGGGGCCTTTAGACCGGATGTAGTCAAGGAAGAAGTCCAGATGGGAGGACATGAGATTGTCATCCTCAGTCTTGTCTTCTTTCCGGTGCAGAGCAGTGGCGTACAATTTGAAGTCAAACACAAACGTCAAGACCATCCGAGGGTCAAGCTAAAGGAGGAATTTTTTTCATGTGCAATGTTCAGCATCAGGAGAATGAAAGAAGAAAATATTACTTACCCGGAAAGGAGTGAGCGACCGCAAGATGCCTGGAATAACGCCCATAACATCCTTGCACACCTTCTTCAGCTGGGGACTCCTGATGTCCAGGAAGGTCTGGAACGAGCCATTCTTGGACATGAAGTGCTCTGGATGCACCGAATACGTACACTTGTCGTATTGCCGCACGTCCAAGAACACAAACCTATCATAATCTTCCAAATCGTCCCTGTTGTTATAGTCAAAAATTTCGTTCCACCTGTCGATCATGAACCAATCATCGCGAAGGGGGTCGTAGAACTCGTCGACATCCTTTTTCTCGTTTGGTCGAGTCTCATCTCCGGTCATGGCATCCTCGCCACTGTCGATTAATGTGCCGTCTTTCATCTCGGATTCTTTCCTCTCATGATCAAGCTGGCTCGCCATGGTGTGCACAGACTGCGACAGTTGACTTTCCCTTCCCAGCGTCGCCCATATTTATGCATACCATTCGATTCGTTATTTTCCGCATGAGAAAATTAGAGCACATTACGTTGCTTGCCACATAAGAAGATAAGAACGAGTTATGACGCTCGCAGCATAAGAGGACAAGAGCACATTATGTACATGGCTCACAGCATAACAGAACACGAGCAGATAACAAGGTTTTGTATTCCGGTCAGCGCGGCACAGACAATCTCATAATCATAGATTTGTTGCCAAGAAGCAGATATATGGGGAAGAGATTGTCAATGCTGGAGATACGAAGAGCTATTTCAACATACCACATCATATGGAATCCAAATCCGTACTCGCGACACAAGGCAGAAGAGCGAGCGCTCATTTCATCTCTGATGTCAAATGAAGGGTCCTTTGAATATCAATGGAGGCACGCAGAAGACAAAATCATGAGCTTCGACGCCACACAGCACGCATCTCTGCGCGAGACAAGCAGATGGACAGTAACGAGAGAGAGAATGTTAAGTTGGTGGCTCTCCGCGAAGCAGCTTGCATACTATGCGCTGAGATCGAGATTGAAGAGTTGGCTATTCGGAGCTCAATATGAACTCAATCAGTTTCCTTGCTAGCGGAGATAGTATTCATAGCCACTTACGCGTTGGATTTATAAACTAGAGAAGTATTAGATGAGGAGTCAACCATGAGCCAAATCACGCGAGGCGTCTGAGAGCTCGGTACCGGATATCCCTGGTACTACGGTATACTGAGCACCTTCTTAGCGAATCCAGCTAGGACGATCACTACCCAGGCTAGAACTAATCGTGAAAATGAAGCTTAAGGAAACTGAGCGAACCCGACGTAAAATACAATATCTGATCAAGAAAGAGTTAGTCTCACTAGAATTACGCCCACATAAAAAGCAACAACTCACAAATAGATGTATTGACTAGTGCTTCTATACATCTTGTTCATCAGTACCAACAATTTCAAGGTCTCGAAATGAACTAAGCTAGATCGACAAATAAGCAGCTCAGTCCGACGCCTGTAGCTCTGCATAGTCCTGTGTAGGCATTGTAAACAAGTTTTGTGAGCCATCTCGCCAGCGGTGTACTAACAACACTCTCGGAGAGAATTCTGCAAGCGAAACTGCTAAGTTGACCTGTGCATCTTGGTATTAGCCTTGTCGAAAAGTGATGGGCGCGGATGTAGAAAGAGAAAGGCAGCTGGGTGACAGTGACGTGGGTGCCAACCTCAGTTCAGGGCAGGCTCAAGATTTTACTGTCCACCACAGCTTGTTCAGGTTTTCTCGCATGTAACACGAGGATCATGCCAGCCATACTCTGCTCCTACCAATGAATAGAGAGAGGAGGTGATAAAATGAGGAGGAGCTTTGACCTCTCCCGTGAGTCATAAATCAAATATTCCTTAGATTTGCACATATGTATCTTTGAAAAGTACATGCAAACGTTATCGGAACGAAGAGCTATCCTACGAACCTGATGCGGCTCATCTAGATGATGTTTGCTTAATCGCCAATGGCGGTTTCTCAGAATTTTTTCTCAACGTCATTTACGCCCTCACTAATGTACTACTAGTAAGTGTCACAAAACCTTCTCTTCTACTTTCGGTAATGTTCGTTCAAGACAAGTTTATTGGTATGATAGCTTAGAGTTGCAATCTGGAAATCAATGATCGTGAATGTCACAGGTCGTCAAAGCTGTCGGTCTGCTTCTCTAAAAAATGATAGGCTTCACATTGCAACCGACTGGGAATGCAACATGTCAGTGCAAACAACACTCGGTCACATCTGGGTTCGCTTACTACTACAAGGGTTATTATGATCGGAAACCGAGCAACAAGGTTGGGAGGAAGACTACTCCCCTAACCAGTGCCCCTCTATGAACGAGACAGCCTCCTCAGTCCACTCCGCATCCCCTATCTTCACATCCGAATGGAAACCGTGTTCACCAGGCACCCTTATATACCCCAACACCTCCTTCTCTTGCTTCCCCTCCCCCAACCCCGCTACGGTCCTTTTCTCCCTCAACAACTCTATGAACTGATCCGTCCCATCGACTGGTACAGCCGAGTCGTCGGTGCCATGGAGGAACAGCGTCGGCGGCAGCACACGTCCATCAGCGACTCTGTCTTCCGGGTGCAGCCTCCGCTTCCCAGGCGCCGGGTCCCTATCCTCGCCCAGGACCTCCGCGAACCGGCCGTGCTGGACAAGCGCAAACGCCAGCGCGCCGCGCGGGGCGTCCACCATCGGCGTGCTCGTCACGACAGGCCTCTTCGGCGCGTTCGCGATCGACGCGAGGTGCGCGTCGATGATCGCCTCCGGGAGCTGCGGCGCGTCGAAGATCTGCTTGTGGTAGTGTTGTGTGTACCGCGCGGAGCGCAGGTAGAGCATTGGGAAGCTCGAGGCAAGGACGCGGATGCGAGGGTGAGGGGAAGGTGACGCGGTGAATGTCAGTGCGGTCTGGAGGGAGAGATACCCGCCTGCACTCTCCCCCGACAGAAGCACGCGGTTCAAGTCAGGCTCGATGCCGTATTCTTGGACGATCGACGGAAAGGCGTTTGCAAGCCAGGCCCAAAAATCGTCTATATCATCCAAGATGTCTTCCCCGGTCGCTTCTGGGAGAAGGCGGTAGTCCGGCTGTACCATGATCGCGCCATGCTTCAGTGCGAGCTCAATGAGCCACGCCGGGCACCAGTCTGCAAAGTCTCGGGAGCCGCCAACCTACATACAGCGTAATTTAGAGGTCAGCACTATAATGCATCTCCTTATGGGCTGTGATTGCATAACGTACAAGCCATCCACCGTGTATCCGGACAGAAACGGGTGCCTTTGTCTTGTTATTTCCCCCTGTGGTAAGGGATTTCGGAATTAAGACATCTACGAGAATCGGATAGCCGTCGACGACTTTGTACGTGTGCGTCGAGATGTTGAAGGCAGAGAATCTGTCCACCAAAGAGACTGATTGGCTTGGACTTTCACTGATAGTAGAACCCATTGTAATGTACCGGGTCGGCTTGGGAGGATGATGATGATAGATGATTGTATGCAACAAAACTTTATAGACCAAGTTGCTCCGAGTCGGCAACAAGGTGCAAGTGAGACCTAGCGGCGGCTCTGTCAGCATCGTCCTTCCAGACTGATGACTCGGTGATTTTGTCAGCATTCACTGTTATTCCAGTCTAATAGCGGGAGGCTCGGGAACCCGTATTCAGTTTTTCAGTCCAATCAACGATCTGACTGTTAAGTTGTTTATACCTCAGGCTCGTGCGAAAAAGTTACGAGATGCTAATAAGTTTTATTCCAGTCACAGTTTACCGCAACTTGAAGGCATTCAAGTGCGTAAATTTACAATTGAGTAACTTAGATTCTCAACTACTTAGGATAAGTATAGCAAGTCAAAAGCTGCACAAGATATGGAGACATATCTGAAGAAACTTGGAGTATGAATTAAAATTGAAATTTTGCTTAGTTTTGCTGTTTTGAAAATTTCAAGTGGTCTAATTCTTTAAATAAATGCAGACATGGGCCGAATTGTAAAGTTGGTCGGGGTTATATGTAGTTGTATTTGCATGGCTACTAGGTCCCAAATCAGCGTTTAGGACAGTATGTATATTAGAGAAAAATGTGATAAATCTGGCACTATCGGGAAAACAGGAATTCATTGATACTGGACGTATGTACACTGTATCTCTGATTTCACAAAACAACTGAGCTTCATTTATGTGCTAATGCGCTCAAAATTAGGTCTTAAGTTCTACTTTTAACTATACACCAGAATCTTCCTGAGGTTTTCGCTTCTTTGAAAGCAACAAGTTTTAGAAAACCCGGATGTCCGGATGATTACATGTATTTTTGGCTGCTCGCTGTACTTCAAGTTATTATGATGCCGGAAAAAAATTGGTTGGATGATCAAAATTCTAGAGGTTATATGTTGCAAGTTAGGTGCATGGTGATGCAAAGGAAGGAGATGGGAGCGCACATTGAGCCAGTATCAGTGCTGGCGCTGTTGCCACTGCACTTGTCTGAGCCCCCCGCAAGCTGAACTCGGCGTACATGATGTATAAATCGCGCATGACTATATACATATTTAGTTCCGCAATATAGTTACATATATACCGCCCGTGCATGTGTGTGCCCCTAGCTAGTTCAAAAGAAGCAGAAGAGAACTTCGCCAAAGAAGAGAACAAAGTGACCTAGGTTGCTGAGCTGTACATGTGTGTGTGCTGTCGACCCTCAGCCTGAGTGCTGGCGGAAGGGGGAAAAGGAACAAACACGTTTAGTTCACAAGTTCCAGACTGCATTCAAGTTCCATTCAAGATTATGGAGATTATATACAACTCTGACGTCATAGTACTATTCTGTATGTACATGTACTGCAATGATTGACGGTCTGAAATTCATAATCCTTTCGAGTGTCTTGAACGCATCCCAGAGGGGACACTGGGCACGTTGCTCTCGGACGCGCATCAGCAGCATTATCGCATTCCGATGACATCGTGTCTCCTCGCCTGCTGCGACTCGGACTGGCTTTGAATCCATTGAGATGCGCTGCCGGCTGGCCGCGCGTTCTGTTCTGCGACCTGCCTTGCGCTGTGAGCGCTAACTCTCTCGGACGCATTAATAGTGAGTGCATCAACACCGAGATATAAAAGGAGCGTTCGATTTCGATAACTGCCCCGTCGTGCAGCTCACGGCACTACTCTCTGCACACAAACCTCTGCATAAACCGCACACACAATGCCTTCGTACGCAGTCACGGGTGCATCGCGCGGCATCGGCGTACGTGCTTCCTGTCCCCGTGGTCTTCAAAGCCGCTCAGACTGACCCTCTCGCTCCCCCCCCCCCCGGGGCGATCGCACGGCTGCGTGTGTCGCCCGAGCAGCTGGGCTTCGTCAAGCAGCTTTCGGCGCGGTCAGACAGCACGGTCTTCGCGCTCGTGCGGAACGCGCCCGGGGCCGCCGACCTCCAGGCTTTCGCCGCGTCGGCCCCGCGCCAGAACATCCACGTCATCCAATCGGACCTCGCAGACCTGGCGTCCATAAAGGTGTGTATGTAGGCATCCCAGGGACGGACGACGCTGACGCTGACATGCGCACACGGGCTGTACCGTTCGTAGAGTGCGGCTGCGGAAGTGGCGGCGGCGACGGGAGGGACGCTCGATGTGCTGATCAATAATGCCGCGATGATGGGCTATGCGCGGAGCTTCACCACCCTGGACCAGTTGTATGGATCAAAATTGTTTCCTGTCCTGTGACGTATCTGCAAGCTGACTGACAGCCCTCCTTTACTGCAGTCCATCGGATGAGGTCCTTGAGAATGATATGATCGAGTTCGTACGTCGTCTCAACAGTCAACACACTCGATATCCACGACCTACCCATCACTAACCTCGTCCTTCGCCCCACGCACTCACTGGCAGTTCAAGACAAACGTCGTCGGCACCACGCACACCATAAACGCCTTCCTGCCTCTGCTCAAGGCCGGGTACACGAAGAAGGTCTTCACCATCTCCTCGGGCATGGGCTCCCCCACGTACGTCCTCCGCTTCGGGCACGCGGCGACCATCGCGTACGGGATCTCCAAGGCCGCGCTTAACATGGCCGTCGCGAAGTTCGCGCTCACGTACAGCGACATCCTCTTCCTGGCCGTCTCGCCGGGCTTTGTGCGGACGATGCAAGGCCGTATGTCGTTTTTTTTTTTGGCGTTCAACGCATGCTATTCACACCCTCAACCAACACTGACTTGCCTGCCCCCCGCAGCCGAGGACGAAGTGAACGCGCGATACGACGCCATAAACGCGCGCGTCCGGGAGACCGTGCCCGACTGGCCGGGCGACATCACAGTGGAGGAGTCCGTCCGCGACCAGCTCGCGCTGTTCGACAGCGTCGGCCTCGAAAAGTCGGGCCGCTTCGTGCGCCGGGACGGCGAGGACGGCACGTTGGGCGAGTTCCGCGTTTGAGAATGATAGTGCGATTGATGGATCCCCCGGGCCTGTGTTTGGTAGATAGTTTACTGCATGTGCAGCGCGTCTGCTTTGCGCGGAGGGAGGGTATGCAGTACGTCAGATGTACTGTACATGTGTATAGTCTGCAGCTTGAACAAGAATTGAAATCAGAGATCTCGTCGACTCAGCTGGAGAAGGTGCCCCCCCGCCCCTTCGGAGTTGGATCCTGGCACTAACCATGGGTAGTAAGATTTTTAATTCCGGGATTGACCTCAGGCTGGTGATGTACAGTAGAGGTGCCATCGCGTATTCCCTATTCACTGGGGGGGGAGGGGGGTTTCTCAGGTGTGTGTTGTATGTACATGCAGTACCTTAGTGAGCCCCGTATCCCGGCACGTGAGGTTCGTTCGTCGCCCGCCTGAGCACAGTGAGCACAACAGCAAACCGGCCGAACGGCGCCTCAAGTTGTCTGTCGGCGAGGTAGCAGGAACTTCCCAAGTCGACACTAGGGCGGGAGCCATCGCGACCACGGCGTATCCGAACGAGCTTCTCCAAAACGTTTGCGCTGGAATGTGACGATGGTGGCGCGGTCCCGGATCGCAGCACCGCCCAGCCCAGCCCAGCCCAGCCCAGCCCGCAGTCGAACGTTCTATCGTGTTGGTTGGTCGACCCAAAAACCGGTGCGGACGTGAAGCTTGAAGAGTACTACTAATCAGGGCCGGCGCCGGAGCTTGAAATGTCTCCTTCAGTCGCGGTAGTAAGAACTTGAAATCAACCAAACACCGTGCGTGACTTGACCATCCCCGTTGGCTATCGTTAACAACGTTGTCAAGCAGACCCCTCTTCTGTTGCATCAAGTAGCCTTCTCTAGCCACCGTCAAAGGCCACTGAGCGTTGCGTCACTTCCCGTTTTTAAAAGGTATGGGACCTCGGTGATAAGTTGCTATCGTCTATAACTGAGAGAGAGGAACGCAAATGTTAGGCACAACCGAACTCCGATAGCATGTTACTGCCTACCGAAATCCTGCAGCTCGTTGTTAAAGACTTCATATCACAGCACCCGAACGAACGGTCAAAATGGACTCCAATCGGTTTTGTCCGAGTCCCTCAGTGGTACCTTACCCCCCTGCTCCGTGTCTGCAGGCTGTGGCGCGAGGTGTCCGAGACATACCTGTATCGAGAATTTAGAAGTATCCGTCGGAGGTAATATCTGGCATCCGAATCCCCAGACGAAAGGTGAGTCCGATGTGGAATATCTTGAAAGGTATGCGACGCTTGCAAAAGCCATGAGCATGAAACGATCGGGGGCACGAGATTGCTGAGGAACTGCTGGCCGCGTTGACAAACGAGATCTCGTCTCGCTGCGCTAAGTCCGGACACTGCGTCTTGGAATAGAAATTGACAGTTTTGAGCCAGGAGTGCCTGAATGGACGCGAGCGAACATTCGAATTCTGCAGCTGTGTCGGAATGTGGAGCACGTCGAGATCCGAGGCTTCGATCATCCTGAACTCGATGCGCTGGTTGAAACGTTAAAGAACACATCGCTCATCACCTTCAAGTTCAGCATGTCTAAGCAGGTACCAACGACCTGGCCTCCAGGACGCTTTACACAGCTGTTCGATATGATGCAGAGGTGGCCAAGGCTTCGCAGCATCAGGGTGGAAGAATTCCTGGCTGATGAAACGAAGGATGACTCTTTGGCGTTGGAGACATCCCGTGCCTCGCAATGCCCAGGCCTTCAACAAGAAATCATCCTCCCCGGTGCTGCTCTCCATGCTTTTGAGTCCTCGAGCTTTACACTCTATCTGCGGCAGTGTGACGAAGCTCTCCATTTCGCTATTCAGAAACCGGGTAGGCGGTAGAGGACAGGTAGCAGCAGACACACTATACGTACGAGTGCTTACACGCATGGTCGCCCGACTCTCGAGTACCTTTCAAAATAGACGTACCGGGGTCCGGGCCAACCTGGAAATGCAGACGGGCCAGCGTCTATCCGAGGCTATATATATCCAGCTTGATTGAAGGCACTGGCGCGAGTTGCAGATCACGAGGCTGAAGTTGGATCTTGCGCCGCGCCGATTTTTTTTTGCGCGTGTTTCGCCACTCGACCCTCTCAGCCCACAGATGGGAGGAAGTCAGAGCGGCTCTTGGAATGCTTTCCCTCTCTTATTTACATTGCAGTCGTGGTCTGTGACTGGCACGGAAAGGAGGACCGGCGGATGCAAAGAGGTGTGCGCCAGAAGGAAAATTAAGCTGCACGAATGGATGATAGGTTATGACTTCGGGGAGCATGAACCGGACCTGAAAGCGGGTTTCCTGCTTTGATTATTGTGCACCTCGTATGTAGAAATCCTACCTTTGTGTATCCCGTGTAGATTCTCCCTCATCTTGTACCGGTCGTTTCTGAAAAGCGACGTTTGTCGGTGACACCAAGGGTAATTTCCCTTTTAACCTGTTCACGTTTGGTCTTTTTCCTGTGAAATGGCTCTCCAGTAGTGGAACCGGGACACGTAGTACGTTGGCGGAATTCGAAGTCGGTCTTACAATATGTATGACGTTCGTGATGCCCAAGACAGTCCCAATGTCTGGACAAGAGTTCATGAGCGAGTACATGAGAAGCTGCTTGGAGGCTGTTTATAGTTCCCGGTGCAGGACTAATACATGAATGTTAGTGGGCGCGCGTTGAAAGTGCGGGTTCGGCGACAAGGGGTTGGTGTGTGTTCAAATTCTTGCAAGACATTCGCGGGACGAGAACACACATCGGGAGTCCTAAGCCATCGCACGAAGAATACACGCGCAGAAGTGGATGAGTCATGCGAAGACGAAGATCTTTCGATTCGTTCCTGCGCTCCCGTCTGTTGTTGGCAATCTGGAAAATAGAGGAGTCCCTCGATGGATACTGTACTGTAGTGAAGAAATTGGGGCTGGCAGGTTCTTGTGGGAGAAGCCGCCCGGAAAAGATTCTTGCTTTAGAGCGACTTGGGTTGGCCCGAGTGACCGACGAGTCAAGTCCCAATAGAGTAAGCTAACGGTCACTGTGCCAGTGCAGATTCTGAGTCGTTGCACGCGAAAGGGATTGACAGGATGTAATCGTGCTGATGCTCCTGCGTAAATGGAGATAACTGTACAAGGATGACATGCACCTTTGGGTGGGTGCAATTACTGGGGCGCAGCGAGAACCTTGCACCGTGTAGTGGAGACTCGAGCTTGGGCAAAAACAAGTCCTCGTCATCGTTAAGGTCGTTTCGTGCTTATAAAGACTAGGTAATAAACTCGATGTTGGTTGCGTCACTGCATGGCGTTAATGTATGTAATGCAGCATCACTACTCGTAGGACACCGCCTCCGCCGCCGCCGCCGCCGATGCTTGGTGAATCGCAAAGCCGAGCTCGGGGGTCACTGACTGGAACATGAAGTGAATTCGCACAGGTTTGATCTAGACAAACAACGCCCTCTTTTATCTGTTGTTTTCGTGGGGTACTGGGGTTTCTTCACTGGCGGGGCGCCGTATGCATAGTCGCGGTCCGAGTCTTGGTCAAGCGATGCGAGAGGGTCAGGAAGAAGAGGTTTCATCGGTGTCGCGGTCTGTATGTGCAAAACCTTGCTGAGCTCCGTATTCCAGAGCATAGGGTCGTTTGTTACCAGTGCCGTATCAGCGAGCCTGCAGTGAGAGCACGACGCCATACAGGCCGAGCTGCGACGGTTTGTCGGCGAGAAAGCGGGAACTCCCAAGTTTCCCCCAAGGCGGAGAGTGGCGACTCGGACGGACTACGGCGTGTCAGAGCACGCTTCTTCGATGGTCTGTTTTCGTCGCTAGCCACGCCGGCAGACAAGCCGAGCTGCGCTTGTCGGCAGCGCGAGTACAAGAAGCTCCAAATGTACACTACTAGGTTGGAGATTGGCGAGTACGGCGTGTCAGGACTCAGGAGAAGCTTCTTCGAACGCCTCGTTTCATGCCGATGATGGCGCACGGTGAGTGAGTCGTTCCGCCGCAGCCCAGTAGCAGCGCGCAGTCGTTGTATCATACATCATACATCATACATACATTGCACGTGGGGGTTCTAAAACGGGGGGCGGGGGGGCGGAGGGGCGGAGGGGAGCGAAGGGGATGCACACCCTGCGCCTGACGGCATGCTGGATATATATAGAGGCCACTGAGAGCGCCGGACCAGCGTCGAGAACGCCTGAAAGCAGCTAGAACAGCATGAGCACTGGGACACTGGCACGCCCGTGCGCGCAGGCAAGAAGGCGATAGGCGGCCCCCACGCGCCAGCCGGACGCACACACGCCGTGCAGTGCGTGGGCGGCGACTATGTACGCATGTACTACGGTCTTCAGATGTCCGTGACGGCGACGGTGGCAATGACAGCGAGGGCGGCTTGCTCGGCGAATGGGAAAACGAAATCGACAACGAGCAAGAGGCGCTCAGCAACACAGCGACTCTGACGGCGGCCGGGAGAAAAAAGAGGCTGCACACAAACACAAACACGCACAGTCAGGCGCCGCGGGCGGCTACGGTCGGCATCACCAGGATAGGAAAAGGCGCGCCAAAAAAGGGGCCGGCGTTCTCACCTCACGCTACTTCGCACCTGAAGCGGGAACAAGGCACCGAAGCCGCCCCTCCCGGCAATTCAATTCAATTCAATTCAATTCAAAGCACCCGCGCCACGTGTCCATCACGCATCACGCATCACGCATCACGCCACTCCGATTGGTCGGCATCAAGTTCAACCAAAAGCAAGGGCACCAGAGACTCGGACCCCAGACGCAGCTTCATCCGCGGGACTCGCACGCGGCGCGCGGCGCGTCAGGGGTGCGAGCTGTCCGAACTTGAACTGCGGCAGCCTCTTCGAGAAAGGTGCAAAGGAAGCGGGCTAGCCTCCATTTAGGCGCGCGCGTGCGTTCGGGATGCTCGGGATGTGTCATATACGGGACACTACGTGGACCCCGGACGTTTGTCTACCCTCTCTAGAAAGATGTGGGGTGTCCGAGGGCGGGGCTTGGCATAAGGGCTCGGGCATCGGGAGTGCCTCTCGATCACGCACCTCGCATGCGCTCTCTGCGCGCCGTCCTGGCTCCTGCGCGGCCTGCACCCGAGTACCCGAGCACCCGAGCACCGAGGAGCGAGGAGCGAGCTCGGTAGTCGCTTACCTCTTTTGGGCTTCCCCTTCCACCCGCCAGCGCCATTGGCGTTGTTCTACCGTGACTTTCTGCAGTGCATGCGATGTGCGGCGGACATGGTGGTCACGGTGGCGGCGGCGACCTATCGAGCCCCGGGCTAACGAGCTTAGTAGAGTCCAGTGCTTATGTATGTATGTATTAAAGCAGGCACTACATAGTCAAGGCGGCCGGTGCAGAATACAAATCGCAGATGGATTGATCGCTGGCGGCTGGCGTTATGAATGAATAAATGCAGGCTCGATCGAGTCCCAGTGAACACGGCCGGGCGCGCGCGACGTCTGGACTGGCTTGGCTTTCGATGCACTCTCGCCTCGACTTGCCCAGCGCCTACCTCAGCCGCCAGTGGCGCTCAGGCTCAGGCTGGGTATACGCCGACATTATGCCAGCGCCCATTTCATCTGTTTCACCGCATTCGTCGGTCGGTCGGTCGGTCGGCCGTGGAGCCTGTACTACTCAGCGACATCATGATGCGAACTAGGGTTTTGTCGGGGCTCGGCCGCACAGCATCCATCAAGTGTCTACTCTCAGCCACTGGCACTGGCACCCCCCGCCACTGGCACCGACTTAAAAGCCATTATCGTACACGTATACATGTAAAGTACTACATAGTACTAGTAATACTAAGTCTACATTAAATGACCATGATTGCCTCCGAGTCTGCTCGGGGAACCCTAAATCGTTATTAGACATTGGCGCCCGATGGCGATGGCGTGGGCATTGCGAGCGCGGATCCGAGCAGTAGAAGCAGGAGCAGGAGCAGGAGCCAGAAGCCAGAAGCCGATATCTGTCTGGGATGCATAGCTGGATCTGTGTGCACGAAATGCGGGTACGGTACTATTCGTCCGGTGAATGCATGCACATGTGCATGTGCGTGCTGGAAGAGGGGGGGAGGCGAGACAGAGAAGGGGACGAAGAGAAGAATGGGGGCGTGGGGGCGGAAGTTCCAGAAGGCTGTACAACAACTTGAAGAGGTGTTGTATGTGGGTTGTAGCGACTAGAGACCCGGTGTTGTACAAGGCGTAGGAATAGAAAGACGAAAGACGAAAAGACGCGCGAGCGAATTGGTGCAATGTCGGCCATGCAGAGACGGCCCGGGAGAGACAGAGAGTGTCTGTCCCAGCGTGAGTGAGGGCCAGAGCTACCCCTCCCCCCGGGCAGGTGCGTGACGCTGGCTGTAAAATCGTCTAGTGTCACGATATTGCTGAGAGTAGTCTGCGAGTACGGTAGAGCTCAGGCTGAAAGTTGCGGACGAAACGAAAAAAAAATGATAGTGAAAGTTAGGGTAAGTGCTTTATTAGAAAGGCGGCAACGAAAGAGCAGCGTTGCTTGCCAGTGTGTTGGAGAGAGGTTGAGGATACTGCAAGACGTGAACGCAGAGCAGAGCAGAGCAGAGGCAGAGACAGGTTCAGTATTCAGCAGCCCTAACAGTCGAAGTCGTAGCCGAAGACGGAGGCCCGAGGCCCGAGGCTCTGGGATGGACGAGCAGAAAGCAGAATCAGAAAGCAGAAAGCAGAAAGCAGAAAGCAGAAGCAGAAGCAGAAGAAAAGAAGGAGGGGATATCGATAGAAAGGAACAGGGGAGCTCCGAGCTCCGCTGTCTGCTGTCCATTCGGTCCCGCGCGCGTACTACGCGTATGCGTATGCGCACGGGGTCGTGGTCGTGGTCGTGTGGTGTCCTGTGTGAGTGTCGTATGTCCCGGGCCTGTGGTATGGGAAGCGGCCGCGGCTTGCCGGACTTGAATGAATGGCTTGCCCTTGTCGTCTGCGGGGTGGGGACGGGGACGGGGACGGGGACGGGGATCGGTACCGAAAACCCTAGCCCTTTGCGTTTACGATTTTGGTCCTCAGGCTTGCGATCTTATCACTGGTGCGGGGTAGCGTGCGGGGTTGGTTGCGTGCGGGGCCTGAGCGGGTTTTGGCATTGAGTTTGTTCGTACGTTGGATTGTTGGATTGCAATTGGGCCTCGGCGTAACGGACGGGCGGGCGGATAAGCACGGACTCGGAGCAGGGAGTAAAAGAACAGAGAGGTGCCAGTGGTGTTGATAAGGAGTGAAGATGTGGAAGATCGTCGTGGTGGGCTGTGGCAGGGATGTATGTAAGGATGTGGGGGTGTGAGCCTGAGGAGTGCGGGCTGAGAAGAGAATTGGGCGTGAAGAGACTTGAGTGTGTTTCATGTATCTGCACTGGCAGGGCGGGGCGTGCTTGTATACTATACCTCTTTCATGCGTAAGAGACCTGACCAGTCCCCCCGTCGCCATCGATATATCGATTCGTTATGAAGAGAAGCGGGAGCGTACGCCTCGCGGGAACGGCGCAGCCTAGGGGAGGTCAGGTTAGATTACGCTGCGCACGGCCAGGTTTCATGGTTTCATGGTAATGGAGCAGCTCACCGGAGTTAACGGGCGTCAGCATCAGCATTGCATGGTATTGATATGCGATTCGTTAAGGCTCAGCTGCGCTCGACTACCTCGGACGGCCCGCACTTACGTATACAGAGCTCTATCATATCGTATATCGTCGCAGTTTTCGTATTGTTGTCGTCTGCGCTGTGTGTGCTGCCAGTGCGTGCCTTACACCGTGACCGACCTGTCTTCTATTTACGATCGCGAAGAGAAGCGCGAGAGCAATTGACTTCCATCAATTGTGCGATATGGATGTGTGTATACAGAGCCCGCGCCGTGTGCGGGTGACGGGTCGTCCGAAAGTGGCCATGTTGATGGGCAGATGAGCAGATGGACAGATGATCGGAAGACGGATTTGCTGATGTGCCGATGCCGACGCTGATGAGCTGATTGGGTTTGTGAGGCTCTCCTGCTTCTGCTGCGCCTGCGCTTCGAGTTGCGCTTGCGTGCGGTATGCACTGCTGGACCCCGTGGGTGGCTCACCGCTGCTTTGTGCAGGCGTGGTGACGTGCAGGGAAAGGGCAGGCAAGGTCGTCACGGTAGTGCAGACAGTGACCATGACCGTGACCGTGACCAAACTCTGTCCCCGCGCTCCTACGGCCAAGCCAGGCACCCCAATAAGGACGCAGCCGTCCCGAAGCAGCATCTGAGAAAAAAAAAGGCGCGCGCCGGGCACGGGCATTCAATTCAAAAAAGCGCAATCCGCAGCAGTCGCCGTTGCGCCTATTCCGGGTCCTGACTCCTGATGATCCCTGATCCCTGCCCTCCCGACTAATGCTTCCGCGCTTGGCCGCAGGGTCGTGCTCAGAGAAAAGAAGCCGGGAGCTAGTGTCCGGGGGTCTCAGATGCACTGTGATCGGGAAGCGCGTTGACGGCGGCGTGGGGCTGCGCACGCCCCATATGGCAGGCGGTCGCCTGCGCTCCCCGGGGGGTGGTTGCACGCCTGCACGCGCATCTGCGCGCGCTAAGCCGCATGCGGGCTAGCGGAGGCGCTCCGGGCCCCCGGGCGTTGCCCAAAACGGGGCGCACGCACCCGCGCGGACCCTGCGCTACGGTGCTTCCCTTTCTGCCAGTGGCCGGGGGGCGCGTGCTGGCGGTCACGGAGCGCGGTGCCGAGAGGGGAGACGGCCACGATTGGGGCCGGATTTGGGGATGAGGTTCCTGGATCGTGCGTGCGTGCGTTCGTGCGTTCGTTCGGCGCAGCGGCAGCCGCCCACCGGCGGGACACCGCGCGACTGGGTGCAGGCCCGTCCCGTATTACAGCCTCGCCTCGCTGCCCTCCCTTCTCCTTCTCCATAAACCCGGCCCCTCAGGCCAGGTGTCCCCGCTTCCCCTTCCCTCTCCTCTCCTCTCCTCCCTCCCTCCTCCCTCCTTGCTTGTCTTTGCACCTGCTCGCTGTTGCAACTGCTGCGCTCGACATCCACGACGACGAGCGCACAACTGATCATCTATCTCTGTGTCTGTGCTGCTCCCCAGCGCCCCCCGCCGCCGTCGGCTCCCAGGCCTCGGCGCCGTTCTACCCGCTGACTGACACCGCCGCCGTCAAAGGCCAGGCTCGCCGTCGCGGGCCTACAAATACTGTGCTCGACGCCCTCAAAGGCACTCAGAACCATGTCTGCTTCACCCGCTGCGGCTCAGCGCTCTCCGCCATCCGCTGCTGCTAGTGCTGCTGCTGCTGGCCTGCGCTCGCCGCCTTGCCTGTCGCCCAAGGCCCCCAGCGCACACTCCCCGTCTGCCAGTGCAAATACAAAGACCGACGCGAATACCAAACAGCCTGGGTCCCCGTCGTCGTCGTCAACCTTGTCGGAAAAGAACAAGGACGGACCTGCCACTACTACTACTGCTTCTGCATCCGCCATGGACGTCGACGCCGACACTAACCCAAAGACCATTACTACCACATCATCCACCACGACAGCGAAAGCACCCGCGTCGCTCTCCCCGACACCGCCCCCCGCGCCCGAACCGGCCATGCACAACGATTCCGACGCCGCAGGGCCCGCAGCGGCGCAGCTCGCGCTCCTCCTCAGCACCGCGCTCGCCGAGTCCGAGTCCCTGCGCGCGGCCCTCCACGCGGCCGAGCGTCGAGCGAAACGCGCAGAGCGCGTGCTCGCCGCGCTGCAGATGCCCGCGGGCGCGCCGTCATCCTCCGCGTCTGGTCCGGCTGCGCCCAGGCCTGCTCCGGATGCTACCGATAACGAGGGCGCACAGTCCGATGAGAAAGCGAAGGAGAAGGAGAAGGGGACGGAGGATGTGGATGCGGATGCGGAGATGGACGTCGAGAACTCGCCGGCGGACGCGAGCAAGATGAAGACGAAGAGTGAGGAGAAGGAAAGAACGACGACGACGACGACGATGCCTGAGGCGGCTGTGAAAGCGATTCTGGACGCCGAGGCGCGAGCGGAGCGCGCAGAGCGGTACGTTCCTTCTCTTTGTGCCCCCCCCCCCCCATTTCGTTCTTTCTACTCATTTCATGTCTAAACATCCCTTCGTTCTTTCTTTCTATTATACACTCCCCCGTCTTCATCTCATTCATTCAAACTAAATTTTTCTTTTAAAATTGCCATCCATTTAATATACTTCAAACAAAATACTAACGATCAACTAAACCCTCCGAAAAAAAAAAAAAAAAACAGGACGTCGCACACACTCCAAACACACCTGCACCTGCTGCTCTCGCACTACACGACGTTCGAGCGCTTCCTCGCGACGCTCGAGCTCCGCCAGGCCGACGCGCGCGGCGCCTTCGGGCGCGTCCTGCATGCGCTCGCCGGCGCCGGCACTCCTCCCGGTCTCGGTGGCAGCCCTGTCTTCGGAGACGACGCACCGGCAGAGGCAAGCGCAAACGCACAGCTCGGCCTCCCGCTCCCGAGGGTCCCCTCGCCGTATACATACAACGGGAACGCGCTGGCATACGGCCTGAGCCACGCGCACGCGCAGGCATCCTCGGCCACGGTCTCCCCGCCCGGACACCTCCCCGTGTCAGCGTCCTCGTCCACATCTGCGCGCCAAGGCGGCGGCGGCGGCAGCGGCGGCGCGCACCGATCAGGGCTCTTGCACCCTCACGCGTACTCTCAACACCACCAACTCGGACAGCCGCTGCAACATCAGCGCTTCCCCCCGCCCCCGCAGTCAGCGTATCCCCTCTCCGCCGTCGACCCCGCCGCTCACGCGGGGTCCGGTGCAGGTGCGGGTGCGAGCCTGAGCGCAACCGGTAGCGCAAACGCCGGACTCGGCGTCGGGTCGTTCCACACGCTCCCGCTCCCGCCGCCGCCGTCTGCGACGACGCCGGCGGGGTCGGTCGCGCATCTCTATCACACCCATTCCCCTCATGCCTCTCAATCCGGGATCGGGATCGGGATCGGGTCAGGGTCAGGGTCTGCGCTGTCGCACAGCGTGGCGAATGGGAACGGAGGGTCGCCGTTGGTGCCCGCCAAGCGGGCGGCGCAGAGGCGGAGTGCGCGCGTTAATGGCTCTGGGACTGGATCGGGGGTGATTGCGCTTGCGAATGGGGTTGTGAATGCGAGTGCGATTGGGAATGGGGAGGAGTGGGTGGGGGCGAGCGCAGAGCATGGAGAGGCTGCGCTGGGGGTTAAGAGGAGACGGGTGTGGGATGGGGATGAGAGTGTGCGTGCTTTTTCTCTCTTTTTTTTCTTCTTTCCCCCATTCCTTTCCTCTCTTTCTTGAGCTTTGCTGTGCTGCGCTTCATGGGTTTGGGGTGATAGCCCGCTGCGCATAGATCTTAACTTCGCCTGCCTTCCTACTCCTTCTCTACTCTCCTGTAATCCAAAGCACTTTAAAGCTGACTCGAGATTCTTTGGCCGCTAACAGCCCCTCCCATCGCCACAGTCCCACTCGGCCATGCACCACGGCCAACAGCAGCAGCTGCAGCAGCTGCACGCCAGCCAAGCGCCACACGCACACGCACACAGCAGCCAGCAACCGAGCCCGCCGTACGCGCACCGCGCACCGGCGCCTGCGGGGGCCAACGCGAGGCGCTACGACTACGACGCGGGGGAGTACTACTACCGCGGCTCGCCGCACGCTAGTACGGGCGGGGCCGGGGGCGGGAAAGGCGCGCCGGGCGCGTACGACCCCGTGCGCGGCGGGTATGCGCACACGCACACGCACTCGCCCGCGGTGGGAGAGGAGTATGCGGCGCGCAGGCAGCTGCGCCATGCGCATCGCGGGCCGGGCCGGGACAGGGAGAGAGAGAGAGACAGGGACAGGGGGCGGGGCCGGAGCGCGAGTCGGAGCTCGGCGGATAGCTGGAGTATTGACGAGATGCTGCTGGAGACTGCGACCGACGGCGGGGGCGGCGGTGGTGGTGCGGTGAATGGGAGCGGGAACGGGAGTGCGGGGAGTGGGAGGGACAGGGAGCGGGAGCGGGGGTATAATGACCGGGACCGCGGGTATGAGCGGTATGAGCGGGAGGGGAGGTATGAGGAGCGGAGAGGAGCCGGGCCCGTTTATGACGCGAGAGAGCTGAGAGGCGGGCGACGGGCGGGAGAGGGTGCGTCGGACTGTGAGTTCTTCCTGCCTTTTTTTCACAACATGTTTACGACGTTGCTCACTACGATGCATGCAGCCCGCGCAGACTCGGGCCTCGCGCCGTCTGTGCAGACGTACCAGACGCACATTTTCGCGCCGCCCGTGACGGGCGCGCCGACGAAGAAGGCGAAGGGCGCGGGGAGCTTGGCGTCGGCCGCGTCCGCGTCGCCGTCTGCGTCCTTCGTGGGCGGCCAGCAGAGCGCGGCACAGCCTGCGAACGGCGCGACCGCACAAGGCGCGCCTGGGGAGGGCGGGCGCGGTGGTGTGCCCGCTGCGCAGCTTGTTACTCTCGGGCCTGGCGGGGTCGTTGTCAGCGGCGGTATGTATTCGTTTGTATTCCCCTCTTTCTTTAGTGTAGTGTATTGACGAGAAAACTTTTGCGTTGGGTGCTTCAGGAGGCGCAGCAACCGCCCCACCGCCGTCAGCGCTGCCCGGCGGCGGGTACCCGGCGCAGAACGCCGCGGGGCAGCGGATCTGCAGGCAGTGCGGGATGCCCGGGCGGTACAAGGAGGGCAAGTGCGTGGAGAAGTGGGGGCCGGGCCCCGAGGGCCCGGGGACGGTGTGCGATCGGTGCAGGAAAAAGATGAAGCGCGTGGAGAGGCGGGGGACGATCGACCAGGCGGCGAGCCATGCGGTGCTGGCGCAGACGCATACGGCGCTGATGCAGCACCAGCAGAACCACCAGGCGGCGCAGCAGGCGCAGGCGCAGGCTCAGAGTCAGAGTCAGAGTCAGCAGGCGGTGCCGGCGACGGTGATCAACCCTGCGGGGCCGGGGGCGGGCGTCCCGCAGATGCATGCCCGGGCGAGCCATACGCAGACACAGCCGTATGGCCAGGCGGCCCAGCAGCAGCAGCAGCAGGTGGGGATGGCGCGTGGAGACACGATGATCATTGATCGCGAGCGGGACAGGGAGAGGGACAGGAGAGAGGAAAGGACGCAGCTGCTCTCCCCGCGCCCGACGCTGGCGGCGGCGCGCGAGAGGGGGGAGTACACGGCGCGAGGCGGAAGGGCGGCGCCGAGTCGCGCGCATTCGCCGTTGGCGGAGCGGAGCACGTACCACGAGCGCGGGAGTGCGCGGACGCACCACACGCCGGCGAACGCGGCGCATCTCCTGCACGCGCAGTCGCAGCCCCAGCCGCAGCCCCAGCCCCAGGGGAGCGGGAGCGGGAGGCGGCCGCCGACGCCGCCGTACATCAACTCGATCTCGACGCGCGAGCAGCAGGCGTACGGCTCTGGGTCCGTGGGCGATAACGGGGAGGACGAGCTCGTGGATGGGGATGCGGAGGGCGAGGGCGAGGGCGAGGGCGAGTTGGACGTGGACGCGGAGATCGTGCGCACGCTGCCGTCTTCGACTGAACGCGAGCGCGGCGGGAGGGAGATGGCGCGCAGCCCGGGGACAACAAGCACGACGGCGAGCGTGGGGAGCGGTGGGTCGCCGCGCGTCAATGGTGCTAAGGCCGCCGCGCTGGCATCGTCGGCGCTGCACCCGGGCGCGAATGGCCGCTACGCGTCTGCGTCCTCCGCGAACGGGAACGGGTACGGCGCGAGCAAGCACACGCACGAGCACGCGCACAACGGGCAGCACCACGCGCATGCACTGGGCCACGGGAGCGCGCACCTGCGGTACAGCAACACGCGCGGGGGCGAGCGGGACCGCGACTCGATGGACATCGACCGCGAGCTGGAGATGGAGCTTGACGGCGACGCGGACGCGGATGCGGATGGCGATGTGGATGCGGACGCGGACGCGGATGCTGATGCGGAGCTGCTGGACGCTGTGGATGCGGCGGCTGCGACGGCGAGCGCTGGTGGGGGTAGGATGAAGGAGGAGGATATGTGATCGACTCTCTGTCTCGTGCGATATACTTTCCTGCCCACTGCTCTATTCTCCTTCTCTTCCAGACTTGTTCTGAATGAAGAACGATACTCGCCCTTCTCTACTCCTACTCTACCCTTTATCTTACTTCCACCTGGGGTCCATATCCTTTTTCACGTCTTTTTGGTGCTAGAACGCCCCATGCGCATGCGTGCCATATATCGCAGTGTATTCATATCCCCGCCGCAACATCGACTGGATTCAATTTTTTTTCCCTCTGTATCATACAGCATTTCTCGGAACGTCTCGGGTTTCGTCTTCTCGCCTCCTTTTCTCATGTTTCCTGTTCACTGTTCTGAGCAATATTGTCCGTGGCTCTGCAAGCAATGCAATGTGTTCTGTCGCCTCTTCCTCTTTCTCATTCCTCGTTCCTCATTCCTATTTTCTTACCTTTTGTGCAATACTCAATACTCTTTTTGATACCGTTTTTAGCCTATGTTATCGCCTTACTTCAGTTTTTTTCACTATTCTTGTTCTGTGTCTGGCTTGTTGTTCTACTCGCAATTTGAGTACGGTTTGTGTATATAGATGTGCGTGGGCTTGGATATCTGGAGAAATCTGTTCGATACTTCGAACTCTCGCAGTGATTGATATTTTCGGCTGACTGGGGGTTGGAGGTGAGATGTGGCTAAACTGCAGCGAAAATAAACTTGAGCGAACAAATTGAGAGCGGAAGCTCGCATTCCCCTTCGTCTTCTACATAGTGCCTATGTATCCGGCGCGTATCGAAAATTCTCCAGAATTGACGGAGTGAATTCTGTAATGTCAGTTAGTTGTTAGACAGAGGGGCCTAATTGGGTTGAGGAATACAACCTCGCTGTCTGTTAATCAATATCAATAGACATGACATGTACTCGGCGGTATGTACGATTTGCCGTCTTCTTCGGTGCGAGTCTGTGGTTCAGTGGGGACGATCCGGGAGTTACCGGATCCAACTTCAAGTTGATGGAACTTGAAGATAGTAGAATCGGCCCTGAAGATACAGTAAAACTTAACTAAGAATCGAGAGGTCTTTCTTCACTTACTCGTCTTTGCATGACTCCATTTCCGCACATGCATTCTTCGTGCCATGGCTTAAAACTCCCGATGTGCTTTTGTCACGAGAATATCTTGCAAGAATTTGAACACACACAAGCCCTTCGTCTCCGATCCCGCACTTTCAACATGTGCCCACTATGTAATATATTCCTACATCGAGTGACTTTTCATGTGCTCGCTGATGAATTCTTGCCCAGAAACTGGAACAGAGGAGCTTTGGGACTGTCTTGGGCATCACAAACGTCGTCCAATACCGACTGCTAGTGCAAAACTCCCAACGAGCTACCTATTCCGTTCCCACCATTGCAGAGTCATTTAAAAAAAACATTAAAAGATCAGCGTGGACAGGCTAAAAAAAAAATTACCCTTAGTGCTACTCGCACGCGTCGCCTTTCAGATATATTCGGGTCAAAAAGAGGGAAAAGCTGCATGGGATACAAAATCCAGGAGCATTTGAGGAGCGAGATTCCTACAAGGTGTATCATCATATGTTATCTCCATTCGTGCAACTCAATATTCCTTCTAGCGCACACATCTTGCATCCGAACCTCCTTGCCGTCCCAGTTATAGATCTCGACTGCAATGTAGCTAAGAGAGGGGAAGTTTTCCGAATCTTCCAGAAGTCGCCCTACTTCTTCGCATTTGTCTTCTTCAACGGTTGCAAAACGCTCGAGTCGTGGGAGTCGCGAAATAGGCGCAAAATCCAGCTGCAGCCTCATGATCTGCAATTCTCGAAGCTCCCTCAAGCTGGCTATAGCCTCGGAAAAAGGCTGGCCTGCATATCGATACTCCGGTATGTCAATCTTTAGGTACTCCAGAGTCGTCGACCATGCGCGTAAGCATTCGTACAGCGTGTCTGCCGCTGCATTTCCTTCATCGCCAACCCGTTCTGTGAATAGCGAAGTAGAGAGCTTCGTCACGTTGCCGCAGATAGAACGTAAAGCGCGAAGCTCGAAGTCATGGAGAGCAGCGCCGGGGAGGATGATTTCTTGAAGGTCTGGGCATCGAGAGGCCTCGGATACATCAAACGCAAACGTGTCTTCCTCTGCTTCATCAGCTAAGAACTCTTCCACCCTGATGCTTCGAAGCCTTGGCCACCTTTGCAATAAATCAAACAGCTGTGTAAAGTGTCCCACTTTCCTGGGGGGAGGCCATGGCAATGTTTCTTGCTTGGAGATGCAGAAAGTGACGAGCGACGTGTTCTTCAATGCTTCAACTAGCGCATCGAGTTCAGTATGATCGAAGCCTCGGATCTCGAAGTGTTCCACATTTCGACACAGCTGTAGAATTCGAATGTTCGTTCGCGTCCACTCAGGCTCTGCTGCCTCATACCTCGCAACTTCTATTCCAAGCCGCAGCGTCCGAACTAGCGCAGCTAGCCGGGATCTCGTCGTCAACGTCGCCAGAAGATCCTCAGCAATCTCATGCCCCAATCGTTTCACGCTCTTAGCCATTGCAAGCATCGCATACAGGTACTCTCCCATGGACTCGCCTTCCATCGGGGGAATAGGATGCCAGATCTTGCTTCCGACGGATATCGCTCGATAGAGGTATGTTTCGGCCACTTCGTGCCACAGCCTACAGACTCGGAGCAGGGGGGTGAGGTACCAATGAGGAACAAAGTCGATTGAATCCCATTCCGACTGTCGGTTCGGGTGTTGTGATATGTAGTCTTCAATGACGAGCTGCAGGATTTCGGTAGGCAGTGACATACTGTCCGAGTTTGCTTGTGCCTAACGATTGCGTTTCTCTTTTTTAATGATAGACAACAGACGACTTATCACCGGGGTTACATACCATTATAAAGGGGAGAGTGATGCGACGATCAATGCCCTTTCACGGTGTTTAGACAAAGCTACTCCATGTGAGAGAAGATGATTTTCGCGACAGCGATGTTAAAGATTGCTAACGGGAGTGAGTGATCATGCAGTTAGTGGGAGCGATAAAACTCAGGCTTTCAAGTTCCGGCGCCGGCCCTGAGTATGAGTTTAGACATTTTGTCCCCCGCACCGATTTTCCAACCGACTTAGTACGTTCATCTACGAACCGACATGAGTCGTTCGTATGTAATATTTGCAATTTCTCCACCGGTTGCGCTATTTCTCCTACTGCCTCGCCACTAACAGTAGATCCGGCCTGTAAACTCGCCGGCGCCTTACCTTCAGCTTGACTCATTATGCCAACACAACTTTCGCATCACCCTCCGCGGTGCGCTATTCTGTCTCAGTATGACTCTTCTTCCTTGATATGAAGGGTGTATGAAGATTCTCGGTGCCGCTTAGCTTGTAGGAAGCACACCTCGAAAACCTTATAAAGGTGTATGAATCTCGCAGTCGAATGTCAGGTCTTCTGGCTTCGACGCAGCCTGCACTCTATGTCTCTACTCTCTAGGCTAACGGGCTGGTTCCTGGCCAGCCTACCACGGCCACCTTCATCTACATGCGATGAGGTTAATAGCGACACTCCGGACACTGAGGTGGATAAGGCCGAGGATGACTCTACCCCGACAGGCTCCTGCTTGGAAGTGAAGCGCGTCGACGAGTTGTTCGATGCCGAGCGCCGAGAGTGGGTCTCTCACGACAGCACGGTTCCCGAACGCAAGGGCAATGAAAAGAAGGAGAAGGACAAATATATCAGGTTTGCGTTCACGGTCGTACGGCAATTCGAAAAGCGTTCGGATCCAGCAGACTTTTTGTTCACAACACTCCTGGACATCAAGAGTCCGCAGCTGAAGAAGGCTTGCGAGGACGTTATCGGCAATGTTAGAGGCATCTCCTGGACATTTACACCTCTCCGGGTGAGCTCATCTTATATCTTCATCTTTTGCTGAAACTGATCGAATGTTAGCTTGACCCCTAGATGGTCATGACTTTCCTCTCGGACTTCGAAGCGTATGCCACTGCTCTGCGTGTGAGAGGAGACAAGACCGAGGATGATGAAACCATGTCCTCCCATCTCGAATTCTTCCTCGACTACATCCGGACTGAACACGCATCGACCCTCGACACGCTCAGCAACCTTCTCGCGCACGATGAGATCACGTTCGCCCTCCTCTGGGCCCTCCTCGTCCCGCGCACGGTCTTCCTCACCTTGAGCCCTATCACGGGCGAGTGGCGGGCTGTTCGTCTTTTGCACGCAGAGCGCGGGACGCTCTGCAGTGGGATGCCGTGCTGGGACTTCGAAGCCGAGTACATCGAGTACAACGAAGATTATCATATGGAACACTCTGCTCCGGATGTACCCAAGTTCGGACTTGCGCGCTCCCCGACATTGTCGATCCCGATATTTGACGGCGCGGCCAAGATCTCCAGCTTACCGCATTATCCAATGAAGTATCACCCGCAAGTGGACGGAATTAAGGCGCGACTCATCGAGCGAGGAAGAAAGTGGTGTGCACTGCAAGGGGTTCACCATAAGTACTTCAAAGGCACGGGTGTTGACCAGAACTCCGTAAAGTATAATGTGCGTAGCTCGATCCCCTACAACACTACCTTCACTGAACTCAGCTATAGGTGGATAGCCGGGTTATGATTGATTGGAGTACGTTCAGTCGCAAGTTGCTAAACAACACCGTGCTTATACGAATCACTATTCCAGAAACATTCTCGCAAATGAACCCGAACTACGAACTACCCAAAGTCAATAAATCCATGGACGGCTCAAGTTTTGAGAAGCTGAAGACTAACTTCAACAACAAAGTGAAAAAGCCTGAAGACCGGACAAATACCGAACTTGACGGATTTTCGCTGTCTGATAAACTTTGGTGTATGTCAATTATCCTTCACTTCACATCCATACCGCTCACCACATGCGTTTACAGTGGAATTCAATGTGGAGAGCGTGACAACCTTTGAATGGAGTAACGAGCCCTTTGAGAACCTCGTCCTTCCTCCGGCTCAGAAGATGCTCGTTAAGTCACTTGTCGAAATACATAGCAAAGACAGCACGGGCTTCGATGATTTCGTGAAGGGCAAAGGCCGCGGTCTTATCATCAACCTATTCGGTAATCCGGGCGTCGGTAAGAGTCTGACTGCTGAGGCGACAAGCGAACGTAAGTCTTCGTCCTTGCCAGATTGAGTGAGACTGAACATATTGGAATAGACGTCAGGAAACCTCTGTACATCGTTGGTGCAGGAGACCTCGGTATCACAGCCTCGGCTCTGGACGACAACTTGACGAAGATCTTCAGCATCTCATCGAGCTGGGGTGCAGTCGTGCTTATCGACGAGGCCGACGTCTTTTTGGAAGAACGATCCGTGCACGATCTACAGAGGAACGCAGTTGTCGCCGTCTTCCTTCGTCAGCTCGAGTATGTTGCTAACTTTTTTCTTTTAAAATTTCTGTCTCTAATACCCACTTTCTAGATACTTCCAAGGCATCCTCTTCCTGACCACGAACAGGGTGAAGACATTCGACGAGGCTTTCCAGTCCCGTATCCATGTCTCCTTGCGCTACCACGACCTCAAGCCTGACGCACGACGCAAGATTTGGATCGCATTCCTCAAGAAGGTCGCCACGAAGGGTCAGGATGATCTGGGTGTCTCTGAAGCAGAGATTGAGGATCTTAGCGAACGGGCTGTCAATGGCAGGCAAATAAAGAACGTCGTCAAGACTGCCAGCGCACTTGCTACTGCATGCGGCGAGTCTCTGGGATATCTGCATCTTGTTCAAGTGCTGAATATGATGGCCCAGTTTGAGGTGGACAGGAATGAGATGAGTAGATAGGATGAAATGTAATAGTGTATGTATGTAAGTTCTCCTGTGTCGATGCCAAGCAGGTTTAAAATTTACGCTGTTGATCGTGGTCTACGCATTCGCAAGCCTATACGCAATGCCATGGCTGAGGTTCCCTATCTAAATCGTTGAGAAAATGCCTATAAAGTATCATGCGATAGGTTCGACTCGGGGGTGCTCGCCCATGTGACGGAGGTATGAAGTTCACGCTCTCCGCTCTTCGGAAGCACCCGGCGAGACTCTCCTCGATTTTGACACGTGATCCTCTTGAACTTGAATAACGACGCGAACGTCACGCGTCCAGCACGTCCGAGTCGCGTCTCTTGATCATCCACGACAACAGCGCAGACGACTTCGAGGCTTAAGACCGTCTCGGGCCCGAGACGTGGACCGGTATCTGAGTTACTTCTGAGGGTTCTCTTTGGTACAATCAAAGAATATCTC
This sequence comes from Trichaptum fuscoviolaceum, assembly GCA_910574455.1. NCBI lineage: Eukaryota > Fungi > Basidiomycota > Agaricomycetes > Hymenochaetales > Trichaptaceae > Trichaptum > Trichaptum fuscoviolaceum. The sequence continues at coordinate 1,009,459 of CAJSYZ010000003.1, read as the reverse complement.
CGAAACTGACTGAACGTCAAATCAGGTTGTCTTACTTATCTTGCGCGGGGCACAAAGGCTACATCAGAGAGCTTTGTGTTCTATCTTGATATCAAACTCTTGGGTAACTGGAAAAACGCACATAGGCCTCTCAGAATATGGAACGGAACCCAGCTTGACCTCCTATATGGGTTAACCCGGCACTCACTTGGCCATGTAATTGTCTTGCACTGCATTGCATTCTTCGCTTTCCCATCCACCCATTACATGCAATTCGGAGTTCCTCCTCTCGCTTATTGGATTCTTAAGACACCTTGTGCTGCGGCTCACTCTCGATGTTTTCCTTTTCAAAGATACCACTCTTGCATGAGCACTCAACGTCTTCACCGACCCACCTTATAGGCATTGCGTTGCTCAGTTTGCTCTTGATGCCTTACGCTTTGGACATGGGCCCGCTGATATAATCGTGTATCGGGGTGGCCCTCCGGTGGCTCAACTCGCGCTCATTGACAGGCGCTGGTCAATCCGCCGACACAGGGAGAGCTTTGGGAACGTCCTTGGACATCACAGTCGTTATAAGTATGAACGAAGGAACCAGAGGGCTGCCAACAAGCTCAGCAGTGCACTCCCGATACACAGTGTCCATCCGAGTTCATTGGCACGACCGTTATGTTAAACGATAACGTGACATTCATATTTCCTGTGAGGTCCAGCTCCGGTGTTCGACTGGGACCTTTTGGCGGCAGCGGTAACAAAATGGTATGTTCCTTCTTCATTCTGGTCAACCGTGCCTGACTAGCTATTCAGATTTTGGCGCAGCAAACGCTCTATAGCGACCTGGAGGCCATGCTCGGCTCACAGTCTGTAACTGGACCTATGCCAACGGAGAGTAGGGCCGCGAGTGGTCCGATGTTTGAAAACCTTTACTCTCCCTACCCGTATAGCACCCGACGACAGTACAACAACGGTATGCCTTCCCAATTCGTGGATATGCAGCAAGCCCCTTCCCTCATGGAATTTCCCCATCCTTTGGTCGGACACGGTCAATCGGGTGAGAATCAATATGCGCTACCATCCAGCGCGTTCAGCCTGGATCCTCTCGCTCTGCCATTGCAGTTCCAGGCACTTGTTTATCCCCAAGGCCACCCAAACGCTTCGCAGCTGTCGCTCGTCCCTGGATCGGCAGAAAGCGATCCAACCAATGACCTATTCTTACCCGGATCTTCGAGGGGACCAAGCACTTCATCATCCAGTACGGCCCTGTCATTAACGCCTTGGTCATCAGATATTCCCCCTCTACATCCTTCTCAAGACCAACAAAGCTCCTGCCCAGATAACACGGCAGTCCGAGTCGTCATGAAGCAGGAGGAGGAAAATATCCACTTGACCACTCCGGTCAAAAAGTCCCGCATTCTACGAGTTCGCTCTGACCCCCAGACCTCCACTGGAAAATACTTATGCCGCCACCACGGATGCCTCTGGCGCTTTAGGAGTACTCAGATGTGCCAGCGTCATGAGAGGACCCATAACGCCATGAACGAGTACTTCTGCTGCAACCCCGACTGTTCAACTAATGACAGCTTGAAAAAGAACAAAGCGGGCTTTTCGCGACGGGATTCACTCAGGCGTCATTACACACAGAAATCTTCGGATGATCCGTGTGTTGTCATGGCAAAATCTCTGGGTTGGACCGGACTGTTAAACCATGAAGAGGAAATGTTCCGGGTTACACCTGATCTTGGTCCATACAACCCACCTTTAATCTGATCGATGGCATTTTAAATACTGTACTTTGTGGCTGACTACTTATGCGCATATGCCTATGCCATTTCCTGGGTACTATTCACAGCTGTATTTCTATATATGCGTTCTATTTCATACATGAATCTCGACACATTTGTTCATCTCGTCAAGTCTGATTTAAATTACCTCTAACAGCTCACTTGTTGTTCATCTCATTTCGTGTTTCAAGAAATGAAAGTGGTCCACATCTACATGACGGCATGCTGGGACTTGTAGCGATAGTAAGCCGGGACGAGGAATGTAAGCGTCATATACACCTGAAGAAAATATTAGTTTATTGGGTGGCAACTACGCTGGGATGTTCCTTACCTCATACAACTGGAAGCTCAGTTGATCAGCCTTAACGGACCTGAACATCATCACGAACGCGCCGATAAAGATTGAGAAGCCGATGAACGCGACGGCGAACATGTATTCAAGCTCCCAGTACACGCTCAATGCAATGGACCAAAAAATGACGAAGAACATGTAGGAGAGGCGGCTCAAGAACGGGTGGACCATCGGCATGGTCACCCGACCTACTGCAGCATCGCCGGAGACGTCTTTGAAGTCCTGGCAATGCGCGGTGGTGAGGAAAATTACAGTGCATGTGAGAAGGGCTTTGATAGTGAGGTCGTCAAGGTGGGAGGCGCTTGCTCCTGGTATCCGGATAATCAATAATCGTGGTGTATGTCTGGATGGAAATAATGCAACAAACCAGCAATGAGCGCGGTCCCGTAGTGGTACGGCATGTACCCCGGACCAATGAGGAGTTGCCTGAGCACCCAATGGCATCTATCACCATCCAGCTCGTTGTACAGCAGATCGATGATCAAGTTGCCTACAGCAGCACAGACCACTTCGGCGCTGTACAGCCTTGAGTGCAAGAAGCCGACGACGACGAATATCCAGCGGAGCCACATTGCTGTGTCGATAGACAAACGGCCGGAGACGATTGGCCGGTAGGGCTTATTGAGCCTGTCCTCTTCGACTCGGAGGGCTTGGTTGACGAGGTCGCAGTGGACGATCTGCACCCATACCCAAAATATGATATGTGGAAGACGGTCGATACTTGCTAGCGGAGTGAGTGCTACTGCTGTAACAACCTGAGGGGAACCGTAGCGCTTTCAATTGGGTAAGTAAAGTCAGATAAGGAATGCTCCTACAGATGGTATTATGATCGTCTTGAAGTCAGATTTGTTGAGAAGAAACATCGTCTTCATGTGGTATGGTATATCGCGGAGCTGGAATCCACTCTTCGGCTTCAGCTCGTCGATTGCCATGGCGGTGTGTTGTGAATGTTGATCGATAAAAGCTATGAGGAAATCAATTGACTGAAGAGCCTTCGTTCATCCTCGTGCGCTTATATAGTATCACGTTCGAGATTTTCCTCTCTTCCAGTAGATTATCCGAGCGCCGGAACAATCGCAGAACTGGAGAACTCTCAGTACTAGTGGAAGGACGAGTGCGTACGCAGCGTAATATTGCGGCGTGTGCTTCGATTCCGCGCCACCATTGTTACTTCCAAGCATAGAAGAGCAAATATGGAGTGAGCTCTTCCAGGTGACCTTCCAAGTGGTGACATTACCCGTCTAAGTTTACGCTGCAAAGGAAAGGAGCTGTTCGTTAGGAAAGAGACAGAGCAGACAAAATGCAAGCACTTGGTTGGTAATACAATGATGTTTCGGTGTTTCGGTGCCGCGGCCGTCTCGGCCTAACTTGAACCCGAGCTACTAGTACTGCCACTGGTGTCGCGACAGGGTTTATGAAAATGAATTAGCCACCAAACATTAAGTCACTAAATTCGAAGGTCTCCGACCTGCTTTCTGAGCCTACGCAGTGTAGTGATTGCCAGAAGGTCATCTATGTCGTGAATTACTCGCATGCTGCGCTGGCGGTGGCGACAACTGATTCAGGCTGAAGTACGACACAACCTCCGGTGAGCGGATGAAGTACCATTAATTTCCGATGCTATCCGGTTTTCCGCCATAAGTTACAAGGTGTATACCAACTTCTATTCAAACCTAGGACATCGTGTCTGTCCAATTTCTAAACCGAGAAGGTGCATACTGCATACTCAGGCTGCATGCAGCCTCGGCCCGGGGCCATTAACGTAGCCTCTGATCTACATGTAAGTGTGCGACTCGGATGCGCGGAATGCTACCTGATGGATCACAGATATAAATAATACTGATATCTATTAATCGGAAGCTGGTATGCTCAAACTCCAAGTCAACTCCTCTCTACTTCCGCTATCTGCTGCATTACGAAAAGCACAGAATTGATTTGAACCCTACCGCATAGGTAATAGTTAATCGATGACAGCTCAGGAACCGTTTTATTTGTGGCGTTCCAGAACTGGAATATCTCAAAAAGCTTCCATGTATCACGATGTAGATTCGGAAGGGCTGGAACCAGTCGCTATGTAGAAATTAAATTAGATATTGCAATCCCACCACAGACTAATAGTTTGCTACGCTTACCACAGAATATGGCTCTAGCGTCCCAGACGAAACATAACTCTTGTATCCACACTTGCATCAGAGGGATCAAGCATGTACTGTAGATGCGTGATATTCACATGTCAGATAATAAGCAACTTGAAGGCCGAGATGATGAAAGTATCACACTTCAAATTTCTGATTGATTGATCAACTTTACAGTCGTTCTGATTTTGAGCTATCAGTTTCACCCCCTGTCATCCTAGGCCTTGTGTCGTTGTCAATGATAATTCTCTAACTACTAGAAACTTGTGATATTTACTCCTTTTTTCCTGCACAGGAAATCCTAGGCCGATTACAACGAAAAACTGAGTTTGTGTTGGATGTGAGTCTTACCAGCTCATTTACAATTGTAAGACGAAGACTAAGGTACCAGTGAACTTCGGACATTTGGCTAAAATATAATAGATAATGATGATGGGTATTTTCTCAGTCCCCATAGAAGTCGTGACTCTTTGAGTAAATCATCTTATCAAAAATTCACAGATGAATGATGCGCGCACATCAGAAACTTTAAGCGGAACTTGAATACGTTTTTGACACTGGCACTTCAAGTTGTTCAGGGCAGGGTGATTTTCGGGCCATTTTCAACCGATGCTTCAGATGAAGTCTTAAACCCGTCCTCACTTTACTCTCAACACGAAGCACGATAGTCACCGCAACACTGTATCCACACACGCTTGCACCCATACAAGGTCAGTATTGTAAAAATAACACTATGAAACTATTTCTTTGATATCTAGAGAAAAAGCATGCCACAGTGCTATGACTACTCGACGTTTACGCAACCAACAAACATTCGTGAGTACCAGACCCACACGCCGCCTGATTTCTCCAATCAAACAAAGTCATACCAGGATCGTGAGAGGTCGTCCCAGCTCCCGAAAACACGGACGCCGATCAACTTCTACCAGGGTTGAGGGCGAAGAACATGCGAGTCATGAAATCGCTGAGGCTCCCGAAGCTTCCAATGCCTTGTAGTTACCCAAACTGAAAGGGAGAATCATGATCATTCCTTCTACAAGCGGACCATCCAGGTGTACAAATCTCTGCGCATGTGCGTCTACTACAATAAATCCGCACACACACCAGACACGCTTATACCCATGGACTATTTTCGGCGCATCGACTGAAGGAAGCTCGCAAAATTAATTCGCATACTTGTATGGTCTTGCTGCATTGTCGTGTATCAAAGCTAGGCTTTCACTATGGTATCCTAAACGACTCCCTACCCTAGCTATCTAAAGACGTACGCAGGGATAATTGGCTCATTCGTGTGCCACAACTTGCAACACCTCGGCTTCTATAGGATAATTGTTTCCCGAGGAATGGCCTTCAGTCAGGGATGATGTCGCTTAACTATATGAGCATATCGGTGAGCAGAGCATTGTACATTCTCTTCGCTGTTGGAGCTACGTCTCACGACATCCCTGAATCAAGTGTTAATTGTCGAAAGGTTAAATTACGTGGAAAAGAGCGGAATGTGAGTGGAGTTTTTGTCCTGATGTAGCTTTGCAATTCAGGATCTTTAAGATGAGCACGCCAAAGTGCGTAGATCCCCACGAAACGCTGACACTGAAATATAGCGTTATGTAGAGCATAAAAAGCCCATTCGCCATCTCTCCACGAAAAGCTGACCTCACATTGCAGCATGAAGACTACCTCATCAATGAGCACCACCTTCGTTAGGGACATCCTATATCACGTGCGGACGCTGGCTCTATTCACCAAATCTGACATCAAGACCGCCATTATACCATGTGTATGATTCCTTCAATATACATCCCGGTCGTCCCTACTGATTGACGAGTGTTAGACTGTTTTCGGCGCAGCCGTAGCTCCCATCGTAAGCGCCTCTCGCATTCCGCACGCCTTAGCATGGCAGTGGGTCCAAGTTCTGGCCTTCAACCTCGCGAATCAGGGTCTAAATCCTGAAGAGGATAGACTCAATAAACCTTACCGGCCCATCCCATCTGGACGTATCTCGGCTGAGAACACGCTCCGGCTCCGCTGGGTCGTCGTAGTCCTCGGACTGATCCACTCGGCTTTCTACAGCCTCGAGACAGTGTACTGCGCCCTTGGGATTCTTCTCGTGACTTATCTGTACTGCGACTTACGCGTGGATGCGAGCCACTGGATTGTTCGCAGCTGTATCGGTGGATTCGGATTTGTGCCGAACTTTGTTGGAGCAGCCCTTGTTGCAGGTATGTCTCCCGAGGTCTCGATGAAGAAAAAACTGAATGTCACCCATCGTACATAGGAAATGATCGCCACGGATTGGACGAAATCGCTTGGAACGCCGTATACATGAGTGTCGGGGCTTGCTTAACAACATTTCATTGTCAAGACTTCGGAGACGTTGATGGGGATAGGAAGGTCGGAAGGCGAACAATCCCTATGGTTTATCCAACTATGGGAAGAGTCGCGTACATGTTTTTCGTTGTCTTCTGGTCTATTGTCATGAGTGTCCTCTGGAAGCTAGATACTGCTTATTCTTTGGCTTTCGTGGCTTATAGCTTTCTATGCGGCGCGTCAGTCATTTTGTTCCGGTCTGCTAAGGCGGAACAGATCAACTACAAGCTTTTCCAGGTATGTCCCGCACTGTTCGCCGTCAGTCAGAAATACTGACTAAGTGCCCTTTACTAAACTTGCAGCTTTGGAAGTCAGCCATCTTTACAATACCCGGATACTATCGCTATATGGCCAATTAGAGATACTACTCATCCTACTATTGTTCTCTTACATGGGCTTCACTTCTTCCATTCTGTTCTATAACTATTTCCCTTCTTAGACGATCCTGTTTAGACATCTTTAAATACAGCTCGTAGACGATGTGCCGCGTAGGACTAACTATCATGGTCTCTAAAGTAGTCAATTGACTTAATTTTCGTTATCCAGCTTCTATCTGAAGGAAGCTTTAGTTTGTTACGCATCCGAGCTCTCACGACTGGGAGAAAAAGACCACTCGCGAAATCTTGGCGTTCTCTGCAATTGAGCTTCCGGCCCTAATATCAGAGCAAATAAGCACTAAAGGCTTTCAATGATTATGGGGGGAACTGTGAAGTGACCCCCAAGTTGATTACGTGAAAAACATGGACTTCTCCGAATGCAATCTCAAATAATAATACACCAGTCACCAGCCGTAGACGTGGTGAGTATGATATTCATTTCCATTGGAGCTATTCTAAAGGCTCCAAGGAAGTCGAAGACAGTGCGTCTGATCTATTGCGGGAGTTCTACTCGGAAATAGCGATGCTGCTTGTCTCATGGAGTACTATAGAGCACGTCTGTGAATGCAGTGAAGTCATTTAAATCAGCTCCCTTTTTCTCCGTTCACTTAACGAAGGCCGAACGACCTGGAACCTGAGCAGGCAGCTTTCCAGCAGCACATCTCACGGCTCTACTAATGGATAGGATCAGACAATACTACAGTGAGACGAATTAGTTTACTTTCTCTTATCAGTACCGCCAGTAAACAGCGAAGGATACGGAGTTTTTATAAGAAGAAAAAAAAATCTCTTCAGACTAAGAGACAAGTAACTTTCTTCAGCTCTTCCCAGTTCTCTCCACCTTCCTCCCATCCTTTCGCCAAAGCCCTTCCTAGCCTACGTGCATTCGCTCGCTTACTCTCGCCGTCCTCGCTCCTCGCCTTCTCAAAGATTGTTTTCGCTTCCTTTCGCACGGCGTCGAGCGAACCGGAAGGAGTCCAGTCGTTCAGTCGACGGATGGGGCGCAAGCCATGCCCACAGCGCACTTCGAAGAGCTCGTACGCGATGTCATGCGTGCGTGTGACATGAGCCGCGTTGGCAGGTTGATCGGCATCAAATGGCCAGCATATCCTACATGTAGAAACTCGTAAGTAGAATTCTTTGCTCGCACATAGGAGGTATGCTCACATTGGCACTCCCTCGGCGAGGGCTTCCATGACAGAGTTATGGCCACAGTGCGTCAGTATCCAACCACAAGACTGCATATACAATCTCTAGAATTAAGAAAGACAAGACATGATGATAGTATGAAAGCGGCAGACCTTATGGCGTAGAATCATCTGCTGCGGAAGCCAAGGTGACATGTACCCAAGACCCGACGCCTCAACTCTACTCTTTACATCCCCAGGGACCACAGCGAATGGAGATGCATGACTCAGTAGCTAAGGAAGAGATCTCCTTCGTCAAAAAATGAAATGGGGGATCTTAAAAATGCTCACAAACGGTATGCCGAGGTCAAGCATGACGTCGACAATAGCCCAAAGCTTCTCGGGCTGGGAAGTCCAAAACACAGTCCCAAAAGCGACCTGGTTTAAAGAGTCAGTAGCATTCTTGAGCCAGTTGCACTGCCTCATAATCTTCAGGCTCACATAAATTACTGTATTCTCGCCATACTTTTTTTGCGCATTTTCCATGAACGACCTTACGTCGTGGCCAATCGAGGATTTTGATTCTTCCATTTCTATAGCAGGGTCATCAATATGCGACTGAGACCCGGCCGCAACGACAGGCCGGTCACCAAACCACTGCTCCCATAGTGTGAATGCTTCCGGTTCATAGACACGACTGCTGGCATGGATAACGCCATCACATTCATTTAGACACCTGTTGGTTGAAGTTGAACCATGTTGAGAAAGCAGTATGCGTTGTTATTGACTAGGATTATGGCTTACCTGAATGCATCCTTTAGCGCAAAAGCAACAGATTGTTTGAACAGAGACTACAGGCCATCAAGGAGCACAATGTCAGAGCTGTTCTTTAGTGGGTAATTTGGATGAAATTGACTAACGATCTGAGGAATATTCTCATAGTCATACATTTCTGGAAGGCCGGGAATGCGAATGATTTCCCCTTTTGTCCGGCGATAGACCTTAGCAAACAAGTGAATAAGGCTTTAGCTCCAGTGCATAAGACTCTTAGAATCCCAAACCTTGTCAGCAGCGTCAAAGATAGTTTCACCCTCATCAACTTTCATGCGCTCGAGCTTCGCAGCAAGATCACCCGCACCTCCGAGAGACTCCGGTCCGTAGAGCATCATGACGGCGAAAGCGGCGCCGCAATTCCAAGTAAAGACAGGGACAGACACCCCGCTCAAGGAACGGACTATTTGTAGTGCACCATATCCTAGAAACTGTTATAGTAGCGGTGAACAATGTGTACGCATCATCTGATGCAAGCGGCGTACATTTATTATGACGAGTTGAGGTGGTCCAATGCGTTCATAGTATACCCTGGATCCCGGTTCGGACTCGAGGTCCTTGCATTCTAGGATACTTTGATAGCCTCTGCGAAAGCCTGAATGAAGAAGGTCCAGGTCAAACGGCGTCTGTGCACTTTCCAAACCTACTACCCTTTAGTTACTGTAATCGTCAGGAACCGAATGCTGCGTGTAAAAAGGGTGATACTAACCGAATCAAATCTCTCAAGAACGAGTCGTTGGCGCCAGCAATGAGCTGTTTCTCAAGCTCATCCTTTACTTTCTGTGTAATTGCAAGTGGTGTGAAGAGAGTGATATAGACAGGCCTTTGCCGCACGATCCGGGATAGAAGTGCGCAAAAAGGCTTTGTGTGACCTGAGGTAAGCCACTTTAGATAACTTATAAACTACAGCACAGTTGGAAGATGATTCACCCCAGAATAGATACGCTACACAGACGCTGTGGCCTCGAACAGAGGTCATGGTGTGGGCGAATGTGTAGGAGACTTTGCAGGACGCCGAGCTTGTTAAATGGTGAATATGGTTACCTAATTCTCTAATCATAGTCCTCGCCGAATGATGCTCCTACGAGTGGAGAGCCTTCTGCTAACCATTTTTACCTCGTGAGAGCGCGATACAGTAATAAAGAGAAATATCAAAACAAACCTTGACTAAGTCGCATCTTCCTTATGAGACGCGGAAAGATAGAAGCACGACCGATCTTCCATGCACAGCGACCCTTGAACCAGCCGCTCGAATATTTGCTCAAGTTGGAATTTCTCTAAGAGAACAAAATGTCATTAGACTTTGGTTGATATATCGACTTACGCCACGAAGGGCATCGCTTGCCTTGAAGCAATATACATCTCACAGGAAGATAGGCGCATTCCCTTCACACTGCATCCCTAGCAGCCCTACTATTGATCACAGTTGATTCATCACTATCAGATGCCGAGTGAAATGAACTCACAGGAAGTTATCCCTGGATAGATTGTGCAGTCTCGGAAATAGATCGTGGTTTTGTAAAGGGTTGAGGGCGTGAACCAGTTGCATGCCGTGTAAGTACATCGAAGCCGCGACCTGTTCAATTGTCAGTTCTTAGACGCCTAATCCGCTTGTTCTATTGATAACAGAAGTGACGAAAGCAGTGAAAGTTGCATGACCGCAAAAAGAGACTTGAAATTCGTGATAAAGATCGAGTGTAGCAAGCACCGTGAGAACTCAAACTGCCCGAACAGTAGAAGTAACTCGAAGTACTTCTAAAGTATCCGGAATAAGAAATTATGTCTGACAAATACTTACTATTCTGTAACTCAACCTCCCGGTACTGTAATTATTTGCGAACGCTGTGGGTGCACAGCAGAGCCCGCTACCAATGTTGGGTAGTTCTATTACATTTTAGAATGTATAAATATATTATATATACATATGTGACAATGATTATAAGTTATAAGAATCTTTTTTATGCAAATGAAAGGAGGCCGTCCGCGTCCTCGTCCGGCGCGCTCGCTTTGCTCGCGCCCCCGTTCTCGGACACCGAGTCGCACAGAGACCATACATTGTGAATAATATAAGTAACTTGTAAGTACCAATTTAGTGATTATAATTTATACAAGATATTTTATGTGAAAATGAATCTGTGCGGCATCCTCGTCCGCCGCGCTCGCTTCGCTCGCGCAACCCGGATACGGAGACTGTGCTATTTGAGCTCAATTGGACTTAAGTAAACTTAATTAACTTAATGCATCCATTGTAAGCAATTTAAGTAACTTGTAAGTGAACCTAAGTTCGGCACTTTGTATTTACCGAAAGGCCGGCCTAGACTAAAGGCACATGACATTCACGTGATAAATAAGGTTTTGCTTGTAAAAAGTGACAATCAGTACGCCTTTAGAACCCGCTAGGGGTAGCGGGAACAAGCAGTTAGAGGCCGTGAGTTAACTCACAGCAAAGCCCGCTACCCGTGGATGGACAGGATGAAGATGTTATCATTTTTACATACATACAGACATCTATTACTACATTCACTTTATTCTGTAGTCTAAACAACCTTTTTTTGGGACAGATGTAAAACAATGTGAAGGCAGTCCAGCATGAACACCATATGCTGGAGCCCTGCAATGGCTAACCACACTTAGTGCTGTGGGCAAAACCAAAAATGGTCAGTTCTGCCATTTTGCCCGGCAAAAGTGGCAAAACCAGGTGTTTTGCCAGGGTGGCAAAACCAAATACTCCCACGGTGCATACCAGCTGTAAGTTACCATATATGGTGACATGTTTTAATAATACATGCAATTCAGCCCCAATATGGCAAGCAAAACCTTGCTTTGGGTAAAGACAAATTATTAAACTTGTTGTTAAAAGCACTTAGTTCAAATGATTTTGTTAAACACACATCTCAATTGGAAAAAAACCACCATGTCACCCAGTCAAGAGAGCACGGTGGCACAAGTAAGAAACACTCAGAACTCACTGAAATCAACACCTTCTTTACCACAAAATACTCTTACTGCACTGCTGGACAAGGCCGAAGGCCTCGAGGGAACACCCACACTAATTTTGGCTCTTTGCGACTTCCTCAGGGACATCAAACCCTTACCTGCCAAGGACAAGCGTGTCACGGACACAGCATGTGAGCGCTTACTCGCCATCTTCTCGGCTTTCGCACCACTAGAGCGCCTGCACGAGCGCCTTGATGCTTTAGAGGCACGGAATGAGGCGCCCGTGGCGGCAAAGCTTAGCTACGCAACAGTGGCGAGCCTGCCACCCAACCCGCTCTCTACCCCACAGCCAATACGGCGGCTTGCTCGTGCGCGACCCGATGAGGTGTCTGTCCGGATAGCAAGAAACTCAGAGGCCGAGAGGAGGATGCAAGGGACGGGGGAGGAGGTTAAAAACTGGGTGCAACGAGCACTGCAGGACAGCGGGGTGAATGGGTTACAGACTGCGGATGTTCAGGGAGTGAAGCCTCACCGCAGCGGCACAAAGGTCATTGTGCGCCTCAAGCACGAGGAAGATGTGCACACTATTGTCAAGAGTGCCGTACAGTGTTCCAAGGCATTAGGTGACGGGGCCAAGATCAGTGTGCCACACTTTGGGGTGGTCATACAAGATGTCCCCCTTTACATCAACCCAGCAGCAGCATCAAACCGCATTAACCTACACACGAAGAATCCGCACCTGATTCCATCTCCCGAGGCCATAGTGGATATGCGATGGCTTGTACCAATTTACTACCAAAGGAACGACTTCCTCCGGGCCAAAAGACTGGTAGCTGGGTGGTCATTTTGGACGACCGACAGGCTGCCGATAACTTAATTGACCAGAGTGTCAAGATTCAGTCACTACTCCTCTCAGCCCGCCGGTATTTCACTGGACCTAGGCAATGTCGCAAATGCCAAAGCTGGGGACACTTAAGTTACAGTTGCCGTGCCTTGCAGGTGTGCGCTCACTGTGCAGGCTCGCACGATGGACAGGACTGTCCCAACCAAGAAACTAAAAGGTGTGCCAATTGCAATGGGAAGCATGATTCTTTCTTTCCACAATGCCCCATACGATGCGCGGAAGCAGAGCAAGTGCAGATGGCACATGCAGAAGCTGATGTATACTTTTCCGGCAAGGACTTCATCTTTACCCCTTTCTCAACGGTGTAACACTTGTTTCTTCTCATACTTGTGCATAACCAGTGCGTGTTAACCCTTTGCTATATCTTTTCTCTTTCTTTTAATTCTCTTTGTGTTGGATCCAAGCAATGGACCACCCTCAGACACTTGTAAGTCATTTGTTCTCGACTCAATAACTTCACCATATTATTATTCCCACTTTATTTCACGGAATCATCATGACTTCTTTTTCTTTCAGCAATTTATTGCCATACTTAATGCCAACCCCGTTTAGAACACTTAGAATAGATAATATGTGTATTTAAGTGCGCCATAGGCCCTAAAGGGCCTGCAGTCACTATAATGGAACAAATCAAATCAAATCAAATCAAATCAACATCTCAATTGGGTATGTCTAGTGCTTATGATGTCTATATATGGATAATCTATTATTTCACACGGGGGTTCTGCCACCCACATTTTACCCTTCTTGATGGCAAAACTGGCAATTGCCATGGCAAAATAGGGGGGTGGCAAAACCCGTGAGTTTTGCCCACAACATTAACCACACTGCTTTCAGCAACATTTCAGAGTGAGTGCTCAGTCAATTGATTTCTTTGAGGACAAGTGCACAAAGGCAATAAGGTGCAAATATTGTGCCGCAATAGCAGTAAGGGCAGCAGCCAGTCACAGCGGCCGGTCAATACAACTTCCGTTGTCTCAGCCTCGAAACCTGAGGCAACGAGCGCACGGAGGACATCGGCTGCGGCTTGACGCCGCGTGGTGCTCTCCGCAGTCAATCCGCCGATGGACGAAGAGGAGGCCGCAAAAGTAAGGTCGACTGGGACATACTCCAGAGGATCGTCCCTGAATTACTCCACTTTGTGCTCTGCGTGTCGAGACAGTTTCACTAAAGATGGGCGTGATGAAAGAAAAGGTTTGCACACCTCGTAATGTGACATTGGGGACAACTACGCCTTTAATCAAAACATTGATCGTCTCCCTCTCCGCAAACGTCGCTTTGTATTTTACTGACCGGATGACCGTACTGAGGAAGCACAGTCCCTGACTGAGCAGTCCGTCATATGCAATTCCAGATCTCTGGCCTCCACCGAGAAGCCCCCACAGCGCTGTGACAAATGTCGGCACAGTATTCGAAGACGAGAGAGCCCCCGGGTATCAATGCATATAACGCTTGGCGAGCTCGAAGATCGAAGTTTTAATTTGGGTGAGGAAAGAGGGAGTTGAATCGTTGGGACACCGCGCATGTTCTCGAGGTTCTAAGCAAGGAACTTGGTGAGCACTCCCTGCTCAGCGCCAAAGAAAGCGGAGTACGAGTCTTCAAAGGTGAGAGGCACATCCTGGCACATCAAGTCGTAGAAAAATGACAGAAGCATGACCTGAGCCTGTGCATCGCTTCAGTTCCCAATCCATTCAGAAGATTGTTAGCGGTGTGTGTTCGAAGATTTGGAGGAAGGTGCTCGAGAAGCGGCAAAGTTGATCATTGTGTAAAGCAAGTCCGAGCGTATTTCAGAACGCCAAGGCGCGAAGATCGAGCGGCAGTTTCGAGAACAGAGACGATTGTTGAATAATTTGCAGCTTCGGGCGAGAGTGAAAAGACAAGCTGATCGATGAGATCTGGCCACTGCTCGGGGAAATTGTGCTTGACGATAATGGACACGGCCTCCGCAACCTGCGCTCGTAATGTCTTGTCCGCTGGACTCGAAAGCGCGATCACTGCAGGGACCAGCTGACCCTTCAGCTGCATCTTCTCTGCGTCCGCCAAAGGCGAGTCCTCATCCTCCCATCGCCGTTTGATCGTGTTCTTGAGATAGACACTGGCTACGAGCCACAACGAACGGTCTTGGGAGACATTGAGTATGAGCTGAAGGAGGAGAGCAAAGAAAGCGGAGTGCAAGTCTTCAAAGGTGGGCGGCAGTGCATCTCGCGGTGTCTCGGGTGCTACGTATCTTTGTCATCAGCATGTGATCGAAATTGACTTATAAGTCGCTTACCCATAAAGGAAATTTCACGTGACTGGATCAGTTTTCGCAGAGAATCCGGACAGTTGCGTTTTCCTAAGGTACCCTAGCGAACCCTACGGTTCGCGGGAACAAGCAGTTAGTGGCTGCGAGTTCCTCACAGCAGAGCCCGCTACCCGTGGATGGGTGCGAGGTTATTGTTAGAGAAAAAAAAAAATCTTCTTTACATCTGTACATACAATATTCTACTATGTTACAAGCAGACAAAATTCTATTATGTTAAAATTACACACCTGATTTCGGAAGGAGTACAAAAAGCAAATCACATCAACCTGGAGAATTGGATGCACGGAGTTCTAATCGGCCTGTAGGTCCTTGTGCACATGTTGCGAGAAGAACTGTACGACATGCACCATTCGTGCTTGTAACACCTTGCTATAGATCCTCAAAATTATTCACTGTTCCTCCTGAATGATTTGCATCACTCACCTGAACGGCTGCACCAACAATTGCATGAACAGGTACACACTCTCATCCTTCCTCTTCCAGCTCTCCTCGTCTCCCTTCCTGTTGTAATCCTCCGGTCCGTTCCCTATTAGCGTCAAGACGACTTCCATCGTCTCAGTCTCGAAACCTGAGGCAACGAGTGCACGGAGGACATCGGCCGCAGTTTGTCGCCACGTGGTTCCCTCCGCAGTCAACCCGCTGGACCAAGAAGACGCCGCGAAAGAAAGGTCGACTCGGACATACTCCAGAGGATCGTCCTCAAATTGCTCCACTTCGTGCTCTGCAGGTCAAGATAATATCAGTAAAAAGATGAGCGCGATGAAAGAAGAAGTTTGCGCACCTCGTAATGTGACATTGGGGACAACTACGCCTTTGGTCGTCTCCCTTTCCGCAAACGTCGCCTTGTAGTTTCCTGATCGGATGACCGTTGTGGTCCCTGACTGACCAGTCTGACATATGTGATTCTAGATCTCTGGCCTCCACCGAGAAGCCCCCACAGCTGTGACAAATGCCGGTAGGCATGTTCTCGAGGTTCCGAGCAAGGAACTTGGTGCGCACTCCCTGCTCAGCGCCAAAGAAAGCGGAGTGCAAGTCTTCAAAGGTGGAGGCAGATCCCGGCACGTCAAGTCGTAGAAGAATGACAGAAGCACAACCTCAGCCTGCGCCATCGCTTCAGTTCCCGAGCCACTCAGAAGATTGCTGGCGGTGTGTTCGAGGAAGTACCCGAGAAGCGGATCAAAATGAAGTTGATCGTCGTGTAGAGCAAGTCTGAGCGTATTTCAGAACGCCAAAGCGCGAAGATCGAGTGGGCAGTTTCGAAAACAGAGACATTTGTCGAATAATTTGTAGCGTCGGGCGAGAGTGAAAAGACGAGCTGATCGATGAGATCTGGCCACTGCTCGGGGAAATCGTACTTTGCGACAATGGACACGGCCTCCGTAACCTGCGCTCGTAATGTCTTGTTCGCTGGACTCGAAAGCGCGATCATTGCAGGGACCAGCTAACCCTTCAGCTGCGTCCTCTCTGTGTCCGCCAAAGGCGAGTCCCATCGCCGTTTGATCGTGTTCTTTAGATAGACACTGGCTACAAACCGCACCGAACGGTCTTGGGAGACATTGAGTATGAGCTGCAAAGGCGGGCGGCAGATCCTGGCAGGTCAAGTCGTAGAAGATTGACAAAAACACAAAACATTAGCAATGTCATGAACATGTAGGATAGGTGAAAGAGGAATCAATAAGAAACTCACCAGGGCGCGTCGCCATTAGGAGTGTTAATACGTGAGTCCGACGTACAAGAAAGCCAAGAAAGAGATTAGGCCAGCGTTGGCGACGACGGCGAGGACTGCTGCGGTGTCTCGGAAACACCCGTGACAGTACTTTACATAACCTGCACATCTTTGTCATTGTCATGTGAGCAAAAAAGACTTATATATCGAAATCTGCCCAAATATATCCAAGGACCCCCCAAATAAGGCAGAAAAACGTGACCATTTGACTTTTGGCGGGCGCTGGACACGGTTGCATACCCTAAGAATACCCAGCTACCCAAGGGGTAGCGGGAACAAGCAGTTAGAGGCTGTGAGTTAACTCACAGCAGAGCCCACGACCCGTGGATAGGCAAGAAGAAAGTGATAAAGAAAGGAAAGAGAAAGCACTTTATTCCATAGTCTATAGTCTACATGTAACAAGGTGAAAACAGGATTAGATGCAGTAAGGTGTGAGACAAGAATTCGAGAGAGGTCATAGGAATGAGGGTTGCGTCCAGCCACCTGAACCTCACAAATAGCGCAGAAGGACGACCCAGCACGTCTTTGCCCAGCTCATCTTGACCAGCATCCACCGTTGTTGTCACTTGGCGCTCGACAACAACCGCTGTAGCCTGCTGTCTTCCACTCGACTTCTACTACGGATAGCTTGCGTCAATGACTCTCTTGCCCTTGCCACTCTTACAAGTGGTATGATACCACTGCGCCTTCCTCTCTGAGACTCACGTCCTAGTGTGGTTCGACGTGGGGTGTAAGCCGGAGGCACCTCGTCAACATTACAAATGTGTCTTGCAGCCTTCGGAAGCCCTTCATCCTATTGAGTACACTTCGTCCACATACGCCAATAGCCACAGGTCATAAGGGAAGAGCCAGTAACTCCGCACGCAAATTAGTGTTGCAATCGCAGCAGGGGCAACAGTCGGTCATCGCGGTCGGCAGGAAATTGAGCATCGCCGCTTGATGCACCCTGCATACGCATGACGCCTTCAGCCTATAGCAGTGCCGTTGAGGCAGAGCTTCCTTTGAAGAATAGAAGGTCATGTTGAAGAGGGTATTGACTAGCGCCGACTTTTCCAGTCCAGATTTATCTGAGAGGAAAGTGAAAAGGATATCAGCGGAGAACATCAAAGGTAGAGATCACACGTACCAACAACCATGCTCAGGGTGTCATTTTGCACAGGCGCCGGGGTGTTGTCGAACCGTTTGCTGTTCCGTCAGAGAGAACGCGTCGCCATTAGGAGCGTCAAAACATGAGACCAGCTTTGAGGAAAGAACAAGAAAGAGGACACACGTTAAGCGTTGGCGACGATGGGACTGCAGTGTCTCGGGTCGTTCCGAGACAATAATTTACATAAGATACACATCTTTGTCATTGTCATGTGAGCAAAAAGGACTTATATATCGAAATCTGCCCATATATATCCAAGGACCCCCCAAATAAAGCAATTTCACGTGACCAAATGAGTTTTGGCGGTAAAAACAGACAGTTGCATACCCTAAGAATACCCAGCGACCTAAGGTCGCGGGAATAGCCGAGCAGGCTCTCTTTTTTTTTTCTAAGTTCTAACCACCGTCAAAAATCGAAAAGCACTTCTCTGGTTCACCTGAAACTGATAATCGACCGACTGCTGCTAGCAATAAGTGCATGATAGACCCGGACGAACCTAAAAGAACATACCAACCGAGGTCGTGAAGCTCATCATTGAAGACTTTACATATATCAGAACACCCAACCGAAGGGACAAAATTAGGCCCAATCGAGTTCTTTCCTCAGTGGTACCTTGCTCCTCTGCTTACCGTCTACAGGCTGTGGCACACGATGACCGAAAAATACCTCTTTCGATCGATAGATTTCCGGAAGCGAAGTCTGTCGTTCTTTCCAATAATCGCAGGTGGAGGGATCTTGCAAGGCACGCATTATTTTTTGCAGGCTTGCCAATCTCAACGCGTATGCAGCCCAACTTACAGACGTACACGTGAACTTCCCACCGGCACACTACTCCAGTCTGTAAAGATATCTTAATCTCTATCCGAGCATCCCCCTCCTGGTCCTAAGGTCATTTAGTTGTGCAATCCGTCGAGATCCGAGCGAAATCGTGATTCTAGGTATCCGCGTATGGTGCCTTCAAGCTTTGCATCGTATTTCTCATTAACGACTGCACTGGTCAGTGGTGACTCTTCACGTTGTCCTCTGAGTGTAATAATGTACTCAAGCTTTGCTAAAGATAGTGTACGGATTGTGGGAATGGAAGAAGGATAGTGAGTGACGTCGCGACCCGCCTCATGACAAGAACATCCGAGGCCGACGGGTACACTCTTAACTCTGCTTGACTACACAGTATGTCTGAAGGAGGCCGTTTGCGCATTGCTATATGGTATGCCAAGTTTCACATCCTTTCCACACCTTCACACCAAGACATTTCTCGTGGCTTTTGTCTAATGATTTACTTTATAGTGGAGGCGGAATAGGGGGGCTCGCGCTCGCAATCGTACTCTACAAATACTCTAACTCGAGCTTATGCATTGATTTGTACGAGTCAACGGCTGAGTTCTCACAAGTTGGGGCGGGTGTCACAAATTTGGGAACGAACGTGGTATATTATCAAGCTCTTGGGGCTTGATGAAGACCTGGAAGACGCAGGTGTGATGCTGCCATCTAGAAGTGCGAACGAGCGGAGTAAGTGACTAATCCTTACGGACTTTCGATCTTTTTGACGCTGACCTCTTATGCGCCGGTGGCTATGACTTAGTGTCAGGTTTCACATTCCGAAAGGGTGATCAAGAGGAAGATGGCTTCAATTTCTTCCAGAGACCATGTTTGTGCATGCATATCCATAGTCACAGTGCTCCTTTGCTTGATGTTTCTCCTTGTTTTAGACGGTGCCTTAACACTGCATAGGGCAGACCTACTTAAGATCCTTACAAAACACCTCCCCGCAAGCTCGCACTCAGGCTTCAGTGTGCACTTCTCAAAACGCCCTGTCTCCTATACATGCACAGGTCCGGATGCGTCACCCTTAGTTACGCTGGCCTTTGAAGATGGAACCTCCTCTACCGCACACGTGCTAGTTGGTGCTGATGGTATCAGGTCCGCAACGCGAGCGACGATGTACGCAAGGCTTTCTGAAAAAGCCGAAGACGTAGTGCAGGCAGTTGCATTGGAGGCTTTCAGGGAGGCGACCTGGACTGGGTCCTATGTATACCGAGCGCTGATTCGTTCAGAGGATTTGATAACGGCCGCACCCGACCACAGGGCCGCAGTGAATCCGATGATCGTGAGTTGACATTCTCGATAACTCCCCAACCCCATTCGATACTGAGGGAACGCGGGCGGACTGCTCCGCATCTTCCTTTCCTTCATACAGTACTTTGGACATCTTCGGGTTCGTTGCTTGTTCCTTCCACAGATTCAATCATTCACTTATGGATATGTATGTATGTATACCCCCATCAGCACATCGTGACCTACCCCGTCTCTCAAGGTAGACACGTCAATATCGTCGCACACGTCACGGCGGGTGATGAAGGGACAGATGTTCCCGGGCCCGACGTGGTCTTCGTTCCGAAGGAGGAAGTCCTCGATCACTTCGTAGGATGGGAGCCGGAGGTCCAGACACTTCTAAAGGTGAGTTTCGGTTCTCTCCAGATGTGAGGGCGTGAGTTATCTAAATCAATCATCATGTTCTAGTGTATAGATAATCCATCGCGGTGGGCGATAAGCCATATACGGGGATTACCTCACTACGTAGATGGATATGTTGCGCTTATTGGGGATGCGGTAGGTGTGGATCTGAATGCTAGTGATACTTGACTCAGGTATATATTATTGGGCTTGTCAAAGGCACATGCTATGACGACTCACCTTGGTGCTGGAGCTGCTCAGGCTATTGAGGTGATCAGGATTACTTCGTCCTCAAATGCTTTGTTAATTTGTAGCGAAGGACGCATTTATCCTCGGAAGACTGTTGTCAGAAGGATCAATTACCGCTGCCAATGTATCAAAGGTCCTGAAGGTTTACGACTCCGTCCGTAGGCCATTTGCGAATGCGGTCGTTGAGACTTCACGGCTCATTGGACTTCTATATCAGCTTAAATCGGCTTCCTTTGGATGCCAGGACATAGATATAAATAACGCAAGAGAGGGTTCGAAGGTGGAGCTGAGGAAGGTAGGAGAGGAGATACAGAGTATATGGGAGAACATGTGGTCGAGCCTTCCAGACAAAGAATGGTCTGCGGCACAAGCTCTTTCAGAGGCAACTTTGGCACCAACCAAATAAGTCAGGGTTGACTTTAATGTATATGTCACATATGCACTCACAAATCAGTACAGTGATAAAGCTGAGTAGCTTGAATCGTTTACAACGTCAAATATGATGAAATGAGATATGTTACTGTACAGTCATCGGACTCATCCCTCCGACTCTGCGCTCCGCTTAGTTCAAGGCAACAGCTCCCATTCTCAACTACTCCAGACATGCTAGTCATTTCATATCGTTGTGTTATCTCATATGTATTGGCCAGAAGGATGTAGGTCAACCAGCACTGACGAGTGGTGCGGCGCAGGAGGGCCTCGAAGATGGCTTGGGTGTGCCAGAGGAAGACCGCGGTTTTGCTCCGACCTCCGGCTTGTCTACAGGCCCAAGGATAGGCGAAGGAAAGTCGAGGGTGAGTAGTATGTACTTTTGTGCAGTTGTCGGGAAGGAAGATGAGTTTAGCACGAACTCAGAGTCACTACTAGTAGCACCGTGACGTGCAGTGACACTGGTAATGTCACTGCCAGTGACCAGCGGACACAAGAGAGCACGGCCCATGCTCACTACCACCACTACTACCACTACCCGCGCGCTACTGAGTGGTACTTCTTACTTTTTACGATCACAGGGCGCCTGTGGGTTTTCTCTATTAACTTACAAGAGTCACCAAGCGGCGCTTTCAGTCGATGAGTCGTCGGTTGTCTGTAACTGGACCGTAGTGCAAGCACATCCGATCCTGAACAACATGTCGTTGCCTACCGAAATCGTAGAGCTCATCCTTGAAGACTTCATATCGGAACACCCGATGGACAGGACAGATTTGGACTCAATTGGCTTCATCCCTCAGTACTACCTTACCCCGTTGCTTCGTGTCTGTAGACTTTGGAACGAGGTAGCCGAGAAGTACCTTTACCGATCAATAGCCGTCGGGAGCAAAGTCCGTCCTCCACAACTGTCGAGAATCAAGGGCGAGTCCATGCACGACTATCTTACGAGGAAGGCACTATTATACAAGGATACATACTCGAAACGAGATGGACACGAGTTCGCTGAAGGACTGTTAGCTACGCTTACGTCGAGCCCTCGGCTGGCTGCGCTAGTCAAGACACTGCAGCTGGGCATCCAACCCACCAATGATGATGAAGAGTCACCCGAGTGGACGCGAACGAACATTCGTATCTTGCAGCTGTGCCGCAATGTGGAGAATGTTGAGATCCGAGGGTTCGACCATACGAAGCTCGATTCGCTGGTCGATGTGCTTAAGGAGAAGTCACTCGTCTCTTTCTGCATCTCCAAGCGGAGCCTACCGTCCGCCCGTCCTTGCACCCTGAGAAGAGTGGGATGTTTTTTACAGATACTCGGCATGATGGGAAAATGGTCTAGGCTTCAACGCCTCAGGGTAGAAGAATTTTTGGATGATGAGAGGAGTGAAGACTCGTTATCAATGGATGCTGCCCAATCCTCTGGATGTTGCCCCGAGCTTCAAGAAATCATCTTCCGTGGCACTTCCCTCTTCGATTTCGAGTTCAGAGCTTTGCACCCTACGTGTAGCGGTGTTACGAAGCTCTCTGTATCGCTTTATGGAAAGCGGGTAGGAAGAAGAGGAGTCGCTGCGATCGACGGACTGTGCGAATGCTTACGCAAATGGTCATCTACACTTGAGTATCTCAAGCTAGACGCATTGGAATACCGCATTGCGAGCCAAGCCTTGACTGAGGCTATTACTGGCTTGAGATCGCTCAGGGAGTTACAAGTCGCTAAGCTGAGGCTGCAGCTCGCGTCTATTTCGCAACTACCACAGCTCAAGCGTTTTGCGTGTCTTTCGTTCTATCATTGGACAGTACTAGAAAGCCTTTTAGAGGACTCGTCAAGGTTTCCCTCCCTTACATTCATTGCACTCCAGTTGCGTGGCTCGACCAAGTATGAAGACCGCATACAAGATATGTGTACTAGGCGGGAAATTACGCTAGAGGAGTGGGACCATACTTGGTTTTACGAGTTCGGTGACCCTGCGCTGGCCGCGGGCTTCCTGCTCTGATTGTACACTTCGTAAGCAATGTATGTTTATCTAGCTTCTGCATTTTGGGACTGATTGGTTATGCCTTCTATGCTTCATGCAGTGTCTGTTTCTCTACGTTACAGCACCTAGAAGACGTCTTGCATACTGTAGATTCGTCTCATTTCTTTTTCAGCCCTCACACAGGTACTTGTCGTGGTCTTTGCAGTATGGTTCACCATCGTGTGACTTGAAAAGTTAAATGTGTCGTTCAAGTGGTGAGAAGGTGCGAGTCAGCCCGTGCTCAAAGATTTTGTGACAGTCCTTGCCAGTCATTGCATTGCATCAAGCTTGGCGTTTGTTCTACGTTTTCATTGTAATAGCTATCACTGTCATTGTGACCTTTTAATACAAAGCAATAAAACAGATAGCATGAGAACTGATGAAAAAGGTTTCCGTCTCACGTTCAAGCCATCTTCCGTCTTTCGCATGATCCTTTTGACCACAAGATTTCAAATTAACCGACTAACCGTATTGATCACTTTAAATGGACTTCCCTTGCCAGTGTGTGTTTTGCACATACTCAACATGATCCATCCTCCTTCCCAGGGTAGCTCTGGCCCCTCCGGCACCACGCCACATGTAATTACTAAATTAATGTATACAACAAATAAACCAAACTTTGAAACTACAATGCATAAACAACACCTAAGCTCTGGCCCCGTAGCAACCTCGTTCCCAGGGGCCGTTATTAGAGACTATTGTAGTACCGTAGGAATGTAGTACTTAATTAGTGTTTTGAACAAACAAGACATAACTTAACGAAATTGGAAAGCCGTCTCTGACGGCCCCTGGCAAAAAACGCAACGTAAGCAACCCCGCCCAACGGGCAACTAAAAATAAAAAGATGGGCGCCCAACGTGTACATACGTGAGAATGGCGCGAGAGCGTGAGATATTACGGATGTCGTACCCTTTCTGGGAATTAGAGTAGAGCTACGTAACACCCTTCTGTTGGCATCAAGCTTCTCCCGTGCCATATGATCACCGGCACCCACGCGGCAATCCAACGTAAACTGCGATCGATCGACATACATAGCCTCGATTATAGATCACAGGTTGTTGTAGATGCACGAAAGAGGGTGGAAGAGACATGGGGTGTGGTGCCATGTCTTTGGCAGCTCAAAGTAGCACTTGCCACTCTTCGTGGTGACAAGCATGTTGTATCTATCTCCCGGACTGGGTCCGGTAAAACTCTCACATTCTGGATACCCATTCTTCTAGCTTCGGATGGTATCCTAATTGTGGTAGTACCTCTTAATCTCCTCGGAAAACAAAATGTAGACCAGCTTACAAAAGCGGGGATACCCTCTATTGTTATTACTGCAAAAGATGCTTCTACTTCCAATTTTGATGTGAGTATATACTTTCTATACAATTATAAATGTTAACCTAGACCTTCGAAACACAGGCCATTGAACGGGGACAGTTCCGGGTGATAATTACAAACCCGGAACTCCTAGTAAAACCTGGGAAGACCGGATTCGCTAAGCTTCTCAATAACGAGAAATTTACATCCAGGCTACTAGCCATTGTATTGGACGAGAGCCATTGCATAAGTCTTTGGAGTTCTTTCCGACCGGAATTCAAAGAGATTGGCAGACTCTGATGTCTAATTGACAAAGTCACTTTCCACTTAACGTCTGCTACTCTTCCGAGGCACATCTTATCAGATGTACTCAACTCTGTCGACATCCCTCAAGACAAAATATTCAAGATACATCGCAGCAATGCACGCCCGAACATTGCTATCGTTGTGCGAGAGATCCAGCACTCAATCTCTTCTTTCCGAGATCTTGATTTCTTAGTCGACTCCTGGGCGGCAGGTGGGCCAAGGCCAGGGAAGTTTCTTATTCTATTCGACAGTATATCAGAATGCGTCCAGGCTGGACGTTACTTGAGGTCTCGGCTTCCAGTTGAAGAGAAGGACTTTATTAAATGGCACCATTCTGGAATGACATCGGAGTTCCGGAGTGAAGAACTGGAAGCCTTAAAAAGAAACGAGATTATCGGGTTCTGTGCAACTGATACCCTTGGTATGGTGAGTAAATATTAACATTGTTTCATTGGTATATTGGCTGAAGACATTTTATATCTTAAATTAGGGAATGGATATCTCGGATTTCGTGTTTGTTGGTCAATGGCGTGTCCATCGTTTAAATCTCTGTTCGATGGACCAACGCTTGGGACGGGCAGCACGAAATCCGAATATCCTGGCGGTGTTCGTTCTCTTTGTAGAGAAGACCTATTTCATTAAGAATCAAAGGGGTTACAATAAAAAAACGGCTGCAAAACGGGTCTCTGGGGCTAACGGCGATCGTCCTCGAAAGCGTAGCCGTCTCGAAGAATTGGTGGCTTCGATTGATCGCACTGTCGATGAGGAAACGGAGATAGAGTCAGTTCTAGCTCAAACCGGTACAGGGTCAACCTTGGTGGGAAGTTTATCTGAATTAATAGCCAGCCGACGCAAGTTATACAATGAGTATCAGCTGGCAATCCGTAATGGGGGTTTGAAAGCGGGGGACAAAGGCTTCGACCCCGCTTTATTTGACCTAATAAATGCGCCTGAGGTGGGTTTCACCTGTCGAAGACAGCCTCGAGATATTTACTTTGAAGAAGATATTTTAATTGGTGAGTAACTTTTATATTACAGTGGGTATTCTCAATTATCTAATCGGTTGTTCTCGTGGGATGTCACGGTAGCATCTGACTCTGATGTGTGTCAACCTGGAGGCTGCACACGTTGCTGTCTGCAAGCTCCTTCTATCTGTTGCGATATGCACTGCCCCGACGTACTCGCACGTCTTTTTGGCCCACCCCCTCAGTCGGAAGGCCAGCATTCGCAGCTGCCTCCTAGGCCTGTGTCACCCGGTCCAATTCTACCAGGCCCTATATCTACACCCAATACCACGACTCCTCACTCAAGCGATGCATCAACAATGTCGCATCCTCAGCAGACAACACCAGTACCTACCCAACGATCCACGGAAGCTCTGATGCATCAGAACCACCCTTCTCCACAACAAAATCCGACTATAAACGCACCTTCACATAACGGGCAACAAGCAAAGACCCGTATAGGCTCGTTTACTGCTACGGACAAGGATATCGAGTTGAGGCGAGCTCTCCATTTGTGGAGAAAAGAGGCAACTGTCAACGCGCACGGCCGTGCAGTTCTCAGGGATATAGGGACAGCTCTCGTTCTCCCCAACCAAATTCTAGAGAGGATCGTCGGATGTGCACACTATGGAGTGCTTAGAGCTGTGGAGGACTTACGAAGAGAGGTGCAATGGAGTCGTGTGGATGAATTTGGTGAGCAAGTAATTGGGGTCATAAAAAGAATCAACCCCCCTCCTTTGACCATACAGCCGCCTTCTTCCGTTGGCTCTCGAAGAGAGCCGTTGGGATCCAATAATCGAGCTGTAAATGTGTCGGCCGCAAACATTGTAAGTCCAGTCTCATGGGAAACGCACATATTCTAATTAACTTTCTACAGGCGACTATCCCCCCCGCCATTTTTTATCAAGACCCTCGTCAGCTTCCCCCGAGTGCAGCCAGTGTGCATAGACGTATTGCACAGGCATCGACACCTCGAACGCAGCAAGTGCAAGCAAACGAAGCGGGGAAAACGCGTCAGCGGTGTAGCCAGTGCAAGGCCTCGGGACACAATAGTAAGTACAACTTAGATATATGCATATATCAATATTATAACTATCATACTGACTAAATTTATCTACAGAGCGAACATGTCCTCTGAAGAATGACACCGTGCAATTTGAACTAGAGAACCGTCCCTCGACACCGGCAGTATAGTATGATTGGACGAGAATTAACCGATAGCTCCATTCGTGGCTACTGGGACAGACATTATAGACTATCCTAGAGCCGCACTCAGTAAATAATATGTCCTTAGTATAAACAATCTAATGGAATTACTTATTTTTGAGTCTCAGACCATTGTGCACAGAAAAAGACATTTGAATTTGCGTTTCACTATCGCCATCGTCTAAAGTAATCATGATTTAAGCTACTGATCTAGATAGGCCTCGTCTAGACTATCTACGGGATTTTCGAATACCTGATAACTAGTCTGAGGCTCCTCCGTTTCTAATGCCCCAGGCCCGGTGCCAGTGTACGGTTGTGCTTCGAATTTCTCCATCCCGAGTTGATAATAGCTCGGAATCGAATGTTCAGACGAGCGTCCGGGTTGGAAAATGAGCATTGAATGCTTCCTAGCATGCCGTGAAAGTACCTTGTAAGTTTCAGTCATGTCCGGATCTCCGTGTTTTATAGATTTAGGAGCCAATGAAAATTGTTGCTCTACGATAGTCTTGCAGTCTCGGAACAGTTGAATTAATGAAGACTCCTTGATAATGCGATTAATTGTGTAGTTGGATCCTGTTCCACCGTAGATGACCTTTGTCAATAAATTATTGAGCTCGAGTAGCCAGTCGACCCCTCTGAATCCCATTGGAGTCCCCCTTGGATTACACAGCCAATTGTAACGGACGGCTTTCCTCAGTGGTGGAGGGTAAACAAAATTCACGTCGTGCATGAATTCCAGTAAAATCGAAGCATACTTATGCTTTCCAATGCCTTTAAAAATTGGAATCCACCTCCGGAGGCAGGTCTCTATTCTTCCAACGTCACCGCATCGGATTGAATAAGAAAACTCCTCATACAGAAGGAAGAGTTCAATACGACTGAGTGTATTTTCGTATTGAATATCTCGTGCATTGGTATCCGAGTCAATCATTAAGTCCTCAATTTTCAACGCCGACTCTGAGTACTGAAGGGCTAGCTCTTTTGATATCCTGAGGATCTCCTCGAAAGTCGGCTTGCGTTCCGCAAATTTTTGCAGGGTATCATAAGATGGCGAAGACTGTTGCAAGAAAACCCTCCAACACTCCAGCCGATCCGCGGTGCCGCATCGTATAATGCAATCGTCCAAAGTTTGGAAGCTGCATTTATTTGAGGAGATTCTGCTGGTTTGTTTAGGATATAGAAGAGCTATAAATGCCATTAAAGAGCATTTGTCTTCTCGACCAAAAGAAGGGCTAATAAATATTCTCCATATAGCATCGGCGCATGCCATCTTGATGTGAAATAGTCCTGGAATAAAAATAACGAATTGTAGGCGCCTGCGTTCCGTGCGTTCGATCGATCTTTGAATCCGCCCAGTTTGTATGCGCTCGCCAGATCCTAAGTCTCCATGTATAAAAATAACAACTTCTTGAGGATCGTCGATCATGAGATCATCGAGATCGGCGGGCTCCAGGACCCCTGCCTGTTTTAGCAAGTCAACAATAGCACTGATGTTGCCATCGACTGTAGAATTATTTAAATCCATTGCTTTAGCTGGCACTTGAAAAGTCTTCGTTATGGGTATCTTATCCACCGATTCCGGGTCTTTAATTCGCGCCAAAAATTGTCGAAAATAATCCGGCCCATGCGTGCAAAGATCAACTAGGAACTTCCATTGATTGAATCGATCCTTTCTGTCTAAATCGTCACCATTGATCGTTTCCGGGTGCAGGGAGAAGAGATCAACGATAGATGGACTAGGGGGGATAACAGTGCGTTTATCATTGTATCTGCTTCGATTCCAGAGGTAAGTTGACCATTTGAGATCGTCTCGGGTACAGTGTACCAGTTTTATGAACGAAGCCGATATTAAATGATGCAAGGATGAGTCTGGTTGCTCGACAGTAGAGACTTTATGCCGGATTGCCACATCAAAGTTATCCAGAACATAGGCGCATTCTAAAGTCCGCCCGATGGCCTTAATGTTGGCTGCTGACTCGATTGATAGCATAGAGATTGCATTATTGATTGATTGTCGGGATACCGATGCATTCATTTGCCAAAATGTATCGATTACTCGAACCGGGGCCAAACAGGAATGCAGAAAGATCCCAATCACAGATTGCAAGTAATTGCACTTCTGACTGTTCGAGAATAAGATATTGCTGATATTAATTGTAGATTTCTATTAGAGTAATGAACTTAGCATATATATACCGGTACAATGCCAAAACTCACGATTCTTAAAGCCCTTGCTTCATCAGCAGTCTCCTCACTCCGATCGAGCGCTCTCCTTGAACCCAATAGCATGCGCGTCAAATCCCAAAGACGCGGTGCGCCGCATTCGATTGATTTTGCAAGTGATTCCATATTAAAGCCAGATATCTGAGTGTGCTGTGCATGGCTTATATTGAATTGTAAGCCGGACTGGATGCGCAACATATGATCGATATCCTTCAAATAAAGCTGGCATGCAAGTGTATGAGCCCATTTTTTTGAGATTTCTGTTGACTTTGGTTGCATTGCGAAGGCTGCAAGAATTTGTGCTGTATTTGCGTACAGATCATCGATAAGGTCTTTGAACTGAGCTTCGAGTTGTTCGCTATGGCATAGAACCGTTAAAACAAGTTCTGATATAGATAGATTTTCATGCTTTAAAGCACCGAGTATGCGAAGATGGCGAGACAATTCCATGTTGTATGCAAGAGAGTTTCTTTAATTACAAAGTTATAATTACGGTAGCTCTACTCTAATTCCCAGAAAGGGTACGACATCCGTAATATCTCACGCTCTCGCGCCATTCTCACGTATGTACACGTTGGGCGCCCATCTTTTTATTTTTAGTTGCCCGTTGGGCGGGGTTGCTTACGTTGCGTTTTTTGCCAGGGGCCGTCAGAGATGGCTTTCCAATTTCGTTAAGTTATGTCTTGTTTGTTCAAAACACTAATTAAGTACTACATTCCTACGGTACTACAATAGTCTCTAATAACGGCCCCTGGGAACGAGGTTGCTACGGGGCCAGAGCTTAGGTGTTGTTTATGCATTGTAGTTTCAAAGTTTGGTTTATTTGTTGTATGCATTAATTTAGTAATTACATGTGGCATGGTGCCGGAGGGGCCAGAGCTACCCTGGGAAGGAGGATGAACATGATCCTGTTATACACACTCTCAATTATGTAGTGCAAAAAAAATAACTAGATAGGCCCAACAAGTCATCCTTACCGCCCAACCAATGTCAGAATTCAAAGTGAAGAAAGAAAGGAACGCTAAATAGTTTGCGCTCCTGTGTGTGGGCTCGGGTCTCCATTGAAATAATTTATACACTCGTACCCTAGTCTCCTACACAGACCCTCCCGCGGATCGGAAGAGGCCGAAGCCTCAGGGTCCATGTAAAGTTGAGGGGGACCCTTTCCTCCCGTCAGGGAGGGTCTGACATAAAACATTTTGCCGAGGCCCCGAACATCGTCAGGGTTTACCTCCCGCCCACCGTTTTCGTGGGAACAATGTTCTTGAGCATATGTCATGGTTAAAATAAATTCATTGAAATCACAAAATTTTGCATGACAGCTACATGGGTTTAAGAGTATAGAATAGCATATGTTAATTGTGTTAATTGAATAAGAAGATCCAGCTGGTGCATTATTTAACAAAGTTCTCTGTGCCACTATCGAAGTTCCCGCAGTCCGACATTCCCACGGTGAGTGGTGGTCGGTGATGGACCCTGACGATGCTCGGGGCCTCGGCAAAATGTTTTATGTCAGACCCTCCCTGACGGGAGGAAAGGGTCCCCCTCAACTTTACATGGACCCTGAGGCTTCGGCCTCTTCCGATCCGCGGGAGGGTCTGTGTAGGAGACTGCTCGTACCCACATTTTCAATAACCAGAACTCAGTTCACAGGACGCAAGTCGGCCGCCCTGACATCGAGCTAGCCGGGATCATGAATCAAGATCATCGGCTCAGGCTGCCACTGGCATCACTGAAGCGTGTGTGTACTGTCGCCGTCGGCAACACTAAGTAACACATGACAGCCGCAAACGTTGATCGAGGACGACGATCACTGTCACGGTCAGAGGATCGGCGCGCGTCCGTATCTGGATATCTTGTGCTTAGTGCGGATCCCGTGTTTTGATATTGCCCAGTGATGGCAGAGGGAGAATCGGATTCGCAGGCACCGACGCCATTCATTTTTTGTATGGGAGCATACAACTTGACGTGGGCCGTGGCGGGCGTGGTTGACTCGGACGTTGATCCGCGGATGTGTGAACGGGCAACTAAATCACATTTTATTAAGAAATAAAGAAATAAAGAAATAAACTGGAATTTGTTTTATTATAACACTTAGCTGCCACGGTCAGCTGTCTTTACCGTCACTGATTTGCAGGCTGGTCCCGCATGATGGGACCGAGAGGTTTGTTCTCACTTGCTCATGAGAGTAATAAGGTGTTGATGATAGTGAGAAAACCAGCATCGACAGCACCCAAAGGCCATGAGATTCGCCAGTGGTAGTGTTTTAGTGCAGCGATGCCTGGTCCGATGTACATACGTAGGCAAGAGAGGTAGAAGGGCTGCGCACACTGTAGATTTGGACGGTCGGCGTCATAATGATGGATATATCTGTATCTGTATCCGCGCGCGCTATGTGAACATGAACAGTTATGTACATATATACTTGAGCTCGCGCCCGCGTTGACAGAGCTGTGTCCTGCGTCGATCACTTAGTATCCTGATTCCAGGCTATAGTGTCAGACATGATCATGATGGCTCAGAATTGGCGACGGAGTTCTCAGTGGTGTGTTTGAGATTTGACGCTGGCAGACTATTTATGAGTGAGCGCTGCCAGTGGGCGCCCGTGCGCAGAAGCTCGTAACTCGCCCAAAATGCACTCGGAACTTCGTCGCCTTTTGCCGCGGTGCATCGTGCGTTGTGCTTCGCGAATGCGAATACAAGCAGCGGACTGTGATGACTCGAGTGGGCGCTGGGCGCGACTCGGAAGAACTCACCTTCAAGTGAGGGCCTCAGAAGCGCCCGTGATCAGACCCAGACTCTCCACTGGCATGGTATTTATGGTTCAGGCTGGTCACGGATAGGTTAAGTCACAAAGGCGAAACGATAGAAGACCGGGATGATGAAGAGAAGGTTTCGGAGAAGAGAAGGCTCGGACACACTTTGATTCTAAGTTTGGCATTCAGGTGAGAGCCGAGATGCCGAGGATTCGTTGAGTTAGAGGCGCGTAGGTGTCCAGAGGTCGAGAATCGAGATTGGGGTTATGGACGGATGAGGGATGGCAGTGGATAGTGACTAGAAGCTAAAAGAGTATCAGTGGATGCGGGAGAAGTTAGCAGAGAGCTACGCGATGCGCTGTGATATGAGCGGTGAGCGGTGCTAGTACGCGGAAGGTGCGCAGGCAGCGCACAGCCTACTAGTAACACATGCAAAAGTCGAGCATTAAGACCCAATGTGATTAAGATTAGGACTCAAACACGTTCCCAGCGGGTCTCGTGGTGATATTCTTGGGACATCGGGTTCTTTGCGCGGACGCGGGCGCTTGATCCTGATCGTGATCTTTGACCATTGAACTCTGATTAGTTGGCAATGATGGGTGAATGATAGAAGCGTGGCGGCTCATTCGAGTCAATGCAACAGCGCGCATTGGTATGGGTTTCTGCTTCGCGAAGAGAAGAGAAGGGAAGAGAAGGATGGTTCATGACGAGTTCGAGTCATGAGCCGGTCCTAGCTCATTAGTAGATGCGTATAATCGTGATAACGAATCTACGACCCCAGCCCCAGCACTGGGCTGGAGGTTGATTTTGAGCCCTCGTAAGTCCGAGCTCATCATCGACACTTGATGGATATAATGTGAGCTTGAGCGCAGTAAGATGGCGTTACATAGCACAACATACCGAGCAGTCCCGGACTATCCGGACTATCCGGACACCGGACAGCCCTCCTTGACGGTGAACGGTCACGATTCATCCGAGTCTATGTACGCGTCTGAGCTGTGCACTGAGATTCGGATTCTCGCTGGGGGCTACTTTTAGTGCTTCTAGACCGTGTCGACGAGAACGTGTGTCCTAGGCTCTGCTGCGCAATGCGCAGACGGCTGGTCCCCGTTGGATGGATGCGATGCACTGGTAATACGATGGTTCTCAAGGCTGTGCTTGGGTGTATGAGCGGTGGTAGGATGTCTTCTTAGATCTATACTTACCGTATATACAGCAGCTTCGAATCCCAAGGATAGCTCTGATAGGACACTGGCAGCCTCTGCTTTAGCACCCGCTTAAATGAACATCGTCCGAGTCGGTTGAGGCTCCTATTCTGGGGCGGCCGGCCAGTGCACCGTGCACGAGATCATCAGCGTCTGCATCTCTGAGTCAGAAAGAAAACAAAAGAAGAAAAGAAAATTTGAGCGGAGGCGCAGCTCCGGAAAACTTGAAGCGCAAACGGACATGCGATCGCCGTCGCGCGCCGTCCGTGTTAGAGATCCTATTCGGGTTTGGGTCGAAAACGCCCAGGCTGTGCACAGCCCGAGCATGGGCGTACTCAGATGCCAGTGTGCTTAGATGACGCGATGTGTCCGTGCACGGAGGAAGACCGGGTGCAGAGATGACATCAAAGCGAGAAAAAATTAGTGGGGCGTTATGATGAAGGAAGGATGGTGCCGAGACATGCCAGCGGCAGCACGAAAATCGGGAATTTTGCGCGCGCCGATCCCGGTTCCTGATTTTACCGCCGTGTCCTCAAACCGCCCGATTAGTATACTTGGCTTTTCTTGAGAAAAACTCGTTTTTGATTTGAGAAGGCCCGGATAGGGGAGTGTACCGCCGAATGCGGGAAGAAAAGCCTATATGTGGATAAGGGGGCCGCGGATGATGTGATTGTGAGTCAGGGAAGTGTCAGGGTCCGGGGACGTCACCAGAGCGAGTGAATGTCAAATATATGTAGAATAGGGTTGAGGTGTAGCCGATCCCTCGTCGACCGATTAGCCTCTCGCTCTCTCCTCTCTCTCCATTTCGGCCTCTTGTGTCTCCCCTGGCCGCAACTCTCTTGTTTCTTGTCTTCTCACCACCATCATCTCTTTCATTCGCTCGTCGCCACGTATAACTCACTCTTAGGCGGCCTGCGGCGACACAGTGGCGAACGACTGAGAAGTTAGAGACTGGGTAATTGTACGGTCAAACCACGCGGCGGGTGCTTTGGGCTTTGAAGTCAGCCCCCGTCTTTGACTTGACTCAGACAAGTACTCGAGGTCAGAAGAACTAGAACCAACACCAGAACTAAGCCAGAACCACAGGACGAGATACGAGCTCGAGACTGTTTCTCTACGCAAAGACGAGCATCGCGCATAATCGATATCGCTTCGTTGGCAAAAGGGCACGAACACTCACTCGGCAAGGACTACGTCCAGCAAGCAGGCTTTGCACCTCAATCGCGCATACGCGCCACTTAACAGCTGCGACGAGCAGCTAGACATCTGAGTCATGGCGCTCCCGGCGCTGAAGGATCTCTTTCCCGGTCAGTACCTCCG
Organism: Trichaptum fuscoviolaceum; assembly: GCA_910574455.1. Lineage (NCBI taxonomy): Eukaryota > Fungi > Basidiomycota > Agaricomycetes > Hymenochaetales > Trichaptaceae > Trichaptum > Trichaptum fuscoviolaceum. Next base: position 975,022 of record CAJSYZ010000003.1, on the reverse strand, counting down.
TCCTCAGTCCTCGATCTTGCTCACTCGAAACTTATCTCATGCTGACTTACCCATTCTTCCATCCTCCTCGCTTTCTTTCGACAGAACATTTCTTCGTCAATCCGGACTTGACAGCGGCACCGCCGCCGCAGTCGATCGTCGGTGAGAACGTAGCGGGCGCGCCGGCGGGGTCGACGATTGCGAGCTCATCGCATGCGTCGGCTGCCAGCGCTGAGGCCAGAGGCGAAGGTCATGGCCACACTCGCACACACTCACATTCGCACTCGCACTCGCATTCACACTCCCGAACGAACTCACAATCGAACCCGGCGTCTTACCCGCCGGTGCACAGACAAAACGGACAGTCTGAACACCATGGCCATGCACACCAAACTCAACGAGCGCAACACACCCCACAAGCGCAATACACCCACCAAACGCAACACACGCAACACACGCAACACACGCAACACACGCAACAAAATCAGCAGCAGACACAGTCGCAGACGCATCATAGTCAACAGCAGCAGCCGCAGTACCAGTTACGCCAGCACCAACAGAGCCATCCCCAACAGAGCCAGCAGTCAAAATACCCGCCGACGGCGTTCCCGCTGTCCCAAGTCCGGCCGCGCGTCGTCGCCAAGCGGCGCTTCGCCACGCCGTCCCCGCCGCCGCTGCCGCACCCCTCGAGCCACATGCACCCGCCGCACCCGTCGCACCCCACGCACCCCGCGCATCCGCAGGACTCACCTGAGTCTGGGTCCGGGGACCAGCCGCACCGGCAGCTCTCGCCGGAGAACACAGTGACGCGCTTCCGCCTCGCACCGCCGGGGGCTGCGTCGACGCGCTCGCGGCGGGTGAACCCGCACCTCAACCCGATCCCGAATTTCAACTCAAACACGAACACAGAGGGCGCAGATGGAGATGGAGATGGAGAAGGAGAAAGAGAGAGGGGCGGGAGCGGGGAGGTGGAGTTTGAGCACGTGCAGGTGCTGCACGACACGCGCACGGACCAGATCGTGCTGCTGGAGCTGCAGACACAGCGCGCAAAGGAGCGGGAGCGGGAAGCGGAAAGGCTGGAGAGACGGTATTTGCCTGGTGGGGGAGCGGGGTTGGGCGCGGGTTCGGGGAGTGGGGCGGGGTCGAGTGCGCAGGGGAGGCAGGGTGAGGGAGGAAGAAACGGCCATGCGAGGAATGGGAGCGGAGGCGGGTACAGCGATGATCACCATCAGCACCACCGCCAACGGCAACAACAGCATCCCCCGCAGCAGCAGCGCCAACAACAAGCGCACCCATCCCATCCCCAGCCCCAATCCCAACCGCAAGCCCAAGCCCAGAGCGCACACAAACCATCCGCGTCCACGTCTACAAACGGCACCGCCCCCGCCCCAGCCGCGGGCGCAGGTTCGGCAGCGTCCTCGCCGCTCTCCAACCTCTCCGACTCCGATGCGTCCGACAGTGAAGAGGGCGATGACGACGACGACGGGTACTACCCCGCGCACGACGGCGAGGACGCCGAGGCTCAGAAACGGCGGCACCCGTGCCCGCGCTGCGGGAAGCGCTTCAACCGCCCGAGCAGCCTCAAGATCCATCTGAATACGCATACGGGAGATAAACGTGCGTTTTTGTTTTTGTTTTGTTTTTGTTTCCTTTCTTTTGCCTTCCCGGTTTCTTCCTTTCTCAATTATTTATTTTTCGTTTTCCTTTGCTATTTCCTCCTTTCTTTCTTTCGCTCGCGCAATCGCGATGTTTCCTGACTGAGCTCTATCAGTCATTTCATTTCAATTCGTCATTATTCTCTAAACGTTTGCCTTTCCATGCACTCGAACCTTAATCGCGCGCCCGATGCAAGGAGTGCTTGCGTTTGGCTTCCGTTCTATGTCCTCCCACATATCACAAGGGTCCTCTTTATGCCTCGCACAGGTTTTCTTTCATCTCCGAGGTCTTGCTATCATTCTCTCCTTCCTCCTTTGTCCATCTTTTCCTTTAAACACGGGCCCGGAGCTGGGAACAGTGAAGTTCCGTTCGACGCGCTCATGCGTGCGGGTTCTTTCTTTATTTTTTGTCATCACCGCCTCACCTCCCTCAATGAGGCTGCTCCTATCTTTGGACTCGTGCTCCTTTCGCGGCCTGCTTCTCAATTGAGAAGAAGCACGCTGAGGTTGAGAGAGAGCTTCTTGCGACTTGAGCGGAGCGCCCTCGGCGGCGGAGGTTGGACTGAAGGAGATTAGGTATCCGTATGCTGTGCAATGTGCTATTTCTTCTTCATCCACCTTCTATGCTCTCCATCTTCGTTCCATTCTATTCTTGCATTACCAACCGTTCTTCTCCTCAAATCGCCGATGAAACAGGCTATTTTTGTCTTGCTGTCATTTTTGTTTCTTTGTGTTCTTGTTCTTTTGTCCATACGAACGCCACGCCGCGCCGTGTTTCGCGCGGGGAACTGACGGCGGGGAAGGCGGGTATGGGAAGGGGGCTGATCAGTGATGGGTGATCAGCCTAATCGTCATCTCTGTTCATCCCTTGTTAAGCGCAGAAGCGCTGTAGGGTGCCGATTGGATTGTGGACTGCAAGATGTTGCGATCTGGCCGGAAGGGCACAGATCGCTAACCTTATTGCGCTCGCCGCCGATCATACAGTGTCTTTTTTGTGATTATCTTCTGATATTTTTTTCCCCTTTTTTCCTTTGCATCGTGCCCTAGTTCAGCGCGCTAACTAGACGTGTTTACGTTTAGCATACGAATGCCCACACCCGGGGTGCGGGCGCACATTCAACGTGTCCTCCAACATGCGCCGGCACTACCGCAACCACTCGCGGCGCGACACACCGCCGCCGCTCCCCGCGAACGCGTACCCCGTCGTCGGCCGAGGGGAGCACCGCAACATGAACCTCGACGGGTATCCGAGCGCGCGCGTGCGCGGGGGCAGCGCGGCCCTCGGCCTGGGGGGCTATGGGCATGGACCGTTCACGGGCGGCGGGATGGCGCCGCAGTATATGGGCTATGGATACTATATGGGCATGGGCGGTATGAACGGGTTGGGGATAGGCATGAATGGCATGAATGGTGCGATGGGGATGAATGGGATGAACGGGATGCCTCAGTCTGCGCACCCGATGGCGGGTATGGGCATGCATCCGGGCATGCACACCGCCGAAATGGGGATGCACCCCGGCATGGGGATGTACCCCGGCATGCCCATGCATCCGGGCATGAACCCGAACTGGATGATGGGGATGGGGATGAGCCCGAATGGGATGAACGGACCCGGGAGCATGGGGATGGGGATGGGGATGGGCGGGATGAGTGGAGGCGGCATGGGCATGATGGGAGGCGCAGGGGACAGTGGCATGGGTGATCTGGGTAGCGGTATGGGCGGGCCGGGTGCTTGGGGCCCTCCGGTGTCAAACACACGCGGGGAGAAGGAGGGAGAGGGGGAGGGCAGGAGGTACGGTCTTGGGTTCTCGAACACAGATGGACGCAGCGGGGCAAGCGCGCACTTGCAACCACACCCGCACCCGGCAGACCCGCCGACGCCGCCGTACACGAACGAGCCGCCGAGCCCGCAGCAGCCGCTGCTGCCCGCCTTGCACTCCGACGACGCGGAGCACCCCGGAGCTGGGCCGAAGCGTGCGCTAGCGGAGGAGGACGGGGACAGGGAGGGCGGACGGCCGGCGAAGCGGGTGAGGCTGGAAGGCTCTGAAGGTGAGGCGGACACCAGTGCAATTGGCAGCGGCAACGGCGGTGGCGGGCGACCGGAGCTAGTTGGGAGTGCGACGAAGACGAAGGAAGGATTGTGTCAACCATCTCCTGAGACACCGTCCATGCGCAACTTGGACGCGCTCGCTCCCTCTGAGGAACCGGAGAGTGATGTGGGTGTCGGAACTTTGGTATGTGTTGCTTGTTTATTTATTTCCTTTTTCTGCCTCTCGCTGATGCGGATTTTCTTGCAGCATAAGTATCGACATGCTGAATCACACATGCGACAATCGAGTATCCCTGACGCCCCTCAGCCTTCTAGTCGTGAGCTGAACACCTACACCCCGCCTTCTTTTCGACTTTCGCGCACGCACTCGGACCCGACCTCCCACCCCAGTCCCGCCACCGCCGATGCCACTGCCGATGCTGATAGATCAGACACGCGTACTCATGCGCGCTATTTTGCAGGTCCAGGCCGTCCGAGTGGTGGCGACAACGACGACGATAGCTTAACGAACGCGATGTACGACGCGTCGGCGCTGCAGGCGATGCAGATGCCGTTCCCGTGCTACACGTACCCGCCGCCCATGCCCGTGGCGAGCCCGATGGCGATGGGCGCGATGGGCGCGATGAACCCGTTGGGCGTGGGGGCGGGGGCAGGCGGTGCGAATGGGATGGTGGGTCCTATGGGCGGGATAGGTGGCCTTCCGATGCAGCAACAGCAGCAGCAGCCGACGACGGCGACGATACGCGCAGAACCGCCCATGGCGGGCCTCGGACCCCCTCCACCGGAAGAAGAGGAACCACCGGCGCTGGGCTCGGCGCTGGATGGTGGAGGTGCGCGGGCAGTGAAGACGGCCTTTAGCGTGTGTCCGCCGCCGAGGGTGGGGTCGCGAGCGGGCGTGTCGGGCGAGGCGGGGACGTCTGTGGCGCGGCAAGCGCGGTTGGAGGATATCGATCCGACCTTGCGCTGATTACCTCGTTGGCTCGTGTGTGCTCAGCGTATGAACGCGTCTTTTCATTACGTCGTGATACGTCTATGAATGTTCTACTGGGTTTTCTTCGTTCTCTGTTCCTCTTGTTCCTACTTGTTTCTCATTATATCATGGCCTTTGTGTCTCATCGTTTCATATTTTCACGCCTACACTACCCTCTGTTGTTGTTCATGCCATGACTATCAACCATTGCTATCCCATTTCCAGCCCGTCCATCCAATGCTAATACTCTAACATTGCTCCAATCATTCTTGCATGCACCTTCTTCAGTCACGCATCGCCGCATCACGACATGTCATGTTTCATTCTTCTTTTCGCATTCGTAACGTTATTGATCATATGTTTATTCTTTCGCCTTCTCTCCAGCCTGTCCTCTACGTGCATTGTACATGTCTTTTTTGTCCTGTTCACGGCTCACTTGCCGGTGGTACACACCTCTCCCCCATTGACTTCTCCGGGTTCACTCCATTTAGTTCATGTGCAAAGGCGTCGTCAACAATTACTTTTAACCATTACTGCATAGATAAACTACAAAGAATTGGGCAATACTGTGTATATTAGTGCTAAAACAAAGTTTGTTTTTTTCCTATGGTGATTCGTTTTTGTGGTTTTCGAGTTTTTGAGATTTGTTTTTGCAAATGGTCGATGGAGGGTTTGTCTCGGAAGCCTGGGTGTCTCGGTTCGGGTTCGGTCGTAGTTCTTTTTCTTTCTCTGAGGAACGAACGACGATCAGGACCCAGGAAGAAAGATATCGAGGGTATGGGAATTGAATACGACTGCACCCGCGAGCATGTTATGCCCGCAGTCTAACGCTGGTATGGAGGCATGGATGATCGATGATCATGAAGCGCTGATCAATGATCAACGGGCCATATGGATCTGCCCTGGCCTTTCCGATGGTGCTAGTGCGAAGCGACCCTGCTATGATAGATTAGGGCGGCCGTCGGTGCCTTGCTACCGATGGCGCGCACATTTTTGAACGAGAGAGCCGACGATCCTAAGGCTAAGCTTATGCGCGAAACACTGACCGACCGACCAGCGCAGAATGTGGATTTCCCAAGAATTCAAGCTGTGAGTGTTCTCTCCGCACGCCGCAAGGGAAATACTGGCATGTAGTACATGTGTCATCAGGAAAAAGGGAAAAAGCTTATACATGATTCCGGACGATTCCGGGCATTATAACTCAGCTGTCATGCTTATTATAGATTATCCTATGGCATCCGTCTTATATCGTGATTACAAGACGTCATAATGCTTTTGATAGAATATAATCCTCCATAAGGCTTACTCTGACATTATAATCCTGCTATCTTGCTGATAGTCCCCTTGTAAGAATGCTGTCTTAATTATGTCCATCATATATGTAGCCGGAATGTCACATAACCATCTGAAAGGCATATAACAGCATTATAAGAGTGATACAATTCAGGTGTTTGTCTTACGAAGCATTACAGGTAATGCAAGTTTCATAAGTCATTGTATTATCATTTCTTCATAATATACAGTTGATCTATACTACGCAAGCTACTTCAATTGATAAGTTATTTATACCTAGGTACATAAGTGCAAGCAAAGAGCACCGCCTATTCGTCTTCACCAGCAGGTCAACGCACGCTGTCACCGAGCTGCAGCTGGCTCGCAAACGCGAGGTTGTTCTGGCCCGTCTCTTCTGAAATAAGTTGTCAGAGAGATAGACAGTCAGCGAAACAATAAGAATACTCACCGGCCTGCTCAGCGAGTTTCGTGAGACCAGTTGCCCAATGCTAGGAGGAACATGAGTGCGCTCAGATCTCCCGCATTCTCAAAGCATTCCCGTGCGAGGTCGAAGCGCCAGACGGCCAGCGCGCTGTCACCGACAGCCTTCCATTTCGTCTCTGCCTCGATAACGGGTGTTATGCGTGCGATCTCAAGGGCGGCGTCCAGATCGTCAAGTTGAAGCGCGAAGTCGAACTCATGATCAGGGTCTGTTGTAACCTGTAGCGCGAGCTCCGTAGAATCTGTGAAAAGGAAAGCGATTGAGTCACTTTTTCTGTTGAATTCAATGATTCTCAAAGACATACCCCGAGCTTCTGGGAAACGAGCAACTTACTGCTCTTTCGGTACCATGATGGCCACAAGATTGCCAGACCCAGACCAAGATATCTACATTGAAAGTTGAAGAAAACATATTGAAGCTAAGATGAAAGTGGATAGGGTGCACTTACACTCTTAGCATCTGCGTCGAGCCTGCGCACGATCTCACCAGACTCCCAGTCCCAGAAGACGACAAAACCGCTTCCACGAGCACCTAGGAAAGGGCTGCCATGCAATCCTTCAACTGGCCACAATCCCAGCACCCTTCATTGCCCGACTACTCCTCTCCTTGAAGTCCTTGTACACCCGCACCCTCGTCCGTCCCTCCAGCACCCCGTATGTGGTCGAGTCTATTGCCCATGCGAAGGAAGAACCGCTGCCGAACGCCTTGTTTCGCCAGGCCAGCGCAGTATACATAATATACTCTCCTTCTCCGACCACGGTCATAAAGCGCGAAAATTTCAGTCGTACCGAGTTCCCGCACAGACAGCGGTATGCGTTGTCCTTCAGGCGTCTCGTCTTGCGCAGCGCCTTGGAGGTTGACGGGCAAGACTTCTGTGTTGCGGGTGTACACCAGTCAGCCTGATGGGTCCATGCAGTAAGAAGGCTCGTCACGGCCAAGTTTGACCACACACCTTCGCCGTACCCTACGCCAACCTCATTCCCCTGCGGTCGGATGGCGATGCACCATGCGCGTTCAAGAGCGTTGCTTGAGGTAATTTCCAGGCGGCACGTGCCCGAGTTCCAGATCTTAATCGTTCCGAACCGCTGACGATCAAGGGAAGACTAGGGTGGAATATGGCAAACGAGACGTTGTTGGTGTGTCCTCCAACGTCTGTACACAGCTTTGCTGAGGTAGTCCCAGACTTTGATGGTCACCGCTCGTGACAAGATACAGCTTGTCACCGGGATAGAAGTCGACATAGTTCACTCCGCCCTTCTGATGTGCCTCGAAGTCGAGATTCATCGTCAAGGAGCCGAGCGACAACATCTTCACGGTGCGATCAAGACAAGAGGAGGCGAAGGTGTTGGTGTCCTTGCGGGTGAATACAAGGTTCATGATGGAGTGCGTGTGTCCTTCTATCTTCAGAGATAATTAGACGATGTCTAATTTTGAAGCGGTGGATGTACGCACCTGAATACACTTCCATCGTTTGTCCCAGTCCTAAGCCTTGATCGTCATATCATTGCAGCCCGTCAGCACAATGCTAAGCGAAGGATTAACAACAAGGTGTCACGTATAGTACGGATGGGCCTCAAATGCGGTCACTTTCTCGTGAGTGTTGTAATTGAAGACCCGTAGCTGGAAATAGTCTGAAGTTTGAACCAACTCTGATGTTTTTACGGACTTAGCGATTTGAGGCTTGAGGCACGATGATGCTGCGGAGCTTGAATTACCACTGGCAGCTTGCCAGTGAACAAGACCGTGACGCGTCGCGTTCAACGACCTCCTCCCTCTCTCTCTCTCTTCCCACTTCGTCGTCGTCCATCCATCCCCCTCGACATCCATCCACCCACAGGATGGCCTTCAAATCTTTGTATTTTTGGTTCTGATGGTAAGTAACTATACTCTATTCATATTTTATCTTCTTTTTTTGACGATTTACTACTGTGCCACCTGAGTGTGACTGTATGCTTGCATGCGTAACACCTGTGGCAGGGTGGCACGGTGGCAGTGTCACGCGGGACTCGGAGCACGCGTCTCTTCATCATCGACCGCGAAGCTCGCCCGCGAGGCGCTCTGTAAACGACCCGACGACTACAAGCTCGAAGCCGTCCTCGGAAAAGGCGGATTTGGCCGTGTCTACCAGGCCTTGGACATCTCTCATCGCGAATACGGTAAGAAGGTCGCGATCAAGCGGATTCCACGCGCGAGTGTCGATCGAGACAGTCGCCGGGAGATGTTGTTTACAGAGAAGTAGATCCTTTCTGGCCTGACTTTGCTTAACTCGCCCTATTATACCCCTCTAATAGAATCCCTCATGGACCCGCATGACTTCATCATCATTCAAGGTCTGGCTGCCGGTGGCACTTTGCGAGGAGCAATGACCAACACGAAGAAGCTGTTCCACATGCATGAAATCAAGTTCATTATGGCGCAACTAGTACGTCTTCCCTTTCCCTCTTTCTTTCGAATGGTGACTCATCATCTCTGCAGTGCTATGCAGTGGGCACCTTGCACGATGGTGCAACTAGTATGTCTTCGCTTCCTTTCCCCATGTCGTGTCTCATCGTCTTGCAGTGCTATGCAGTGGGCATCTTGCACGACCAGGCCATCGTCCATCGCGACTTCAAGCCCGATAACGTCTTCATGGATGAGCAAGGTCGGCTCGTCATGGGGGACTTCGGCCTCGCGCATGTTTTCAAGGGACACGCGGTGAGCATTGACGAGGTACTAACTTACGATGACTATTGGCACAGGACGAAGGGCAAGTGTGGCACGATGGGCTACATGGCACCAGAGATGCTCCGCGGTGACCACTACTCGTACAAGGCCGACAGTCTCCGTTGGCGTCATGCTCTATGAGCTTGTCTTCGACAGTGTGAGTTTCCTCCGTTCCAACCCATCACTCTCACTAACACCGCCTTTATTGGCCGCCCTTCCGTGGGAGGGTTCGCAAGGATCTAAACGCACTGTATGAAAACGCGTTCATTCCTCGATGGTTCCGCAAGCGTTTCCCAGAGGCATGCAATCTGATGCGGCGTCTGCTAGCCAAGAACCCAGACCACCGCATCCCGATGCAGGTACGTTGCAGAGGCACGACAGCCGAGATCATTGACTCGTATTTCATTGTTTCCGCCTGTATGTAGCTAGTACGCAATAATATATTATGCTTTTCATTCTATCATTTTGTGTAAAAGTAAAAAAGGCCTGTAGTAAGGATTACACAGGGTTCTATCACCTTCTAGTGAACGTAAGGCTCATAATCCAATACATTTTGGCAGAATCACGTAGATGAGCTATCATTCTTATAGCATTTCTAAGCAACTATGCAGATTATAATGTCTGCAATTGAATATAAGGCTTCATAATGTGATATAATTTGCAGAATAATTACGGAGATTATAGTACATTCTAGCCCTTATAAGTCTCATAATCCATTATAATCCCTCATAAGTACTTATAAGAGCTGTAATTCTGATAGGGCTTACATGCAAATGTGGCGAAGATAATGTCCGTAATTAGATATAAGCCTTCATAATGCAATGTAAGATGCATAATGATTATGGAGATTATATTACATTGTAGATATTACAAGGAGTGGAATTGCTTATAATCACCATAAGTCTCGCAAGCGATTAGAACTATATATCCGACAGATTACATCTTCTATTAGAATTCTACCCTAATACATGTGTTACGTCGCCGAGGTAGCGAATATATGAGATTTTAGCTCATTACGGGTAATTATGTTAGTTATAATCTTTTTCCCTTTTTCCCGATGGTATGTAGTGCAACAGAGGTCAGAACTCAAGTGCGAATTTGCCGTCTGTATGAATCTACGCAGTATATATATATATATATATTTTCCTCTCCTTCGCTTCGAGGTTTGACAGCTATCGAGCGAGCGATCGATCGACGCTCATACAGTACGACCCTAGCCGAGGCCCAATGGCGATGGAACCGATTTTTCATCTCAGTTGCTAGGCAGAGGGAGGCTAATTAGTTGGTATATGTTGGTCCGACAATCGGCATCGGTGATAAATAGAGGGAGCTTGAACGAATTTGAGACTTTTTGTCCCTCGGTGCACGGATTGCGCAAAAATCGGCCTCCGAAGCCCGAGTTTCCTCAGTTTATAGCTCGGGTAAGGCTCGATAATTTACAAACCTAATTTATTGCAACAGTAAACGATATGTATAATTGTCGGGGTCTTCTTTACATCGGTATACCTACTCATATCAAAATATGCACTTTCTAATTCATGAAGTTATGCAATTGGAGTCGAATTGTTTCGTCTACGTCTGTCTTACACGCAGATCGCTGAGCCGGGAAGACGATCCGGGAGTTCCCGCTCCAGATTCTGCAGTTAAACTTCGCATACGCCGGTCGCTCCACAATTACAAGTTTTGCCATCTTTTGATGCCACTTGAGTTGCAGCTTTATATCACAAACTCAAAGTGAACAGGTACAACAGTATCAGTACCAGTCATACCCGAGCATCGATGCTGACCTTGATGTAATTTTTTATCTTGCAAGTTTGGTGACCACAATTTTGCGTGCTAGCTGGCTCGAGCCTTCTCGCAACATAGTCCTGTCGCACGCCCCATATCACAGAAGACGAAAGACAGACCGCAAGCTTCTATATTACTAGTACGTCGCTGCTATAATATCCGGTGAACCTGCATACAACACGTGACCGTGAAGAAGTAACGAGATGCGTCTACAGTATGTAAGCTACGCGCAAGCCTTTTAGGCGCAGAGAGATAGAGAGACAGAAACTGCATGAGGTATAGAAGGCATACCCAATCAGTCCCGAAATGCAGTGACTAGATGAATATGCAATGCTTACGATGTGTATAATCAGAGCACGAAGTCCGCATCCAGCGGAATGCCACCGAACTCGAGGCAGTGCCAGATGACGTGCTCCTCTACTAGTACTAGTCTAATCTTTCGCCTGGTGCACATTTTTTTATCTGGTTTTCAAAGCGATCCGGGTCATAAAAGCGATCCGAGCCTCCCAACAGGAGTGCAATTAATGTTATGGAGGGAAACCTTGACGAGTCTTCCAAAAGGCTTTCTAGTTCTGCCAAAGGGTACATTAGAAGGCAGCCAAAACGAATGAGTTGCGGAAGTTGCGAAATAGACGCGAGCTGCAGCCTCAGCTTAGCGACTTGTAACTCCCTGAGCGATCTCAAGCCGGTAATAGCCTCAGTCAAGGCTTGGCTCGCAATGCGGTATTCCAATGCGTCTAGCTTGAGATACTCAAGAGTAGATGACCACTTGCGTAAGCATTCGCACAGTCCGTCGATCGCAGCGTCTCCTCTTTCTCCTACCCGCTTTCCATAAAGCGATACAGAGAGCTTCGTAACACCGTAACTCGTAGAGCGCAAGGCTCTGAACTCGAAGTCGAAGAGGGAAGTGCCACGGAAGATGATTTCTTGAAGCTCGGGGCACCATTCAGAGGATTGGGCAGTATCCATTGATAACGAGTCTTCACTCCTCTCATCATCCAAAAATTCTTCTACCCTGATGCGTTGAAGCCTAGACCATTTTCCCATCATGCCGAGTATCTGTGAAAGAAATGCCACTCTTCTCCGGGTGCAAGGACCGGCGTACGGTAGGCTCGGCTTGGAAATGCAGAAAGAGACGAGTGACTTCTCCTTAAGCACATCGACTAGCAAGCCAAGTTCCGTGTGGTCGAACCCTCGGATCTCAACATTCTCCACATTGCGGCACAGCTGCAAGATGCGAATGTTCGTTCGCGTCCACTCGGGCGATTCTTCATCATCGTTGGTGAGTTGGATACTCAGCTGCAGTGTCTTGACCAGCGCAGCCAGCCGAGGTCTCGACGTAAGCGTAGCTAACAGGCGTTCAGCGAACTCGTGCCCATCTCGTTTCGAGTACACATCCTCGTAAAGTAGTGCCTTCCTCTTCCAATATTCGAATATAGACTCTCCATTGATTCTTGACAGTTGTAGAGGACGAACTTTGCTCCCGACGGCTATCGATCGGTAGAGGTACTTCTCGGCCACCTCGTTCCAAAGTCTGCAGACACGAAGCAACGGGGTAAGGTAGTACTGAGGGTTGAAGTCAATGAAGCCAAAGTCTATCCTGTCCATCGAGTGTTCCAATATGAAGTCTTCAAGGATGAGCTCTACGATTTCGGTAGGCAACGACATGTTGTAGTCCTGTGTTCAGACACAGACAAGTCGTTTTGGGCGAATAAAGCGATGTTTGGAAGCTTTTTTAGATGGTATAGAAGAGCCACGCGCACTGTGCAGATGTAAAGGATACAAAGTGCTGCTCAAGAGCGTGCGGGTATGGTGGTTGGTGGAGTGCTGTAGACAAGAAGAGTCAAAGGGACCGTCCGTGCCGCAGTGTGCCCCAATAGTGTGGCACTGGAAGTGTTACGTCACGGTCACTTAAGTCTTCTCTTACTACAGTATATAATAAATGTATAATTACTAGAGTCACGCGTCATCTTTAACAACAACCTGGCATTGTAGTCCAGTAGTACTATCCCTCGTCCTATCGATTATCGTTGGGCGTTCTCTGCTTTCTCTGATCACAAACAATCTCACTAAACGCTGCTAACCTCGAAATTGCTCCAAAGATGGGCGATAAGTCTGATCTAACCCAGAGAGCTGGTAGAAGTTGAAGGTTGGGACTCATCAATGAGCCCTTCATATTGGCACAACATATTGTGACGGATACACTTTCTCGAATCAAATTCATTCCTTGGTGGTATCTCATACCATCATCTCGTGTGTGCAGGCTATAGCACGCGGGCCCTGGGGTCGATCTCGCGGTATCAGCCTGCGAATTGACGATGCTGAAGACAGATGATGGTGGCAGGTGAGTAAAATAATTCCAGCTTATTTATTTATTTCTTCATAAAATAACTTCAGGTTCCTCGTTCACACGTCTCCGAATACGCGGATCAAGGTCAACGTCAAGATGTAGGCTCGTTGATATGATCGCGTCGGTGTCTGCGAATGTCTCTATGCATCACTGGCAGTGGGCAATTTCAAAACGCGGGATTAACTGGAAGTACCAAAATAACCAGATACGGATATGCGCCGATCCTCTAACCATGAGCGTCGTCCTCGCTCAATGCTTGCGGACTCTCTCACTGCCAGTGGCAGGCTGTCATGTGCGACGACGGTGAAAGCGCGCGCATGCTTTGCCTTCATTGAGGCGCTGCCGTAACCTGAACCGATGATTATGATTCATGATCCCGCCGCGGCTAGCTCGATTTCAGGCCGGCCTACTCGAGTCCTGAGAATACTAGATGGAATACGTGACTTCCGGTGATTGAAAATATGGGTACGGCGGGTGACACTCTTTTATCTGATCCTCTTAATCAGCTCAGGAAACCCAAGCTCACACAGGTACGCAAGCAATCCAGTGTCTCTTCCTTGAAATTGAAAGTGATTGGGTGTCACCACTTGAACGATGCACTCACCTTGTTCAACTCACACGAGACGAAAGACTAGTTATAAGTCTGTTTATTGCTTCGCCCATTACTAGCATTCGGGACCTTCCGATAAGTGATCATGAGGGAGGAAAAGCTAGTAAGTTGTTCCTACAAACTACAGGCTGCGTTCAGCCTTTTCAGACGTAATCTAGAAGAAGGCAGGGTCAGTAAGCGATTTACGAGCTCCAGATAAATGTGCATTGCTTACGAGTTATGGTACCATCAAAGTAAGAAACCTGCCTTCGAGGTAGCCCCGGGGGAGCAGTAATTCCATTCCCTTAGTTCTATCTCCCGCCTAAAGCAGATATCCTTAATTCGCTCGTCAAACGCGTGTGAGTTCATTAAAGACAGCACAATGATCGCGAGGGAGGGAAATTTCGACCGATCCTCTAAAAGGTATTCCAGCTCTCTCCAAGAGTAGATCGCAAGACAGGCAACACGCTCGAGATACGGGAGTTGTGAGATGGGCGCAAGTCCTAGCTTCACCCCGGAGACCTGCAGCTCCCTTAGCATCCTCAAGCCACTTATAGCTTTTGTCAATGCCGGGTTTTCACCGCGAAAATTCAGTACGTCCAGCTTCAGGTACTCGAGAGTATACGACCATGTGCGTAAGCATTTGCACAGCACGACTCTCGCTGATTCTCCTCCTCTACCTGGCTTCTTTGCATACAGCGAGGCAGAGAACTTCACGACACGCCTGCATATCGACCGCAGAGTTTTGAACTCAAAGTCATATAGAGGACCGTCGCCGGTAAAGATAATTTCTTGAAGTTCTGGGCAACACCGGGCGAATTGGCCAGCGTGGAACCATCGCGGGTCTTCTCTCCTCTCAGGGTCCAGAAAATCCTCAACTCTGAGCCTCCGCAGCCTTGGCCACTTTCGCACCATGTCGATTACATGTGCGAAGCGTCCCACCCTTCTTTGCGGGAGGTTGGACTGTAGGTTCCGCGAGGATATGCAGAGAGAGACGAGTGACTTCTCCTTCAGCACGTAGGCGAGCGCGTCGAGTGCCGTATACTCGAAACCCCGGATCTCCACGTGCTCCACATTGGGACAAAAATGCAAAATGCGGATGTTTGTGTGCGTCCACTCGGGTAGCTCTTGGAGGTTGACGAGCTCGATGCCGAGACGCAGTGTCTTGACCATGGCGGCCAAGCGGGGGCTCGTCGTGAGCGTAGCCAGCAGACGGTCAGCGAATTCGTACCCATGCCGTTCGAAGTTATACACATCTTGTTCATAATAATAAGGCGTGTAAGATCGTGTCCTCCTCGCAAGAAGCCCGTACATGGGCCTGTGTTCGCGTCGCGAGATGGCCCGGGGAGGAGTAACAAGAGCTCTGCTTCCGACGGCTATCGATCGATAGAGGTACCTTTCAGCTACGTCGTGCCAAATCCTGCAGACGCGAAGCAAGGGGGCAAGGTGAAACTGAGGGGTGAAATCGTCTGAGTCCGATTTTATCCATCTCGAATACTCTATGTGATCCGATATAAAGTCTTCAATGATGATCTCTACGACTTCGGTAGGCAGCGACATGTTGTCCAGGTTTGGTGATGCTTATCAGATTTAGCACGGTCCTATGATTTATTCAGTTACAGGCATTAGACGGTTTATCATCTGGGGTGCGCACCTTTCGAGTTATGGGTGAGACGGAGGCAGAGCTCAGCGACTTTATAAATAGTCAGAGAGAAGCCAGAGGCTCAGTACGGTGACAATAGAGAAGGGGGAGGCTCAGAGCCAACTGCACCGTGGAGCTCATTATGGTCACAGTCACTTAGGCAGCCCCTGCAGTAGGTTGTTTCAAAGATTCAGGACAGACCACCGTGACCGTGACTGCCGCGGCCTCGTCTGAACATCCACTGCTATTGCTAAAGTTGTTTTGTGTATATGGAACCCATACTTTCGTCTGCTGGCATCGTAGAGGTTAGCAGAGGAACCACGGCCTCAACTCGGACATCTAAGCGGAGCCATCCTGTATTGCGTGAGGCCGCCACTCATCAGCAGTGGACCTCTATCGGAGCTTTAGGCCACGAAGAACTCCGATAGGACACAATGAAATGTATTTTGATTGGAATTTAAGGTGCTCCGTGATAAGCTGTAAGTCTACGTAGTTAATCCATAGTGATCCAAGCTAAGAACAACCCCATGTACCGCCGTGAGGATTCATAAGGCATCGTGCCGATCATTAGAATTTGGGGAGTTACACCACGACGGGCCAGCCAGACGAGAAATCCAGCAAGTTGATGCCGAGCTACGATACACGAATATTGTTAGCTGAGTATCTCTAACGCTTGTAAGTAAAGCTTAGGATGCAAGCCACTTACATAACTTCCCGTAGAGGTATAATAGTCTGCAAAATAATTGTACATTACGAACTTGGCTAAAGTGAAGGAAGGTTACTTACGATAGACTAAGACGACACCGTCATTGTCAGTCATGACATCTTGTCCTCCTGGACCGTAGATCTGTGAGAAATAAGTAAGCCTCATATCTCTCCATCAACTGATATCTTACCGCGTCATGCGTCTCAAGGACCAGCGTGCCGCCGCCCGAGAGGAGTGAGACGCCATCAGCATCAACGAAACCGCTAGACATGCTATAGTGAAGATTGTAGCCTGAGCATTCCATATCATACCTGTTGGCTTCGGAGAATAGCAACTTACGAAGTCGATCGCCCTACGCGGATATTATACGTGCTGGAAGTTCCTGACTCGAGAGAATCAGCTTTGTGACATTACTCGTACGGTAGTTGAGACAAAGCTCTACTGACCTTCGCAGCATATATCCCAACTCGTGAAAAGGTAGTAATAGCTGCCGTACTGGAAGATGACGCTCGCCTCCATGGCGCCCCCGTCTGCCGTGCGTTGTGCCAAATGGTCGTACGACGTGCTGACCGTCTTGCCAGTCGATGAGCTCAGCGTTCCGCCGTAGATGTCGTCCCAGAATGAGCCGAAGGAGAGATACCAGGTACCGCCCGCTGTGGGGTTTCTCTAGCTGAGCAAACATTTTAAGGTAGATCCGTTGAGTAGAAGCTTACAGACTAAAAGACTGAGACAAATTTCCAGGTCAGAAGACGATGCATTCATCTCGCGAACTCACTCACTTCGGGTCAATAGCCTGATATCACAAGTTAGCACTCAGAGACAGCGATACAATTGAATAAGACATACATTGTATGCGCCACCTGATGATGAGGACAAAACTAGTCCTTCGTTAGTGAAGCTGCCAGGAGCTCCGGTGCTTGACTTCGCAAAGAATATCGCAGACTAAGAGGCATCGTTGGTATCTTGAAAAAGAGCTCTGAGTAATATTCACTGACATTCTGAGATCCAAACGTTGATGCCGCATAATATAACTGTTTTAAAAAAAGCTCAATAACGAGAATGGCTGATATAATTTGACAGGTGTACAAACATAGAAAGTGCCATCGTTGTAGTAGCAATCTGGCGCCCACAGTGCTCTAGTTAGATGTTAGTAAAATTGTGAAAGATATATGGTATGGATGGATATATGGATGGATGACCATAAACATACCCGTTTGACGTGCCGGTATACTCGTCCGTCCAGCTCGCACCATCAGGCCAGACAAGGCCAGTGTACGTCCAGGCTGTTCTGTCTGGTGATGTCCGTATTTCCAGTCCGACACCCGTGGCTAGTTGACGCGTATGTCATGTACAACGAAATTAAGGATAAGATCAATGTTAAGGACTGGTAAACACGGAAAAGAATAACTACATACAGAACACGAAGTATGTTCCCGCATCATCTTTGCACATAGTCGGATCGTGGACAGCTGTGTTGCCGGTGACTATCCCGTAGAATTACATCAGCCAGGAAGTCAAGGCAGAGCAGATGAGTTCAGAGATGCGTACCAGTCCCCGGATTCACGTACGCGAGCGCGTACGCCGCGTACAGGATTGAACTCACTAATGACTTCGGAGAGAACATAGCGATTGCCTGAAATGCCGGGAAGCCTCAGACTGTCAGGTAGGATCTCAGCAGAATAGATGGACGATATTGAGATCAATCAGAGCACAAAACATGACATATACTAGGGGCATTTTATATGTCATTGGATCACTGGATACTCTTCGGAAAGTGACAATGTCAAGTATCCATCCGGGCCGGCTGCGTCATTGGGCACCGGTCCCGAGCGCACCGATTCCTAGCGCGGTCCACCAAAGATGTGCCATAGCCTGCTACGTGGCAGGTCGGGGCACGGGAGAGAGCGGAGGAGAAGCTGAGGAAGTGGAGTAGTATGTATGTTAGAAGAAAGTGGTCAGAGATCAGAATAGCAACGCAATATTCTGCATACTGTAGTTGTAATGTTATTCTCGGGCCTACCGAGTGCAAGAATAACTACTCACTATGCATCGAAGCAATATTAGCCCCGAGGCTGCACTGATGCTGCATCACGTTGCCATTGCATATGTTGTCCATGACCCACTACAATGGCTGGAATTATTGGGAGGACTATGGCGACTTGCCCTTGTGCCGAGGTTTATACACTACGCCTATAATTTGAAATCATATTCAATACGTCCGTCGTTTCTTCTACAGCCCTATGTCTTGGAATAGTTGCATGCCCATGTCCAGTGGACTGGATAGTAAGAAATCCAAGTCATGCTGCTAGAGCGGCCTTCCATCCGCTAAAATGTGTAGTAGAGATGAACGCCTATTCCCGGACCCTGAGCATGTAAGCTGACTTCACTACTCATGTCAAACGCGTGGCATACTCACATTTCTTGGTATAACCCAGCATAAACAGTAATTGATTTCTTGCAGGAAATCTGATAGGCGAAGCTCGCCACCTGTTTGCGAGTGATACCGGCAGAGCACGAGCCTAGCTTTGCGTGCATACTCATCTCAGATATGCCATTGAACGTCATTAAGCATCCCTTTCCAATACATCTGAGCGCGCGAGGCTTGTGCAAGCGGAGATCAGGTGGTGATCGAGATTGGACTTCGTAGTGAAGAACCGGTTGCAGGGCTCACAATAGTAACGCGCGCATTCCTTCTCCAAGTGTGCGAAGAGGGTTCCTTGCGTCACGAAGATATTGATGCATGTATGGCAACGTATGTAGTGGTTAAGCTCGCCATGCTTGATGAAGTCGTCGATGTCGCCAAAGATTTTGCGGCAAAACTGGCAATAGTGGTGATCACCGCTTTGAACGCATTGTTAGCGATGTCCTTCTTCCTTCCCAAATGCCTAGAGTGGATGTTGTAAACAAAATTCCATACATACAATTCGTTCGGTACAGCAATATCTTACATACCTTTTGGTGAACCTCGCAAAAATAAAGGTTGTTCACACAATGCTCTACCCACTTTTCCTTACTACCGAAAATCCATCAGCATAGATGACAATAATAATGAGGAGGACTCTGTGTAGTGACTGTTTATGTCGAGCATTGTTGGATAATAGTCGTTGCACTTGGCGCACCGCGGATGCGAAGGGGAGTCGTGATAGTGCTGCATCGGAGTGGATAAGTCCGGAAACAAGAGATTACAGTAATCGTCGATGAGGCCATGACTGATTAGCATCTTCTTTAGTATGCGTCTTTGAGGCAAAGTTCAAGTTCTGGGGCAGAGAGAGGGAGAGAACTGTAGAAAACCTCTTACGCGTTAGACTCTACTTACGCGTCGGCTAACCCGGTTTTGGGTACACGGTGTCAACTTCGATGAGAACGGTCATGTGCCTCTTCGCGACCTGCTTCTTCACCGATTGCGACGACCAACAACGCTAGGGAACCTTTCGCCCTGGTGAGTCTATTGCACCATTTGCCAATAGAGGGAAACTAAATCTGTCTTTAGGTCAGCTGAACAGCTCAAAGCTTACTTGCCTACTACCCGCGGAGACGTTTCAGCCTCCCATCTATCATATATAGACCAAGCACTCTAAGTGAGTAGTTGATTGTAATAACTGCGACACTGAGCAACCTCTGAAGTAAGTGAAATGCGCTTTGCTCGCAGGATGCAGCCGCTGCAATGGCAGCCATACGCATATTTGCTGTCCGCTTGGTCTCAGATGACGAGCTCGGTGCCGTCAATTGGCACGCCTCCAAGTGACGCGGTCGACCATGTAAATGCGTGTGTTTTATCTTTGTCGAGTCTTTCATCATTTCACATTCTATACAGACTAATAGGCAACGGCGGTGACACGCCGAACGGCTCGGGCGGGATGATTCCCTCTGTCGCACCGCCCTTCGGAATGACACGCTGGGTTGCGCAAACGCGCGAGAACTACGTTTCTGTCACGCCTTACAACCATACGGACAGCGTCATTCGTGGATTTCAGGGAACACACCAGCCAGCAATATGGATGGGCGAGAGTGGTCAGGTCGTCGTCGTACCTGGCGTCGGGGAAGTGAAACCAGCGTTTGAGGACAGAGGACTGAGCTTCGACAAGAAGGACGAGACGATTACCCCGAGCTATTATAAGGTGAATTTGAAGGACGGGGAACGGAACGGAATAAAGGCTGAGATGAGTGCTAGTGCGTACCGGTACATCCTCTCCTTTTGCTCGTTCTAATCCCCAGCGACATGCAGCATCTCGTGTGGGCCATTTTCGATTCTCATTCTCCACGTCCTCTACGCCCTACGTTCTAATCCAAGCCACCCGAGCCTCAGTCATGGGTTCGGACAACACGTCCAACGTCACCTTTCCCTCTGGGTCCATTTTCATTGACCCATCTTCACAGTCAATCTCCGGCCACAATCCCGAACGACAGGACTTCATCATCGGGCCCAACACCGCACCCTCCTTCGCAGGCTACTTCTACGCGCGCTTCTCTCAGCCCTTCTCCTTCTGGGGCACCGCTTCGAACGTCACTCTTCACCCAAATCAAACCTCACATTCCGCCGACCCCATCCTCTCGGGCTTCGTCCAGTTTGCGAATGGGACGCAAGAAGTCGAGATCCGCGTCGGCGTGAGCTTCATCTCTGTCGAGCAGGCGCAGAAGAACCTTGAGAATGAGGCGCCAGATGGCGTTCGTCTCGAAGATACGGCGTATAAGACACGGAGTGCGTGGAAGGAGAAGCTGGAGATGATTGAACTGGAGGGTGCAACGGAGGCGAACAAGACGACATTATATACAGCATTTTATCATAGCCTTCAGGTGAGCTTCTCTATTCAGAGCATTGGACCACCGTCTGAGTCTGCAAATTACAGTATCCGTACGAACAAGACGAGGATGGGATGTATTACTCGGGTTACGACGACAAAGTTCACGAAGGCGTATCATATACAGGTTATTCTATCTGGGTCGGTATTTCATTTTCTTTCCTGCTGTTTGGGTGCTTTTTGGACTAGCTGACATTCGCAAAAACAGGACACTTTCCGCGCAGAGTGGGCTTGGGAGATCCTGTTTGCTCCTGAGCGCATACCAGGAATGATCACGAGCATGTTACAGGACTACAAGGAGGTAAAGCGAAAGAAAGGATTTCTTTGAGATCTGCTTTAATAGAATTACCCTCGTCTATAGGGCGGTTGGCTGCCTATGTGGAAGAATATTGTCGGTGTGTTTCTGTCATCATTTCTTATGAGTCAGTTACCTACAAATCTTAATACGTACACAGAGACAAACATTATGATTGGAACGCATGCGGACTCTCTCATCGCGGAGGCCGTAGTCAAGGGCTTCGGCGACCAGATTGATACGGCACTCGCGTGGGAGGCGGTGAAGAAAGATGCGACGGTCCCGCCTGTCGGCGATGGGTGGATTGAGTGAGTCGCGCGAGCACGCGCTCTTCGCTGATTGACTTACATGTCTTCCTTTCTAGGTATGCAGATCGACAGGAGGTAAAGTGATATGGTCTACAAATTGATCATTGACTGACTTGGTTGTATAGAATGTCGGATACGAAGTCCGTGCTGGATTGACATCCGTTTATGAGGAGAAGGGATGGGTCGCAGATGACATTCATTCTGAAGCTGCTTCAAGAACGTTGGACTACGCATGTTTGTCTTTCCTCAGAAATCATTTTTTTCTGATTTGCTCAACTGGCGTTCCTGCTTTACAGATGACGACTACGCTACCGCCCTCCTCGCGCACGCCCTCAGCTCATCCAACGTCTCCGACCTCGCAGACTTCTCCTTCTTCCTCACGCGCTCCCTCTCGACGTACCGCACCATCTTCAATGCCGACACCGGCTTCATGGAAGCGCGCAACGCAGACGGCTCGTGGGCGGGAGAGGATAACGGCTGGACAGAGGGCGACAAATGGGCGTATACGTTCGACGTCGTGCACGACGTCCCGGGCCTTGCGGATCTGAAGGGAGGGAATGCGAGTTTTGTCGCGTTTTTGGACGAGCATTTTGATGGAGGTAAGTTCTTGAAGTAGTTAAGTAGTGGTGATGCTGAACTGATGAACAGTTTTACAGGACACAATGACCATACCAATGAGGTACATATCTCTTTCATATATTATCTCTTAATTCCAGTTAACGACTGACCGACTACATTCTAGCCGTCGCATCACATACCTTACCTCTACTCGCTCGCAGGCGCGGCATCAAAAACCCAAGAACGAGTCCGAAGCATCGCGCAGAGCGACTACAACGAAACAGTGGATGGACTTGCTGGAGTGAGACTCGTTTCCTTGACTTATCGTCTCTTCAACTCTGACAATCCTGATTACTTTTGAACAGAATGAAGACTGCGGACAGATGAGTGCGTGGTATCTCTTCAGTGCACTGGGCTTCTACCCCGTCAATCCCGTGTCAGGGGAGTACGTTATTGGAGCGTACGTCTGCCTATTTGTTCCTACTTTCCTTCCTCTTACATTATTCTCTTTATGGACCTGAAGTCCATTTTTTGACAAGGCGACATTGCATCTTCCCGGTGCGTCTCGTCCGCTCACGATCATCTCTGCGGGAGCGGCGGAGCGCAAGTACGTGAAAGGCGTAACTATTGACGGTGTGCCTGTTTCCTCGGACCGACCCATTATCATGCATAACCAGATAAAAGATGGTGCTGAGATTGTGTTTGAGATGGCAGACTCTCCGCAGGTGTGGGGGAGCTCGACAGTAGATAAACCAATAGAGGATCATACAGGTGAGTATGTCCAAGCTTCCAATAACATCTTTCTCACCGAGTTGGTGTAGAGAATCTCAGGTTCGAGCTGTGATACCGAGCTTAGAGTTACAGTATCTCGGATTCGACTTGTACATTATTCGGGCTCTCGAATATATAATCATCTTCAGATTTTGATAGGCAACGGAGCTCTGCGTTCAATCACTGTGCTAATGACTTCCAGGGCACATACGAGAAAATAAGTGGCAGGACTCGCGCAGAAAGTCCGTAGATTCAAGGCGCCGGGTCACGAGCGTGACGGGTAGCAGGCGCATCATCGCGTCGGCGCGCTACCATTCCGCCCTTGCCATGTCACGCAAGCCCGCTCACCCACTCCCTCGTTAGTTTGCGGGTGCATGGGGGTGAGCGTAAGAGGGCGCCCCGTAGCAATTCCAAGTGGGACGCAAGGGCTTCGGAATGCATGCCACTTCAGTAGTCCAGCTCACTATGTAAGTCTGTATGAGTTGAAATATGAATTCAAGCATTAATTGACACCTAGACATTACGGAACGCCGCAGCCTGGCCCATTGTTGATGGTCGTGATGGAATTTGCGAGGAAGCTTGGTGTTTACGATGAAGTCTCTTTTTCTGGCGCCTGCCCACGCTATTCCACATAAGGTGGAAGAGACCAGTAGCAGAGCCATTGATACAGGGACTACGTACGATTTTCTGGAAGGCCTTCTAATAACAGGTTCGCATATTCATCCATCTCGAAACCACGGTCCGATTTGATGGTGTATTGCATTTTGTGAGGTGGCGAGGACAACTTGACGCTGAAGCTCATCTGTTGGTTAATCAGATCACCTGAGGTGATTGATCTAATATAGGACCCAATGACCATATCAACGAAGTACATATCAATTATTACCCCTTTTACTAGTATCAGGCAGAGAAACTCACCACACGACCATTCGAGCCATCGCATCACGTACCATACCGTTACTTCCTCACATGCACACCATCGAAGGCGAAAGAGCTACTAGTAGTCCCAAGCATCGCGCAGAAAGACTGCAAACAGCCGATGACCTTGCTGAGGGACGCTTTGCTTACTCAACACCACGCACTTATAACTTATCTATCTTCGGTGGCGCTCACTCCGCCACGCGCGATGCGTGCGGGTATCAGGAAGAACTGTGTCACCTTCTAGGCAACTTAATGCATAGAGCTTGTGTGGAGCATTCTTTATCCATTCATTTCTTCGGGAAACAGGTCTGCAAGCAAGTCTCTTCCAATGCACCTGCCGGGAATGTCAAATGCTGACCGTATTATACAGTACTTACGACACTACGGAACCTCTTCGCCGTTCGACTGTGATAGTCACTGGAAAGCTTTACTAGTAGATGCCTGATTATATCGGAGAACATCCTTCCATGCTTACTCCTCAGAACCCCGCGGCTACCAGTATCTGAGCGCCACCTCCTAAGTCCCGGATAATCAAGCGCGAGAAGTTCTGTTATGTATGGAACGTAATGCTGAGTCCTCGCCGTACAGCTCTTCCCTTGACTTGTCCTCACACTTCAAGGCAACAACTCTTTCGTCAAAATCTATTGATATAAGAACTTGGAACACAACCTGAGGGGTTCCCGTAGTACATCCCGTTTGCTCTGCGTTAGTTTATATCGCGCTCATCAACGAAATGAAGAACGCATTAAGCAGCATCCCGTTTCACCTCAAGACCATTTTCCTTTTTACGAAAGCTGACTTCAAGACTACTGTCTTTCCATGCGTGAGTTTTGCAAAGATTCTCATAAAAATGATTCTTACGCCTTGTTTCTGGACATAAACCAGACCATCATCGGAGCTGCAGTTGCTCCTCTCGCAGGTTTTTCTCGCGTCCCTCACGTCGCCTTCTGGTCCTGGCTTCAAATCCTCTGTTTCGACATCGCAAACCAGGCTTTGTTCCCAGACGAAGACAGGGTGAACAAGCCATTTCGACCTATCCCCGCTGGACGCATCTCTGTTGAGAATGCGCTAAAACTTCGTTGGTTTATGGTGATACTCGGGCTTGTTCACTCTGCATGCTACAGTATCGAAGTATTTTATGCAGCAGTCGGAAACCTTCTTGTTGCACTGCTGTATTGTGAGGGTCGTGTGGACGCAGCACACTGGACGATTAGGAGCTTGATTGGTGGCGTTGGATATGCTCCGTATCTGGCAGGTGCAATTCTTATCGCAGGTGAGCAAGTTCTGATTTAGAAGATAATTAGTTCTTTGCTAAATTATCCTCTCATCTTCATCTAAGGTGCTGATCCTCACAACATAGATAGTTTTGGGAACTACGCTCTAGTAATTTCCTCAGCAATATATGGCACAACTTACCATGCTCAGGACTTTAAGGACGTTGCGGGCGACGAAATTGTCGGACGGAAGACATTGCCTATGGTCTATCCCAGCATATCGAGATATGCGTACTTGTTTCTTGCCTTGTTCTGGTCAATAGCTATAGGCATGAACTTGCAGATTAAGCCTTCGTTGGCGTGCATTCCGGTAGCTCTGGGCTTCCTGACTGGCATACGATTTGTTATATGGAGGTCCATCAAATCGGATCAACTCTCGTTTGTGCTGCACGGGGTATGTAGGCTCTCTTATAATTGGCATCCATGCTTTTTCAACGTTAATTCTATATTGCAGATATGGGTTTATTCAATCTTCCTTATGATGGGCAACTATCGCTATGAGAAAGCGTCGCAGATGTTGCAAAGTGAGCTAACGTCTTATGAGCAGAGTCTGCTTCTCTAATATTCTCCTTTGAAGCTGAATGACGTGATTACTATCCATCATAGATGTCGCACGCCCATGACCATGTCACTGCTGTCTCTAGATCCTATGTACACAATGAGCCTCAATCTAAACGAAATCTAGCACAATGGCAAGGATTATTTGAGGAAACCGCTTGAAAAGCACCTTTGTGGTTTACGGTCCCTACAAAAGAAAGGCGTCCACCTTATACCCTACGCCAATGTAGTGTGTTGTTGCCCCAAGCAAACATTGAAAGTTTGTTTTGTAGAAAAACAAATATGTATTTATTACAAGACATTCTCTCTCATATTCAGTGTCAGAGCAGGTACATCGACATTTTCTCAGAGTCTGCAAACAGTGATTAATGAGGTCCATAGATATACAAATTATTGCAATTGTAGGGTCTCTCTCGACTCCGTAATCCTCGCCATTCCTTTCAGACATCGTAGCTGTCGTTGATCTTCAACAACCCTGTTACTATAACTTGTTCATATTGGTCATATGGAATACTGCAGAGACACGGACCACAAAGTTTCAGCAAGCTGATACTTCTATTCTACTCATCGCGCACAAGCCAACAGGACTTCGCTCGTCACTGGGTATGTATTGGCCTACAGAACACTCTCTGACACGTACATTGCATCTTCCACCTACTGGGATGCACTGTGATACAGCGCCGATAGAGACGTAGGCTAGTAAGAAAGCGAAGACAAAAAGTCTCAGAGTTGCGGTGTTGCACTTGATGATCATGTTGTTCTGCCTGACAGACTGAATATAGTGCTACTAATACTAGCAGCTGTTCTTTCATTGTATGTAAGATAAAGTGCCACATGCTTCACTTCCGGGGAAAGGAGTTAAAAGGGCGCATGATATCCGCCCTGGTTAAATGGGAGCTTTGAATAGCAGTTAGAAATACAGTGTACTTATGCACTTCAGTTCTATAAGGGTATGGGAATACATACATTTGCTAAGAGACGTGAGTGATACATTAGGTCGCATAGTATTGTCATTGCCGAGAACGTAGTGTCCTTGAAAAACAAGGGAATGCAATGAGATCTTTGTCCCCTTTCTTCCTACAATGACACCATAGCATCTACAAACACGTCTATGCAAGATACAGCATCAACAATCAGCTACAAACATGCAGTGTGTGGAATACAAGCGATTCGCTTGTTGACTTTACTCACCCCAATAGTTCCCGTTGGGTCTGCTGGATTAGGCTTGCATGCACCCGAACAACACTATCATATTGCAAATCACAAAGACGAGACGAGATGCGAGCGCGATGGATGTGAAACACAGTTTCATAGTCTCGAAGCTGGGCGAAATCAAATGTTTGTCCCACGCAGTTGGAAGCTGTCTGTTGTTAATCTGAGTGTAGCTGCTCTACAAATCTGAGGCCTACCTTTTATCTCTTCTCATTTTCTTGAGTGATGCATTGTTTGATTTGTTACGGTATCTAAGATTAGGAACGGCTGCCAGTCAGTGACTGTGAGGAGGTTGGAATACTTTACTGTATAAGGTCTTCGTAGTTAGCCAAGACCCGCAAAGATCGGGAAAGGATGGATGAGTGCTCTAGTTCACGGAAGAAGGATTCCCTTTGTCTTCTTATACACATCAGATGTATCAATCGTATGGTTCCTGGATATAGATTAACGGTAACGTTTATGACACACCCTACGCAGGTTTAAAAGCTCAACAGCACAATCTTCATCGTACTGCTAAACCTATAGGAGAATCTACATATGCTTGTGATACGATTTCCGGAGAGCAAAAGCTACGAGAGTCCAAGGTTGTCTGGCGCCTATGTTTAGCGTGGAAATGTTGCGGCAAAATTAGATCACAGGCAAGTCTGTAAACGTGTATGAACATTAATGATCAAGATCACCGGACAGAAGAACACATACACCTGTTGTCCCAGTCAAGTGAGTCGGCGACGGGTTGCATGCGCCCGAGCAACAGTTGTTACGATTGACGTTGCAGCTTCCGCCACGTGCCCCGCAAGCCATCGAGAAGGTAATGGAGAACCCGAGCATGGTGAAGAGAGCGAATGCGAGGTACGTGACGTCTAGTTTCATCGGTATTGATTGTACGAGTTGGAGGTATAGCGTGGAATTCAGAAGATGTACCCGGTCACGGTGGCGAAGAGCAGATCAAGAGGAGTGATGTGATGCGCGATCGCGTTGACAAGAGATACTGATTTGAATCTCCGAGTCAGCGCCTCCAAACGCTCTTATACGAAATCCGATGCCCTAGAAGACAGAGATGAAGGGTAGCATGTAAGATAGGAAATCGGGCAAGCAGCACGGCAAGTTCAGACGTTCAGAGTACTACATTGTGCCTGGCTGCCAGATGGCAATGTCACAGCTGAAGCGAGCGCGTAAGGTCTGCAAGACCATCCTGAGAAGCTTGTCTTCTGTAGGTACTGATCTCTGCCATTGAAAGTTCACTTGGACGTTGGCGTAGTAATGTCACCGTGTCCAATCCCGCGTATACGTAGCGCATAGTCTAAGACCTAAGTACATGTGCTTTTTAATGGGCGCGGGACATGAGTACGTGACATATGACATACTGGTTTGTTGTTATTGTTCAATTGACGGCGGGGTGCCATGACTTTCACAACACGACGTGCGTGAGTATCGCCACAGGGCAGCTACTAGTATGTGCTATGTCATAATTGTCCACGAAGATCCATGCACAAGGCACAGTAAGAGCTTTTCCAGTCTCTTCTCTGGTACAGGTTCTCCCACAAACGCCCACGCCTCCTCAGTGTAATTTGACCTATAGTGAGCAAGAACGTCAGCGCTACACGAATACAAGTAAAGGACAATGCTCGGGTTCTGTGACCGACTGGACCAGTTCCAATTGCTGAATTAATTTGAACCTGGTTAACGATAAGAGTCATCTTGAAGCGACGCACGGCACAATGAACATCTGCGGCAATGTCGTCTTTGAAGCCTTGAAGCAGTCTCTCTGTATTCACTGTGAATTACTTTAACTATCAGTTGAAGTGCTTGTGTACTGCAGGTAGTGTTGCGATTATCTAAATGAGTGAGAAATGCTTCATCACGAGGTGGAAGGTGAATAGTCAATAGTGGGGATGAAAGCTGAAGTTTTTCTATAGGGCCGGCACAGATCCGGAATTTTTGCTGTGTCACAGGTAATTACTGTGACAGTTGTGGGAGCTTTAAGTCACGTAACGTGACCCCCGGACAGCGGTGAGCCTCAAGACTTCCAACACCGTTCGAGCAATCTCGACTCTCGACGAAGTTCCCTCGCAGTATAGGTTACTCGCCCTTGACTTCAGGAATGAGTATCACACAGAATCTCAGCTAAACTTATGTCAATTTCTGTGTAACATATTTATACATTTATTTCAACATAATACATTTATACCGATTGGCATCGTTCGTTGCCACGTTATAAGATTATATAGCGCTGTCAGAGCCAGCTTGTCCCCGCCACGAATGTCTGAGCAAATCATGGGGAATGCATTGAATGTGGTAAGCAAGATGTCCGTACTTACCGTCAGCTTATGAGCTTTGCCAATAGCAGCTTCTGCATCAAGATTGAGCATCTCAGCGTATCCACTTCTTCAGGCTCCAACAGAGGATCAGCTATAGTACTTATGGTCACTGCACCGACAGTCAGAGGTCCTAGGTTCTCGTCTGTAGGCAACAATGCAGGACGTATTCCCGCGGCCGTGTTCTTGAGTTCAGTGACAGAGCAAACCGGTACATAAAGCGGGTCCACTCCATCGTCTTCGGTAGATAAAGGTCCTACGAAAGGCATACTTAAAGTTGAAACAATTGACAGAAGTGACAAGTCGCTATCACCATCTTCAGGGAAAGGCACGTTGCAAGAGTCGACGCTATACTTTATTTTCTCAGCACAGGCAGTCGCAGGCATAGATCTGGTCAGAGAGGCACGATGGTTATCGTCACTCGGGTTTGACTGGGGTATCGGTTACAGAGCGTACAGTTTGGTTCAAGGCATATCGGATAGTTGATCTCGACGGCTCCTCTTCAAGGAACGTTGGCGACGAAACTTCAGTAACAACAAATACTTCATCGGCAGAGACTTCAGTTAAAGCAATAGCAGAGGGATTGATAGAGAGTGTCACATTTGCAGCCACTGGACGGTATAGAACATCGGCCAAGTTACCATTAATGAGCGCAAACAGATAATCGTCGATAGGCATCAGGGTTAAGGCGTGTATGAGCCACTGAGCTTGATAGATTTGTGCGCGGTGTGAGTGGCAGGAGCGTACACAATGACAAGTAAGCTTACCTGGTCGCTGGGTAACATCGCCTCCATGCCGTTCATTTCGAATTGACGTGATGCTGTGTGTCCTATATATGTCAAGACCAATTGATGATACTTGATATTTGAAGTCTTCTAGCCATCTTGAAGCTGAAGTCGAGTCTGTTGAAGGGCAGTCTGAGGACGAGAACGATCGGTTCTTGTCCTTCAAAGTGAACAGTCGCCGAGAATACAATCGGATAATCCAGAGTAACAGAACGGAGTGAAACCGAAGCCAGGTCAGCGTCACGGTTACATTATACTTGGGCCTCCCTGCCAGTGCACGCTCACGTCAGGTCTACCTCACTGGCAGGCTCTTGAACCAAAAGCTCCAGCCGATCGAGCTTCTTCGCAAGGAAACTGCAGATGATGCGGCGCTTTTTCGTGGTATGAAAGTCTCCAAGCGAGAACGCAAAGAGCTTGAGTACAAGAACGGATAGCGGAGGAGGGGCAACGCGATGCAGTAACGCGGATATCAGGGTAAGGAAGGAAAGAGGGAGGGAAAAAAAGGGGGAGCAAAATGCATACTACTACAAAGAGGGCAAGGATATGGAGAAGAAAATAGCAGATAATGAAGGACATAGGGGCTTAAGAAATTAAGACCGAGAAAAAAAATATAAAAATAGTGTAAAAGCCATATGAAACGCTATAAGAAGGGAGGAAGAGCAGGTATGCACGAGAAATGTAGGACCCTGAACAAAAATGGTTTCGAAAGTGATTTGATCCGAGGATCGGAGACATGCGATTGGACAATTCGTGATTTGTAATGCTTACTTGCTGACAATTCGATAATTTTTTCGCGGCCACACATCCCTCTACTACGCTACGCTTCGTGGCGGGGATGGTATAACGCGCCTTTGAACAGTGTTCTCTTCTTATCCTTGTTCTTGGTTCTTGCGTATTCTCCGTTGAATATTCACTTTAGAAGACATCATAATCACTGCCACTCATCCCAATAGTGACTAGCAACGACGATGATCATTGACCACATTGCTGCACTATCTTGCTGCTCATCTTACAAAGTGATCCGCTTCATCTTGTTCGTGAGGTCGTGCATGAAGTTCTCCACCTGGCGGTTGCGTCTAACCCCACAGTTGCCCCACTCAACATGCTGGATCAACGCGCTCAGCACCGAGTACTCTGTCTCGCAGGTGCTCAATGGGCAGCGATAGATCGACGCTGCATGTTTAGGGCTCGACAGATGCACATTCAGCGCTTGCAATGTCGAGAACTCCCTATTGCACAAATAACACTCATACCCGGAACCATTCCAGGACCGCACCGTCGCGCGGTACTCAGGTTCTGGAGGCGCGTAACGCGAGCCAGACCCGTCTTTGAGCAGACGCTTCGGGTTGGTGATGAGGTTCTTGCGGTCATTGCGCACGACGAAGTCGTTCACTTGCTTACGCGTGATACCCGCAGGACATGTGCCGGACTCGGCATGCAGGACAAGCGCGGAAATGCTGATGAACGTCTTCGTGCACCCGTGGCCACGGCCGACGCAGATGATTATGCGCGGCTTGTGCGCGGACGATTCACGGTGCTGCTCGAGATTGGACTTGCTCCTGAAGAAGCGGTCACAGTCTCGGCAATAGTAGTGCGAGCATGCTTTGTGCGAGAGGAGTTCACGTTCAGTGTGGAAGAGGCCGTCACAGCCCCTGCAGACGTAGTGATATTCCTCCCCGTGCTCGAGCAGATCGTCAAAGTCGTCAAAGAGAATGGAGCAGAATCGACAATACGCATGGTCACCGCTTTGGATGTAGTGCTGGCGCAGGCCCTCGGCGCTGTCGAAAAACTGGGAAGACAAGGAATGTTTGTGAGAATGATAGATGGGTAGATTAGGACTTTCACGCACCAGCCGATGATCTGCACAATAATGATGGGAACGAACAAAATGTCTTTCGAGTTGTGCCCTGCTCCTGAAATGCTCATCACACCGCTGACAATAATGATGCCGTGAGCTGTTCACATAATGCTGCCGCAAAGCATTCCATGTCGCAAAGTCCTTATCGCAGTCATCGCAGATGTTGTGGGCTGAAGAGTTGTTTAAATGCTGGGACAGTGCGTTGTCGTTTGCGAAATACCGCTCGCAGCGCTCGCAATAGGCCATAATTGCACCAGTGACCGTGTTTCCTAGCAGTTAGAGCATTAACGAGTACGCACAAGTGAGTAGATGGTCGTTTCCAAGGTGCTTGGGAGCGGCGCTGACTTGAAGATGATAGCAAGCGCGAAGCGTGCTCATCGCGTTCCCGTTTATGTAAATTCAACACCGTGGGAGTGCCAGTGTTGAACCTTCACAGAGACCACTGCCAGTGGCACTTTTTCGTACATCAAGTTCTGCACGCTCTGCTCTAAGAATCAATGTTCATTTCTCATTCACCGAAATCGGCGTGAAGTTAGAAGATACCTGTGATACCCTGGCTAGGGTGGTTTTACGAGTGAGCTTTATTGCCTCGAATTATCGCGATTCAAGTAATGCCCGAAAAATTTCTCATGAACTGATTTTGAATCTTCGTTGGACTTCAACCAAGAGCTCAAAACCGGAAATGTCAATGAAAGAGAAAAATATATGACTGGAAATGATGTTTAATGACTGAAGGAACTTCAAGGAAGGAACCTGTGTCAGAGGTCACGGTGCCACCCGTTGCTCCTGTTGACTTCTGCAACCGTCTTCAAATACGAATCATATTATTCCACCAGTTCTGGCAACGGACAAGCCCTTTATTTTCCTTCGACGACTATCTTCTACATCCACCGCGTCGTTTTGTGAATATGAACCGACTCAACGACTTTCATACTTGTCTACCTTCCTTGAAGTTAGACCTTCCTCCTCCAACTCCTTCCTATCGGAAGCACTGACCCGTGCATCTACGGCCCCTGGAGTAATTCTATTCGCCTTGCTTCAGAGCCTTCGCATCATCTACACATCTAAGAAGCAAAACTTAGAACGCGAGATGGAGAGGTTGAGATTGAATCTAACGTATGAACTGCAGAGACGGGAGAGACGGAACTACGTGGGCATGTACATTCGGCGAAGGGTGGTGAATTAAAGTCTCCTCTGTTCTGGATCTCAACCTCACCAACTGTCTAGTACACCCCGTTTTCTCCATCTCACCTATATTTCACAAGCATACTCAGGCGTGCCATTGAATCTCTCAGGTATACACCTCCACATCCTGGTGTAAACCAGTTATTTTCACATGAATTTCAAAAGAATTACTTCAACGAATTAACAAATTCCTTCTACACACTACATCACTCTCCAGAATCCACTTTGCTTTGTAGTATACGCGATCTGTCTTTCTCGTTCTCCGGCGTGGATATGACTTCCCCAATCCTTTCAGATAGAGTGGACCCCTTTCCTACATGTACATCGGTAATACCCATCGGTAGATCCAGATCTCCAGATGTAAGTTCCAGTGCAGCCAGCCGAGGATCGTTGTCCAAAGTGGGAGGACGATCATTCCATTGAGATTTACTACCCTGTTGTTCGTCTCTTTGATTCACGTCCGAGTGCCCCGATCCATTATCACGAAAAGCACGTTGGCTAGGGCTCCGCAACCGTACCGTAATTACGAAATACGGTACGGTTACGGTACGGGACGTACCGTACCCGTAATTGATTTGGACCACAAGAAATACGGCCCGTAATCATACGGGCCGTACCCGTATATGAAAGTCCAAATTACGGCCGTAAACGGCCGTATACGGTTACGGCTTTTAGTTACCATATATAGTACATTTAAACTGCATTTAGACTTATTTTACCACGATTGTGTTAGCACGTGTCAAGTAAGCGTCCGTCGGCCTCAAGACACTGGCAGTGTCGACGCAACAAAACCTAAAGATTTTTTGAAGTCACAGTAAGTGGTTGCGTCTGCTGACATTTTGAGGCATTATTACGCTTTCTGATACTACTGTTTTCTTGTATAGGTCAATGTGCTAATTGAATGTGCTCGTGGCGACCGGGGAGTCTGCTGAAGAACGTTGCAATTCAACACTTCCGACAGATGAATCAGTACCAGCTTGCGAACTTGCCATGCTCATTTCGTCAACTTGAAGAAGTGTTGTGCTCGCGCTTGCAGATGTTGCACGACTACGGCTTCGCGAAGCTCGGCTGATACAAATGTGTCTTGAACATGAATGGCTCTGCGAGCGGCAGAGACGAATTGCTACATGTATCGGACGAGGCCAACATCGTGCCACCCGAAATGTGACTGCGCCCGCTATTGTAGTGACGCACAATATGCGGAATTTGCATTAGGGCAATAAGATGGGAAGAGGTAAGTAAATTGTCCCGCACCTTCTTCAGTTGTAAGCTTGACTTGTTGTGCTTAGTAGCCCAAGGTGCTCTAGAGCAAGGATCTTTTCAACGAGCTCCAGGACGACTTCTCCCACAAATCCTGCAAGCACCATCTCTCACTCGTCAACATCCTCCACGGAAGCTTGTCAACAACAGACAGCAGCGTGCGGGATTGCAGGATGCAAGACCGTTCCTCTAGTGCTTGCGCCAGACGGGCCCCGAAGTCCGCCAGCGCCGGTGCTCTACCTTTGTAAGAGCCTCGCACAGGACGGCGACTGCATGGCTGTATTTGAAGCTTCAGGAAGAAAAAGGTATGTTGTTCTACTCTTAATACATTCAATCCTTGTTAAGAATACCCGTATAGCCCGTATGACCGTATACGGCCGTAATACGGCCGTCCCGTACCCGTATTGCGCTCTGACTTTTTGTTTTACGGGCCGTATTCATACGGGCCGTACCCGTATTGAGGGGCAGAAAATACGGCCGTGTGCGTATACGGTACGGTGCGGAGCCCTAACGTTGGCTTGATTTAGGTGGGATTTCGCCTGCAACTTCAGGTCCGTGTTGATGAGGGACTCCCCACAGCGCAAGCTCCTGTTCTGCAAGAGATTTGAGTATTTTGAACAATTCATCCTTTTTGAGTTCTTCAACCAATGCTGGCTGTACTCTCTCTTTAAACTGCTTTGCGAGATCTGGGTACCCCCAAAGGACTATGCCAGTCCGTCTTTCAGCCCATTCTTTCCTATACAATCCCATTCATTTTAGTAAGCTCTTCATGTACTGAAGTTGACATCCTTACGTTCCGTCTTCCCAAATCTTAATACCCCACATGATTTCATCCACCCAGATGGCCTCGCTAAATATCTTCTGCAGAGATACACGAAACTCATTCTTCGCTTTCTCGACAGGTGTTTCTAACAAGGTTCCATCTATTGCTTTAGAGCCCTCTCTTTCTCCGAGCTCGACGTCGCCTTCCGGGTGTTCTATACAAGAACGCACGCATACATGCTTCCAAATATAGTAGCCAATGTTGGTGAATGCTTTCTTTGTCACCAGCCAACTCTTCTTGATCAGACCTATGGCGTGGCGGATAAGCTTTGAAAGAAGGTACGGGTCAGAGTACTCATTATCATCCCAGGATAATCTGACGTTCAGACGTGCGACGCCATTGTCGAGTCTGAATGCCCTTTGTACACAATGTTAGCTCTATCTTTCGAGTCGACGGAGTGAATGAAAGTACCAGAAGATGTTTCGTTGCAGGTGTAACTTATTCATCCAAATCCATCTTGGTCTTGTCCTGATCCATTTCGCACCCATCTTGAGCCATTTCATGCTAGTTCTAATCCACTTCGTGACTTTCATGATAATCCAATCTGAACTTATTGTGATTGGCTTCATGGCTGCCATTATCCATCGAGCCCAGGTTGAATCATGCTTGAGCTGGCATATGAACCATAGTGTAACCGCCAGCAAGCATATGCCATGCAGTCCAGTGAACATGTTTGTTGCGAGGGACACAAAATGCGGCTGGCCAGAGGTCAGATTCTGTGGCAGCTCTAAAATAACGGATGTCATACCTGGAGAGATAGATATGCGAATAGATTCAATCCGATAACAAACAGGATGGCCGAAATACTCAGGAACAGCATGGGCGCCTTGTCAAACCACATTCGAATGGGCCGTGGAGGGACATACAAGTCATAACTTTACGGAGCATCGATGAATTATTGACATTGACAGAGTAAAGATAGAATAGATTACTCACATAGAAGACTTTCTCCATGTCAAACCCAGCAAGCTACTCACACCCGACGATACACTAAAGACTAATGATAAGAACCAGAAGAGGTTAACTACTCCTCTCAAGGACTTTGATGGCACGGCGTCCGTCTCCGCATACGTGAATTGGAGCGTGGTGGCTGTCACGCTCGAAAAGAAGGTGGCAATCGTTGTTAAATTAACATATCGCGTCGTATCCCTCTCCATTTGATCAACGAGGAATTTCGGTAGGACTGATTTTGTCATAGTGTGAATATTTCTGAAAGGCATTGTATTTACCAACAATACTTACATTCCTTCCCAAATGTTTTCAGCTCCTCAGCCACATTTCCGACGTCAGATACTGCTGATTTGCCTTTGTACCCTTTCGGTTGTTCCACCGCATTGCTCATGCCAACCATTGTGGAGTCCAAGTTGGGAAGAAGCACATCGCAAATGTAATCCAAGAAACGATCTGGGTTATGAGAGGTAACTGTATTGGTATTGGAGTTGTCAGAGATCTTTATGCTGGGAACGTAACCGCAAATTAACACCTATGAGCCGCGGCAGTCCATTCTTCATAACGAACATATTAGTCCCCCAAATGAGATACAGAGGTAAGGCTCACCCTAACACAAGCCACCCATTTCCTCACTTTACGGAAATAGAATGCATGTTTCTGATGGTATAGGCTTTGCTGGAAGTGATCGATAGCAGAATGAAGTTTGGCAAAGGAAAAGACCGTAGCCACAACTCTCGCCCTTTGCTCTGAAGGAATATTCAACAGTTTACATTAGCTATGATTAAGATTACGCACTGTCTGGTTTAACGTTCAATACTCGTTCAAGGCACTCAATGGGCTCAAGAAGCGTGTTCTGGAGTAACTCTGAAGCTGCAATAACTGTGCTGTCACCTCCAATAATGCGGTAGTGTTCTATTAGATGGTCCAGCTGCACTTGTTGTTAGTTAACTGTGCAGTATTGATAGCCCGTCATATACCTCCTCCTGCATTTTAATACATGATCTATAGCATCGAAGATCTATCAATCTAGTCATGCGTAAATAGGGTTTCAGACATGAAACTCACTCTCTGTGCACTGCTAGATGTTTCTCAAAATTCGAAATCTTCTCTGCTTCCAGCCTCCAGGTCGCAGCTTCCTCTGATTCTTCGATTGGAGAGACATAACTAGCGTATTCCTTATACAACTTTTTGAAGTCCCGTATCGTATGTGTTGTAAGCCATTCGTCCACGAATGTAGAGCAACCTAGGTCGCAATAATAGAGAACAGAGTCAATACTGAAGCTTTAGATGCACCAAACTACTTACATTTCTCATTAAACGTTGTCAACGCCTCGATAACACTTTCCATGACCATCTCCAAGTCAGGGAGCATTGTTTCAAGGATAAATTCCAAACATTCGGTAAGTTTACCATTGCTAACAAGATCTGTTCCACGTGTCATCAGAACAAGCTGTGGGCTGATAGCCATTGATTTTTACCCCTGATCTTGAGATATCCGTTCTTAGTGAAGAAGAGCATGAATATTTCCAAGTATGACGATGGGATTCTGAACTTACATGAGCAGTGGCCAACCATTGTCGAACTTTACTACGATAAAGTGTGTCTTTCTGATGCGGGCTCCAATAGAAGACAGAAATGAGGTTGCAAAACGTTGTGAAGCAATCATGAGCTTTGCCCATTGCATTCCTTCGCCCTACAAAATAATTCTTCATACAATAGTTTCGTCTGAACATTGCGACCACGTACTGTCGGGAGTGGCATCAAAAACCTTCTCCAAATATTGTATTGGATTAAACAATCCTTTCTGTAGTCTTTCTACGATTTCAATTACATGTTTGTCCCCACCGATGATGTTCAAGTGAGCAACGAAGTAACCCAGCTTTTCGTTGTCAATCCAATAAGATTTACTCAACAAAGATCCGCACATACCTCCACCTGCATATTCCTACACTCTCTTGAGCGGAGATTCGTAGTATTAGACTCAATTGGATGAGATATTGGAGTATAGTACCTTTTGTGTTTTGCACATTTGTTCCTGTATCTCGCAACTGTTTCGACGTTTGGCCAGTCGTCTATACAGAGCTTTAAATCACATTATCAAAGACACATCATTACTCACACTCATTAGTAGTCCCTACGTATGATGTATCGGAGTTGAGAGCTTCCTCGGTAATATCATTTGCTTCATCAGGCAGTGGTGAGTCTTCGTCTGTGTAATTATCTCAGGAAGAACGGACCACCTCAAACATATAATTACTCACTCTTATTATCAGTCTCATCGCTTGTTGTCTTAGTGATAAGTGGCCCCTGAGTATGAGCGACTGACTCCGGCAGAGAGTCCTCGCTGTGATGTCGGGTTTCGTGAAGCTCTTCAGCTGTTTCTGTGTTATAGATGGTTAACAAGTGAGTATCCGAGATGATGGTGAGCGGAATTATTCGTACTATTTCCTTGTTCTGTTGAAGCTGGTTGCACCTTCTGGCGCAGAAGATCTCGAATTTCTTTTGTAAAAGTGCGAAGTTCTTTCAGTATTTCATTTGTCGCATCGAAGCCTTGACATTATTAATATTTCAATGACGTGTGTCACTGCCAGTGGCCCGCGCTAACCTATTCCCGAATCTGCCAGTGTGAGAAATTGTCTCAGCATGAATCCCATAACTTGCAGCAAGAACGAACGAACCAGACATAACGTTGACAAAGGACGAATGGATATGAGCAGTGAGAGAGAGGGAAGAGAAGCGTCGTCGCATGAGAGACTTCGTCTATAAATATTGAGTTTGACACCAGCTAGTTTATAGCGCGGGCCGGGGATCCGAAACCAGTGAAGTATTCGAGGTGTATCCCAGTCAGCCTCAGAATACAATTTACATATTAGTTTTGGGAATCACCAGCGCCACATGATAACCTGTAGTATTCATATAAGAAAGCCCTGTGCCAGTGCCTTGTGCGACAGTCGTGAGGATAGATCATGCTATCTCATTTAAAGGCGTTGCTGACGTATGAGCCTTTGATGTGATAGCGCAACTCAGAGAAGTGGTGAGCGGTGATGAGTTTTCAGCTTTGCGAGAAATGCTGCAGAACACGGTCAAATTCCACTCAAGCCTCGAAATTGTTGACATTGGGCGTTCATGGCGGCCGGAGAAGGAGGACGGAGACAGGAAGGCGTTGCCAAAAAGACTTGGAAAGAGAACCATTGGCATGGGATAAGAGGCGGCAACGGCGTGGCCACATTTTGACTCCAGCAATGGAAGACGGTGCTCGACGGCAAAGGCCCGGGTCTTGCAGATTTGGTAGCGGGAGACCGGAGCCCAAAGCGCTGCGCCCACGCCGTATGCACTAGTAGTAGTATCCGGCAATCGCCGGGTTTCAGTTCCCGCTGACAACGATTTTTGTCTTTCAAGTTCTTACGATCTGATCCATCCATCACTGGCATGTCGTTCCGTACGTTTTGAGTCGGTACATTGTCCTTCTTGTCATCCTCCCTTACGACACCTCTCGTTTCGGAAGCATCATTTTGCGCGCCGACTGACGGTCAACATCCTCCTGGGCGTAACACTCTACACCACGCTCGTGCAAATCCGAGTCAACTATTCAAGGAAGGGGAAAAAATGTCCAAAGTGCGAGCTGGAGAAAATTGGACAGTGTAATGAGAGTTGTGGGGAAGGGAGATGATAAGCGATGTATATGTGTGTGCACACATATGTTGAGTATATAGGTATTTGAGGTGCGTTTACCGCTTTTTATACCCTATGGTTTTTATCTAGTTCGCTTGGCCTTCTAAATGTGAGTGCTGTTAGGGACCATAGAATCCACTGCCGCTTAATTTCAACTTCTTTCTACCCAGTATCCCCATTCAAATAAAGTGCCCAATTGTGTCACTCCGAACACCTACCGCCTCTCGTCCCTCTCAGCTTTACCTACCAAGGGCACGTCGATGGCGACTTTGATTCCCTCCTGACATCATCCTGACATTCACTGCGATCGCGGTTGACATTTCCTTATAGCTTTGCTTTCTTCCCTTCCACGAGGCGTCCAAGAACGCGTTGATATTGCTGTCCAAGCTCTCGGAAACTTACAAAGTGCTCACTTCTCTCCCCGCATGCATGTATCTGACTTCGTCCTCTGCGAAAATCGTCAAAACTACTTCCTCTTTCTCTTTCTTGTCCATCATCCATGATACACGCATTTATCGCCTATCTCCAGTCGCATCCATCGCAGAGTGTCTTAATCGTGGTCTATCCCTTTACATTACAACACCCTCTATCTTTTCCATCACAACTTGAAGCTCTGCGATCCCCTCATTGTGAAGCTAGACGCGATCTCCACAGCTCATAAGTTGTATCGTAATGACAGATTACGATACAACTTATGAGCTGAGGTGCCTGCTAGACGTCGACTAAGCTCTGTGGGTCTCGTTAAGATTGCGGTTGACATAGCATCACATAACTAACAGTTGGTTCTCGGAAAAAGGAAAGATGATGAGGAAGAGAGGATGAATTCTTTCAACTGAGAAAGAGGCTGGAGTTAGAAGAGGCAAAATCGCTTCAGTCTTCCACCAGACAACGCACAATGCGCATTACGGCAGTTCGGTATTTGACATTTTATCCATCATCGTGAGTCCCTCGCTGATCCCCATTAACCATTAGCCTCCGTCTGAATCCTCTTACCAGTATGTGGTGCTGTCACACCAAGACACTTGCTGAGGTACATGGACCTGGTGCAGCGTAACCTTGTGAGTAAGTGCACACATTTGACCTTGACCTCGCCTTTATATGTATTAGGCTACGATTACATCCCTAACGTAAGTTACTTTGAATTTGTCCTAAACACGAGATTTAAAACATGTATTGTCAACAACCAATTGGAATGTTCGATGCCATATTATTGCTCAAGGCCAAACATTTTGCAGTGAGAGAAAAACCTGATTACATCACAGGAGTCGTTAAGCAAAAACATCGCAACAAGAAAAGAATGCGAAGCACTGAACGTCCACAACCTGCATGCGTCGCTCTAAAAGCACAAATTTCAGATAGTTGACTTTTTGAAGAATAGCTGAGCGTACCCATTCTACGGACACTCATTCTTCTGCATTCTGCAGTATGTGCAATCCTTCGATAGTGTGCTCCGATGTGTACTGGATCTCCTGGATCTCCTCAATTTCGTTATGATGATCGGACCTCTCTCTTCCATCGGGGACACCCAGCTGCTCGGTCGGATCTCCGGTCGTAAATCCTAGGACTTCTCTGTTCTCTGATGTGGTTGGTAGAGGTATTTTGTCTGAAGAAGGTGAAAGGTTTTCCGGATCTACTTGCCTATGTTGCTTCGCGTCTTTCTTTGCACCGTCCGGAGGGTCAGGCATGACTCTAGGCGAGACTGAAGGACCCACTTGAATCGCTTGCGAAATCGATGTCGCTGCGTGCTGATCTTGATTCTCGTCGTTAGAAATCTGATGTGGAGAATCAGGTTCAATCTTGGACGACGCTCTGCCTTCATGTTCCGCTCTCTCTGTTCGCGCCCTTCTTTCATCACGTGCTTGTACCAAGGCAGGTCGCAAGTCAACGAAAAACTTATTTACGAGGCTTGGGTAACCCCAAAACGCCAATCTCATATACGAGTCGGCTTCTCCTTCACTAAACACGGCAACCCAGGTTAGTGAGAATGCAGCTTCATCTTTCAGGACTATGTC
Organism: Trichaptum fuscoviolaceum; assembly: GCA_910574455.1. Classification (NCBI taxonomy): domain Eukaryota; kingdom Fungi; phylum Basidiomycota; class Agaricomycetes; order Hymenochaetales; family Trichaptaceae; genus Trichaptum; species Trichaptum fuscoviolaceum. Next base: position 933,259 of record CAJSYZ010000003.1, on the reverse strand, counting down.
GAGCTCCTTACCGTCCAGCCTCCCAGTGCACAATGTATCTCATGACTATTTCCACTATAGTGGCATCACTGAACATCTTTTCAAGAGACCTTCGAAACACCTTCTTCGCAGTTTCAACAGGATAATCCGGTAAGCATACCTCGCCTGCTTCGGAATATTCCCGTCCTCCTCTTTCACCAAGCTCAATGCCGCCTTCTGTGTTTCTTGAACGAGAGAGAGTCAACTTATGCTTTTTGGCCGAGCGACGGCAAACCGAAAGAGCATTAGTTATCGCCATCCAGCCCTTTTTGATCGGACATGTAATGAAGCGGATGAGTCTTGAAAGAAGATATGGTTTTGACCAGTTACCACGCCAGTCACCATGGGTATTAAGACGTGCTACATGGTTGTCGAACCCGAATGCCCTTTACGCGCGATGTCAGCTCCGTCTTGGGAGATGCGAGAGAGAGACAAGAAATACCAAAAGAAATTCCTCCACAAATGGTACTTCTTTTTTCGGTATTGCTGCTGTGGATGTAAAATCCATCGACAAACACGCAGATCAATGATCCACTTCCATACTTTACTTATACTCTTCCACACTCGAGAACCACCAATCCAGAGCAACACCTTCCTAACCCTGTTCACCCAAACGGAATCACGCTTGAGCTGATATATAAACCAGAATGTAACTGTTAGCAAGGACATGCCAAGCAATCCAGTTAGGATATTTGTCGTGATGGAAACAAAGCTTGGCTTTCAGAAGGTAAGCCATGTGAAAGCCTCAGTATTATCGATACCGTACCTGGAGAGATAGATATGCGAAAATGTTTAATCCGATGACGAACGCAACAGCAGCAACAACCAGGAACAGCATAGGTGCCTTTTCAAACCACATGCGAATGAGCCTCGGAGGGACACGCGTGTTGTAACTTTATGATCCGTCGGTCAATCAATCATAGAAAGAAGATAGAATGGTGACGCACACCGACGACTTTCTCCATGTCAATCCCAACAAGCTATTCACACCAGAAGACACGCTAAAGACTAGCGACAGGAACCAAAAGAAGTTGACCACACTTCTCAAGGAGTTTAACGGTACCGCGTCTGTCTCCGCATATGTGAACTGGAGCGTGGTCGCTGTAACACTGGAGAAGAAGGTGGCAATCGTCGTTAAGTTGATGTATCGTGTTGTGTCCCTCTCCATCTGGTCAACAAGGAATTTGGGTAGGGCTAAAGAGAGAGTAAGCAACAAGAGCTGCATCAGTGTGGCTAGGGTGCTTACACTGCTTTCCGAACATCTTCAGTTCTTCCGCCACGTTACTAGAGCTGAGTCCGGGGTGATTTGCTTCTGGTAGAGCATCTCCTTTAGGCACAGCGCTGATGCCGAACATTGTCACCTCCAAGTTGGGGAATAGTTTATCACATATAAAATTCAGACAGCCATCTAAATCATCACAATGCGTGTAGCCTAGATTCCTTGATGTTAGAGGCATAACTGTAACTAGATAATGCATTGTTATTACCGCAAATCGCATACATTCCGCTCTTCATAATGCAATTATCAGGCACAGCGTGGATCTGGGAGTTTAGAAACTCACCCATAGACAATCCACCCATTTTTTGACTTCACGAAAGTAGAATGCGTGCTTTTGGTGGTACAGGCTCTTGTTGAATCTACTGGCGGAGAAATATAGCACACCAAGAGATTCTATCAACGAGTTTATGGTTTTGTGTCTCTCTATAAGGATATCGTTAAATAAGTTTGATATAATCTACAGCACGACGCCACGCACCGTTGCGAGTGGGATCCACATCAATCTTCAGATACTTAGTAAGGCGCAGAAGAGAGAACTGGACAATTTTTGCAGCTTCAATAACCTCGCTGTCCCCACCGACAACGCCGTAGTGTACAATAAGGTAATCCAGCTATTTGTTCAGTTAGATAAACATATCACAAAAAGACTATCTACTTACTTCGTCCTTCATTCTAGTGCATACACTGAGATGGAATAATAGATTAGATCAGAATTCACCCTAGAAATCAGTAAGGTGAGAATACGTTTCATGATGCAGAAGTCTTCCTTTCCGCAATGAGATTGAGTCTAGTGAGACACTCGTGCATACCGCTGCATCTGTTTGCAGGAAGACACGTTTTGTGTATTTCGTACACCGGTCCGCAAATTCTTCTAATTTTTGCGACGCGACCCATTCATTTGCAGCTTTATATAAGAAAGAATCATCAACACATTTGTTTCCGGAAATCACTGGCACATGCACTAAAATACTTACATTTCTCTATAAAAGCGGTCAGCACTGCGGTGAAATTGCGCATCTCCATTTCCAATATGGGGAGGTACAAGTGGATAAACTCCGCGCATTTGACAAATTCACCAGCTTCAAGTTTAGCTGTTCCGCACTTTGTCAGAGATCGAAATATGGGATGGAAGCTGTAGATCTTTACAGTTAATTGTGAAGAATGCAACCTTCGCATAGAGGATTTAGTTCTTCGCATATGTCATAATGTCATAGACACTCTGAACTCACGGAAACGAATTTTGCCCATCGTGTAGCTTCATCAAAGATAGCGCCTTTATGCACCGGGAGCCAACTATATGAAGACACCCGGTTCCAAATTCCATTGAAGTGCGAAGAAGCATCGGACATATATTGAATTCTCCCTGAGATATAATCAAGCAGTAGCTTTGTCTTAAATTCGGGAACACGTACTGAGGGGAGTGGCATTTAAAGCATCCTGCAATGTATTGACGGGGTGTAGGAATACTAACTGCAGTTGTTCTGCTTCGTAAATTACGTGCTTGTCACTCCCGACAGCCTTCAGGTGTAAAATGAAGTATCCCAACTGTTATTTGTCGATAAGAGAACAGTTGTTCAACCTAGGTCCCGTACATACCTCCAACTGCATCTTCTTACACTCACTTGAATAGACGCGCAAAACATTAGCTCAATTTACAATGTATAGATAGAGTATATTACCTTCTGTGTTTCGCAAATCTGACTCTGTATTTCGCTATGGTATCGCTGTCGAGCCAATCGTCTATGGGCGTATTTGAGCCATCACATCTGTCCTCATCATAGAGCCATCATTACTCACTCTCATATATAATATTACTCTCTACATTTGCCGTTCCAGTGGTGGGCGACTCCTGAGTAGTAGTGTCTGCTTTTGGTGGTGAACCTTCGTCTACGTATTCATTCAAAATGCCATGGTTGTCGTCACCAAAGACACATTATTACTCACTTTCGTTGGCAGTCTCTACGTTGGCCGCATTAGCGTTGAAGAACTCCTGAATAGTAGAATCTGTCGCTGGAGATGCGGTGAGAAGTATCTGAGCTGTTTCTAGTGTCAGCAATGGTCTATGCGTGAGTTGATGAGATCATTACATACCGTTCTCTTTATTTGCCTTCTGGAACAAAAGGTCTCGGATCTCTTTCAGGAGGTCATTTCTCAAATCGACACCTTGACACTATCAATATTTCATTGACTGTACTACTGATCATTGCTAACCTTTTCCTGGATTTTCGGAGTTATGCCAGTCTAATATTCGTACGTTGTAGCAAGATGTGACGTACCAGACATATCAAGGAGAAGACAGTGGGCAGTAGGAGTAAGGAGAGTCGTCTCTGAAGAGACTGAACTTTTTTGTAGAGCATACGAACAACGCAAGGCAACCGCATCAATCATAACTTGCTAGAAATGGATGGGTGCTACAGATTAATGAAAGATACGGGACTTTGCAAAGTACAGCATATTTTCGCATGCACAAACTTCCCTTTACATCATGTGTGAAATGTGAACATGAAGTCTTCGAGGTATTTCACCGGCACAAGATGAAAATTTAACGGCAAGCTCGTGTCCGCAGTCGTAAAGACAAATCGGGATATCGCCGGAGAAAGAGTTCTGCTGTGAGTTCTGGCGATGGAGTGGAGAGAGTCGGTGATGTCTAGAGAGAAATGGGAAACTCCATACTCTTCAAAGTGTTCCGCCCATGATTGGTTACCACTGACTGCATAAGATACTGAGATTCACAAAACAAATGGAAGCGAAGCGGAAAGGTGTGGGTGAAGATACTGTCTATGGGAGAACACATGGCAATGGGGAGGCCACCACCAATTACAACTTTCTCCCCAGAGATAGAAGACGCTGTTCATCAGCGGGAGTTTCCCGCTGCAGTTCTCTCTTTCTATGCACCTTCGATCTTCTGTGGAGATTAAGCTGCTGCTGCGCCCGTGTGAATGTTTTATCTCGAAAGCGCGCCCTCGGCGTCCATTCAGCTTCCGGTGGACATTATAGTCCAGAGCAGATTATTAATGTAAAAGATGCTCGTATCTGATGTATTTGACCAGAATGTTTTGAAGAGAAGAGCGTCAATTGTATCTTTCATTGGGCGGCGATGAAAGAAGAGAATTGAAGGCACGTGGACGACTCCCTCCTTATTGCTCCCGCACGCTGTCGTAGCTGTGGTTGTCCTAATAGAGATACTTCCGCGAAGGAAGCTGTAGTGAAAATTTGGACCGACAGGGTGTTGGGCGAAGCCACTCCAGAGCGACGCTGAACTGAGCAGCCAACCCGGAGTGACCTGAGGCTGCCGAGGGGGCGACGAGCGCATACCCAACGCGAAGAAGGCGCAGCCGCCGACGAGGAGCAGTCACGGCGAGCCCCTAAAAAGGAGCGCCGACAGAGCCTGCCTTCCAGATAATGAATAATGGTAACCATGTAACATACCTTAAGCATGCAAACAACGCCAGACTTGAGGGAGCAATGATTTGAAAGTGTTGTAAAAACCATGGATCCAAGGGTGGCAAAGCAAGGCCAAATAATGAGAGTGGCAAAGCTATGGCCAAATGGTCTGCAAGACAAAGGCAGGAAGACTGCAATGCTATGGCAGTGAACGACAAGGCATAGGCCGGTAGGTAGGAACGGCAAGACATAGGCCGGAAGGTCGATAGGTCGATAGGTCGAGGTAGGAATGGCAAGACATAGGCCAAAATGGTGGCAAGACATAGGCCAATAGAATGGAATAGTCATAACAATGGAAAAACCCGAGAGAGAAACGAGGAGAAACCATAAAAATCTTGCTGCCTTGAACCCTTGCTGCTGTCCGTGGCTGTGGTCGTCGTGGTCGCTTGCGAAGAGACCGGATGGTCGGGTGGCACACATCTTGACGCGTCTTCAAGTTACCTGTGACACGTGCTCCCGCTCCTTCGCGAGTCTGCGGACTCGCTCCGCTAGTCCTTCCGACTACCGCCTTGAGCAGAAATTCTACGAAGTTCTGCCGGCCGATTCCCGCGGTCATCAGGAAAACTACTTTCTGCTGAAAGTGACTTAAGTGTTACTTAAAGGTCCTGAGAGACTGAAGCCTTAAATAAGGCAAGCTTCACTTATTCATGCATGTCCTCCCATTATTCAGGAGCGACTTACTGAAATCAGTGCTGTTGACTTAAATCAGTGCTTCAGTCACTCAGTCAGTCAGGTCAGTCATTCAGGCCGTTCAGTCATTCAGTCAATCAGATAATATAAGTAGATGATAATATTATAAGCACAATATAAGTACAATAATAAGTAAACTAAGAACTCGTCGCCCACCCACGAGCGGGCTCGTCGCCGGCTCCCACTGCCTTTCAGCTTCGGCATCGGCGGGCGTGGAGGTTCCGCGCTTCGCAACAACACTGTCCGCCGACGCTGAAACTTGGCACAGACGGCGTTGGTGCCGGATCTGTCTTGATTTGTGTTTGCGCGAGAGAACCTGGTGCGTGAGGGCGGTCTGGAGGGTGCGGGTCGAGGGTTTGGATCCATGCGTCGGTGTGGGTGCTGCTGTTGGTGTCGGACCTTGAGAGCCAGTCCGCTGCTGCTGTGTTGTTTGTTGTTGGGCTACACCAGTAGCCATAACTTCTGGGTCCTCTTCCTCCTCTTCTTCAGCCTTACGAGTAGTAATATCAGTAGATGATCGTCAGAAAGTGCGCAGAAGCATACCGAGGAGGCATAAGGATTTTCATCATCAGCGCTATCGTACGCGCCATTCTTCTCGATCTTGCGGACAAGTTTCTTCGTTTGCTAGCCTGCACCTCTTAACTGCTGCCCTGTTTCCTCGTCTTCATCCGATTCATCTATATAACCCTCTCTTTGCCGTGCGATGTTCACGCTTTAGACATTCCTGAATAGCAAACAATAAAGCTGATTAGCTGAATTTTGTAAGAAAAAAGAGCTGAACAAACCTCAATCTCCTTGGCCTCTTCGTCACGAGTGTCCTTAACATCCATATTCTCTTCATCATCCGCAAACTCCCCCTTATACTCCATCTCATCCAAGCCTCCCTCGCCCCCTCTGTCTCTTTCCGGTCTCCGGCGGTTATCAACACTCTGTTCATCGTTTTCCTCGAACAACCCACGCATCCCCGAGTCTACAGTCTACAGTCTCCTCCCCCCGGGGCCCAGCGACCTGCCACCAAGTCATATACGAGACTCGCGCCCGTCGTCGCACCGCCCGCGATCAGCGCAGAGACGCTGTTCGCCGCATTACTGCGCGAGCGCATCGACCAGCGGTCCATCTCACGAGTCTTCTCCATCCTCGCCATCAGCTTCACTGCCTCCTCGAGGCTCGGCGCAATCTGGTACGTCTCCCGACGCTTCTGAACCTTGTACCACCGGTGCACAGGCACGAACTTGAACACCTGGTCCGCTGCGGGCATGAACAGCGCGTGCGTCTCGCTCTTCGCGGCCTCCTCCATCCTTCCCACCCACACCTCACTGTCCGTTCCCGTCCTCCGCGACCCAGGGATACTGTTCCTCTCGACGCTCTGCTGGATGTGCTCGGGCACCAGGAACACCTGTCGAGTCTTCTTCTGAAACTTGCGTTTCCGCTTGTCTTTGTCTTTGTCTTTGACATCCTTCCCTTTCTGAGGGATCGCCTCGTTGTGGATCAGCCGCTCCACTGCATCGACCATGACTATACGTCCATCTGTACCAATGACGGGCTTCTCATCGACCCCTAACATCGGCTTCATGAGCACCTGCGAGCTGACGCCGCCAGACCCTCACCAATAGGGTCACGGCGCAGCTCCTTGTGGTTGAGCTTCACGGGCCGCGCCCATGTACTGATGTCAACCGGTGTTCGCGAGTCGAACTTCATCACGTCGTATTGCCACCCATGCCTGTCGCAGCTCATCAGCTTGAACTCCTGGTACGGCGCGTCCTCGCCTCTGACATCCGTGAACGTCGAGGCCAAAGACGACCCGAAGCCCTTGACCTTGATTTCATACTTCGCTCGAACTTCACCAGCGGCTTCCCTGCAACTGGCTCTGTCTTGACTTTCGGCTTTGGTCACGGCGGCGGTGGGGGTGGCTTCGAGACCTGCACCTGGATGGGTCGTTACGGAGTCTTTTGGAAGAGCGTGGGCTCTCTCTTTTCTCGCTTTATCTTCCGCAGAGGTGGCTTTGCGCGTCAAATGGCTCAAGCTCCAGGGAGCAAGCTGTGTGAGCTGTCATATGTGCTTCGGGTGTCCCAGTTGGACTAATCGGTTCTTCCCGATGTTCAGGATCCCAATCTTCCTCCATGACCGCAACGCAAGGCTCAGCTTCACCATCCGAAGGTCTCCATGCCAAGGAGCCAGCGATCTGTCGGCTAGTATTAATACTGCGCTTGTGGAAGTCTTCCATGCGCTGACACCTTTCAACAACTGGGAAACGCTGGACAGCCGATCGAGCACGCAAGATAGCACGCTCTTCTTCCGTAGACTTAAGCGCCATTTTAATTGTCTTCGTAAGCTGGGACAACATGTGTGCTGTTTGACTGGATTCGACAGGGAACCACTGTAACCAAAGTCAGACTGCAAACATTAGAGACAGATAATATGAACTTACCCATCCAGGCATGAGACCGAGACCACCAAGACGAGCACCAACACCAAGGGCACCTTTGCGACCGAACTCGACAGCGACTAAACCGAACGGCTCATCACGCGAAGGGATCAAAGCGAAGTCGGCACCACTGAACAAGTACGGAGGCGCTTACCATACTTGTCAGACACACCGGCAACACCGATCGATTTCTGGTGCACACTGATGAAGGATGCCGCGGCGTGGAGCAAGTTGAACGTGTTACCGGACTGAACGTACTTCGTGCAGTGCTCCTTGCTGATATTGAACGCCGAGCATACTTCCTTCATCTCTTCCTTCGTGCGGAGCGGCCACAGGCCCTGGAACTCTGCGTTGTGGAGAGACAGGCACACCGGGAGGACATTCGGGAGGAGGTAGATAGCAGCGAGCGCACCGTGATAGTCATTTATGTGGTAAATATCGATCTGCGGGTTGCGCCTGACAGTCGCTGCGATAGCCTGGTTCCATGTCGAGTAGAAGATGGCTGAGCTGAGGTCGTCCATGCGCGCAGGATATGGGTCCGCCTTCGTTTGCGCACGGAAGACCGGCGAGTCGAGGATAACGTATGTGATGTTGTCGAGTACGTGCGTCTCGACCTCAATGAGGTACGGCTCGCCGAAGATAATGACTTCAATAGGTTCGGCAGGTTCACCAGCGGGGTACTCAATATCCTTCACCTTCGGTACAACCCAGATCAGGTCGACGTCCAACATGGCTTTGCCCATCAACGAACTCATCACACCAAGACCACCGATCTTAATTGCTTGTGGGGGACCACTTGTAACGCTGTTCGGTATACTTGCCGTGTCCGATCATAATCTTGCGTGGGCGGTTGTTAGCACTTGAAAAAGAGACATGAAAGAAACACCAGACTTTGGTCTCCACTTCTTCAAACAATGCGTAGTCTAGCCACAGAAAGATGTATTGTCTCCAGTGACGCTTTAAGTCACCGGGGCGTATTTGCGCAACAGCTCGCTCGTAGACTTCACGAACCCGGTTTATCGCGCTTTCAATCTTGTCCTCAGACGCGTCTTCCTCCCGAAGTGACCTCAGTGAGTCTTCTTCCAAGCGAGCATAGTCAAACCATACGTCGTAATTTCGACCGTCGTGCGCAAGTTCTTCCTCATACTGGATCCTCCTCTTCCCCAGAACAGTGGTTTCGAGGGTGTTCCGAGTTCCATGCTGCTTTTCAAACTTGGTGTAGGCAGCATAGAGGGCCTGGGACTTGGAACGAGGTAATCCGTCCAGCGCAAACTAGGGGGGTTTAAAACTTAGAAGCACATAAAGCTTGTGGAGTGCGTACCTTGTAGATTACCCTAGCTCAGTCGTACTCCTTCAATCGTGTTTCCATCCTTCTCAATTTGTTCCGCATCATCACCAAAGAACTCCAGTGCCATCTGGAACACCTCACGAGCCTAGGCCTGATTCGCTCCTCCTCAAACTTCGCCCACTTGACCCAGATGCGGGGTCCAGGTCGAACAGCAACCCACCGCTCGTAGATCGCACTCGCGCGATCAGGTTCTTGATACCGCTCTTCGAGCTTGATGTACGCCTACCATGCCTTGTCCTCTGGCTCCCACTGCACCCATCGCTCAAACACTTGACGCGCGCCAGCGACGTTTCCGAGCAGTTTCTCCAGATACACGTATTTGTACCAGAGTTGGTCGATGCGCCGCAACAAAGTCACTGCCAGGTCAATCAGATTGCGTGCGTGCTGGATGTTTCGCCCCTTCAGATCCATCTCCGTGTAGGAGAGCCAGAGTTGGACACTTCGTGGGTCTACATCGAGAGCGCGCTCATATACCGAGCGCGAACGTTCGTATTCGCCTGGACTCGCCTACGTTGAGTTTCAGTCATAACTCCAGTCATTTTGATAGTGTACGTACCTCCCAACTAACGTAGGATTTTCGTTCTTTCCTGTTTCAAGTCAGCACCTGAAAGATAAACCCAAGCATGAAAACATACAAGTTTCCCCTCGTCCGCCAAATCCTCTCCTCGAACTCCTTACGCTTCCGGCCTCGGTATTCATAGTGTCCCTCAAAGTCTTCAATGCGTTGTTTTGGCGCGCGAAAAGCTGTTTCCTGGCGCTCTTGTGGTTCCCGAAGCAGTTGTTCTGCTGTAATCTACTTGAGCTTAAGCATCATCCTTGAATAAGAGTGATTGGGTACATACTTGTATCGCCGCGGGTGCTCGCAATGTTTTACACCTTCCGCCTGCCGAGCCGTGTTGTGAAGGATGCGCCAACCACGAGCCGACCCGCCAAGCGTTGAAGAGAGTGAAGCGTGCCTAACAGTTCCCGAGTTCAGGACTGTAAGGAGTGGCATTGGCGGGTGTTGATAGGAGCGTGACGAGTGCGGTAAGTCAGGAATGATGGTGAGGAGGAAAAGGCATGGGCAAGCCCGCAACACTTCAAGTTCAACATCAATTTCCTGTTTTGGATGCAACAAAATTTTGTTAAAATTTTCTAAGTCCTATTATACTTGAGCACTGAAATCCTGACTTGCATTCTGATGTACTGAGAGATGGCTTGCATCCTGAAACTCTCCTTATTTCAGTGAGTCAAGGCAATCAGTGTATTTTCAGACGAAGTAGCGACCCTTCAGACAGGTGCCAGCCAAATCAGGACGCGTCAGGACGCGTCAGTGGCCATAAGCAGAAAGTAGTTTCCCTGATGGTATAACTTACCTCTAAAGGTAAGGTATTATGGTGTACTTATGATATCTTAGCCGATACGGTAAGCGAGGGCCAGGGCAGGCCCGGCAGGGCATCTAGACGACTGTCCTAGACACGGTCCGGAAACTGGGGATTGTATACCACCTGAGGGTGGGTCAAGGTAAAAGGAGGCCAAATTGTTTGTTCGGAGGTGTGCATTACTTTTTCGATGCTAGAGTATATCATTCAACTGACGTGTACGGTAGTACCTCCCCTGTAGACAGCATTCACGTCCTCAATAGCCTCGCACGTCCTTATCGACATTTGTATATCACCATTGATTCGACTTAAATCCGATCAGTGCAAGCAATACCGAACCGGAATGTGTGTACAACAAGCGACATTGCGGGCGGTACACGTTATGGACAATGTCCTGTAGCTAATACCGACCTTCCTCCCGTTTGCTTCTCCTGTTCCGTCCGTGGCCGCAATCGAGGGTATCATCGAGTCATCGAGTCCCTCAAACTTCTCACTCTCTCAAATTTCTCACTCTCAGAATAAAATTTTCGCAATCACGATCGACCTTGCCTTTCTAATCACGCACCTCCGTGACATGCAGAAGATTGGGCAGAATTCTCAGCTTAGTCTATCCAAACTTGAGCAACTCTTCAATAACAGCATCGTTCCTCGCACATGCGTAGAGGTCATTTGAGAAGTCATGCGTTGGCCCTGCACGGCTATCATGTGTGTACCTCCTGAAAATCGTCTGCGATTTAACCCTTTCTAGGGCAAGAATCTAAAACCTAAGATCATCGTGGGATCCAAGCAAGGTAAAGTGGGCATGATGAGGTCCTTCTTTTCTCACTCCTACATAAGTTCATAGTGTTCGAACCGGTCAATGTTCACTCGCAGATGTCACAGGCAACACTATGCGTGCGAAGGACACGTAGTAAGAGGATGAAGAATTCACTGTACTTCGAACTAAAGTGTCCATCCAATAACATCCATTACTGTAATTTGCAAGAATCATACTGCACGTCAGACATTGATCAGCCATTTAGAGCAATGTATTCAGAAACATTACAAGACCTGAATAACATGTATTTCGAGGAAATACGGATCACATAACAGGAGTCGCTATACAAATCATGAGTTCAAGAAGCTGAGGCAAAGCCCTTCGTAAGGCTGCATTCCACTAGCGCCGTTCTATGCGTATGAATTCCAGAAAGCTAATCTTGATAAATCGGTGACTGAACATAACCATTATACGAAGTACAACATCACTCGCCCGGCCGTTGCTCTGTCTTTCTCCCCGATCTCGACGTGACTTCCTCAACCTCCTTAGACATTATCACGGGAGCATCCGCCAGCGCATTTGGATCTATAGGCGTACGTTCAGGGAGTACTGTGTGTCGGGGTAGAGTCAACGGAGGATGCTCATCGGGAGGCAGAGCCTGATCATCCGGGTGACCTTGGATGTCCGGTTGGTCGTCAGCCAGTGTCACTCCCGAGGGACCTGCTCCATCATCAACGAGAGCAGACTGGCCTGAGTCGGGCGGAAGGAAAGCGGTGTCGTCCTTATCGTGACCCGCTATTTCTTCTCTTCTTCCATTTTCGCGTGCTTGGACCAAAGCAGGGTATAATTCCTCGTGGAATTTCTTTATGAGATCTGGGTAACCCCAAAGCTTTTTCCTAACGTCTGATTTAGCATGCTCTTCACTAACAATACCAACTCATTTTAGTAATCTCTCACGTTCAAAGAATACTGAATAGCTTACTCTCCCTCTCCCCAAATTTGAATGCTGTGCATGATGCTGTCCACCCGATTCGCATTGCTAAAGTTATTCCGCAAGGATATACGAAATTCGTCTTTCGCTTTCTCGACAGGGCTTTCCATTGGGTTTTCCTCCGGTCCTTCGGCTTTCTCTCGTCTTTCTCTTCCTCCAGATTCAATGTCACTTTCTGTCCTTCTTGCACAAGAACATACGCATAAATGAAACCAGATAAAACAACAAAGGTCAGAGAATGCCTTCTTTGTCGCTAGACAACACTTCTTAATCGGATATGCAATGAAGCGGATGGTTCTCGAAAGAAGGTACGGGTCTGGCCAATCGCGAGTCCCGATCATGTGGTAGTTCAGGCTTGCTACGCGATTGTCTATCCCAAATGCCCTTAACGCACAAAGTCAGCTCGGTCTTGGGCGAAGATAGAGAGAATGTAAGTACCAAGAGATGTTTCTCTGCAGGTGTAACAAATGCTGCCTGTACTTAACGTAGGGCCAGCTTACTACTTTCCAAATCCAAACCATAGCTCGCCACATGATGCGCAATGGGCTCATCAATATCCACATCATGGCTGTCGTTATCCATCTAACCCAGATGGAATCGTACTTGAGCTGATATATGAACCAAAGTATCACTGTCAGTAAGCACATGCCGTGTATTCCAGTGAGTATATTTGTTGCAAGAGATACAAAACTTGGCTGGCCAAAAGTCAGTTCTGTAGCAGTCTTACAGTAATTGATACCGCACCTGGAGAGACAGATAAGCAAACAAGTTCAAACCCAAGACAAAAGAAAGAGCCGCAATAATCAGGAGCAGCATGGGTGCTTTATCGAGCCAAATGTGAATGAGCCTCGGAGGAACACTAGTATCATAGCTTTATGTTCCGTCAGACATTCATATATAGAATAGAGTACGAATGGGACACTCACACCGAAGACTTCCTCCACGTTAGACCTAGCAAGCTACTCACACCAGAAGTCACACTGAATACAAGTAACAAAAACCAGAAAAGGTTGACTACCCCTCTTAAGGAGTCAGACGGCACCGCGTCTGTCTCCGCATATGTGAACTGGAGCGTGGTAGCCGTAACGCTGGAGAAGAAGGTGGCGATCGTAGTCAAATTGACATATCGCGTCGTATCCCTCTCCATTTGATCAACAAGGAATTTTGGTAAGGCTTAACCAAGTTAGAAAGAGTACGCAGACACGGTTACATCAGAGTAGCAACGACACTTACACTCTTTTCCGAACATCTTCAGTTCTTCGGCCATGTTGGTAGAACTGGCTCCAACTCGACTCTCTTTGAGTACCTTTGCTCCTTCAGGTATAGCGCTAATGCCGAACATTATCACCTCCAGGTTGGCGAGGAGGTCATTGCAGAAGAAATTCAGGCATCCATCTAGATCATTACGTGCCATGTAACCTGGGCTCAATGTTGTCAGGAAAATCTCTGCGACTAGCCAGTGGATAGCTATCACCATAGACTGCATGCAACCCGCTCTTTGTACCATATGAGTATCTGTTAGGATAACTTCGGAGTTCCAAAACTTACCAGTAAACAGTCAACCCATTTTTTCACTTCACGAAAGTAAAAGGCATGCTTTTGGAGATACAGGCTCCTTTTAAATCTACTTGCGACAGAGTATATCCTCGCAAGGTCATTTATCAAGGAGCTCAAGAGTCTACCCTCCTCTATAAGTATATCATTAGGGAAATTTGATATGAGCTCAGCATACATGTTGCGTACCATATAGAGTGGAGCCCACAATAAGATCCAAACACTCAGTGAGGTTGGGTAGACACATGTAGAACTGGACCATTTTGGCAGCTTCAATAACCGCCTTGTCCCCTCCGATAATACCATAGTGCCCAATCAGGTGGTCCAGCTACGTCTTCTGTAAGATAAGTGTATCATAACATAGATTGTCTTTACGTACCTCGCTCCTCATTTTATCACATACACTGAAATGAATCAATTAATTAGCTCAAACTCATACTGGGATTAGGGACGGTGAAAATACGTTTTGTGATGCTGAAATCGTCCTTTCAATAATGCAATTGAGTCTGGGTTTAGAGCGGAGCCCGAGCTCTCGCTGGCAGCTATTGTTATGGGCTGAAATACACGTCTTATGTATTCACTACACCGCTTTTCAAAATTCTCTATCTTCTGCGTCGATAGCCAATCATCTGCGGCTTCGAACCAATATAGATTGTCAACGAAAACACTTTCCGGCAATCACGTGCAGCACTGAACTACTTACATTTCTGTTCGAAAATTGTCAGAGCTTCGAGGACGCCAATCATTGCCGTTTCCAAGTCGGTGAAGTATTCGTTGTGGATGAATTTCAAGTATTCGACAAATTTACCATCCTTTACCAGGTCTGTAACACGCATCATTAGGGATCAAGCTGTGGGTCGATAGCCTATGACCCTTACCGTGATGATTGTTATATCCGTTCTTCATGACAATGATAAGTTCTTCGAAATGCTGCAGGGACTCTGAGCTCACCTGCGTGATTATTCTCCAGTGATTTAGTTTGTCGGAATAGAGTGCGTCATTCTGTTGGTGGGAACTCCAAGCGAAGTCACGAAAGAAGTCATTAAGTCTACCGAAGGACTGTATAACTTTTTCCATCGCATCCAATCTCCCTAAGAAATCTTAATCAGTCATGTATCAACTTCTCTTTCAAAAGAGAACTGCATACCATCCGGGGACACATCGAAAGCCGCCTCCAGACATTGCACGGGCGTAAGCAATCCCTTCCGTAGTGATTCTGCCTTTTCGATTACAGATTTGTCGCCCCCGACAATGCCCAAATGTGCGATGAAGTACCCCAACTATTATTGGTCAGACAGAGAATAACTGCTAAACATAGGTCCCGATCATACCTCTGCTTGCATCTTCTCACACTCCCTTGAATTAGAAGGACGTAGTTTTGAGCTAGATTTGACGAGACAGATGGAACGTAGTACCTTCTGTATTCTGCACATCTGACTTGATATCTCGCAATCGTTTCATCGTTTGGCCAATTATCTACGTATGCTTTGAGCCATCATTGTTGACATGACAAAAAGACACGTCGTTACTCACTCTCACTCTCATTCTCACTGCCGACCGAACCAGTCTTGGGTGGTTCCTGAGTAGAAGTATCTGCTTTATCTTGCGAATCCCCGTCTATATAGTCATTTGAGCCACCGCGGTTGACGTCATCCAAGAAAGGTCATTACTTACCGCCATTACCAGCCTTGGCGATTGCGGTATTTTCGGTGACAGACTTCTGCGTAGTGTCGCTTGCTCCGAAAAACAAGTCATTGCTTTGAAGTGGAGCTTCGCTAAGTTTCTCGACTGTTTCTTGTGTCAGAAATAATCTCTGCATGAATTGATGGCATGATTCCTTACTGATCTCTTGCGCTAACGTCTGGCGCAGAAGGTCTCGGATTTCCCTCAGGATTTCATTAGTCGATTCGATACCTTGATACATTCAATATTTCAATGATGTGCGCTGCTCATGATAGCTAACCTTTTCCAGACTCTGTGAGATTGTGTAAGCATGATCCCCGAAGCTCGCAGACAGAAGGGACGAACCAGACATGTTGGTCGCAGTGGACAAGAGGATATGAGCAGAGTGGGGGAAAGAGAGTCGTCACCTCTGAAGAAATTGGACTCCTTTGTAGGACCACGAGGCAGGCAGCACCAACCGAGCTTATGTTTGATAGAAGGGTGACTGCGGACTAGCGCTAGATCGTGGGATCCAAACCTTGCGAGTTATGATCAATGCATTAGCTACAATGCGCAAGGCAAGGGGTCCTGGCTTTAATAAAGGTATATGACAGCTAGCGTTGGAGTAAGAAACCGCGAAAATGTGACTTGAGGCCTCATTAACACCACCTGGAGGCCTTCATGTCCGAAGCCATGAAGAAAGATCGGAATATCTCCTGAGAAAGTGTTGCACATGAAGTCCGAAGCTAAGAGTGTTGTACGAGCGTTCAAAGACATTCCAAGGTTGAGTGAAGCAATAGAAACGGACCGAGAAGAATCTTAATCATAGCGAGCGAAAGAGCGGTGGCGACCTTCAGCCTCCGCGGAAATTCATGGCCACGATCAAAGAGCACATTAGTGGAATTGGGCGTGTAGGAAAGCGAAAGAAGTGGAAGGGAGGTGGGGCGTATGTGATGAGACTGCCAGTGGGCTTCGTGCGATAACATGAGGCAATGACGTATATAGTCAAAGTTTCTCACTAGAAACAGAGGGCATTGTTCACAGAATGAGATTCTTCACGCAATGTCAATGCATCTCCCCATTGTGTATGCCTTCGTTCTTCTGCGGAGATGAAAAGGTGCTGCGTCATGTATGTGCTTCCTCATGAAAGCGTGCCCTCAGCATCTCTTTAAGGTCCGGTGACCATATGAGAATCTAAGACATATATGCTGTTGAAGGGACAGACGTGTCACATAACTTAACGAGAAGACAAGCAGAGGAGAGCGCAACCGCATGTTCTTTGAGCGGTGATGGTCAGTGGAAGAAAAGCGGCGTTGAGCGGTGGCATCCCGGCAACTTGAATAATCATATGTATCCGGCTTGAATCGGCGACTCGGAAATAGCCGGATCACTCCCGTGCAGTTCAAGAAGTTCAGAACGAAGAAGTACCACGACTCGTGACAAGCGGAAGCACGCAAACGTCGTGCATCAAGTCGCGTCATGTCTCTTCATCATTGACCACAACAACAAGGACAACTTCGAGCCCGAGAAGCCGGCCTAGAGCTTGCTGAAAAGTTCCTTGCTCTAGAGCAACTTAGGTTGTCGAGGGGCCGACAAATCAAGCCCGTCGTTCCCAGGGCACTGCCAGCCACGAAAAGACCTCTTTGAGATCTCCACCAGCAAAGGAGAGGGTGGGCGGGTTTGCAAAATTTGTGGTCTTCATCGTGTGTTGCCACTGTCTTGAGGCTCGAAGTCGTCCTTGTTGTTGTGGTCAATGATGAAGAGACATGATGCGACTTGACATGTGATGTTTGCATGCTCCCGCTTGTCATGAGTCGTGGTACTTCTTTGAAGTCCTGTCAACAGATCAACAAGATGAGACATTCTGAAGGACTTGGGAAACAATGCCGTGCACGTGGGACAGTACCCAGAAGGGATATACGGGCTCAAAAGAGAGTGAGCAGAACATTTCCTGCACTTTGAATGTGTTTTAACTACGAAGTACAAAGCATACATTGTCGACAACTGATTGAGTCTTTCGACACCATCCCAAGCACATTGACTCAAGGCGGAACTATTGCATTGCGGGAACCGCTATACATACAGAACATCATGATAAACAAAGAAGGCAACACAATGTCTACGGCCGCATCTTGTGGTGCTCTTAATGGATTTAGATAATTGACTCTTTGATGAATCAATGAATGAGTGACCCGTTCCACAAATGCTCATTCTCTCGACTCCTCATTGCCCTACGCTATGCACAATGGATCTCCTGGATCTCCGCAATCTCATCATGCGGACCGGGTCCTCTCTCTCGCAATGCCAGTCGTAGGCCCCTGTACTTCTCTGTCTTCTGATGCTGTGGGTAAAGGGACTGTGTCGTGAGAAGAAGAATATTCGACCGGTTGTGCTTGGCTATCTTGATGTCCGTCTATCTCTGTAATGTCCGCCCCAACGACGGAGTCATGTGAGCCATAAGTTAACGACATCAAAGTCAGGTCAATAATAACTCCATTACCAGCCTCTGCGATCTGAGTAGCGCCTGCTTCGGTAATTGAGTCATTGCTTTGACGTGGAGATTTGCGAAGTTTCTTTGCTGATTCCAGTGTCAGAAATGACCTACACACGAGTTGATAGAATGAGTACTTACTGTTCTTCTGTGCTAACAGAAGTTCTTGTATTTCCCTTAGGATTTCGATTGTCAATTCGACACCTTGATACATTCAACATTTCAATGATGTGCGCTGCTCATGATAGCTAACCTCTTCCAGACTCTGTGAGATTGTGTAAGCATGATCCCCGAAACTCACAGCCAGAAGGGACGAACCAGACATGTTGGTCGCAGTGGGAAAAAGGATATGAGCAGAGTGGGAGAAAGAGAGTCGTCACCTGTGAAGAAATTGGACTCCTTTGTAGGACCACGAGGCAGGCAGCACCAACCGAGCTTATGTTTGATAGAAGGGTGACTGCGGACTAGCGCTAGATCGTGGGATCCAAACCTTGCGAGCTATTATCAATGTATGTATTAGTTGCAATGCGCAAAACGAGGAGTCTAGGCTTTTATCAAGGTATATGACAGCTAGCATTAGATTGATGAACCCCAAAATTGAGGCTTGATGGCCCATTAACGTCAGGAGTCTTCGTGTCAGACACCGTGAAGAAAGAGCGGGTTATCTCCTGGAGAAGTGTTGCACATGAGGTTCGAAGCCAGGAGTGATGCACGAGCGTTCATAGGCATTGTATAGCTGGGCGAGCAATAGAAACGGACGGAGAAGGATCTTAAGGCGAGAGAGCGGTGGCGACCCTAAGTCAGCGGAAAGTGATGGCCACGTTCAAAGAGCACATCCTTTAGATTGGGCGTGTAGGGCATTGAAAAAGTGGAAGGGAGGTCGGGAGGCGTAGCTGATGAGACTGGGTTTCGTGGGATAACATGAGGCAATGACGTCTGCTGTAGTCGAAGTTTCACACCCGCAACGGAAGGCATTGTTCATGGGATGAGTTCTTTGCGCCTTGTCATTGCAGCTTCCCTTGTGTATGTCTTCCTTCTTCTGCGTCATGTATGTACAGTATGTGCTTCCTCATGAAAGTGTGACTTCAGCATCTATTTAGGTTCGGCGACCAGATGAGAACCTAGAACAGATTGGTTGATGAAGGGACATACGCCCCATCAACCTCGGAGAAAAACACGATTAGGAGAGCGCCAGCCGCATCTCTCTTTGAGCGATGATGGACGTCGCAAGAGAAAAGAGCATATTCGGTGCATGTGTAATTTGAGTTTCACATAGGATTTCACATAGAGTTACACATAGTTGCACTAAATAGGAAGCTCGGACTTCAAATGCGGCTTGACGCGGCATCTGAACCCTTCATCCAAATTAAGTGATGGATTGCTTACATAGCACTTCCGTGACATTGCGGCAACAAAATTGTATGTCTCAAATTAAAACCACCTTAGCTATTTTAGTCTTCAAAAGTAGTCAATATTCTGTATATATCCTCTAATGTTCAAAAAATGAAGGTAGATCTCATGACCTGCGAAGAACAAAATAATCTGAGCTGTTTTGCAAGTGAAAGCATTGTGGGAATATCAAGCTCAGGTAACATGATGAGCCGGAAAAGTGATGCCATAAAGTTAGCGCCACTTCGGCATGTTCATTGGATCAAAGACTTTTGATGTGAAATCTCATGTGTAACTTCATGTGTAACTTGAATTACACATACCGAATATGCTCTAAAAGCGTGCCGGGCAATAATCGTAAGCATCCGGCAATGATCCGGCGAATCGGAAACTTCAAGTTGAAATAGCCGGACCGGGTGTACTACGGCTAGATGAATAGCGGCTGGCACTTATTTGCCCTGTTACCTACGTCCTTCCAAGACGCGTACCAGGACGTCATCCCTACAAGCTCGCCCAACCCTGTAAGGTACTCAACTCATTTCGACCATAAGGCATCGTCCTCTGCATAAGCCTTCGCAAATCCAACCTCTTGCTCGTGCATCTCCGCTATACGCGCGCCTCCACACATCCAACCCAGGCTACCGTCGAATCCATCGCAAAGCGCTTTGATTGCGGTGTCGCAACTCACTCTACCCTGCTTGGACAGCGGCTATCTAGCCACCGGGAATCGCGAAGCTAGCCTAAGCGCTCTGGGCCTCGATGAGATAAGGTGTCGTCTCAAGCAGCTGGCCCCGAGAAGGAAGGAAGTCCAATTCTGAGAGGCCAGGGAAGATATGGAGAAGCTATCTGAGGGACAGGATGTCGAGCCTGAGGATAAGTGAGCGTCGCTTAAACCATTCGTCAAGCAGCGCGCCTAGCAACTCCTTAACGCGCTAAAGACATGTCGGTACGTCACATTGCTCTCTATCATAGTGAGTTCCTCACTGATTCTGCTGTCCATATTCCTCCGGTAGAAACCCTACAATAGCCTTCGGTACTGTCATCGCACGGCACTTGCTGAGGAAAGCGAACCTCATCTCGGTTAATCCAGTAGGCACCTGTATGTCTATCCCCATATGTTTTATCTGACCTAGGCCGTGCCTTCATGTTATGCTACGTTCAAATCCCTGCCATAAACTCTGTCAATCCGGATGCAAATTTGCACCTGGTAGCTCGTTCATTTTTTGGTTTCGCCAAAATTTCTCACCAGCAACAGAAAAGTCTGATTACATTGCAGGAATCGGTATGCAAAACATCAAGGTAAGCAAAGAAGGCGAAGCTCTGTTCACGACCGCATCTTGCTTCAAGAGATATGAATAATTGACTCTTCGAGAGATCAATGCCTGAACGTATCCGCTTTACGAACTCTCATTCTACCGCCTCCTTCTTGCTCTGTGCTATACGCGATCCTTCGGAAGAAGTCTGTGATGCGGACGGGCTCTCCTGAAACTCTAGAATTTCATCATCCTGGTCGGGCCTCTCTCTTTATAATCGGAATCGTCCAACTGCTCGGATGGATCTCCGGTCGTAACTCCTAGGACTTCTCTATCCTCCGATGCTGTTGGTAGAGGGAATGAGTCGGAAGAAGGAGAATGATCGGCCGGATGCGCTTGACTATCTTGATGCTCGTCTATCTTTGTCACAACTAGTGACTTGAGGGTGACTTCTGAGGAAGCTGAAGAGCTCGATTGAATCTGGTACGAGAAAAATGTGGTTTCGTGCTCGTCTATATTCTCGTCGTTGTAAATCTGATGATGAAAACCTGTGTTGAGCTGCAACGATAATCTGCTTTCGTACTCCTCTCTCTCCATCTGCATCCTTCTTTCCTCGCGCACTTGCGTCAAGGCTGGTCGCACGCCGTCAAAAAACCTATTTATGAGGGTTGGGTAACCCCAAAGCTTCTTTCTAATAAGCCATTCGGCTGCCTTTTCACTAACAAGGCAATTTCGGTTAGTGATTATGATGTGTGGGCACTAGCGTGAATTCCTTACTATCCAAGCTCCCATCCCCGGATGTCTGACATGATTGATTCCACTCTAGCGGCATCACTAAACATCTTCTGTAGAGATCTTCGAAAGTCTTTCTTCGCCTTCTCGACAGGGCCTGCCGAGGACCATTCCTCATGCACTTCGAAATATCCTCTTCCGCCCATTTCACCGAGCTCAATGTCGTCTTCTGTGTTTACTGCACGAGAGGCCACGCATATATGCTTCTGCACAAAATGTCCGATGTCGGAAAGAGCCCTTTTAGTTCCCAACCAACACTTCTTGACCGGATATGCAATGAAGCGGATGATTCGCGAGAGAAGGTACGGGCCTGGCCAGACATGATACCAGATTAATTTATAGTTGAGCCGTGCTACGTGATTGTCGAACCCGAACGCCCTTTATGCACAATGTTAGCTCAAATCTAGGTAACGACGGAGTGGATGAAGTAACCAGAATATGTTTCTTTGAAGGTGTAAATTTTGCTTGCACCTATCGTAGGGCCGCTTTATAATCTTCCAAATCCATTCAGTAATGCCCGTCATCATTAGCTTAATGGATTTCATGGCAATCCTGTTAATCAGATCTACGAATTTAGTAATCGGCTTCATGGCTGTTCTGATCCATTCAGCCCAGACGGAGTCATGCTTGAGTTGGTATATAAACCAAGACGTAACTGCCAATAAGCACATCCCGTGCAGACCAGTTAGGATATTCGTAGCGAGAGAGACAAAGTGTGGCTGGAACTAAAGTCAGTTTTAGAGCAACCCCAGTATAATATATGTCGTACCTGAAGAGATAAGTATGCAAACAGGTTCAATCCAAGGATAAACGCAACAGCCGCAATAATCAGGAACAGCATGGGCGCTTTGTCGAACCACATTCGAATGAGCATCGGAGGGACACGAGTATCGTAACTTTCAGCTCTATCAGTCAGCCAATGTAGAACAAAGATAAATGATCACGAACATTGAAGATTTCCTCCACGTCAATCCAAGCAAGCTGCTCACGCCCGACGATACGCTGAAGACCAAAGACAGGAACCAGAAGAGGTTGACCACTCCTCTCAAGAAATTAAACGGTACAGCATCCGTCTCTGCGTACGTGAACTGGAGTGTGGTAGCTGTCACGCTCGAAAAGAAGGTGACGATCGTGGTCAAATTGACATATCGCGTTGTATCCCTCTCCATTTGATCAACAAGGAATTTGGGTAATGCTTAATGGAGTCAGAGAGCATACTTATCAGGATTGCATAAGAGACTTACACTCTTTTCCAAACATCTTCAGTTTTTCAGTCACGTTACCAGCGCTGTCTTCCATTGTACTTCCTGTGGATGGTTTTACTCCTTTGGGTACAGCACTGATACCGAACATTGTCACCTCCAGATTAGTGAGGAGGTCATCGCCGACAAACTTAAGGTATCCATCTAGATCATCACGATGCATGTAACCTGTGTTCAATGTCGTAAGGTAAATTGGCGTAACGAGCCAGTGTATTTTCATTACCGCGCAATACGTGAAATCCACCCTTCGTAACACAGTTAGTAGCCACAGTGTGGATCTAGGAGTTTCAAAGCTCACAGATAAACAATCTACCCATTTTTTGACTTCACGAAAATAGAATGCGTGCTTTTGGTGGTACAGGCTCCCGTTAAGTCTACTAGCGGCAAAGTATAGACCACCAAAGGATGCTATCAACGAGTTTATGGGTTTATGCCTCTCTATCAGGATACAGTCAGAGAAATGTGATATAAGCAACAGCATATCACTTACCATTTGGACTGGAGCCCACAATCCTTATCAAACAACTAGTAAGGCCAAGCAGATAGAATTGGACGACTTTTGCAGCTTCAATAACCTCCTTGTCTCCACCGACAACACCGTAGTGAGCAATAAGGTGGTCCAGCTTCTTTGTCAGTAAGAAATGTATCACATAACCTTGATCTACATACCTCACTTCTCATTCTATCACATACACTGGAATGAATCATTAAATCAGCTCAGACCCACACTGTGCTTCGGGACGGTGAAAGTACGTTTCGTGATGCAGAAATCTTCCTTTCAGAAGCGTAATCGAGTAAGGATCTGGTGAGGCACTCGTGGCTCCAGCTGCTTGTATGTGCGAGAGAACACGAATTGAGTATTCGGTGCAGCGCACTTTAAAGTCTTCTATCTTTTGCGTCGCCAGCCAATCATTCGCAGCTTCGAACCAAGAAAAATTGTCAACGAAATCTTCACCGGAGATCAGGCGCACTCGCTTACTTACATTTTTCTTCGAATTTCGTCAATGCTTCAATAACATCACCCATAGCCGTTTCCAAGTCGGAGAACAATTCGTCGTGGATGAATTTCAAGCATTCGACATGTTTACTACTGATTACCAGGTCTTTGTCACGCATCATTAGAGGTCAAGCAGCGTGTTGATAGCCATTCACGTTACCATAGACTTTCGACCATCCATTCTACGCGGAGAAGGATTAGTTCTTCTCTAAATGCTATATATGCTCTGAACTCACATGAATGCATGTCCGCCATTGAATGACTTTAGAACAGTATTCCTGGTGCCAGCTGCTATCGAAGGTGTCGACGGGGTAACGAAGCTTATACAATGAGTCTTTAACTTCTCCCATCGCATTCCCTCTCCCTAAGATCTTATTCGTCATGCAATAGCTTCGTCTAAAAATTGGAGCCACGTACTATGGGGAGCCACATCCAAAGCCTTCTCCACGGTTTGTACGGCATCAAGCAACTCTTTCCGTAGTAATTCTGCACTGCTGATTACATCTTTATCTCCTCCGACGATGCCAAAGTGTGCGATAAAGTATCCCAACTAATATTCGTCGGTCAGAGGATAATTGCCAAATAAAGGTCCCGCACGCACCTCCACCTGCATCTTCTCACATTTGCTTGGGTGGAAGACAGTGTCAGAACCTATTTGATGAGATAGACAGAGAAAACAAATTACCTTTTGTGTTTCGCACACCTGGATTTGTATCTCGAAACCGTTTCGTTGTTTGGCCAATTGTCTGCGTATCCATTTGAACTTTAACAAATAGCATCATTATAGACAGATCGTTACTCACTCTCATTCTCAGTTTTTTTGCCCGCTGATCTAGAACCAGGAGGTTCTTGAGTTGCAGCATCTGCGTTATCTAGCGAGTCCCCGTCTATCATTTGAGCCATCACAATTGACGTCGTTAAAGACAGGTCATTACTTACCATCATTACCAATCTCTGCAATTGTAGTATTTATGCCGAAAGGTTTCTGAATAGTAGTGCCTTCTTTGTGTAGTGAGCCATTGATTTCATGTGGTTTCTGGGCTGTTTCTGGCGTCATAGATAATCCACACACGAATCGATGGAAGGGTTACATACTGTCCTCTTGCTCTAACTTCTGGCGCAAAAGGTTTCGGATCTCCCTTAGGAGTTCATTTGTCGATTCTGCACCTTGCTGCTGTCAATAATGCAATGACGTGCGCTACTGATCATCGCTAACCTATACCTGAATCCGTGAAGCTGCGTCAGCGGAAACTCTGTAACTCGCGGTAAGAAAGGACGAACCAGACATATCGAGCACACCGAGAAGCAGATGATAGATAGTGAGAGAAAGGAGAATCGTGCTTACTGAGGGGGCTGACGTCCTTTATAGAGCATGGTGAGGCAGCCAGCGCCGATCAAGATCATAATGATTGACACCTGCAATAGTAGAAGGACGATCACATTAGTGCCGGACCGAAAGATCCGAAACCTTGCAATTACTGAACTAGCCTGATGAATAAAGCGCTACTTCGTGTCGACGGTTGTGAAGGCAGTTCAAGAGATCTCCTAAGAAAGTGAGTCATGAGGTTTGGAGTCAGGGGTGGTGTTCGAAATTCCTACAGAGACAGCATGGTTGGACAAAGCAATAGGAAAGGATTGTGGAGAGTGTCAATCGTCGCTACAGATCGGTGACGATTTTTTAGACTTGCGAAGAGTGCTGGCCACAACTAAAGACCACTGACCCTCTAATTTCGTGAGATTGGAGGACGAGATCACAAAAGAAAGCGGGAGATGCAAGCATGGAGGCACAGATGAGCACCGTGCAATGACACGGGACAATGACGGTTGTCATAGTCAGAGCTTGACATATCAGCGGAATACGTTCTACATAGGATGAGATTCTGCACGCCATGTCGATTCAGTTACCCCATGAATACGCCTCCATTCTTATGTGAAGATGAGAAGGTGCCGCGCGTGGTTCCTCCCGAAAACGTGCCCTCAGCGTTCGTTCAGCTTTGGGTAATCATGTAAGTCTAGAGCAGATTGATTCTGGAAGGGAGACATGGGAATGATTGAAGCTTATGATCGATATGGAAGGTATGAGAGTGAAGAGCGTGAGTGGCATCTTGTTGATGAAAGTTAGAGAAAGAAAACGCGTCGTCCTGCTGGCAGGACTTCGAAGAAGTACCAGGACTCGTGACAAGCGGGAGCACGCGTACGTCACGCGTCAAACTGCGAGTCGCGTCTTCATCATCGACCACAACAACAAGGACGACTCCGAACCTCAAGACAGCGGCGACGCACGATGAAGACCTCAAATTTTTCGCAACACTTGAGCTCAGCGCTCTTGTGGCCAGGTGTGTCTCGCCCTCCGGAGCCTGACCATCTTTTCTTCTTCGCGGCATACCACCTGCTTTCAAGCAGCAGACGCTACCTGCTATAACAAAGCTTGCTCGGACAAGGCCTTATTCGTGCCACCCGAATCATTGTTATATAGTGGATGCTCCCGCTATGCAGCCTGGCTGTCCAGCGGACGCTACCCGCTTTAAAAGTAGAGGACGCAACCCGCTATAAAAGCAGAGGACGCTATCCTCTTTAAAAAAGCAGCAGATGCCACCTACTATACAAAAGCCCAGTCGAACGAGGCCTTATTCGTGCCACCCGAATCCTGCAGCAAAAACATTGGCTGTTGCCGACATCTGGAGTATAGCAGAAGTAAGGTGAGCATTGCACTACAATGTCTATTTACATGGGTGGCACTATCTATGGAGACCTCGGTCGGCGTAGCCTTCCTTGTGGGTTTGCCGAGGCTTCTCCTCGCCAGAGGCTGCGCCTCCCTTCGGTTTTGGGCTTGGCTTGCCGGCCCCTCGGCAACCTAAGTCGCCCTTGAGCAAGGACCTTTTCAGCGAGCTCGAGGGCGGCTTCTCCCATAAGAACCTGCCAGCCCAAGTTTTCACTTCAGCATCCTTCGAGGAAGCTTTTTTTTCTAGATAGCCAACAACAGACGGCAGCGTGCGGGAGCGCAAGATCGAGTCACTCGTCCTTGCTTGCCCATGCTCTGTGAGTCTCTAGCTGCCGGGCGTCGTGAAGCTAGACTAAGCACTCTGCGCCTCGATGAGGTTGACATGCCGTTACTGGCAACTGGTTCTGGGAAGGAAGATAGTCTAATCTAAGAGAATGGGTAAGAGTGAGAGTTGCTTTCTGGGAGAAAAGATGGTTCTGCTTTCCATATACCTCCAGTAGATCCCTGCGCTAGTCTTCGGTACTGTCACCGCACGACACTCCCTAAGCACAGCGAACCGGACCTAGGTTAATCCAGTAAGTACGCAAATACTCATCCCCGTATGCGTTATCTGACCTTAGCCGTATCTTTTCATTAGAATGAGTCTCCGATCCTTTGGTTTCTAAATGCAGACTTACTAACGGTCTCATCGGTCTTACTGCATTTCCTCACTGAATCCGCTTCACTCGACAATGTATTGGCATGTTATTCATATTCATTTGAAGGCTTTGCGAACAGCGACTAGATTCAAGCGCCCAGCGGAGCAAGGCTGGAAGTGGAAGAGTTTTCTCCGAGGGCAAAGCACTGAAAAGAGTAGAACGACGTAGAGGGCCCTGTGAGCTTTCAGAGAGCGCCGCTGTCCCGAGAGTTCGAATCGATAAAGGCTGAGCCAGGGGATCATTGCGACGAGACGCGTGTGATGCGGTAACTGCGATAGATGAGCAAGATGAGGAATTTTGAACGACTTTGCAAACGATACCGTGCATACAGAACAGTGGCTTGAAGGGATGCGTGAACTCAAAGGGGATGACCAGAGCAATCACTTTACACTAAATACACTTGAGCTAAGAAGTACAAAAATGGGCCATTCAATGCTATATCAAGCACTTTGGCTCAAGGTTGAACATCTCGCAGTGAGAGAGAAGTCTGATTACAATTCATGAGTAGCTATACCATACATTATAACAAGGAAAGAAGGCGACGCCTTGTGTATGACCGCATCCTGCTTGCGCTATTCTTTGGAAGTTCAGGAAGGTGACTCTTCGACGAATAAATGACTGAGCGTACTCTATTTGCCCCTCTCATTCTGCCGCATCTTCCTTGCACTGTGGTATGCGCAAACCGTCGATTGTGTTTTCCAAAGGGGACAGGATCTCCGGGATCCCCGCATATTCATCAGGCAGATCGGGTCTCTCTCTTAAATGGGAAGCTTCCAGCTGCTCGGTCGCAGCTCCAGTCGTCGGTTCCAGTAACTCTATGCTATCGTATGCTGCTGTCAGAGCGATAATGTTGGAAAGAGAATGATGGACCGGATGTGCCTGGCCATCCTGTTGCCCGTCTAGCTCTGTAACATCCGGAGTCTTGAGCGTGACTTCTGGGGAAACTGAAAGGCTCGATGGAGTCTGGCGCTTTTCTTGATTCTCGTCGTTAGAAATGTGAAGACGGAGATCGTTGTCGATCTGCGACGATACACTGCTTTCATATCCCGTGTTCTCTCTTTCAAGTTGTGCCCTTCTTTCCTCACGTGCTTGCATCAAAGCTGGTCGCACACCGTCAAAAAACTTATCAATGAGGGATGGGTAGCCCCAAAGCTCGTTTCTGATATACCACTCGGCCCTACCTTCACTAAGTAGGTCAATTCAGGTTAGTGAAAATACAGTTCTGCTACTAACGTGAGGTCCTCACCGTCCAGCCTCCCATCGCTCAATATCTGACATGATCTCTTCCACCCTATCTGAGTCACTGAACATCTTCTGCAGAGACCTTCGAAACTCCTTCTTCACTTTCTCGACAGGGCTTTCCGGGTAGATTTCCTCGTGCACTTCGGAATTTTCCTGTCCGCCCCTTTCGCAAAGCGCAATGTCGCCTTTTGTGTTTCCTGCACGAGAGGCCGTGCATATATGCTCCTGGACAAAATGACCGAGGTTGGAAAAAGCCATTTTGGTTGCCAGCCAGCACTTCTTTACCGGATATGCAATTTGGCGGATGACCTGGGAAAGAAGATGTGGACCCGGCCAATCATGTTCCCAGTTTATGGCTGTGTTTAGACGAGCTACGCGGTTGTCGTTCCCGAAAGCCCTTTATGCTCAATGTTAGCTCAATTTTAGGCAACAACAGAGACAATGAAGTAACCAGAATATGTTTCGTTGCAGGTGTAAGTTCTGCTTGTACTTTACGTAAGTCTGGTTTACCATCTTCCAGATCCTTTTAATGACTGTCCCATTCCATTTTATGCATCCCCAAATCCATTCTATACATTCCCAAATCCGTTGCATGCATTCCCAAATCCGTTGCATGCATTTCCAAATCCATTTCACAGCTTTCATGATAATCCACATGATTGCCTTCATGGCTGTCCTAATCCACCCTGCCCAGACGGAATCATACTTGAGTTGATATATGAACCATAGTATAGCTGTCAGAAAGCACATGCCGTGCAGTCCCGTGAGGATATTTGTTGCGAGAGAGACAAAATGTGGCTGGCTTCCAGTTAGTTCTATGGCAACGTCAGAGTAGTTGATGCCGCACCTGGAGAGACAAATATGAGAACAAATTCAAGCCGATGACAAAAGCAACAGCCGCAATTATCAGGAATACCATGGGCGCTTTGTCGAACCACATGCGAATGAGCTTCGGAGGAACACGAGTATCATAACTTCATGATCCGTCAGGCAAACGTTGGTAGAGTAGCTACAAAAACAGAGTACGCACATCGAAGACTTTCTCCAGGTCAGGCCCAGCAAGCTACTTACACCCGACGATACGCTAAAGACCAGCGACAAGAACCAGAAAAAGTTGACTACCCCTCTCAAGGAGTTAGACGGCACCGCATCGGTCTCCGCGTATGTGAACTGCAGCGTGGTAGCTGTCACGCTAGAGAAGAAGGTGGCAATCGTCGTTAAGTTGATGTATCGTGTTGTGTCCCTCTCCATCTGGTCAACAAGGAATTTGGGTAGGGCTAAAGAGAGAGTAAGCAACAAGAGCTGCATCAGTGTGGCTAGGGTGCTTCAATGAGCTCAGATTCATACTATGACTCGGGATTGTGAATGTACATACGTTTCGTGATGCAGAAATCTGCCTTTCAGCAATACGTTTAAGTCTGAATCTGATGAAGCGCTCGTGGCTCCGGCTGCTTCTATGTGCGAGAATACCCGAATTGTGTATTCGGTACACCGCACTTTAAAGTCCTCTATCTTCTGCGTCACCAGCCAATCATTCGAAGCTTCGGACCAGCCGGATTGGTCAACGAAATCTTTACCGGAGTTCGGCTACACTAAACCACTTACACCTCTCTTCGAATGCATTGAATGCGTCGACGACATCCCCCATCGCCGTTTCCAAGTCAGTGAAGAATTCGTCGAGGATGAATTCTAAACACTTGGCGAAATTACCAGAAAGTACAAGGTCTGCGCCACACATCATTAGAGATCAAGCTGTGGATCTAAAGCCTTTGATCCTTACAGTAAATTTTGTTATATCCGATCTTTGTGTGAAGGAATTAATGCTCTGAATTTTCCATAGATACTCTAGACTTACGCTAGCGATTCTACTCCATTGCTTGAGTTTATCAGAATAAAGTGCATCTTTTTCATGCGTGCTCCAAGCGACGTCATGAATTGATGACCAAATACTACGGAAATAGGCTCTAACTTCGCGCATTCCATTGTCTCTCGCTAAGACATCATTATTAATTCAATAGTCCCTACAAATTGAGACCACGTACCGTCGGAAGCCACATTCAAAGCCTTCTCCACGGATTGTATGGCATCCAGCAACTCTTCCCGTAGTGATTCTGCCATATAAATCACTCGCTTGTCGCCTCCGACAATACGCAAATGTGCAATGAAGCATCCCAACTATTATCTGTCGGTTAAAGAGCAACTACTCAGCAAAGGTCCCGTACGTACTTCCACCTGCATCTTCTCAGCCTCGCTTGAATGGAAGACATCATCAGAACCTATTTGATGAGATAGCAGTTGTATATTATGCACCTTTTGTGTTTCGCGCATCTGACTTTGTATCTCGCAATTGTTTTGTCGTCTGGCCAATTGTCTATGTACAGATTTGAGTCTTCGCAATGGACATCATCGAAGCCATATTATTACTCACTCTTGTTGTTGTCAACCCTTACGTTTCCCGGATCGGTGTTGAAAGGCTCGTGAGTAAAAGGGTCTGGTTCTGGTTCTGGTGGGGATTCGTCGCCTACGTATTCATTTGAGCCATCTCGGTTTCCTTCATGAAAGACTCATCAATACTCACTTTCATTCGCAGTATCTGGGTTTGCCGTATCAGTATTTGAAGGTTCCTGTTTAGCAGCGCCTGTTGCTTCTGGTGAGCCATCGCGTTCATGTAGAGTTTCACGAAGTTCCTGGGCTATCAGAAAGAACGCACGCATGAGTTGATGGTATGTAACATTGTCACTCACTCTTTTTTTGAGCTGCCTTCTGACGCATAAGGTCTCGCATCTCCTTCACAACATTGAAGAGATCGCTTAACGTGACATTCGATACTTGTGTCGAATTGACGCCTTCACACTATCAATATCTCGACGACATAGATTGCTGATAAATGCAAACCTAATCCTGGATCTGTAAAACTACGTCAGCTTCAAGTCTGCAACTTGAGGTAAGAAGAGACGAACCAGTCATATCGTTCATAGCGAGCAGAAGGTTGTGGAAGTGGGAGGAAAGAGAGTCGTCGTCGCTGAAGAGGCTGCCCTTTATAGCACATGCAAAAGCCATGAGGCAGCCAGCGCCAATCAAGATAATGTTAGACACCATTATTGAAAGGTAGAATGCAGTTTAGCGCCGGTCCGGAAAAAATCTGAAACCTTGCAAACTATAGCATGCACGAGTTTCTTGCATCACCTGTGTAGCCTTGAAGACCCAAGTGTAATGCCAGGTATCAGAATAGTACCGGCATAGTGGTTTGGGGTTGCACCCGCTTGAGATAGTAAGTTGACGATCATAACAGTACATCATGTCGACAGTTGTAGGGACATATTGGAGACTCTCCGAGTTTGCGCTTTCTGAGATTTGAAGCCAGGGATGGTTAGGAGATTCCTGTAGAGATAGCAGCTGCAAGACTCGACAGACAATAGAAGCGGATTGCGAGGTGTGTCAATCACCTCTAGAGAGCGGTGAGCTTCCGACTCCACAGAATGTG
Source organism: Trichaptum fuscoviolaceum (assembly GCA_910574455.1). Classification (NCBI taxonomy): domain Eukaryota; kingdom Fungi; phylum Basidiomycota; class Agaricomycetes; order Hymenochaetales; family Trichaptaceae; genus Trichaptum; species Trichaptum fuscoviolaceum. The sequence continues at coordinate 901,400 of CAJSYZ010000003.1, read as the reverse complement.
CTGGCCTCGTTCAATGGCTACCAACCCTGAATATTGAGATTGGACGTGCAGCACCGCAAAAGAAGTAGGAGGGATGCATATCTGATGAAATGGGTACCGTGCGAGAACACGTGGCAAAACACTCAGGCAAGGACAGCAGAGGCAGAGCTTTACACCGACATCGGAAGGCATGATGGATTTTGCTACGTTTTATAGATTCCTCAACGCTCAATCAGGTGGAAACGTGCTGCGCCTTTGTATGTATGTGCTTGCTCGAAATTTAACGTGAAAACGTGCACGCATTATAAGCTTCTGGTGACCATATGGAAGCTTAGAAAAATCGATTGTCTAGAGGGAAATCCTAACCATCTTTTGAAAAGAGGAAAGCGTCGACTAAATCTCTCTCTGAGCGGAGATGAGCGTTGGAGGAAGAAAAGCGAGGTGTTGCGGGGCTTCCGGACAATAATCGTATGTAAGTATTTGACAACTTGAGTCGGCAACTCGGAGAACCACGACTCGTGACAAGCGGGAGCACGCGTACGTCACGCGTCAAGTCGCGTCGTGTGACTCTTGTCTCTTCATCATCGACCACGACAACAAGGACGACTCCGAGCCTCAAGACAGCGGCGACGCACGAAGAAGACAGCGAAGATTTCGCAATTGTGCCACCCGACTTACTTCCTCAATACCTAGCGGACGCTACCCGCTTCAACAAAGCAGTCAGACGAGGCCTTATTCGTGCCACCCGACTTACTGCTCAAGGCCTTGCGGACGCTACCCGCTTTCAAAGCAGCAGACGCTACCTGCTTTCAAAGCTGCAGATGCTACCTGCTTTCGAAGCAGCAGACGCTACCTGCTATAACAAAGCTTGCTCGGACGAGGCCTTATTCGTGCCACCCGAATCATCGTTATATAGTGGATGATCCCGCTATGCAGCCTGGCTGCCCAGCGGACGCTACCCGCTTTCAAAGCAGCAGACGCTACCTGCTTTCAAAGCTGCAGATGCTACCTGCTTTCGAAGCAGCAGACGCTACCTGCTATAACAAAGCTTGCTCGGACGAGGCCTTATTCGTGCCACCCGAATCATTGTTATATAGTGGATGATCCCGCTATGCAGCCTGGCTGCCCAGCGGACGCTACCCGCCTTCAAAGCAGAGGATGCTACCCGCTTTAAAAGCAGCAGATGCTACCTGCTATAAAAAAGCCCAGTCGGCTGCGGTCGTCTGTGTGCCCAGCGGACGCTACCCGCTTTCAAAGCACACGCCACCTGCTATAAGAAAGCCCAGTCGGCCGCGGTCGTCTTTAATTGTTAATTAGTGGATGCTCCCAGCCTGGCTGCCCACCGGATGCTAGCCGCCCTAAAAGCAGCAGATGCCACCTGCTATATCAAAGCCCATTGCTTGTCGCCGAAATTTGCGGGTGGAACGGAAGTAATGTGAGTATTGCACTTTAATATATATTTACATGGGTGGCACTATCTATGGAGACCTTGGTCGGCTTAGCCTTCCTTGTGGGTTTGCCGAGGTTTCTCCTCGTCAGAGGCTGCGCCTCCCTTCGGTTGTGGGCTTGACTCGTCGGTCCCTCGGCAACCCAAGTCGCCCTAGAGCAAGGACCTGTTCAGCGAGCTCCTGGGCGGCTTCTCCCACAAGAACCTGCCAGCCCAATTTTTCACTACAGCATCCTTCGAGGAAGCCTTTCTTTCTAGTTGTCCATGACGGACGGGAGCGAGCGGGAGCGCAGGAACGAGTTGGAAGGACTTCGAAGAAGTACTTGGATAGCCGGCCCGGTGCTTTTTTTTCGTTTTCTCGCCTCTATCCTTTCTGATTTACAGCAACATTGTGCTGTGTAACTTGGGTTACGCCTCGGTGCATTATTCACGGGGTGAATTCCGAGTCACTCAACTATCTGGTAACTCCATTATCCATCCCAAAAGCCACCTTCCTCTCCTTTCTCATGTAGTCTCCGCATGTAGTAACTGCTTGCTTCATCCTACCGTGCGACGCAAACAAGTGCACTGGTGCACTTTCGCGTGCACTACTCTCCGAAGAGGGATAGAGAGACGAGAACGCAAGATGGGAAGCTAATGTTTGGCGGCATGGTGAGAGAGATGTGGGTACACACATATGCGGTGGAGGGTTTAATGAATTGAGGTGCGTTTACGGCTTTTTATGTTCCATCCACAATAACTGACATCTTACCGGCATAGAACTGGAAGGACTAGTAAAGCTACCATCGCTCACTTCCAGCCTCTTCTGTCTCGCCCGCTCCGCACATCATCCCAGCGTGTCTCTCATTCCACCTGCCATCCTCTCCCCTGTTCCACATATACCCTCCACGGATATACTTGAGGGTGTTACTGAATCTATCTTGCTCCTCCTTCTCGGGATTGCATACTTAGTCTTGACGTTCCGCGGAATCGCGGTCGACCTCGCCATTTAACTCCCACCGATTCTTCGCGTCGTGTCCCAGAATGCAAACCCTATGAGCTCATGCAACCCTTCAAAGCGCTTGTCTCAGTGGCGTCGCTGTCTGCAGAATCCTTCGCAAGTGCTACCTCTCACTCGTGCATCATGCTATCCATCGCCAATCTCCAGCCGGATCCTTCGCAAGCAAAGCGCGTTAATTGCGGTGTCTCCCTTTACTTTCATTTTCCCTATCTTGCTTGGTGCATGCTCTGTGATTCTCTGCCCGCTGGGTATCGTGAAGCTCGAGTGGGCGCTGTGGCCTTCGATGAGGCTGGCTTGCCATCACGAAAAGAGGTTTTAGGAGGAAATATAACTCTAAAGGATGGAGAAGAAGGGGAGAGGGTGGCAAGCCCGGAAGAAAAGACTGTCGCTTGATTCTTTCATCAGGCAACTCGCCAAACCAGCTTTGTCCGAATCCTTACACTCCTACTCAGCTCAGAGATTGACACCGGCAGCAAAAGGCATGTATTATCGTCCGAGAACTTGCGCGTCGTTTCCTTGTGATTCCAACATTGTACATATGTGTTTATATCTTCCGTGGAGATGGAAAGGTGCTTCACCCGAGCCTATGCATGCCTTCAGCGTCCGTTCAGCTTCCGGTCGCGTTGACGTAATCCAGGACAATGAGGGTGCGAAGAGGTGTGAGTCGAAAAAGAAAGTTCGGAGGAAGAAATGCGTGTCCCGAAGCCACAAGTCTCTTAACGAGAAGGAACAACAGAGAGATTCTGCCGAGATTTCGTCGAAGAGGTTGAAGGTCTATATTTCGAAGCCTGCTCTCTTGTGCTCATACGGATGCTTGATGCTACGTGTATTTGCATGTGATAACCCCACGCTTTCGTGATAAGATAGCAATATGAACAATGAATATTCGGATGGCTGCCTTGCATCCGTACTGTCCACCGCTCTATACTGTACCTCTATCCGATGATAGATGAGACTCGCATTGGCCTCTGATTGAGATAAGTGCCAGACGAAGATGATGAATTATTAATGTTCAATTAACACCCCGCAGAGCATAGACCAGGTGAGGCATGCAGGATCCCGCACAAGAGATTGGGAAGTAGAGCAGGGATGCGTCGCAGGTCGCTCGACGAAGGGATGCGATTGGAAGCCTGGGACGATGGGGAAGAAGCAAGAGACAAAGAGAGGTTGAGAACGGTAGACTCAGCCGAGCTGGTCCGGACAAAATTGAGTTCGCGGATTCTATGAAACACCAAAGGAGGAGGTTTTTTGGGGTTCCAGAAGAAAGGGCGAAAGCTTATAAATGAGCGTCCAGTGATTCTTTCGACGGGATAGGTACTAGAAGCACATAAAAGTAAGTATTGCAAGGATATTTCACTTGAAATATTGGACAAACATATTTGAGTTTGTTTTATTTGCGCTGTATCTCACATTGGTATCAGTTACTTCACGGCCCCATCCAGCAATCCATCCATCAAGGTCGGCTAGCCACCCCGCACGCACCGGCTTCGACTTCCATCCAGGGGCTATCGAAGGCGTCGGGAACTGTGATAGATGATGGGGAGGACGGGACGAGCTGCCGTAACAACCATTGCGGAAAGCGGGGTAAAAGCTGCGTAAGGAAGTGATTGAGGGGCACAAAGCCCGCAAAGGTCTTGCGCGAGGCAGCTTTGATAAAGCGGTTGAAGGGTTGGAGCTTGAATCCCAGAGCTAATTTAACCCTTGTCCTTGCACGACTGAACTGAAGTCCTCACTGTGAATGGATGGTGGGTTTCATTCTTCGTAGATTTGTGGGTGCAAATGAAAGGTAAGAATTCAGGACCGCTAGTCGGGCCGAGTGGGGTGAGACGTCCGTGATGGGCCGCCATAGTAGTGGAAAATTGAAGGCTCTTGGGTTGGAATCTTCAGAGCTGACTACAAAGCGCGTTTATTCAATATGGGTTTGATTAGAAAGGGTAGGCATTATATGATGTAAGACACGCACTTGATACACATACGGTACGCCAACTGCGTACGCTGTCCTTTCCTCTATTCCTGCCTAGAATTCCCTTATCCACACCATCCACCAAGACAATCAAAGGCATCCAGCGTCAAACATCGCGCTTGCACCGCGAGAAGAAGCGGAGAATGGAACGGCGGCGGGCGGCTGTTGTCGAAGGGCAGCGATCTGAGAGCGATCCAGCCCAAAAATGGGTCGACGGCGATAAGAATCTCATAAGATACGATTGTAGGGTCATTTGAAGCCATATTTACGGAATTTCAATGAAGCAGGTAGGGAGATCTCAAGACCTCCTCGAAGGAGAATAGGCGATGGCGAGCATGAGGGTGGCGGAGTTTGTTCACAGACGCGGTAGCGTATGCTCAGGCGGGTCGGATTGGATCGGTGCACCTGGGATCAAATGTTGGTATTCAATAGCCGGAAACCATTCACGATGCACCTCTTTGCCCTTTACGGTCCCTTGAGGCGCAGTTGCATCTGACGCTCAGGCGTGGCGGCTGGACGAGAGCAGGGGCTCGACGAATCAAGAAATACTATGGGAGCGGGCACATCGGCCTCACGAATTTGCCGCTACCATTTGCCGCACCACTGGCAGGTAGCGGCTGGTAGCGGCTTGACTGATAGCAAGGCCGCTCTCAGGGCACCAATGATAAAATAGATAAAATACGTTAAATAATAAAGTCCAATTGATTGTCCAATTACAATACAGTGAAGTCTTACAAGTAGCAGCAGTTTGTCAATGGAGCCGCACCATTTGAAATAGGGCCGCTACCATTTGAAATTGGGCCGCTTCCATTTGAAATTGGGCCGCTACCAGGCTGCATCCACAGCCACTCGAGGGCCGCACCAGAGTCAGACGGCTGCATACAGAGCCGCACCGGGGTCCCGACCATCCCTAAAGCATATGAGATTCAGGCACTGACACAGCCTCTCATTCACTTACTGGACAGCCACCTATTCAGTTGTAGATCTCATGCATGATCTTGTCCATACGATGCAAAGTCTTGTTAAATTCATAATAAGTATATACAGACAATTAGAACAGCAACAGTTGTGATTATAGACTACTACAAAGTCCAATGAGTGTCAATGTATCAAGATATATAACTATAAATCAAAGTGGTGCATGTACAGGAGGTGAAGGGAGACAATGAAAAGTCTTTGTGAATTTATTGACATAGAACTCGATGCACTTGAATCCGCCAAAGCCTTCTTGCACGCAATACAGATTTACATAATAAGTTACAAGATCACCCAGTCAGACGGCACACTCTTGCCGTTGCTGGACCCCAAACACTTATGACACCCCGCGCCGCACCACTTATCAGATGCGGCCCTCGTAGCACTACCAGCTGCTACCAGCTGCTACCAGCCGCTACCTGGTGCGGCAAATGGTAGCGGCAAATTTGTGGTGCCGCGGGCACATCAGATGCGGTAACTGGACAAGGTTATTCCTGAAGGCAAGCTGGTGGCTAAGTTGTGCAGAAGTGTACGCCGCCTCATGTTGAGGTAGGTAGGAGGGAGTTTGGGCTGGCGACGGGGCGACTTCGCTGAGGCTCTATCGGATCCGATGTGCCTTTACTTGGTAGCCATGGCTAGGTAAGAGTTTCATCCGATTTATGCTTCATATTGAGTCAAATGTCACAGTGCAAAGAGACTGATACAGTGAATGTAATGTTTCAGGCATTTTATTTTTACAGGGTTAAACAGACATACCAAATCACAAACTGTCTTAATGCAGAGCTCATAGACCACTATGCTATTCCTAGAGACTTCCCACCGATAAATAATCTAGCTTTGTGATTAAAAATTGTGTACCTAATGATCTAGGATATCCCACTCACTCTCTACCGGCCCGTCCTGCCGTTCTTCCCAGATCCAATTATATCTCCAAGTCCTTCCCTTCCAGACTAGTATCCGCTTCGATGACATTGCATTGGCTAAAGGAACCAGAACCTGCTTGTACCCTGCGACAGGCATGATTCTACAAACGTTTATGGTTAAATCAATGGCCATACTAGAGAGGAGCAATGACTTTTCACGCACCTGAATCTCTCCCAGCAAGTTTCGTCTCTACGTGCTGTTACGACCGTCGGGAATTGTAGCGGGAAACAGTTCGGGAAACTGGAATTCGCGACAAGAACCCGCGTTCGGGAATCTGGATCCGCGACTGGGAACGAGCGTGGGAATTCAGGCGGGAAACGCGCGGGATTCTATCCAGGCGCGTCGCGGGATTCTCAAGGCCAGCTAGGACTCTTCACTGCTTTGAACGTCAAGTAAGCGGATCCCTAAGGAAGCACTCCACAAGTAAGTATTGCGCAACTAACTACACAGAGAGAAAAGAGAGAGATCGCACCTAAGGAAGCACTCCACAAGAGGTCAAAAGTGGGGTGCTCCTTACGATGCCTACAGCTATTTATCTACTTCGTAAAGACTGTATAGTTAATCTACGCTAAGTGTCCTTGCGCAATGCGCACCTATCTACTACAAACGATACATGCTACGACCGCACTGCTAGGCATGTCTATCCCGTCTCTCCAGATGGCTACGGCCTGTCCGTGGACGTCAGCGTCCGGTCCGGGGCCGCGACTAGCCAGACTAGGTATGCCAGACTGTTGCAGGTCGTCACCTTGAGGTACTAACGGATTAATGAGCGTATGTTGATAAGTGAATGTACGTGTGCCGTGGCGGGTCGTCGTAAATGAATGTGTGTATGCGTGCATGGTGGTCGGGACGGTGGTGCGGGATAGGTCACGTGAGCGGGGGATCTTGCGGGGGATCGTGCGAGTCGGGAAAGGGGTTTCGCGCGGGGAATCCAATGGCGGGATTCTCCCCGCGGGATTGTCTGCTCATGTCGGGATCCTTGGCGGGAAAGTGCGGGAAATGAGAAAAGGAGCCCGGGATCTCGACATTACCCCCCTCCAAAGGCGCAACTCCGGGGCGCCAAGCTTGAATCTTGCTCAGGTCACAGAGCTCGATAGCGTTGACTTCTCGAGGGGCGTCCGGGTGTTTTCGATAGAAACTGCGAATTTTAGCCTTTGCATTACCCATATCCTTTGCGGGAATCCATGTATCTTCCGCGCTCGAATATCCCTTCCATCGTACCAAATATTCAAATCTCCGTCTAAACCGTCTAGCATCCAGAACCTCTTCCACCTCGTACTCCAGATCTCCTTCTACTTCGACTGGGGGCGGCGGGGGTTGCGTTCGACCGGGGATGTCGTCTTCGTGGTATGGCGAGAGCAGCGATACGTGAAATACGGGATGAATCTTCAGCGACGCGGGGAGTTCGAGTTCGTAGGTGAGGTCACTTAGCTTTGCCTTCACTTTATACGGCCCTAGTCGTTTCGGTAATAATTTGCGCGCTCCTGGTCGCCGAACGTTCGTCGCCTCAAGCCATACTTTATCCCCGACTGCGTACTGCGGGGCCTCGTTCCTGGCCTGATCGTAGTGCTGCTTCATGCGCTCTGCCGCAACCTCCAAAGCCGCTCTTGCCTCTTCCTGTGCCTGCTGAAGCTCCTGTAGTCGTGCGTCCGCGGCGGGGACCGTGGACAGGCCGTCGCTCGGGGCAATCGTGAATTCGGGATTGTAGCCGTAGACAAGCGCGAACGGGGATTGTCGTGTTGCCGCGTGCGCTTTCGTGTTGTGCGCGAACTCTGCCATTGGGAGTAATCCGGCCCAGTTTTCTTGTCGTGTATCTATGAAAGCCCGTAAATACTGTTCCAGCTCTTGGTTTACCCTTTCGGTTTGCCCATCCGTCTGCGGGTGATACGCAGTCGACGTGGTACCCTTGATACCGAGTCGGGAAAAGAGGGCCTTCATGAACTGCGCGACAAACTGTGGTCCGCGGTCGGATATGATCTGGCGGGGGGTTCCGTGCAGCTTCCAGACGTGCTGCAGGAATAGTTCCGCAGTTTCCGGTGCATCGATGTCAGACGTGGTCGGGATAAAATGCGCTTGCTTGGTGAGACGGTCGACCACCACGAAAATTGCGTCGTAATCCTCAGACGGGGGAGCTGGGTGATGAAATCGCACGAAATCGCCTGCCAGGGGCCCTGCGGGATTTCGTTCGGTTGCAGGAGTCCTACCGGGCGTTGGGATCGGTTCTTCGTGCGTGCGCAGGTATCGCATCCCGAAACGTATCGTTCTACGAAGTTAGACATCCCGGGCCACCAGTAGTTGCGGCTTACCATCTCAAACGTTTTCCAACGTCCAGGATGTCCGGCAGGGAGACTGTCGTGGTAAGTCTTCACCACATCCCGGCGAATGGTCTCGTCTTTCGGGACGTAAACCTTACCCTGGTACAGGATGAGGCCTTCCTCGGTGCTCCAGTCCTCAAGTTCCTTGGTCAGGACTCGAGGCGCCTTGGACTTGACCAACTCGATTGCGTCCACCAGTTCGTCTTCATACTGATCTGACTTACGAATGCGTCGTAGGAGGGCCTGATCCCCGTGTACCTGTGTCATTCCCCGACGAATTGCTTTTAGTCGAAACATTTCGGGGGTCAAGAGGGTCCGTCCCGTGTTGTCTTCGCCTTCGGGTTGAAGATCGACGCGTCGTGACATGGCGTCGGGTTTGCCCCCGAGTCGCCCTGGGCGATGGCGAATCGTAAAGTCGAAGCGAGTGAGGAACAGACTCCACCGGGCTTGGCGTCGCGTCAGCGTTCGGGATTCAGAGAAATATAGCAGATTCTTGTGGTCAGACACGATATCGAGTTTATGACTCGCACCTTCGAGATAATGTCGCCACTCGTCAAGAGCTCTAATAATCGCGAGTAGCTCCTTGTCGTAAATCTCGTAGTTGCGTTCCGCATCGTTGAGGGATTTCGAGAAAAAGGCGACCGGATGTATCAGCCCGTCGTCGCCTTCCTGGGACAAGACCGCGCCGGTCGCGAAATCAGAGGCGTCGCATTCCACGATGAATTGTCGCGACATGTCTGGCATCATCAGGACGGGGGCGGTCGTGAACATGCGCTTGAGATAGTCGAAGGCGAACTGCTGGTTTTCTGTCCAGGCCCAGCGAACGTCCTTCTTCAGCAGCGTCGTGAGCGGTTTGACGATGTGCGAGAAATCCCGAATGAAGCGTCGATAGAAATTCGCGAACCCGAGGAAGGCTTGAATGTCTTTCACCTTTTTCGGGGTAGGCCAGTCGAGGACCGCCTGTACCTTGGCGGGATCCATCGCCACCTTTCCCTGCGAAATAATCATCCCGAGATACTCGACGGAAGTCTGTTTGAATTTGCACTTTTCGGGTTTGCAGAACAAGTCGTTTTCGCGTAGCCGTTTAAGGACTTCCCGTACGTGTTCATCGTGCTGCGATTCATCTTCGGAAAAGATTAGCAAGTCGTCAAGATAGATGATCACGTATACTCCAATGAGGTCTTTGAAGATATCGTTCATCATGTGCTGGAAGGTCGCTGGGGCATTCGTGAGCCCGAATGTCATCACCGTTGGTTCGAAATGTCCTGCCTGAGTCCGAAATGCAGCCTTCCACTCGTCGCCTTGCTTCAGTCGCACATTGTGGTAGCCCCATCGTAAATCTAGAGTCGTGAAAACCTTCGCCTTTTGCAGCGCGTCTACGAGTTCCATCGTGAGGGGAAGCGGGTATCGATTCTTGACCGTGATGTCGTTTAGTCGTCGGTAATCGACTACCATGCGCAAGGTTCCATCCTTTTTCTTGATAAAGAAGACGGGAGCCGCTGCAGGGGATTTCGAAGGTCGTATGTACCCCTTGCGCAGGTTTTCGTCAACGAATTCGCGAAGGGCATCGCGTTCAGCTGGGGCCAAGGGATAGATTTTGCTGTACGGGGGAACCTTCCCGGGTTCTAAATCTATGGCGTGGTCATACGGCTTGCGCAGTGGAAGCCTTTCGGATTCAACTTTCGAGAAAACGTCGGCAAACTCACGGAATTCGGGGGGAACTAGTTCTTCAAAGGTTTTCTCGCCTTCCTTCACCGCAGACTTCTCAGCGATGGCATGGGAGTGGGTGTACGAGGCGGCAATTTTGTACGCGAAATGGTCGTCCGTCGTGACGAAGTAGGATTCGGCGTCGTGGTACTGGTCCCAATATTTTTCTGAGTACCGAAATCCCGGTGGGACAGCTTCCCATTCGGCCTGGGTCCTGTCGGGCCCCCAGGGGGTCTCGACTTCTTCTGCTATGGCGAGGCGGGGAAGCGGGACCAGGCGTTGCTGGTTGTCACACTGGGGCGGGCAGCGGTTGAGATCGACCACATCGTTGGTCCAGTCAATGGTTGGGTTATGGTGCCGCAACCAGTCGATCCCCATGATAATATCGTCGTCGCCAATATCCGCGACGGCCATGGTCAACTGTTCTAAGTGTCCCTTCATCTCGACGTTGAGGACTACTTCCTTGGTGATGCGTCCAATCGCGTTCGGGGAATTGTCTGCGTTTCGCAAAAGTATCGGGATTACCAATCCCGGGTCTGGAGTCCGTGTCGCGAAACGTAGCGGGAATTTATGAAAGTTCCCGACGCACCGCTGTCTAACATTACTGTGGCTAAGGCATCCGTCTTTCCGTCGCTAACCTGTACCGGGAACTTCAAATGTCGTCTAAGACGACGGTCTATTGTAGAAATGGTTAAATACAAGGGACCATTATTAAGAGAGTTCTTCGGCCACAAGGGCGGTTGGGTCGTATAGGGCGCGACTGAGCAATACGACCCTACTGAAAATCCGCTGGGGGCGGGGCTTCGGGATTGTGAACGTTCTTGGCGGCGGGCGTCATGGCGGCGAATGCGTTCTGTAGCACGGACTGCTGCACATTCTGGACGTACTGTTCCGCCATACGTTTGAGCGTTTCTTCGAATGACTGGAGCGCGGGGGGCGATGGGCTCGACGGGGACGTGGATTTCGTCGCCTTTAGGTTTCGGGTTGGCGGTCGCGTTGGGCAATCGCTCACCAGATGGTCTTTTCTCCGCAGTAGTAGCATAGTCCCTTACTCCTGCGCTCCCGGCGCACCCTGTCAATCTCCATCGCGTTGGGATCCTTCGTCGAGCTTGCGCCCGCAGTCGGGATCGTACGCGGAGCTGAACTAGTGGTGCCGGGATTGCTTCGGGGCGTAGCCGCTGGCTTTGATACTGGTCCATAGGCGTGTGCGAGCCTTAGCTTCTCGTCCGTCTCGGAAACCCAGTTGACGTAGGCATCGAATTTCATATCCTTCGCCTCTGTGCTGGCGATGTGCTGGCGAACCTGGTCTTTGAGTCCCTTCCGGAACATGTCGAGGTAGATGACATCCGTCGTCGCGTCCTTGGGCCACCCGGTGAGGGCTTGGAGGGCACGGAATTGCGACGCAAACTCTGCGACCGTTCCTGTCTGGCGTAGGCGCATCAGCTTGTCGGCTGCGGCTTTGTCTGCATCGATTTCTCCGTAAGAGGCGCGAAGGGCGGCAAACAGGGCCTCCAGGCTGGCGGCTTCTGGCGGTGTCGGGATGTCCTGGAGTCGATCTAGAATGGGTCGTGCCCAGTCTTGCGCCGGTCCCCGCAGTAGCATCAGGGCGAATGCGACCTTGCGGGTTTCGTCCAGCCCCGGATGTTGCCCGAACAGGTAGAGCTTAATCTGGTGAATCCAGTTTTCCAGCTTGGCTCGTTCGCCTTCGAAGGTGTCGGGAAGCTTCATCTTGAGCCCTGCTCCACCCCCAGACGGGGAGGCGGGCTGGCTCGCGATTTGGGCTTCTAACGCCTGGTTGGCGTGCTTGAGCTGGGCGACCGTGTTCTGAACCTGATTGTGTTCGTTGACTAACTTGGAGTAGCGTTTTTCGAGGGTGTCGAGGCGATCAAGGATGGGCTGGAGTTTGTCTTCCTCCATCGAGGAGCTCGGGGACGGGAAAGCGAAGGTATCTGCGAGTCCTCCCCATTCCTGGTGGGATGACATCGCTGGTCGGCGGTACGGGTGCGGGGGTAGAAGTAAAGAGCGTGAGGGTGTCGAGTCCGAGCGGCGGTGAGCCAGGACTTTTGACCTAATGTTACGACCGTCGGGAATTGTAGCGGGAAACAGTTCGGGAAACTGGAATTCGCGACAAGAACCCGCGTTCGGGAATCTGGATCCGCGACTGGGAACGAGCGTGGGAATTCAGGCGGGAAACGCGCGGGATTCTATCCAGGCGCGTCGCGGGATTCTCAAGGCCAGCTAGGACTCTTCACTGCTTTGAACGTCAAGTAAGCGGATCCCTAAGGAAGCACTCCACAAGTAAGTATTGCGCAACTAACTACACAGGAGAAAAGAGAGAGATCGCACCTAAGGAAGCACTCCACAAGAGGTCAAAAGTGGGGTGCTCCTTACGATGCCTACAGCTATTTATCTACTTCGTAAAGACTGTATAGTTAATCTACGCTAAGTGTCCTTGCGCAATGCGCACCTATCTACTACAAACGATACATGCTACGACCGCACTGCTAGGCATGTCTATCCCGTCTCTCCAGATGGCTACGGCCTGTCCGTGGACGTCAGCGTCCGGTCCGGGGCCGCGACTAGCCAGACTAGGTATGCCAGACTGTTGCAGGTCGTCACCTTGAGGTACTAACGGATTAATGAGCGTATGTTGATAAGTGAATGTACGTGTGCCGTGGCGGGTCGTCGTAAATGAATGTGTGTATGCGTGCATGGTGGTCGGGACGGTGGTGCGGGATAGGTCACGTGAGCGGGGGATCTTGCGGGGGATCGTGCGAGTCGGGAAAGGGGTTTCGCGCGGGGAATCCAATGGCGGGATTCTCCCCGCGGGATTGTCTGCTCATGTCGGGATCCTTGGCGGGAAAGTGCGGGAAATGAGAAAAGGAGCCCGGGATCTCGACACGTGCCGAATGAGCAGTATTTAACAAAAGTGAGAGAATGGGCGGATCCTTCAATTCTGTTGGTCCTATAAGACAGCCACTTTGAATAGCCATATCACGCTATAGTTCCAAGACAAGCAGTGCCATACTACACGTTTGATTGGACTGTATCAGAGGAAACTCCCGTACAACCTTTGACCCGCTGGGCAGAGCATTACGCCGGCGTTAAGAATCTCGGTAACTATAAAGATGCTTTGGTAGATAATTCAAGGACAAAGTATATAAACTGAATGAATTTCGACCCACATATGGAAACCAGCACGTTATTCCCCCCGCGCACGCTCAAGTCCGGGGCCCTGAACTGGGAAGTCCCAAAGCAGGAAGCAGGTTCTTGCGAAGTTTACCCTGGTCATCAGCCATATGAGTCAGATGGGACTCAGAAGAGTTGTCTCCGTACAGAGTCTACAGACTGCGACACTATGAATGCCCCGATGGATTAACGCTCAAGGGCAGTTTACGAGAGGTGTATCCGAGGAACCCATGCACAGGACCAGGTAATTCCTGTGGTTGTCTGGGGACGGATAGGACGTCGTCCTGATCTGTGGGATGTGGGGGATTGGCAGATATCCAGGGGTTTGGCAATGGTTAAATTGTCTAGGATATGCCCGAGAATTCATCGCTGAGCGTGATCATGGTAACTACCACAGGGGGCCAATCCTGGACAATCACGACCGTGCGGGTTGTGGAGCAAATCCGGAAAGGCATGGAAGGAAGTCGTTATACATATTGGTCGCATTAGTTCAGCTACTCATTTAGTCAGTAAGAGAGAATAATTTGTAGCTGGTAATCGATACTTGCGCGCCCTGGAATGTTCGGTATATATCATGAAGATAGATTGTCCACAAACAAATCTTTGAATCAAGCAGCATTGGGTGAGTGTCGTAACAACAAGTATTTCGGAACATTGACTCAGTTGTCTCATACGAAGGTAGCCTCAGCTCCCGAGGACAAGCACTTGAAAGTTGCTGTCTGAAGCCATTGTCCCAGGACACCTATAAAGGTGTCTCGGTAATTCGCAGCCATGTGAACTGAATCAAGACCCACATATGGCAAATGCAAAGCTAGAATCCCCAGTCCCCGGATCGTGGCCACGACGAAGGTCCACGGCTGTCCAGTCCAATTCTCGCGAAAATTCTCCCTGTCGGACGTCCGGGGTGCAAGACTATGGAAGGAGTGGATTCAGGACCGGGAATTCTATCGGTGCTAGTAGTCACAATACTCTCTGAACAGAAAGTGGACATTAACCGAGGATGATTTCAAGGATAACAATACAAACCCTGTTAGAACTTCCGGCAGAGTCGACCGAAGTGAATCATGGGGGCGTGCTCAACTATTGAGGAAGGGGGGGGGTTGTGCGGAGATTAGCAGACGACCGATGGTCTGGCGATGGGCGGTCGATGTCCAGGAAAGTCCGAGATTCAAACGATGTCAGTGGTCACGGCCGTAGAGCGCCAATCTTGGGCTATCAGGAACGTGTGTTGAATAAAGTTGTCGAAACGTCCGGGCCCGGAGGTCATCGGACGGAAGTAGAAGCTTGTTGGGTGCTTTGCACTCAGTCGAACCAAGTTTGTGAGGGGCGAGCTGCGCTTCGGACTAGTACAAGAAAATATCTGCTGCTTGCAAAGTGTAAACACAGGCGTATCCTCGTATTCTAGTCAGTCGCTGCATGATATTGAGATTCGAAGATCGTGCAAAGTCGAGGTTAGTCCGAGTCAATGTAGCACAGACAGAAAAGTCGTCCAAGATCATACATAGACTGGGAAGCATTACTCACTTCTGCATTGCCCCAACTTAATCGCAGTATATTACTTTGAGGTACGTATATGAGACCTTTGCAAGGTGAATTGACGGTGTACTCAAGCTGTCGGAGACGTACATGATGGCCGAGAGTAAGAAAGACTCGGAAGAAGCGCCACTCCGCGAGACCTGGATTTCACACCACGTGCTCCGAGTCATCATGGCACGTGCACTGGCATCTTCGTTGAACTTGAAGTTCGGCGTCTTCCGAACTCCAAAAATACACTTCAAGCATCAAGTTTCCCCGCATTCCCCCCGGTAAATAGTAAATACCAATCAGATGGACTGAATACGTGGGCCGATCTCGGGGATGCAAAAAGTGAATGGGTGCTGATCCTTATGTCGCAGATGTCGGTTGTCGGTCGATCTACATAGCATCAGTGCTTTACTCCGAGTCAGAGGCCTTTAGCAATGAAACAGAGGTTCCGTTCAAGTTCCTCATACATCTTACTGTACATGTACATGAATATGCATTTCTGAGATACGTTTAGTCGATAAAATAGGAGGAGATAGTACAGAGTGGTCAACGGCTGAGGCATTGTTTGAGCAGGGAGAGTCGATACTGTAAAAACATTGGGAGAATCGGAATTGTGAAAAGTACCGTGACAGCGCGGAGTAAAACAGATAATGAAACAAGGACTCGGATAGGTAGGTAGGACGGGACATACTGCAAGCCATAGGCACCCGGGGCCATATGACGGAGACTTGGTATCATGAGATAGGAAAACACGAAAGCGAAGGAGGGGATAAAGCAAAAGAATAATAATGAAGGATAGGGGTATGACATGATATGGATAGAAATAGAAACCAATGAAGACGAAAGGAAAATGGAGAACGCGGACGGATCGTCGAAACCCAGAAAAAAACGAGAATTTTTTTGTCAGCAAGCAGTCCGTCCGCCTCAGGCTCATGAAACGGGTCGGACCTCAACAACTTGAACATCCCACTCGCCGCCCTCCGCGCCTGCGTGTGGGAGACTCGCGAGCGCGATGCGCACCCTGCGCCTCATCGCGGTCTCGCCGTGTGCGTGTGAGGATGGTGCGGCGTCCAGCCCGTAGTCGGGCGTCCTGAAAGGCATGGGCATGGGCATGCCCACGCCCATTCCCAAGCTGTTGTGCATCGAGTCAATGCCCATGCCCATGTCTGAGCTCATACCGTCCAGGCCGTAGTTATTGTAGTTGTTCAGTCCGAACCCGAGGTTCAGACCCTCCGATATTGTCTGACCACGAGATGCGGAGGAGGAGGAAGAGGAGGTAAGGAACGGTCCGAGGTCCTCCCTCTCGTTGTCACTCTCTTCGCTGTCGTCGCCGGGTGCTGGTAGCGATAGCGATAGCGAGAGTTGGTTTTGGTTTTGCTGCCCGCGCAGGTGGTGTTGGTATTGGTGTTGGTGTTGGTGTTGGTGTTGTGACGAAGAGTGCACGCGCACCCTTACTCTTCCACTCCCGTCGCCCGCACGGCCGCGGCGCGTTTCGAACGAAATGTCCAGCGCGTCCGCGTCCGCGTCTGCTTCGTCCGCGTCGAATTCGAGTTTCGTCCATCCTCGTCCCGACGCCCCGACGACGTGGTCGACCGTGACATCATGATCCATCTCCGACAATCGGGCGTGCGCATTCGAGATGGCAGTCGACGACGACGACGAAGAAGACGAAGAAGAAGAAGAAGAAGAAGAAGAAGAAGAAGAAGAAGAAGGAGAGGGCCGCGAGGACGAACGCGCGGCGCGTGGCCGTCCCGCCCAGTCGAACTCCCAGTCCAGCGCGCTTTCTGTCGTTGGGCCCGGGAGCATCGCGGACGACGACGCACCGAAAGTGGGGTGGACGTCGGGGAAAGACGAAGCTGTCGGCAGTGCGGAGGTGGATGAGGTGGTGGCAGTGGTGGCGGAATGGGAGGAGAGCAGAGATGGGAGTGCGCAGAGGAGGACCTGTACGTTGGAATTAGATGGATTTCACTGAGAGAGGAGCGATGGAATAGGAGGAATGAGAAGAGAAAAGCGAGAAACATACCATCAACCCCAGGCTCGCCCCACTCCTCGGGTTCGCGAGCAGGTTCTTCACCGCGTTCGCGGGTGTGCTCGCCCCGCTACTCGGTGTGTTACTCTCCCGCTCGTGTTCTTCTTCTTCTTCCACCACGACCCCTTCATCTCTTCCTTCACCCTCATTCCCACTCGCACTAGAGGTCGATGACGCAGCTAAAGCGCGTAACCGCACCAGTTCCTCCCGCTCACGCGCCTGCTCGCGCTGCGCCTGGTACTTGACGCGCTCGAGGCGCTCCGCGAGCTCGTTCTCGCGCTGCCGCGCGGCGGCGAGCTGCGCGCGGAGTTGTTCGATTTCTGGAGATGGAGTCGATGATGATGGCGTTGAATGGGAGGTGGTGGGTGAGGTGGATGGGGAGGAAGAAGAGGAAGGGTTGTCGACGAGTGATTTGAGACGCGCGTTTTCTTGTTCAAGCTCTGCGACACGGCTGTTCGCGGAGTTTTGCATTAGCATTGCGAGTTTTAGGGGGGGAAACAAAAGGAACGCACATCTCCATCAACTCAAACTCCTCGCGCTTGCGCTGGCGCGAAAGGAAGGCCGCCGCACGGTTCTTGACGAGGCGCGCCTCGCGCTTCGAGAGGCCCGTGACGTCGGGCGGGACGAAGTCTTTTGTGGAGATGCTGGTGCTCGCGCGTGCTTTTTTCGTCGCTGTCGCTGAGCGTTTTGCTGATGTGGGCCGAGGTGCGGGTGGTGCAGGCGAGGAGGTGTCGTCGTCGAGCTCGGCGTCGTCGGCGTCGGTGGTGGAGAAGATGTTGGAGGGCACAGAGACGGCGGCCATGGGCGATGTGGGCGCCATGAGCGGCACTGAGCCCGAGTCGATGGACGTTGTGGGCGAGGGTGGGCCGCCGTGGGCGAGGTGCGAGGCAAAGTCGAAGTCGAAGAGCTGGTGCCTGGGCAGGCAGGCCGTCGCGTCGAGGTCGATGCCTCGGGCGCCGCCGTTGGCGTTTGAGTGGGCGTTAAGGGAGGAGTCAAAGCTGCCAAAGGCACGGCGCATGTAATCAGCGCCGAGCGGCGTCGTCGGCTCTGCGCTCGACGATGAGGAGATGGAGGAAGTGGATGGCGAGAGGGGCGAAATGGGCGGGATGGTGTACTGCGGGAAGGCAGTGCTGTAGCCGAATTGATAGTGATTAGATTCTTGGAGGCGCTGATGGTTTGCGACTGGCAAAGGGTGGCTTAGGGTGTGCTGCGAATGATGTTGTTGGTGCGAATGGTGAGAGTGTTCCCAAGCAGCCTCGATGGACAGTGGTGAGCTCTCGAGTCCGTACATCGTGCCTCAGTCTCGGATGGCGCTGCAATGTATCGAGTGCGGGGTAAAATTCGCTGGTCGGCGGAAGGGGTCAGCATGGTTGCTCATTTATACCAACTCGCCGCAGTAAAACGAAGGAAGTAGGAGGAAGGAGGATGGTGATCTGAGAGCCAATGATTCAATCGGTGCAATAGAAAGACGGACATACGGATGTTCGTCGCCCGGGCTACTAGTACATAGCTCCCATGAATCAGGTGGACTCTCGGGCCAAGTTCCAGGTCCGAGTCCGCGCGCAGATATTTCTATCGCGAGGGGACTCCCGAGGTTTACTCGTCTGACTCCGGCGCGTGGCATATGGGGTTACTCGCCATATCGAGCACGCTGCTATTTCCTGCCTGCTGTAGTGGTTCCGGGAAGCTTCAAGTTGGGCTAATGATTGATCACGTAGTACGCGTACACCTTGCCCAATGTGCTCACTGCGCACCTTCAATCTTCTTGCATACCGGCATGCCCAACTGAGTTCATCTACCGTACAAAGGGTGTCACGGTTCTGCTCCACAGATTATGTGCATAGAGTAGAAGAGGGTTTGTGAATGTTGCAAACTGCAAACTGCAAGTCGAATTATGGACCTTCTCAGCTCCACAACTTGATAAATAAGCGCCCAATATTACGAGGCAATGTGCAATGTGCATTGACTGGCCCGTACGGTGACCAGCATTACATAAATCACGACGGTATGAATCCAGAACACGCCCAATGCGATGCTCCTGATTAATTACACAGATTTACGCACAACATACATAACATCTACTAAACCGACCAATTATCTGTCTCCGCAAGTTCGCCAGTTCAATGCCATGGCCACACGCACGAAGCATCCGAGCACAGACCCATTAGCGACTCGGATAATCACGCTCCCGGGCCATCACCACTCTTGTTTCTTATACGGCTGCCTTTGGGCTCTCATTTATCGCTGATCTAGTAGAAAATACTACATACGAAGCTTAGGAGGCCCATCCAACATCGACGCCAACGCCAACGCTCAAGCCTGATTCATGATTATATTTCTACATTTCCGTATGTATGTATATGTAGATCATACACAACTCAACTATTGCACCATGATCCGTGCGTATGTACAGAATATGCAGATCCCAATTACTCCGAATCGTCGCGTCCTAGGCCGGATGGATGTCCAGTATCTCAGGCTCGCGGTCAACACTTTACAAAAAAGCAGGTGTACACAAGCATAAGGGTCTGGGTGACTGTGCCCGATTCAAGTTCGCAGGAGGGTTGGCCGCGAATCATCAAACACTGAACACCGACCACGGACAAGAAAGAAACCTCAGACCTACTACTAGTAGTAGCGCTCTCAAGACTCGGCAATATACATACAATCCAGACGTCCTCAGGCTACTGCTTGCGGTACTTCAAGTCTTCGCCGTCCTAGTCCGATGGTTTAAGTTGACGGTTACCAACAGATGATCCTCATGTTCCTATATAGCGCCTCCTCCCACTCCGAGTCGTCCACCTCCATCCATATCACTTTAGGTAGTGCATAACATACGTAAGATTGGATGGAAGTAGACGAAACCCGTGTACATCAGGGAAACTTCCTTTTGCTTACAGCGACTGACGCGTCCTGATTTGGCTGGCACCTGTCTGAAGGGTCGCTACTTCGTCTGAAAATACACTGATTGCCTTATCTCACTAAAATAAGGAGTGTTTCAGGATGCAAGCCGTCTCTCAGTGCATCAGAATGCAAGTCAGGATTTCAGTGCTCAAGTGTAATACATCAGGAATCGCTTACTAGTACGGCGGCTGTCCTGAAGCTTCAAGTTCCTTACTAGTAGTAAATGGGTTGAAGTGTTGCCTGGCTGCCTGATGGCCTTAGAACACGGCGTTTCAGGACAAAATCAGTGCATAAGGAGGAAAGTTACACATCAGGCGCTAAGCCAGGCTCAAGTGAGATTTAAGCACGAGCGTGCACAGTTCAAGTAAAATGGCAAGTACAAGATAAGTTCATCAGCAGATTCAGTATAGAAGTCAAAGCCACCACTCATTACATGTGTATCTTAACAAGCTACATTAATTTGATATCAATGCCCATGCACTCCAACACGCCCATCTGACCCGGAAAGCTCACCAGCTGGACCTGCTACAGGTCGACTGGTTGATTGAGAAGTTGCGGGTGAAGACATGGACGCCGGGAGGTTCAGACGGCTGGCCTCACTGTCGCTCGTCCTGATCGTGGGTCCGCAGAGAGTCTTTCCGTAGCAACTTGAATACGGTTTGCTCTTGTCAAGACCCGGCGGACGCACATTATTTCGATCCGCCCCTTGAGCTCTGACCCGTGCGCGCAACTCGGCAATCTGAGTGCATGTTCAGGAACAGGCGGCTTTGGAGCGCGAGGGGCGGGCCACCCAGTGGTCAGCATATAACGATGATGTGCTGACGGAGCAGGCCTGCAACTCGCCTTTGCATGTGGCAACTGTAATCCAGAGGCTTTCGCCTGTGACCCTCCGACCAGACCCTCAACTTCACGAACCTTCGTCTCGTCATCAAGAGCGTATCAATCATTCTGCTCACCTTTTTCTTTCAAACATACAAACCACCGGATTTCCTCTGTGCTTCTCTTTCCCAACTCGGACTAACACTCTCTTGTTTTCGAGCACCGATTCCGATCCAAAGGTTTTCGATTTAGACTCTTCAAGCAGTGCCCCAACCTTGCGAACCTTCGTCTACTCTACCTCGAGAGTGCGCCTATTCTGGTCTGCGCATCTTCCAATTTCTACTGCATTGATTCCGTTCTCTGTCTTTCCCGCATCATGACTGCCCTCTCCTCCTCAAATGTCTCCTTACAAACTTCGGCTTTGCGCTGCCACTCAACAACCTGGTGTTTAGTATACCGAGCGCTTGCTCTTGACCTTTTGATGTCATCGGAAAGCGTCTGCGCACGAAGCATGGTGAGAAAGCATGTCGCCTAGATGCTCCCTCCTCCACCTCCTTCTCGAGTTTCTTCTTTGCGACCATAAGTTGCCTCTCAAGCGTCCTGATTGATGTCCGAAGGTTGTTCGACCGCTCGAACTCCTTCGCCTGCTGTATTTCTTCAAGAACTCTTGCTATACCGCAGAGAACATTAGCAAGACCAATGAAAAAAATGTGCATTCACATACGTCCAATCGCTTGTTTGCGAAGGCCTGACTGTAACATTGACACACAAGCAAACACTCAGAAAGCTTTTCAGTTCCCTACAAATAGTATCGGGTGTCTTAAGAGAAGGTGTTCCATTTGTAGCAATGAGGTACAAGACCTTCAGCAATTCCTTGTCCAGGTATAGAGGTTCAGTCTCAATCATTTCGATAACCATGATACCGAGAGACTACTAGATGTCAACCTTTTTTGTTTGGCAACCTCCGGACCCATCCAGTACGGGTGTCAACCATTGATGCGCACTGATTTCTGGTCCGTAAGTTTGGCACAGAAACCAAAGTCGGCTGCAAGTAACAAAGTACCCTCTTCAGCAAGTTGGGAGATAATCATTACGGGATAACCCACTGATTTTGACACAACTGTGTGCATTTAAAAAGCAAGTAACCGACTTGCTATCACGATGAATAATATGCTGTTCGTGAAGATGACAGAGCCCTTGCACATCTTAGAAATTAGACAGACTATAGTTAAAGCAGATTCAAAATGATACATAATGAAGCATGCATACCTCAAGGCAAATACTAGAGATGTGTTCCTCTTCTGGTTGATTATTCTCAATGATATCTATGCGAGCACCACCTTCCACTAATTCCATAACGACCATTCTTTTTGACAAGATAAGTTTCAAGGTAATCAGTAATGTTGGGGTGCTAAGATATTTTCATAATGAGAATTTCGATGAAAAGTAGCTCGATGCGCGGCTGGCGGGAGAGATCGATCTCCCTGACCACAACTTTTTTGCCATTTACAGGATGTTTTGCAACATAGACCTGCCCAGCTGCACTGAAGAACTCATTTAGATAATAATTTCAGAGTGAATCAGTTTTATACTCACCCTTGACCAGCCTTCTTAGTTTTGCTATATTGCAACTTCGGATTGTCGGGACTGACCACACTTCTCGTCTTGTCCATGATCTGTGCCTCTGACATGGTGCTGATCCTCCAATCCTTCTCCCTCGCCTTCTCCAACTCCGCGGTTGCAGCAACTCCCTGCCATCATCCGCCGAAGTCACAGTCACAATCGCCGGCTGTTGATTAGCATTATCCTTTGAAAGTTTATTCATAGGCTTCAGCGATTTAACCGATGATGGTCCAGCAAGAGCACCGGTTGAACCTGCGACGGATTGACTGGCTGGTTGAGAAGTCGCAGGTGAAGGCTTGGACGGCAGTAGGTTTGGATGGCTGGCCTCGCTGATGCTCAACCTGATCACGGGTCAACAGAGAGTCTTTCCGTATCGCTATGGGTCGTTCTTGGTCAAGACCCGGCGGGCGCACATTATTTTGATCCGGCCCATGAGCTCTGACGGGTGCGCGCAAAACAGCAGAGCTGAGTTCAGGGACAGGCAGGCGGCTTGGGAGCGGGTGTCCGCCCAGCGGTCAGCAGAGGACGTTAAGGTGCTGGCGGAGCAGGAGGCATGCAGTGGCCTGCAAGGCATTTGGCAAAAGCGGAAGCGTGGGGCGAGACCCCGCAGAGGTTGTGTTAGCATGTTGAGAAATGACGAAACCCGTGGCACGAGCTGCTACGAAGGCGGTGGATATCGATGGCTTGCCATTCACAGTCTTGACGAATCATCCGAGGGCGACATCCAACCCGCCATTTGTAGAAGATGAGCCAGCTATACCTGTTCCTGCGTTAATCGGGGAGCAGACGGGGAAGGACCATCAAAGATAGAAAGCGAGTTTGACGGAGATGCACCTCCTGATCGCGCTTCTGGAGATTTGTGTAAGATTTCAAAACATCGAGAACAGCCTGAGGAGCACGGGGCAGTGTGATCGTAGACTTGGTCAACAACGTGTGGTAGTACCAGAGTTGGAGTCATTAGCACGCATGAGATTCGTCGTCGTTCCTGAAGGATAAGTAAACGCACGTGTCCATCATTTTAAGAACAAGACAGCACGGCTACATATTACAGTAGTAGTAGTACTACTAGTATGCACACGCTTGATATATTTGACACTACATCTGTTAGTTTGAGGAGACTTTGTCGTTGAGCAGCCTTTAATGCATATGCTCGTTAGTTTGAATAATAGGAAATAAATAGGAGTGTCGCGGACCTTCAAGTTGTTTGTGTGGAAGGTTAATTGATGTCTGCTCCGAGTCCTTGCCAGTGAGAACCATCCACTTGCAAATCCAGAACTTGAACAAACTAGTGAAAGCATCCTCCTTCACGCTTGCCCATCCCATCCTCACAATGTCGCTAAGCGATGGGTTAGAATTGGGACAAATTAGAGACGGCCCCATTCTGCTGTACATGTAGCGTAACTCGGAGACGGCAAAGGTTGTGAGAAGGCAAAGGATGTCTTGATACTGTTTGACACAAGCGTTGACGAGCCTAGTATGTGATACGCTGCTTGATCTGTATAACGCTGCTGTGGAGCTTGCCAGTGGGGGGGCAGGGAGGGTCGGTCTGAACAACATTGCTGTCATTTCAAGTCGATGGTATGGCATGGTGACTACGGCCAGTGTTGAGCATCTTCAATGTCCACCAAGTACTATGCCTGTGGTAGCAACAACTTGAAGTTGAAGTCGACAACTGAGTGCCAGCCTGCCAGGTGAGTGCCACAACTTCAAGTTGAACTTGAAGTCACCGTGGACCGGCGGCGTGCCAGTGAGCCTGAGTGACTCCGACTCAGACATCACTGGCAGAAGAATTTGCCGTCCATGTCCTCTTCATCTTGCTCCCCGGAACATTGAAGGGATGAAGTAGTGATGTTGAAGGCAACTTGAGCCAGAGGAACTTTAACACGGTGTATGTCCCCGAAATGTTAAAGTAGAAGCACAACACAAACACTGGCAAGCCTTCGGGTACTACTAGTACTAGTAGTAGGCTAGTACTAGTAGATACTCCTGGCAGCCTGGGGATGCGCTGCATCGTATGAGATGTGGTGATCAGTATTTACAGAATATCTTCAAGTTGAAGGTCATATCATCACACAATCAAGCAAGACATAGGCGTTTTATTCAAGAAAAAGACGACACATCATTGTTTACTATTATCGGAAAGACAAAGTCGAAACATCATTGTTTATCAGGAAGACAGATAGACTCGACGAAGTTTATACCGTGACCATATACTACGGGTAGTAGTATACTAGGACAAGGGCGTCAAAGATTTGAGTCGAGATATGCCTTTGCCGGTAATCCGAAACTCAAATGGCTCTTTGTAAAGAGGATTGGAAGGATTCACAAATCCTTCCTTGGAACTAGGAGGCTTCCGTGTTTGCTCACGCACTTCCTTTGCCCAGTCCATGCGCAGAGCCACATAAGACTGAGGTGCCCGACCATAAGGGCCATGGTTCCCCACTATCTTGCATATCCTTTTAAGCACATCCTGCTGTTCATAGGTAAAGAGTGGTTCCCCCGCTGTCAGGTGCAGTACGGATGGTGCGTTTTCTATGAATTTGGAGAGAGATTCGTCGTCACCATAATAATGTCGGTCGTGGATAAGTTTATTCAAATGTTGCCTGAGTGGAGTCTCGTTCATCACCTCAAAAACGACATGTTCAGAAGATGTAATCATCTGCATCGCGTTGGAAAGGATAACAGCTTTCTCCCTGTGCGTATTTCGCCGCTTCTCCAGATGCAGGATCTTCAATAATTTTTTTTGGTCTTCGTCATTTTCCGGCCACTTTCGCACTGGCACCGGGACTTCCGTGAGATTCGCCTGCTTGACAACTTCCGCTAGTGTGTTCAAGGATAATTGGTCGAAAGAAGCTGAGACTTCCTCATAACTGCGCTGTATATCAGCTGGGAGAGCTTTTGGAGGAAAACCTTTGGCCGACGCATGAGATATGTCCTCAGAGCCATAGTATTCGATGTTGCCCTCTTCGGCCATCTTTGCAAAGAATTCCTCGAAATAGAACTTAGGCAGGTCCTTCAGATCGAGGACACCCTCTTCTGATGGATCAAGATTTGGGAACGGTTTGCACGTAAAGTCATCTATGCTGGCATCCCATGTGGACTCCTGCTCGTCGAGTGTGGTGGCTGGCTGTTGTGAATCCAACTTCTTCAGCTTGCGATTGAGGATGACATACAACCTTCGATGGAATTCGAAGATAAGATAGAAGCGCACAAGAAAGAAACGGAACTTTTCAATGGGTTTTGCGTCAGGCGACGGCTGCCAGGAGTTTGTGAAGGGGTATTTGGATTTAAGCTCTGCTCTCGCGCCCTCTACCAAGCTCTGCAGCTTCTTTTCGGCTTCCTTCAGCGTCTTCACGGCCCGGCCCCTCTTTTCCTCCACTATACTTTGGGTCCTTTGTCGTCTCCTCCAACTCCTTTGCTTTGCTTTTCGCCTTAACCGCGTCCTTGTATGTCGTATCCTCCTCGCGGAAGTCTGCTAACTTGTCTTCAATCCCTGCTAACCACTCTTCGTAGCGTGCTTCCTCTGAGGATATGAGGCTTTGAGGTAAAGCGGTGAGCAGGTCATCAAACAGATGCCTTGCAATGGGAACCGTTCCGTTCCGGCGCATGGTTGGTTGGGCAGTAAACTCAGCGTAAAGCTCGTTTACACCTCTGATGAGCCCCGCTGTCTTGACACCGCCATCACCAGTAATGTCAAAAGGGGCAACCGATTCGATCTTGAATTTGTTTGGGAAAACAATGGCAAAAGCCATATAAAGAATGTTCCTGGCGTCCTCGAAGACGTGTCGTAGTTTAATACTACAAGCTGCCGCTTCGCTCTATGTGAGAACTCATGAGTTTAATTTGTTTTGCAATAGCTTTCAAGATGACTTACCGATTCAGCTGCTACGGCAATGATTTGAAGCTCGCGTATCATGACAGCGAACGATGCTATAGTCCGCGTCAAAAGGTCGTCTTTGGAGCGGTCCGCCTTCCGTTCAGCATCCAATGTCTCCATACGAGCCAGCTTTTCGTTCATTTGATGCACGTTGTCGGTGGTGCTTCGAATCATATCAAATTGACTGTCAAGCCTTTTGCTAACATTAGCTGCCATGACGGAGTGTAGCGCATGGATGCCCTCCTCAGCTGCAGCCCTCGCAAGCATCGGGTAATTCAGGGCTGCCTGGTCCTTTATATGTTGTATCTCGTTGGAGAGAGATTCGACTTTCTCCTCCAAGCTCTTTATTGTCTTCGAGTAAACCGTACTGAGATCCGTGTTCTCCGATTTGGCCGCCTTTTTTTTCGTGGCTTTCAGATCTTCCTTTTTTTTGTCAAGATCTTGATATCCCTCAACATTCCGCATCGCCACTTCCAGCCGTTCCTCCACTTTCTTTTTTTCATCAGTATTCGCCGCCCGAGCTGCCGCTCCATACTTGAGTTTTGTTATCACCTGGTTGAGAACTTTGGCAGTCTCGACCAGCTTTCCTCCAATGTCCGTCCATTCCTTGCCCGCTTTGTCCAAGTCGCCCCCTATCCCATTGAGCATGGTGACTGACAAGTCGCTAGTTGGGTATAGGAAAGAGATAAGAAGCAATCTACACAGACTGGCAATGTCACTCACAGGTTCGTTTTCAAGTCTTCGACACTGTTTGACGGCTTGGAGTCCACGTCCGACCCAGGTTTTGCCACCCCACTGCCAGTGGCACCGGCACTGGCGGCCTCGCTGACAGTAGAATGGAATGTCATCAAGATGCAATTAAGCTCAGGCTGGCAACACTACTCACAATTCCAAATTGGATGTGTCTGGTTCCGCCTCAGTGGCAGACGTCAAATTGCCACTGCCAACTCCTAGTCCGACCTCAAACTCCAATTGTGACCTCAACCCGGGCCCTGCACTTGCAAGAGACTCCGAGTCGGACATGGAGACGCCGGGCCCATTCACTGGCAGGCTGTCAAGAGAATGTCCTGGTCACATACTTTGAAGGCTGGCAACATGAATGACACTTACTTGATTGCTGATTTGCCACTGTCATCTCGCTGTACCATCTGTATGAGAAATTCAATCCATTTCACCACGTCTGACCGCGTCTTTATAAACCCGGGCCACGGATGGGCTCCATTTTTGCCGGAAGAAACTATTCCTGTTTGGACTTTTTGTGAAAGAATTGAAATTACTACTAATACTAGTTTTTGAGACATGTACTACATACCAGCTAGTCTGGCTTCCTCTGGATCCAGCAGCAGTCTGACTTCGATTGGCCCGGGAGGCTCAGGCTGAGTGCCAGTGGCTTGCTGGCCCGGGATGCCAGTGTTAACAGGTAGCAGTGGCATGTTAGCGTGAGGGACAACACTGGCAGACATTCTGAAGGGATAGTCGTTGAGTTGCTGGCTTCAAGATGATGTGGGGGGCATCATGATGGGGTCCGCTGCCAGTGGCAACTAAAAGCTATTCACCGTCGGAACGTGAACTTGAAGAAGTTGATGGAAGTCGGATACTACCGCTGCCAGCAGGCCACACCGTGACTCAGGCTGACGGAGTGCCGTGAAGAGTAGTACTATATTTAAATTTAAGTACTCAGGCTAGTACTACTATGCCAGTGATACTACTACTACTAGTAGTAGGACTTCCCAGCCTCACTGGCACTGGCAGTGCCACAGCATGAGTGCACCCGCCGCGAGTAGTACTACTACCGTAACTACTAGTACTACTACTACTACTACTACTACTTACTAGTCGAATTTGAAGTTGATGATCTCAGCAACTTGACAGCTCGGCCGCCGCAGTTCGCTTCGGAGTAGATGAACTCAATTTTGTTTATCCTCCATGTTTCTAGGCACGTAGGGTACCGGAGGAGTGGTACGGTGGAGTGAGAACAGGGTCTTTTGCCTGTTCAAGCTTGTCACGCTCGCTTAGTGATGAGCAACAAAAAAGCACCTCACGAGGTGCTTTTTTGTTGCTCATCAGCAAAACTTCGTCCGAATTTGGAGATATGACGCAAGGAAGTTATACAAGCGACCGGAGCGGCAATATTTTGCGTCTCGGAAGAGGTGCCGCTGCCTGCCCTCATGTGTGACTGCACCGTGACTGTTCTCGCTTGTGCTGCTGTTTTTAAGGGTCTCAGTGTGCCGCAGAAGAGACCCTTGCGGCATGACACATAGCAACAAGAGAAAAGAAACAAAATTGAGTGCACCTAGTCCGAGTCCTCGCCGGATAGTACTATAGTAGTACTATACTTGTTCGTGTTTCACGGCATGATGATGCGGAGGCACCGTGATCATCATTATGATGGTACTAGAGTAGTGACGCAGCCTGCGGCTCAGGCTGAGTCGGAAGCCACCATACTCAGGCTATGCTTCCCGTACTAAGGATTTAGAACGGCTTTTTCGTCCTACTAGTATGTAGTACTAGTACTAAACGGCACGGCTCGGAGCAAAACTCTCCGTCTTGCCCGGGCCCTAAATTTCCAGGATCTAGCAGAGGGGAAGGGTCTGCCAGATGGTCCGTGTCTAGGACAGTCGTCCTAAATGCCTGCCTTGCTTACCGTACTAGTAGTAGTATCAGGTAAGATATCATAAGTACACCCTGATACCTTACCTTCAAGTTCAAAGGTAAGTTGTACCGCGGGACTCCATGGACCGGCAGAACTTCTGCTCAAGGCCGGCGGTGGACGGGTGGCTTCAACCTCCCTAAATGCTTGCCAGCCTGAGTGCCAAGCGGGGTCTTATGGGTTTCAATTTCGGGTGTCCTAAATCCTTCATCCAGTGGCGCCACTGGCAGTGATACCGTGACTCAGGCTCAGCCTGAGCCTGAGGCTGCCACTGCAGTGCCAGTGGCAGTGAGGCTACTAGTTCTGGGAGGAAGGGCACTGCGTTCCGGAATTGCGTGATAACGCTCAGGAAATCTGCCTCCCGTGCGAACGTCTTCAAGTTGACAAATGGGGGACTCGGACTTGGAGTAAGGGACTTGCCGGCGAAGCTCGGCCCGTTTTCTACTAGTACTGTAGTATTAGTAATAACTTGAAGTTGCCCCTCAGGCTCACTGGCACTCACTGCCAGTGGCTCACTCAGGCTACTACTAGTAATAGCCTACTACTACTAGTACTACTCAGGCTGCCGGTGGCATGCCACGGTGGCGACACTTGACCTTCATTCCAACTTCACTCACCGTTTGAATAACCCTTGCCATTACTTTCCTCTCAGGCATACTACTACTACTAGTAGTATTCCTTAGTAGTAGTACTCACTGCACTGCCAACTTGATCTTGAAGTAGCTCAGGCTCTTCGTTCAGTCACTATCAAATCTCCAAAATGTCAAGTTCTGATCTCGGGGATACTCCAAGCTCTTGCTTGGACACAGACGAGGACGAGGACGGTTCAGAATCCAGCTTTGGTCTCAACACTCACAGCTCAAAGTCCGCGATCATCGAAGACGAGAGCGAATACGAAGTGTATACAAATCCTGTAGAGGTTAAGTTCGGTAGGACCACATATTATCTATATTTCAGTGTGTGGTTTGGCTTATCTTCAATGACTTGTCAGAGGACCTACCCTTTGGTTATCGCTCGGGAGCATATATCGATAGCACGGTGGTCCAGTCAATCACCAAAAGCTTAGAGTCCAAGCATGAGCATGCAAATCGCTTCGGGTTTTCGTCGAACGATTTCAAGGAAACACTTGTTCTGGCTGATCGGCTGGGGAGGTACTTTGATACGTCAAATCAGTATATCAGTAACCGGGTTAGGGAAGCACAGGCTCTGCAGAGGAAGACGGCTGTGATGCTAGACCAGTTTCGGATCAGTACATACCAGTACACGGACATGATCTTCAAGCTAGGTGAAGAACTAGCTATCCTGATGCGTTATACGGTAAGCTGCAAATTAAATCAAAAGCTTGAATGCACGTCTCTAACCGCTTGTTCTTATGGTAATGCGCTATAGCCCGAGGAGCCACTTGAGCTGCTTATCCGCAAGCGTGTGGAGGAATCAAGACTTGCTGTCGCCACGGCGTTCATATCTGTTCTTCCCGGCTTTTTCCCGTCAGGGAAACTCATCAATGTTTTCACTGGGGACGTCATCTGGGATAATTTCTTGTCTTGCTTAGTCGCCCGATATCATTCACACCATGCAATCGTGCGTTGGCAACGTAAATTTGAGGATGAGGAGGCCGGCAATCGATTGATACAGACAAAATCTGTCTTTTCTGCCATAAGGATCGACATCAAAGGCACAAAGCTCGAGGAAAATGTTCGTCGTGAACTCTCTGCTCAATTGAAGCACTTTACGCCAGTCGTGGGCGTGAATCTTAAAGGCTCTACAAGCAGGCCCCAAAACCCAAGGCTTGCGCTCAAGTTCTTTCTCCCCCTACTTATTTGGTCATATAATGAGTGCAAGGATTGGATCGTCTTCCTAGACAAATGCCGTGCGGAACAATTGCCAAAGTCGCCCGTTGGTCAACTCTCAGAAGCAGAAGTCAATTGTTCTGCGACTCAGGCGACTCCGACTGTCTTTCAAATCCGGAACAGCACGAGAGGCTCGGCGTCTCTGGAAACGTGAACTTGAACGTGCCGGTGGAGAAGCTGCTCTAGCTGACTTTCATCGACTCATTCAGAAGTCAATGGATATTCTTGGCGTCGACTCGGCTGATGGTGGAACGTCCTCATTGGAGAATAATCGACAAATCCAGCGCGAATACGGAAATTATTCGGTTGTTCTGCGCAGGTTCAACTGGATCAGGAAATGTTTAATCATCCTCTGTGATGATTCGCTTCTGGATCTGTTGCTCATGAATGATGGTGCAATGCAGCGCTTCTCCAGGGAGATGGACTTTGCTAGGCTGGGCATTATCGAAGTGACTCGAGCCATTAGGCAATTTGACGATGCTGATTGCAAAGATATAGACAAGGAAAGACTCAACAGGGCCGCCGAATTTCTCCACGAAGATATGGAACACATCGATCATGCCCTTATTCCGGCAGAGCAAATTTTTGACTCTTTACTCCTGAAGACAGTCGACGATTTACTTCGTAATTATGGTCCATTTTATTTAACAGATTATGGAATCCTATTTGCTCTTCTCGACAAATTGGATCCCATCACGGACACCGACTCGGATGTCAATATGAGCTCGGCGATGTAACTGGCGGTTGCATATTGGACCATTCCCCGACACGAAGTGTTCTAGGGTTCACCAGCGCGCGATTCAAGTTTAAGTTGTGGCCGTGTTAAATTTTTATTTCGTTTTACTATGTTTATGACAAAAGTCAAGGACTCAGATTGTACTAGTACTACTCATTCTATGCCAGTGCTTACTCCCTTTTCAAGTTTAACTTAAAGCTCCTCTCGCACTATGCTGCACTATTGGTAGTTAGTACTAGTAGCAACTATGTGACATCGTTTTCTTGATTACTACTATATACTGCAAAAAAAATTATTTATTTATTCATAGCATATGCTTGATAGTACTACCGTGACTAGTACTACTAGTAGTCTGTGTTCAACTTGAACTTCAACTTCAAGATGGTTAAATTAGAACTTGAAGTAGTACTAGTAGTAGTAGCAGCCTGAGGCAGGTTATTGGTTCATTTCCAGTTGTTGGCAAGTTCCATGTTATTGTACACTTTTTACTTGAAGTTTTCTATGTTCATACTAGTACTAGTACCAGTAGTAGTAGTACTCAGCCTGAGGCTGCCAGTGCACTGCAGCAGTGGGAAATTTTGACCACTGCCACTGACAGTGGCATCCGACATGATCCAACTTGAACTTGAAGTCTAAGATGCACCGACTAGTAACACTACAATTCTAGTATAGCTAGTACCATAATCCGTCACTGAACATTTAAATGTTATATCCTTACTTCATAAGTTTCAAGGTACTTTGTGAGCTAAATGAGGGTTTATCTTTATTGTTGCCTACTTTCGTACAATGTTTCATGCATGTGCATGTCAGCAAATCGGTTAACATAGAATCTATTGTAAAAGTCCAGGGACTCCTCAGGTGTCAATGACTTCGGAGGACATTCATCACCCTCTGGAACCCCAAGGAGGTGAGCTAAACGGAAGATACTCCCTAGAGCTATCACGGATAACTTTGGAGTTTTTGAGTCACCGTGACGGGGGTAGCCTGACTCCGAGTCGGAGGTGTCATTCAGGTCACTCCGGCGAGTCCGAGTCAGCGGTTGACGGCAACTTCCAATAGTACTACGCTGGCACGCGGTAGAGGTCTCTGACTCATACTCTGGCTCGACTATCCACATTCTTGTTTTTCTGTCAGGTGAGTCTCCAACGTTCTTGAAAAACTGGACAAGGGCGCATTCCTGATGTTCTCCATTGGCGGTGAAGGAGAAAAGAAGCATAACCCAAGCAATTCGCATCCCTGCAAACCCCTTTTTGCGAGAACTAACTTGGACAAGAACGACATCACGTCGTGGTTTTCCGCGCCAAGAGGGATTGGACCTGATCACCTCCCTCATTGCTTGCTCTATAGGAATTGATTCGCCGCGGTAGGCGAAATACGCGGTAGCTGAATGGAAGATGGCAATGTCATTGCCCATGTCCAGTGCAAACTGTTGTTCGGCTATCAGGCTTTCAGAAGCGCTTCCGAGGTCATAGTATCCTAATTCGTTCAAGTTGCAAGTTTCGTACTTGCAGAATAAGTATATTTTGATGAGTCGTCGGAGCTGTCGGAGTTCCGGATGGCCTTTTATCGCCGCAAGAGCGTTGAGCTGTTTGGGGTACAGCTTACTGGACTCTGTAAGGATAGCAACAAATAAGTCAGATATCCAGCGCCACAATTTGAAGCTCGTGTTACTGACGTTGTTTCGAAGCCATTAACATCAAGCTCGAAGGATCACTTCTACCACCTAAGCAAAACCGATGTTCTGTATTTTCCACATCATGAAGAACAACACTACTTTGCAGTCCTTCCACTGATGAAGTGCTGAAATCATCCAGGTCAGCAATTTCGTTGTGCCCTTGATTACCCACAGTGCCATCGAAGAAATCATCTGTATCATTGGCTGCTCCTGCCACACCAATACACTGCAACTGCTCCCTCTGATTCGGGATCCTCTCAGCATCATCCTCCTCCGGCTCTGACATATTCTTCCGCAGAACATCTCGCAAAACTTTCCACGTAGCCTCGGATAGCGTATCGTCTAGCATTCCACGCCGTTTGAAGTCTGACCTCGATGCAATAAGTTTGCTGAGTCGTTGGTTTGCTGTGATCATCTGGCCCAAGGGATCATTTCTGTTCGAGTGTCGCCACGTTTCTTTGACCGCATAAATATGTTTATTCTCTGTAATCGATGAACACAGCCCGCTCGGTGCAGCAAACAGAGGGATCAATGTTGGATAATGGACCATAGCATGCTGTCGTGGTAGTGAAAAGTTATCCCGGATGCCCTTAGCTATGAATATTTGCCGATAACGGTGAAAGTGATCCAAAGAGGCTTTGATTTGATCAAGAGTTGAGGCTGTAATCGTGTACCAACGCACAAGGTAACAGAAGTCTAGAAATGCACTTAATGTGCGAATCATATCATCATGTGCAATGCCCACGATAGCCGGAAGATACACCTAAGCAAATTGCATCAAATATCAGCAAACCACTGCCTCGAACAAGATAAAAAGGTCACATACTTTCATAAGTGCCTTAGAATCATTGCCTGTCCATTGCTTGAAGCCTCGGCCTTCGGGGAATCTGCGAAGTCCAGGAAAAGGAGCAGCAACTCTGATTCTACGCGGATGTTAGCAATGGTATTTACATTAAACAACTTGCGAAAAAAATCACCTTTTATCCACAATATCCAGCTCTGACGTGGTCAAGCTCTGACATATCCACTCGACAAGATGATCCTTGAACACGCCTTTGATGATTTGGTGCAGCAGGTCCGGAGATATGAGATCGCATATATCTGCGCGCGGAATGTCATTGGTGAAAGGCTACGGAGCAACGTATCAGTTGCAATATACGCATCCAATGAATAATTTGAAGCACGTACCACAATGTCCTGGTGGAATCCGTACTCTTTCCGAATTGTTGCTTTATTCATGTTGTTGGCGTCTACCTGTTCTATCAATCGTTCGTGCAGCTCTTTTGTTCGAGGAATTGATACAAATTCCGGATTATCGAGGTCCTTGTGAGGCGCTGTGCATCTATAATGTCGAAAGTAAGTCATCACCACAGAGCTTGATTTCAGGAAAGCCTGAGGGCGGTAGTACTTACTTGCAGCACCATCCAGTACATATGGCGCAAAGGCTGACCTGTTCCGGATAATCGGCTATATATGAGCCGAGTCCGAAAACCGACCTACGCAAGTGACCATCAGGGCACCGGAGAATGGTTTTCTGAGTGTTCATGATCATTGCGGATTTCAGCGAGATTAAGATCCTCGATATAGACGAATGAAAGATCTGATGTCGAAAGTGCCGGAAGTCATCTGACTTTTCGTATTGCCGCTCAGCTGCAAAGCATCAGAAGTCAATTGAATAGATCACTATTAACACATACTCTTTGGTATTGCCAGAAATGCTATGAGCTGGACTGTATTCAGTTTCTGGGACCGCCGGGCCTTGTTTGATACATTCCCAATCGAGAGATACAAAGGATAGTATTCATTATTGCCAGTTCCAACAGAAACCGTTGTCTTATCGCTCCCTAAAATGACCGGGACGAACATAGATCCATGGACTGCTTTATCTTCTGCGTAGATCTTGTTCTAAGTCAAGGATAATAAGTATCTGTGCGAGTTAATGAGTCATGACTTACAGCCTGTTCCCAAGCAAAATTCCCGGACATGTAATTTCTGAAAACTCATTCTTTGTCATTGATATTATTGGTGTCCTCCTTTGTCTGAAATTCACAAAACGGGACAAAGTCAAATTCGCCTTCTAAAGCCGGGTTATCCACCAAATTTCGGATTACTTCCAAAGGATCCCGATACCATACATCATATTCTTTCCTCTTCCATGACTCGATGTTCTCGTTTGTCGCTTTTTGGCCATTGTCGTTAGTGTAGAAGTTACTGAAGGATTTCCAAGATACATCACCGACTTTTGTAGTGTCAATGATCTTGTACAAATTTTGTGCATCTCCATCGAGCAGTGCACCAGCTGTATCCTGACTTGAGTCATCATTGGGATCTGTCGCGTCCAATTCGGGATATCTAATAGATTTTGCGTTCTCCGTGGACTGAATTAGTTGATAAGCCTTCATAATTCCGAGAAGCTTTGTTATGTTGCCAGCAGACATTTGCTCTTCGCGATAGAGAAAATCTGCGAGCTCGAAATCTGCTCGGCACGAATAGGGAAACCAGTCATTTGACGCAGGTTCGTTCCGTGAAACGGGCGGTTCTTCCTTTTCTAAGAAGTTCCCTTCTTCATCGCATGGAGTGGCTGCACGATATTTGGTGTCAGAATGCTAAAGTAAACTGGGGACATCATACTTAGCGCGCACCATTTAAATATCTGTGATACACCTTTAAGTTATCATTGTTCTCTTCATAATCTCCAATGTCGGAGTCCAGATCAGCAGAAGATAGGTCTTGGTCTTCAAGTTTGTCATCTCCAGTGTCAGCATGGGACAGGCAATCAGGACCGTCTAAATCTTGAAGCAGCTCGTCTCGGCCTATGCTAAGCATCAAGATATCCTGTGTGAGTATAGAAATGTCGTAGTCGTAACTTGAAGAGTTGCAGCCACTTTCATCTTCATGATGGCCCTCCAAGTCTGTTGGAAGTTCAGGAGAGCCGGGAAGAGCTTGAGGTGTCGAAGGTCGTGCGGGTCGCTTGGGTGAGGAATCCAAGTCGTAACCACAAGCAGCAGGTCTTGTTGCAAATGATGACGGGTGAGCTGAATATTCATGTCTTGTCCTTGCGGATTGATTCTTGAACCTCCTGCTGCAGAAGGAGAAGGTGCATCGAATAGTCGGGGGGAAGATATCTGTAAGATGAACGGGTTTGGGCCTTCGCCGAGTTACCGGCATTAGTTCCAGTAACTTGAACGCTGAATTTAAAGTTGAATGGCACGCTCAGCGGTGACGCCCGCGTAGTAACAACTTGAAGTTAGTAGTACTACTAGTAGTAGTACCGGTAGCCTGAGTAGCCACAGCCTCAGGCTGTCAGTGACTCAGTGGCACCGCCGCCAGCCTGCCAGTGAGCCTGCAAGTGCCAGTGAGTAGTACTAGTACCAGTAGCACTGTGATAGTACTAGTAATAGAGCTAGCCTGAGTATCCGAGTGTCCAAGTCCGAGTCTGAGTCAGGCTCATTCCGAGTCAGCCTAACTTGAAGGCTGCCAATCACTGGCACTGCCAGTGCCAGCAAGTGCAAGTGGGCGTAAATTTTCTTTGAATAGGCGCCCTCATCTCCAACTTCAACTACAACTTGCACCTTTGCCAACTCAATTCACCATCGAAACTCATAGCACCTGTCAGTGTGCCTCGACTTGAAACACTGCACAAGAATGTCAACTCGAAGACAAACGCGGGCTAAGAATAGCAATCAGCACCCGGGAGCCATAGTCAATAAACTCAGAACACGTCGAACGAAAGAGGAGGTATTGAGGGAGAAAGAAGAGAAGGAGAGAAGGAGAGAAGAGCAGGCCTCAAAGCGTGGTGAGGCATTGAGGGAAAAGGAGGAGAAGGAAAAACAGAAGGAAGAACGGGCAGCTCTGCGCAAAGCTGCGGCTCAACAAGCCGCGGATGCGAGAGAGAAGAGAAAACTTGATGCGGAACAGAAACGGGCAGCAAAAGAACAAGAGGCATCTGAGAAGGTACGCAAAAAGAGAGCTGCAGCAGAGCAACAGGAAACAGCAATACTGGAGACGATGGAGCTTGAGAAGAATTTGTCGAAGGCTCTTGACATTTGCACCCAGATGGGCTCAACTGCACCTAAGCTGGCTGGCACTGACAAACGAGGGCTAAAAAAACCGAAAGACACTCCTGAAGCTAGTGAGTCCTTATCTTCAAGACAGCGACAGTCAAGTTACCAGATATTGGCATTGCAGGTTCAACGAACGAGGAAAAAGACAGCTTTTGTGAAGCTGAAGGCAATGCAAACTTTTATGTTTGTAAGTTGCATTACCTTTACGACTTTAGGTTTTGAAAGATGAACATATTGACTCACGTTATGATGCAGCCAATTCCGATGGACCAGATAGAGAGCGCGCAAAAAAGGCGAGGAAAAAGGACACCAGAGGTGCACTTCCTTTCCGTACTTGTGTGCAGGGCGCAAAGGCTTCAAGTCGTATCATAGGAGGCACTGGCTATCATAGTACGCTTGCAGGACAGGACAGCAGTCTTTCTGGTGAGGATACAGACATGATAGACTCGCCCAATACGTCGAAACGGAACGATAAGACAAAGCGACCTGTCAGGGCACTTCGCAACACAGATGGATCCACTTTCTTCGGCGGAGAGGGCAGAAATCCTGAGATCGCAGGGAAGATAGTAGAAGATATTGACTTGTGAGTTTGAAGTCGTACTACTCAACCGTTTGCATCATAGTACGAAAGATGAGTTTCAAATTCAAACAAATTCAAGTTGATAGTAAGTGTGAAGCTTGATTTAAACTCAGCTACTTGAAGCTTATCATTGTAGTACTACTTACTACTACTACTAGTAGTACTAGTACTGATAGCTTGAATGCGCCCGCCACTGCCAGTGGCAGTTTGAGCGTGCCACGCGTGCGCCAGTGACACTGCCAGTGGCAGCGACCGTGGCGGCCCGGCGGGTCACCGCCGTGCCACACTTCTTCAAGATCATCATGAACCCGAACGTTGCAGCTTCTTCACTTATAATGCTCACATCCTTATCTTTGTTTCAAGTTGTGAGCCTGGCTGACACAAGGAAAATTTAGGCTCCCCGCCTCGGTGCAAGAGGATGCAAACTTTAGTCCTTGGGAGGATGAAGGAGAGACAGTAACCCTCACGAGTTTTCAGGGTGTAAAGAATAGCTTTGCGAGCGAGCGACAGACGGCACATCTTGTTGACTCCGACACTGATAATGTGAGTTGGTTAAAGCATTCATTAGACTGGCAGATGAAATCTTAATATTTTGATTGTGCGTTTAAGTAGGACGCGAGGAGACTTACAATACCGCCCCAAGCCAATGTGAGTGCCGCTTAAAGTTCAAAGAAATCGTTCGATTCACAGAGACTATGCATCGGTGGAGTCCCATGCACAACGATGGCTAATTAACAATGTTTCTGTATCGTATCAGGATGGAGCCAGCAATAAATCGAAGAAAAGGAAGCTATCCCGCGACACTCTCTCCGACTTGCAGGCTCCTACAACGTTGGTAAGTGGCATCATAATGTCTTGCTTCGTTTGCGCTACTTATCCTTCCTTCTTTGTGCTCTGGAGAAGAAGAATATCAGGAGACAATCGGCCGTTCAGGTGAGTGTTTCACATCAAAGCATGGATCTGGTGCCGGACTTTCTTGTGTCCTTCGGCGTCGACATATCTTTACTTCATTACTTACCAAACCGTACTCTGAATAGGGCGCGAAAATGCAGAGAATCGCCAACTCCCAGCTTGATGTAACGGTAAGTTTATTCTGCTTTTACCCCCTCACTACTCACCTGTCATCTCGTCAGGAGGGTATTACTGTTGATGGACATAGAGAGCGATCGCCGGCGTTGTATCTGCAGATGCAGGTATGTGTAGGCATCGACACTCAATAGGACAACTTTCTGCACCCCTTTCTTTGGCAAGGATCTGGTCGTCTACTAAGCTTTGCTTATTGTAGGACAGCATGATCGCGAATAATAAGAAGAGGAAGTCACCGCCGGACTCTAACTCGCATGCCGTGGTAATTCTTGCATTTCCACCCAATATTCAAATCACTTCCTTACTATCTAAAACAGACTAGCATGAACGTGTATATGAAGAAGCCGTCATCACAGGCTGCCTCGACAGTTAGTGTTAATCCTTCTAATCTCCATTTCATATCATTTCTGATTAAGCAACAAGGATTTGAACCTCACTACTAGTAACAAGAGTAAACTGCAAGACAGTCATTCTCAGGCTGATATACTGGTATTCAATTCTCTTCGAGCTTTTCTTGGTAACAATTCCTCTAATTGCTACAGATGAAATCTTCT
Source organism: Trichaptum fuscoviolaceum (assembly GCA_910574455.1). NCBI lineage: Eukaryota > Fungi > Basidiomycota > Agaricomycetes > Hymenochaetales > Trichaptaceae > Trichaptum > Trichaptum fuscoviolaceum. The sequence goes on along the minus strand of CAJSYZ010000003.1, from coordinate 861,930 downwards.
ACTTCTATTCGCAATTTGAAGAGGTCTCTGGCGGCTCATGCGCAACATATTGCAAGTGTGAGCTAATTGCTGCAATTGATTCGTGTACTAATTCAAGGCTCCTTTAACAGGCAAGTGGTTGTGAGGTGTCGCTAACACCACGAGCACAATCGCCTGCGATGACGACAGTATCCATCAGTCCTGAACCCGAAGTGCTCGCAACCAAGGCTCATCTTGGTCATCGCAAAGTCTCTCGGACTACTAGCTCTGTGCGTTAATCAAATCATGTCTATGATATACATCCACTAACTTGCAGAAATGCAGACATCTGTAGGGCTTGAGGACAAGGATAGAAATAGTATCGGAAGGGAGGGATCCCGCGCTCCCGGCAAAAAAAGGGCAACGAATCAGTGTCTCCCTCCCGGAACTCAGGCAGGCTGGACTCACATTCTTCTGCCTTCGCTGTATCGCGCAGTTGGAAAGTCCACAACTCCATGGCAAAACCCGGACAATAAGTCCATCGGAGCCTTGTGGGGGAAGGTGTTTGATTCTGTCGAACTTAGTTACGACACGCAATTGGCCGACATCTGTTCTTTAGTTGAGTCATCCCTTATTGTCTTACATCGGCCATTTTGAATCAAGTATGATCTGCCCTGTAGGCAGCCCAGAGATGCTCTGATAGTTGGCGCAAGAAATTGTTCGAGAAAGCCGAACAATCAATTTCGAGTTTTGTCGGCAACGAGCGTTCTAAGTCAGTGGAGACCGAAGAAATTGTGAAGATGTTGCAGACGATGGTCGACAAGAAGAAAGCTGAACCATTCCTCTGGGAACGCTGGCATAGTATGGATAAGGTATGTGAAAATTTGCCCCATGTCACCCTTCGTGTCCCTGCATTGACTCTGAAAGTACAGAAGCAAGGGTTGTTCTGCTCTGATCTCGTAATCTCAGTGTTGTCCGTACACCTAGTCTTGGCCCTGGGTCGGCATAAAGTACTGGACAAAAACACAATAGGAAAGCCTATTGGTGCCCTCGCTCTTGCAGCAACCGCGGTATCTATCTACTTCAGTTCTTATAGTGGCTTTATTCACTGAACTTCTCATGAACAGGTCAAGGTTGCAATCGACAAGCAGGTGGCCCCGTTGCAAAAGATCAAAGAAGAGTTTGGTGGCGCTGAGTGGTACTTCACCAGTGCTCTGTGGCAGCCTCATACGGACGACTATGTTAACTTATTGTCGAATTCCTCGTTTTTTACTGAATCAAACTGGGTGAAGGTCCGATCCCGCCTAGCAGCTTACAATTCCATTGAAGATTTTAGTGCGGGAAAGAACACCGTGTTACGACCTGAGGGGAACCTGGGGGCCGGGGCGCGTTAGCGGCTTCCGGGGCAAGGCCTGGGAGAGCGCGCGGCAGCGGATAAGGCGAAGGGGAACCGTTAAGGACGCTACAACGCCAACGGAGTCGAGCGGGAGGCGGGGCTACGAGGGCGAGACGCAAGGGGGCTCGAGGCGAGGACGGGGCGGAGTCAGAGTCGAGGCGCGGGGAGACAGAGTCGAGGCGCGGGGAAACGCGCAGACCGGGAATCGCGAAGCGGGGTTCTGGCGGGAATCTGGATTCGTGCGGGAATCGCAGAGCGGGAATCGTTCGGGATTCTGGCGGGAATTGCAGAGCGAGGATCGTTCGGGATTCAGGCGGGAATCTCAGAGCGGGATTCTGGCGGGAATCTCAGAGCGGGATTCTGGCGGGAATCTCAGAGCGGGATTCTGGCGGGAATCTCAGAGCGGGATTCTGGGCAGGACTCAGAGCGGGATTCGCAGAGCGGGATCCGGGACAAGACAGAGACAAGAGAGCCAGAGAGCAGGCGTGCTCAGGACAGGAGCAGAGAGCTCAGGATAACCGGGATCTCAAGGCAACACTTCTGTATCAGGAGGAGGTTCCCTAAGGAAGCACTCGACAAGTCAGCATTGTAAAACTACACTAGAGACAAGACAGAAACACACCTAAGGAAGCACTCGACAAGAGGACAAAAGTGAGTGCTCCTTACGGTGGCGACAGGTATTTATCTACTGGGCAGAATCTACAGGGAACGGGCATGCACAAACGCGCAACTAACTAGTTACACAATCTTGCGGGCGAAGGCCGCGCATACAGTGACGTGAATCCGGGATTCGGGATTCGGTGCGGAACATCTGGGCAAGATCTAAGGGAACGAGCGTGAAGCATGGTCAAGTGAAACAAAGAGAACTAAAGGAATGTAATTGTGCGCGAGGTATCAAGCTGGCGCACAGGCAGCGGGGTAACGAGCGTGGGGGGCGGATGTAATGCATACATCGTCTCGGGATAAGTTGCAGGCAACTTCTGGCGTGGATCAGGGTCGCGGGGGATCGACAGGGACCAACTTCGAGAAGCCGGTGCTTCGATGTCGTAACGAAGCCTAATCGCAAGGCGCGCGCGGGGCAGGGCGACTAAGGACGAGGTTCGAGTCCTTGCGGACAATGAGATCAATCCTGCACACGGGGTGGCGGGAATCTGGTCTACGGGCCGGGACAGGACGCTACTAACGAGACTAGTTGGCTGGCACGTGCGTGGCCAGGCCAATCACCTGGGGCTATCTCCAGACGAGGTTAGCATCGAGGAGCGGGGAAGCTAAGGGGTTTCCCTTGGACGACGGGAAACTCGCGCGATTCGCGACGGGATCATGCAGGGAATCTGGTTCGGGTTTCGACCGGGTTTCGAGTTCGGGTTTCGACTGGGAATCGAGTTCGGGTTTCGACCGGGGATCGAGACAGGGTTCGACCGGGAATCGTAGCGGGAATCTTTCGGGAATCAGAGCGGGAACTTAGCTGGGGTTGCGATGGGAATCGCGGCGGGATCGAAGGCGGGAATCCTGCGGGGGATTTGCGCAGGGATTTGAGACGGGACGCGAGGCGGGAAACGAGCGGGATTTTGACTGGGATCGTGCGGGGGAAAGGAGCGGGATTCCAACCGGGAAGCGAGCGGGGTTTCTACCGGGAATGAGCGGGGGAGTCTGGCGAGACTCTAGTCGGGAAACGAGCGGGGGGAGTTTGGCGGGACTCCAACCGGGACGAATGGGGGAGTCTTGACAGGACTCCAACCGTGAACGAGCGTGGGTTGCGGGATTGTCAGAGGGGACGCTTGACAGCGTTCGCGGCGAGGCGGGATTCCTGGCGGGGCAGGCTGTGGACGAACAAGGGCAGGTCGAGAGGCACAGGATGTCGAAGGGGTTAGCTAGGGCACCGTGGCAGGACGAGCGCAGGGCAGGGTTCGTGACCGGGCAGGATTGCGGGATAGCAATCCTTGACCACTGTCGTGTTGGCTTACTCAAGGCCAGACAGAGGTCGGCTTGGACGCAGTGGATCAATCTCCTAACTGCACTTCATGACTGTGGATGCGAGGCCGGGATCTGGTATCCGGGCATAGTCGAGAACCTACGAGGTCTGGGATAGCTATGGCTATGGCTATGGCTGTGGCAGGCTATGGCTATGGCTGTGGCTATGGCGAGTGACTTCGGGACTATGGCTAGGTACGAGGTTCGCTGGGGCGGGGAACAGAGCATGACGGGAGCGGGGAGCGAGCGGGGGATCATCCTAGAGTCGGGGGAACGACGAGGCGGGCTAGGGATGGATCGAGACACGGGGACGAGGCGGGGGACTGACGAGGAGACGTGGGCGAGGACAAGCAGGGGCGAGGAGGTCGTAGCGGGGCGGAACTCTTAGCAGGAGAATGCATGGCGAAGCAGAGGTTCTTCTGGGATCAGAGAGCGGGGGATCTTTTCGGGATCTAGCCAAGGTCGCGATTTCGGGTTTCAGTATACCGGGTTCTGTTCGGGATTGCCTTAGACATGTTGGGGTCCTGGGGGATCCCGACAGGAAGACGATATGGAGGACGAGAGTGTGCTTGGCGAGGGAGACGAGGACGAGGACAAGGATCAGGAGGAGGATAAGGATCAGGATCAGGATGAGAACAAGGATGCGGACGAGAATTTCAGCATGGGTTATGGACGCAGTGGAGGTTTTGAGGGCGAGGAGAATGACGCAGGCAGAGAGGACGGGGAAGGCGATCGCGAGGACGAGGGTTCATTATGGGATTCGGCTACGGACGGCGCAGACTTTTAAGAGCAGGTCGATCTCTGGTGAGCTTCGGCTTTGACCCATCACCCCGCCACTGTATTCAAGCTCTTACTACCACCAACTTGCAGTGGCATTCGTTCTCTGAATATGCCGAGGAACAGCCTGCCAGCGAGGTAGAAGTGGCAAAATATAATCTGGTTCAGGATGCCGTGGTGTAGCTACTGAGGGACACTGATGCACTGATTTCTACTTATTGTCTTAAATTACTTGTGGAAATGAAGTAATTCTGGAACCTCTTACGCACTTACACGCTTGAGTACTGCAAACCAACAGACAAAAAAGTCTGCTTATATGATTAAATGATGAATTACTTATGGAATGAACTACTTGAACCCCTTACACACTTATACACTTGAGCACTGCAATTCGAATGCCAGAAAAAAACTTCTGATATGCTTGAATGCTGAAGACTGAATGCCTGAAGAGCTGATTTAAGTCGACGGCACTGATTTCAGCAGGCCCCTTCCTGAATAATGAAACCACATGCCTGAAATCAGTAAATCAGTAGAATTTCACTTCCCAGGGCTTCAGTAAATTTCAGACCGTTTAAGTAACCTTAAGTGAAAAAGAAGATTCCCTGATGTACAGCCGAGCGCCGTCACGATCACGGTCACGGTCACGGTCTGTGGCGCGAGAAAGACTGCTTTGATGCGGGGTAAAAGGACGTCCGAGTTATCGACCCGAGGTTTTGTTACCACTGGCATACTTGACTCGGAATCTCGAAACGGCTGCCAGTGTCCGAGTCAGTGTACGCCAAGACCGTCGGCTTGGGGGCGGGCACTGAACATCCGCCCAAGTGCAGAGCCAGTACCACTGGGCACTGCCAGTGGGTACTGGGCACTGGCAGACAATTGGACTCGGAGCCTCGGCCGGGGTAGCAATCAATGCAATACAATGCACGGTCCTGCCCATGTTCACTGGCTAGTCATCGAAGATCGTATCATGATGATGCACGCGGGATCACGTGTAGAATGTACATATGCAACATCCGAGTCATCATCACCACCACTGGCACACACACACACACACACACATATATATATATATATATATACATATACATATGCACACACACAAGTGAGAAAAAGATCCTGGCCGAGCTGCTCTCCAAAAAATATGAACGGGGTTGGACCAGGAAGATTGCAAGTAAAAGGACAAGAGCGTAGTAGGGGTACAATTAGCTGCATCTGCGCGAGTGCACATAGGCCGGGTAGACCGTAGCAAACCGGATTTACGGATTTTACGGATTTACGAGCAACAAAGGCTAAAGCGCCGCGATCAGACCAACCCCCGCCGTCACGGTCTGTATCGTCGAGGTCGAGAAGACAGGCACAGGCACAGGCACAGAGTGCGCACTTGCAGTAAGGCAGCTATGCGCGCGCGGCAGACGTGTTCTGCGCACCCAGTTCGGACAAGGTAGAGATCAATATCAACGTCTCAAAATCGACTCCATAGCGCGAATATCCAGACAGTCAGTCAGATCACATCATCACAATAGCCTGAGGCAGGTCCTGACTCCTGAACGGTATGGGACGTGACTCGGACGTGATTCGGACGTGATACTGATGGTGGGCCGTGTGGGGCACCGGAGAGGGGCTCTGCTTCCACTTCTTCTTCTGCTTCCGTGAGCTGGATGATCCAATGCGCAAGTTGATGAAATGAAACGAAAAGGGAGAAGGAGAAGGAGAAGTAAAAGGAAAGGGGAAAGGAACCCAACAAATGCGCGAAGGCCGCAAGCATACGGGCTCCGGGGCCACCACCCGTCAATGAAGAGGCACGCCGGATCAGGAGACCCCAAGCGCCAGGGTCCAGGGAGAATACGCCGAGATTTCGACGGAGAGGGCTCAGCTTCAAGTTTGGTGAAGTTCCTGCTGAGGTCTATATTTAGACCGCCCGCTCACTGGCATACGGATCCTCGATGATCATTGATATATTCCAGCTAAGTTGATAATCGTGTATTCATGCTCCATACACCTTTCACGTCGCAAGCCTGTAGCATGTGTATATTTGCATGCGGGAAACCCCTCGCGATTTTGCGGTGAGATAGCAGTGCGCACTGCGCCATGAGCTTTTGCGTATGGCTATGCCTTTTTGCAGACTCGCCAAGCAATAAATCAACAGCTTCTCTACAGCTTCAGATTCTCTTGAGTGAATTGGCCAGGGCTGAGCTATCGGCAGCGACTGGTCATCATATGCATATGTAGATCAATCGTCGACCCGAGCAAGGCCAGACGGGAGAGCCTCAGGGTTCAGCGCCAAGAATAGACTCGGATGTATCGCACGGGACTCGGGATCAAGCGAGATCTGAGCAAATCGGAGAAAATGGATAGGAGGCTCTTGCTCTCTGGCGTATCGGTATAGCACAGAGGTCTGAATCTAGCGGGCGGTTTTGATGCAGCGGGAAGCACGCACGCACAGGAAAGCGGCTAGGGACGGACAGGCACGGTCACGGACCTCACGGTTGCTTTACGCTAGACTGAGACCACCATACATACACCCCCATCCCCTGCTCTATCCTCTATCCGATGATACAATGATGATAGGTGACAAATGAGACTTGCATTGACCCTTGACTCTGATGAAAGAGGAGCCGAAGGTCGCGAAGATGATGGATCTAGGATGATAAAGCTGCAATTAACACCCCGCAGAGATGAGGCTCAAGGATGCAGGATCCCGGACTTAAAGCTGGGAAGCAGGGGAAGGTCGTTCGAAGGAGAGATGTGATTGATCATCGGAAGCCTGGGACAATGGAGAAGAGGGGTAGAGGGGTAAAGAACGGCAGAATGAGCCGAGCTGGTCCGGACGGATTCGGCTTCATAGCTTCCATGAAGTATCAAAGGAGGGTCAAGGGGTTTAAGAAGCACGGGCCAAAGTTGTCCAGTGACCCTTTCGGCGCATTAGGACCTTGGGATGCAAGAAAATAAGCAAAGCAAAGACATTGCAGAGAATATTAGACAAACATAATTGAGTATGTTTTGTTTCATTCATATATTGGTATATTCCCGGCCCCAATCATTAATCACTGAATTCGGCTAACCGCCCCGTATGTACCGGCTTCGACTTCCATCAAGGGGCTATCAAACGCGTCGCGAACTGTGATAGATGACGGATTGGACGGGACGAGCTCAGGCTGCCGTAACGACCAATGCGAAAAAGCGGGGTAGAAGATGCTTTAAGTTAATCTGATTCCGGCGCCATTCAAGAACATTCGATGGTTCAAGATTCAGATAAATTGCAATGTGAGAAAATGTTGATTACATTGCGGGAGACGACATTTAAGACATTACTATAAGCGAAGTGGGCAACTTTCTACTTGCACCGTTCTATGCGTATGAACTTCAGATAGTTGACCCTGGAGATACCCCTTCTACGAAATATGACATTACTCTCCCACCTCTTCCTCGTTCTCGTTCTCCGATATGGACGTGATTTCCTCAGTCCCATTGAACGTAGCAACTCCTGTTCCCATTACAGGAGTGCTTGGTAGCAGATTAGGATCCGGAGGAGTAGATTGAAACGTTACTGGGCTTGGAGATGCAGTTGACGGAGGGCGTTCATTATGAGGAGGGGGAGGATGGTCTAGCTGGCCAAAGCTATCCGCTTTGACCTCCATCTGTGTCGAAGACAAATGGTCTGCGTCTTCATAGAGTGGAGCCGGTTGGCTTAATTGTGGCGGAGTGGTCAGAGTGGGTGCGGTGTTGCCTTGGTCTTGGTCAGGAACTTCTGATCCTAGAGGTAAATGGTCAATGTCGGCATGCTCTGCCACCGCCTCGTGATGCTGTTCCTCCGTTATCACCCTGATTGTTTTTTCGCGTTCATCAATCCATGCGGGGAGTACTACATTGAGGAATGTCTTCCTGAGGTCTGGGTAACCCCAAAGAATATTCCCGTTATAATACTTTGCTCTTTCTTCGCTCTCCATACTAATACATGTTAGTATGCTCTTCATGTTAAAGTGGTCAGGTGCTTACATCTCGGGTTTCCAATATTTAAAGTTGGAAATGACCCAATCGGCCGTGACGTCGTTGAAGGTCGTCAGCAGAGCTTCACGAAACTCGGCTTCGGCGTTCTTGGCAAGGTTTTCCGCTTGGGTTTCCTCCGGCCCCTCAGCTTTCTCATGTCGCTCTTCTCCTCCAGATTCAATGTCGCCTTCTGTCCTTCCCGCAAGGCAACATACGCATATATGCACACGGACAAAATGACCAAAGGCAGAAAATGTCTTCTTTGTCGCCAGCCAGCCCTTCTTGATGGGATATACAATGAAGCGGATGATTTTGGAAAGAAGGTATGGTTCTGGCCTGCCAGAGATCCGGTAGTTGAGACGCACTACGTGGTTGTCGATCCCGAATGCCCTATTACAAGATGTCAGTTCGAACTTGAGCGGTGATTAGGATACTATAAGTACCAGAAGATGTTCCGTTGCAAGTGTAAGTTCTGATTATACTTGTTGTAGGGCCGCTTTGCCATGTTCCACATCCATTTCGCGACCGCTCTGATCCACACCATGATTGGATTCATAACTGTTCTTATCCATCCAGCCCAAACGGAATCATACGTGAGCTGATATATAAACCAAAGCGTAACTGCCAGCAAGCACATGCCATGCAGTCCAGTGAGGATACTCGTTGCCAAAGAGACAAATCGTGGCTGGCAAAATGTCAATTCTGTGGAAACCTTATATTACATGAAGCCGCACCTGGAGAGACAGATAAGCGAACAGGTTCAGTCCAAGGACAAACGCAACAGCCGCAATGATCAGGAACAGCATGGGCGCTTTATCGAACCACATGCGAATGAGCCAAGGAGGTACACGCGAGTCATAGCTTCAAGATGATTCAGTCAATCATTGGCAGAAGAGGGATAGAATAAATGACGCACATAGAAGACTTTCTCCATGTCAATCCCAGCAAGCTACTCACACCCGAGGACACACTAAAGACCAGCGACAAGAACCAGAATAGGTTTACTACTCCTCTCAAGGAATTAGACGGCACCGCATCCGTCGCCGCATACGTGAACTGAAGCGTGGTTGCTGTCACGCTGGAGAAGAAGGTGGCGATCGTAGTTAAGTTGACATAACGCGTCGTATCCCTCTCCATTTGATCAACAAGGAATTTGGGTAGGACTTAATTGATTCAGAGAAAGCTCGTAAACAGAGCGACAACGGCACTTACACTCCTTTCCGAACATCTTCAGTTCTTCGGCCACACTGCCGGAACTGGCACTAGCATGATTTTCTGCAGTGAATTTTGCTGCTTTAGGCACAGCACTGATACCGAACATTGCCATCTCCAGGCTGGTGAGGAGGTCATAACAGACAAACGTCAGGCATCCATCTATATCTTCACGATTCACGTAATCTGGGTTTAATGACGTTAGGAAGATTATTATAGCTGGCCAGTGCATACTAGTAGCCATTACCGTTCACTACGCGCACTCCCCTCTTTGGAACGCCTTTATAAGTAACTGGGAGGATCTTGGAGTTACGGCACTTACCCGTAAACAGTCTGCCCATTTCTTGACTTCACGAAAGTAGAAAGCGTGCTTTTGGTGATACAGGCTCCCTTTGAATTTATTAGTCGCAAAGAATAGCCCACCAAAGGAAGCTAACAACGAGTCTGCGGACCTAGGCCTCTCTATACGTATATCGTTAAAGAAATGTGATATAAGGTACGTCTTATCACGTACCATCTGGAGGAGAGGCCGCAATAAGCTTCAAAAGCTCGGCAAGGCGAAATAAATAAATCTGAACGATTTTTGCAGCTCCAATAACCTCCTTATCCCCTCCGACAGCACCATAGTGTGCAATTAGATGATCGAGCTGCTTTATTAGTAAGAAATGTATCACAATGGACCTTGTCTATACATACCTCGCTCCTCATTTTATCACACATACTGAAATGAACTCAATTAGCTCGGACCCACGCTGTGAATCAGGAATGTGAAGATACGTTTCGTGATGCAGAAATCTTCCTTTCAGCACCGTCATCGAGATTGAATCTGGTGAGGCACTTGTGACCCTAGCCTCTTCTATTTCCGAGAGGACACAACTTGTGTATTCGTTACAGCAAACTTTAAAGTCTTCGATCTTTTGCTTCGCTAGCCAACCATTCGCAGCTTAGATCCAAAAGGGATAGTCAAAGAAGTCCGTACCAGAAATCGGCCACACTGAACTACTTACCTGTCTCTTCGAACATTGCCAGTGCTTCAACGACACCACCCATCGCCGTTTCCAAGTCGGAGAATAATTTGTTGTGGATGAATTTCAAGCATTCAGTTAGTTTATCAGCATCTACGAAGTCTGTACCACGGCATCATGAATGATCAAGCTGCGGGTTGAAAGCCTTTGATCCATACCTCTAATTTCTTTATATCCGACCTTGTATGCGGAATTAATCCTTGCTTTTTCCATAGATACTCTGATCTCACCCAAGCGATCCTCTTCCATTGACGGAGCTTCTCAGGATACAGTGCATCTTTTTCATGCGGGCTCTGCTCGAAGCAGTCAATTGAGTCCCAAAGTCCTAAGAAATATGACCTATCTGCGCCCATTGCATCCGGTCTTCCTAAGAGCTCATTATTCATACAAAAGCTTCGCCTAAGCATTGAGACTACATACCACTGGGATGCACGTCGAAGGCCTTCTCCAGAAATTGTACAGGTTCAAGCAGTCCATCCCGCAATGATTCTGCCCTTTCAATCACTTGCTTGTCACCGCCGACAATTTCCAAGTGCGCAATGAAGCATCCCAACTATTGTTCGTCGGTTAGAGAATAATTGCTCAAGAAAGGTCTCGTACATACCTCCACCTGCATCTTAACACACTCGCTTGAATGGAAGATAGTATTAGAATCAACGTATCATGTTAGATGTAGTATAATATGTACCTTTTATATTTTGCGCATCTGACTTTGTATCTCTCAATCGTTTCGTCATCTGGCCAGTTGTCTACGTACAAATATGAGCCATCAATACTGACGTCATCAAAGTCACATCACTACTCACCCTCCTTATCTCTCTCTTCGTTTCTCGTATCGGTGTTCAGAGGATCCCGAGTAGGGTCTGCTTCTGGTGGTGAATTCTCGTCTACGTATTCATTTGAGCTATCGCGGGTTTCTTCATGAAAGACGCATCATTACTCACCTGGGTTCGCAGTATCAGGGTTTGCTATATCAGTAATGAGAGGTTCCTGGTTTGCAGTGTTCGCTACTTCTGGCGATCCATCGCTTTTATGTAGGACTTCACGAAGTTCCTGAGCTGTTTCTGAGTCAGGAAGGATTCACGCATAAGTTAATGGTAAGTGAAATTGTCACTCGCTCTTTTCTTGACCTGCCTTCTGGCGCATAAGGTCTCGCATCTCCTTCACGACAGCGAGGAGATCGTTCAATGTGTCATTCGGTACTTGCGTCGAATTGACGCCTTGGCCCTATCAGTAACTCAGCGACATAGATTGCTGGTAATCACCAACCTATTCCTGGGTCTGTGAAACCGCGTCAGCTTGAAGTCTGTAACACGAGGTAAGAAGGAACGAACCAGACATATCTTTCACAGTGAGCAGAAGGATGTGGAGGTGGAGGAAGGAGAGTCGTCGATGCTGAAGAGGCTGGGCCCCTTTATAGCACATGTGAATACAATGAGGCAGCCAGCGCCAATCAAGATAATGTTAGACACAAGCAAAAAAGGTCAATCGTACATTAGCGCCCGTACAGAAAACATCCGAAACTTGCAAACTACAGCATACACGAACTTCTCCTTGCATCGCTTGTGTAATTTTAGCACAAAGTCTTCGTGATGACTTGTATTTGTCAATAGGGCTCAGGATAGTATCACCACAGTGGTGCTGAGCTAGCAAGACTTGACAAAACAATAGAAACAGAGTGTGGAGAGCGTCAATCCTTGCGAGAGAGCGGTACAAGCTCAAGACTCAGCGAGAAGTGTCGATCACATTCAAGACCATTGACCCTCTCCGATATCGAGATTTGGCGTGCAGGGAAGCGGGAGAGAGTCGCGCAATGGGAGGCACTGTGTGATAACACGTGGCAATGGCAAGATAGTCAGAGATTGAAAGCAACAGCGGGAGGCGTGGAAACACTTCGCAAGCTATATCGTTGCAATGTACATTGGTAAGATCGACTTTATTCGATCCTCCGTGCCAACAGATAGGTGCTGTACTTGCTTGAAATCTGATGCGAAAATGTTCTCAGCGTCATAAGCGTCCGGTGACCATACGAGATTCTGGATTAGATTGATTGTTTGAAAGGATAAGCATACTTCAGTCATTGTAAGATATGCATGAAGAGGAGAGCGTTAGCTGCAATTCTCTTTGAATGCTGATGACTCTGATGAGTGACGGAGAAAGAAAAGCTTGGCCGGGGGTCTCCGGGTATTGCGGTGGTGTGTGTATCCAGCAATGGAACGGCAATGTAGATGACCGGCGTCACGGTCTAAATCATGTGATGCTGTAAAGCCGATTGGACAGCGATGAATCTCGGCGATAATGGATTGCGCGCAGATGGTACCCAACTTTCTGGCATTCCTAACATTTCGTCCCAACAGCCTCCTTCCTCACCCTCCTCATGGAATACCCGTCTGCAACGACTGCCTATTTCAACCAACGTGCCGTACCTTCACTCATATTCACAAATGCTTTGACTCTCTGTCACCTAGCGATGCAAACATAAACATTGTGCATCTTCGCGTCAACTAATACCGAAGGGGAGAAAGGCGTCAAAAGAGCACGACGTGATGTTAGGCAGCATGATGAGTGAGACGCCCCGTTATTGAGGAGAGTTGTGATTAGCTGAGGTGCGTATACCATTTTTGTATCCTATCAACATCGACTTACATTTCATGTTCAGCCACTGCCACTAGCTTCTAACTTCTCCTGTCTCGCCCATTCTACCACTGCGGAGCTACTTCCCGATGCTTATTTGCCTTTTACTTGCGCTAACCTTTCCGCAACGCATACCAAAACATCATTCCCTACGAGCGCGCTTCAAAGCGATCACCTCGTTCTGTGTATGTGGCTTTGTCCTCCGTACTATCCTTCGAAAAATCGACTCCTTGCTCGTGTATCATCTGCTATACTCATCCCGACATAACACTCAAAGCGCTTCAATCACAATATCTGCCTTCACTTGCAATTCTCTCCTACTTTGTCTTTGGCGCGAACCCTGTACTCATCGATAATTGGTCGCCGTGAAGCTAGGTTACCCGGTCTGGGTATCCATGAGCAGGACGTGCCGTCGCTTGCAGTCGATTCTGGAGGGGAAGGAAGTCATAAGTTTGAAGAGGAAGGAGAAGGGATAAGGGATGGAGGTGTTGCCCGAGAGAGAGCATGGGCAAGCAGGCTAGCGAAACTGGGGGTGCTGAATGATCTGAGGTGGAGTAAAGCTCGGAAGAGGACAGATTGTTTGTTGGGAGGTACGCAAAATTATTTCGATATTGGCTTATAGCATCGGACTGACCTCCGCTCAAACATCAGTCTCAAACATCAAGCATGACCTTGGCATTTGCGTACGATCTCATCGTCTCGTATATCACCATTGTCCTCCCGTTAGCGAGGGGCACGAAGGCGACTGGTGCAAGTGACGTCATGGTCGACGACCTCGAGCTGATCCTACACTTTCACCTTCTGCCTCAGTTATGTTATCCGTGTACGCAATCGAGGATGTACTGGAATCCATCTAGCTCATTCCTGCCAAGAGACTTTTAGCGCAATCACGATCGACCAATATTACTTGCTTTTTTACTCGCGCACCTTCGCGATGCTTGCTCTCATTCCTCCGCTTACGCTCTCCGATCTTGCGCAACTCTTGAAAGCCACCATCTTTTTTCGCATGCGCGTCGGAAATCTATGTCGACTCAACCACTCACTCGTCAAACTTCCACCATACCTCGGTCCATTGAATCCGGATCTCCAGGGCATGGCGTCTTGATCGCAGTTCAACTCCTTCCAAGGCAAGGGACCCTACCCTGCTAAGTTCGTATTGAAAACCAAAGAAGACGAAGGCGATACCGGTGAGATAGACGTATTTTCAGTTGGAAAGGGACAGTTAGACACTTCTCATATGAGACTAAGAAGCACCGGAATATACAGCTTTCTTCAAGAATCCCATAAACGTAGATCTCTAACGAGCTAAAGGCTGTGCAGTTGTCACCATCACTTTTTGCTCCCCCTCAATCTGCCTTGTTGACCTTACGTTCTCAAGCAGCCTTCCTGTGGAGTCCCGCATCAGCTAATAGCGTCGCAATCAGACAATGGTGACAGGCTGGCGAATCTTGGCAAGCATACTCAAGTAAGTAACCTTGTCCTCATCCCCGTACCAATCTTCTGACCTTGACCTTGCCCTTCCATGTTCGGAACCCTACAAAGACCACTGTCATCCCCTGACCCAGATCTCGTACCGAGCTGTCGTTCACTGGCTCGTCTCGACTTCGATAGAATAACTTAGATTATTTGGCTAGTCAAGTTATGTATCTAACTCATGAATGCATTGGCATAACACCCTCTTTGAATTCAAGCTGTGCAAGTAGGCGTCGAAATAAGTGAGAACCAGTGGTTCGACTCAGGATCACAATTAGCAAATCACCCGTCTTGCAGACAAAAAGACAGTAAACAGGGCCTCGCGAGCTGACGCGATGCATTCGGCTCCATGACACGAAGGCCCAGTATGAGGAAACGCGTACAAATCGGCTGATAGACGAGAAATATGAACACTCTATGGATGACTTCGCAGATGAAGTTGTGCAGGCGGAAGAGAGTTCTGGTAAGCACGAGCTGGAAGAAAGCGAAGACAGAAATCGTTGTACGTCAGGACGTGTATAAAATGGGAGAAACATCCATCCAATCCATCCGCAAGGTTGAAAGGACACGTCAGGTATCAATCTGACGTTCCGGCGTCATTCAAGAACAGTTGATGGTTCAAGATTCAATGAGAGAAAATCTTAATTACATAGTAGGAGATGGAATAGAAGCATCATTATAAGCAAATGGGGCAAAGGCCTTCGTATGGTCACTTTCTACTCGGCGCCGTTCTAAAAATATATATTTCAAAAAGTTTATCTCGATGAATCAATGACTAAACATACTCCTTCTGCAAAATCCAGCATCACTCTCCCAGCTCGTCCTCTGTCTTGGTCTCCAATGTGGACGTGACTTCCTCGGTCTCATTTGGCACAGATGCGTCTAGATTTATAACGGGAACGTCCGCCGGCGAATTCGGTACACTAAGCGTGGGCTCCGGTGCTATTATGAGTCGTGAGGAAGCCGACAGAGGGTGCTCATCAAGAGGAGGAGGAGGATGGTCTAGCTGGCCGTAGTTATCTGGTTTGGCCTCAATCTGTGTCGAAGGTAAATGTCCCGCGCCTTCATGAAGGGGAGCGGGCTGGCCTGATTGCGGTGGAGTGGATCGAGTGGATGCGGTGTTGTCTTGGCCTTGGTCAGCACCTTCCGATCCTAGAGTAACAATGTCGACACGCTCTGCCGCCGCCCCGTGATGCTGAACTTCCTCAATCTCCCTGCTTGCTTTCTCGCGTTCATCCATCCATGCGGGGAGCACAATATCGTGGAATTTCTTCCTGAGGACTGGGTAACCCCATAGAAATATCCCGATAAAATGCTTTGCATCTTCTTCACTCCCCATACTAGTTCATGTAAGTATGCTCTTTATGTTAAAATTGTCGGGTGCTTACATCCAATTTTTCCGAGATTTAAAGTTAGACATGACCCAATCGGCCGTGCCATCGTTGAAAGTCGTTAGCAGAGCTTCACGAAACTCGTTCTCGGCGTTCTTGGCAAGGTTTTCCACTTGCGTTTCCTCCGGCCCCTCAGCTTTCTCGTGTCTCTCTCTTCCAACAGATTCAATGTCAACTTCTGTCCTTCCTGCAGGGCAACATACGCATATATGCACCCGAACAAAATGACCAAAGTCAGAAAATGCCTTCTTTGACACCAGCAAGCCCTTCTTGATCGGATATACGATAAAGCGGATGATTTTTGAAAGAAGGTACGGTTCTGGAATCCATCTTATTCTGCTGTTTAGACGAGCTACGCGGTTGTCCATCCGGAAAGCCCTATTACGAGATGTCAGTACGAACTTGAGCGGTGATAGGGAGATTCTAAGTACCAGAAGATGTTTCGCTGCAGATGTAAGCTCCGCTTATACTTATCGTAGGGCCACTTGACCATCTTCCACATCCATTTCGGTCTTTTCCCAATCCATTTCAGGCTTTTTGTGACCCATTTCATGGCTTTCGAAATCAGACTCATGGCTTTCATGCTAATCCAATCTGCGAATGCCGTGATCGGCTTCATGACTATCCTTATCCATCCAGCCCAGACGGAATCACGCTTGAGCTGGTATATAAACCAAAGTGTGACTGCCAGCAAGCACATGCCATGCATTCCAGTGAGGATACTTGTTGCGAAAGAGACGAAATGTGGCTGGCAAAATGTCAGTTCTGTGTAGATCTTATATTATATGATGCCACACCTGGAGAGACTGGTACGCAAACAGGTTCAAGCCGATCACAAAAGAAACGGCTGCAATGATTAGGAACAGCATCGGAGCTTTGTCAAACCACATGCGAATTAGCCGCGGAGGTACACGCGAGTCATAGCTTTAGGATACATCAGTTAACCATCAGCAGGATGAAGATAGAATAGATCACGTACATTGACGATTTCCTCCATGTCAGGCCCAGCAAGCTACTCACACCAGAAGATACGCTGAAGACTAGCGACAAGAACCAAAATAGGTTGACGACTCCTCTCAGGAAATCGGATGCTTCATTCTGCAATGGGGCATATGTGAACTGGAGGGTGGTTGCCGTCACACTGGAGAAGAAGGTCGCGATTGTTGTTAGATTAATATAACGTGTTGTATCTCTCTCCATTTGATCAACAAGGAACTTTGGCAAGGCTGGTCTCGCATTAGTGGCAGTGATAAGAGAACTAATCGTGTCAATCTTGCTTACATTCCTTGCCAAACGTTTTCAACTCTTCCGGTACGGTATTTACTGGATCCTCTCCCAGTTTCGCCTCTTCCCCATGAGCTATACCAACCATTGCTCGTTCGAGTTCAGAGAGGAAAGTGCTATGTATATATGCTTTGCAATCAGACACCTCCCCGCGGCGCAGCAACCCTAATCCCATGACAAAGTCAGATAATCAGAAACTGTACGTTCTGATTCTTCGCTTACTCAATATTCTAAACGCTCCAATCTTTGCGTAGATGGGTCAATGTCCAATATGTCGCACACTTCATGCTCACCCATAGACTAGCTACCCATTGCTTGACTTTCCGAAAATAAAACGCGTGTTTCTGATGATAGAGGCTGCACTGAAAGTGTATGGTAGCGTAAAGAAGATTTAGCATTACAGCACGCAATTCTGTCCGGAAATCTTAAGAACAGAATCAGAGACAAGCTTTCTTACAAATTACATCGCACACTACGCACATGGTGGTTGTTCATGAACCGCACGTTCCAGGTATTGAACATAAGAGAGTAGATTCTCTTTCAGAGCATTCGTAGCTTGAATGACTGTCTTGTCTCCTCCGATTATAGTAAAGTGTGAAACAAGGTGGTCCAGCTGCAATCGCCATTTCATTAGTAGTCGAAAAGCGAAAATTGTTGACTAACCTCTATACGCATTTCATTGCACAATCTGACGATGGCATGTTAGACCCGATAAGGGCACTTGTGCGAGAATTCTTACAGCCGGTGTCCCGCGAGACGTTGTTCGAAGTGGTAAATCTCGTTAGGTGTCGGCCAAGCACCTAGCTCTCCGATACCTTCCGTTGGTGGGAAGACATGGTCTATATATCCCACACATTGCTTTTCAGCGTCTGCCATCTTCAGTGCCGCCATCCATTCACTCGAAGCTAAAAGAACATCAATTTGGGAATCATTGACATATGGATTTAATATCGAAAGAGCTTAAGCACGTACATTTCTCCTCGAAGGTCGTCAGCACGTCGGCTACAACGCTCATTGCCGTTTCCAAGTCGTGAAAGAGCTTGTCGTGGACGAATTGCAAGCATTCAACATACTTACCATTGTGTACGAGGTCTACACCACGCATCTTTAGAGATCAAGCTGTGGGTTGAAAGCGTTTGATCCTTACCGTAAGTTTTGTCATATCCGGCCTCGCATGATGGAATTAATACTCTGCAATTTCCATAGATACTCTGAACTCACAGATGCGATACTACTCCATCGATTGAGCAAATTAGGACGAAGTGCATCTTCTTCATGCGGACTCCAAGTAAAGAGAAAAACTGGATACCAAAGCCTGAAGAATGCCTGTCCAACTTCGATCATTGCGTCCGGTCTCCCTAAGGCTTCATTATTCATACAAAAGTTTCGCCTAAACATTAAGACTACATACCACTGGGAGTCACGTCGAAGGCCTTCTCCAGAGATTGTACAGGCTCAAGCAATCGTTTCCGTAAGGATTCTGCCTTTTCAATCACATCTTTGTCACCTCCGACAATCCCCAAGTGCGCAATGAAGCATCCCAACTATCATTTCTCGTCAGAGAATATTTGCTCAGCAAGGGTCCCGTACGTACCTCCACCTGCATCTTCTCACACTCGCTAGCATGGAAATCAGTATCAGAACCAATTCGATGTATAGTAAGATATGTACCTTTTGTGTTTCGCGCATCTGACTTTGTATCTCGCGATCGTTTCGTCGTTTGGCCAATCGTCTACGTACCAATTCGTGACATCGTAATTGACATCATCGAAGACCTATCGTCGCTCACCCTCTTCATTAGTTTCTATGCTTGCTGTCTCAGTGTTGATAGGTTCATGACCAATAGCGCCTGCTTCTGCTGGTGAATCGTCGCCTACATATCCATTTGTAACTTCTCGCCATAATGAAAGACGCATCGTCACTCACTCTGATCTGCATCATCTGGGCTTGCCGTATCAACATTGAGAGGTTCCTGATGCACAGCGTCCGCTACTTCTGGTGTGCCATCTCTTTGATGTGGGGCTTCAATAAGTGTCGAAGCTGTTTCCGCGTCATAAATGATACACGAATGAGTTAATGGTGAGATAGATTGTCACTCACTCTTGTTCTCTTTCTGACGCATAAGGTTTCGTATCTCCTTCACGGCAGTGAGGAGATCGCTCAACATGTCGTTCGGCATTTGCGTCGAATTTATGCCTAAACACTCTCAATATCTCACCGACAAAAGACTGGTGATAATCGCAAACCTATTCCTGGATCAGTGAAACCGCGTCAGCTTTAAGTCCGCAACGTGAGGTAAGAAAGAACGAACCAGACATATTGGTCACAACGGGCAGAAGGTTGTGGAGGTGAGAGGAAAGAGAGTCGTCGTCACTAAAGAGGCTGTTCTACTTTATAACACATGCGAATACCATGAGGCAGCCAGCGCCAATCAAGATCATGAAGATTGACACCAGTAATAGAAGGTCAATTGCAGATTAGCGCCCGTCCAGAAAACAACCGAAAGCTTGCAAACTACAGGATGCACGAGCTTCTCCTTGCGTCACCTCAGGCTGTGAAGTCCAAACGTGAAGTCGTCGAGGTTTCTTGTACCTAGTGTAAGGACTTGGAAAAGTACCAAGACGGTGGTTCGGGGATTCACCCGCACAAGATAATAACTTAACGATCAAAACAGTACATCGTGCTGTCAGTCGTAAAGACAGATCGGATGTTCTTCCAAGAATGCGCTTTCCTTGAGATGTGGAGCCAGAGACGGTGTAAGATGTTAGAGAAAGCAAGACTCGACGATGCAATGGCAACTGAGTGAAGAGAACGTCAGTCCTTGCGAAAGAGCGGTACGAGCTTAAAGTTCAGCAGAAAGTGTCGGCGACTTTTGAGGACCTTTTAACAGCGGTGATATCGAGATTTGGCGTGCAGGAAAGTGGGAGAGAGAAGAGGGGGCAATAACTGATGAGACCGGGCATGTAAGACATACGTGGCAGCGGCGAGATAGTCAGAGTTTGATACCAACAGCGGAAGGCGTAAAAGGATTTCGCATGCTATATCGTTGAAATTAGCTATGGTAAGTTGCAAGATAGGATTTCAGCACCTCAATGTACCTATCTGACCCGCGTTTTATCATAATCTGACACATCGACTTATATAAATCCAACCCCTTATAATACATAAATCTGACAATTATAACGGCTATTGCCAACATTTTAAAAGTAATATCGGACAACTTGCTAAATAATATCTGACAATTTGAGAATCAATATCTGACAATTTGAGTTATCTAAATCCAACCCCGGCATTTACAAGAATCCAACCCTCCAATGTATACATTTCTGACCCTTAATAGTATCCAATTCCAACCCTTCAAAGTATCTAAATTCAACCTCTCAAAGTATGCAAATTCGACCTCTCAAAAGTATGTAAATCCAACCCCTGGAGTATTGATTTCTGACCCCTCATAGCACCATTATCTGACCACCGTAAAGTATATGTATGTGACCCTCGTGAGAATCTATTTTTGACCCCTCGGTGTATCCAAATCCAACCCTCCGTATACCCGAACCTCAGACCTCACTCACGACGCCGAGCAGCAGCGATGATCACGATTTCCCTCCGCTCGTTTCCAAAGATGTTCACACTTCGATATCGGAAAGTCTTGCTTATCTCAAACACGGTGTGCGCTTGAGCAGCGCCAACTGGGATGCCGACGCCAACAACTTTCGTTCAGCAAGCAAGGTCGATGAGGTATACCTCGCATACATCATTCTCGAGATGCAGATAGTTGCCGGGTGCGCTATGTCAACTGGAGAACCGGAGCTCTCCTACAGCCCACCTGACTGCGACCCAACCGAAGATTAATCCCAGACCGACGGGATTATAAGTATCTTTGCGGAAACCGACGCCATTGGAGATCTTTATTCGTCCGATGAGAAGCCACTCAAAGGACAACCCCATATGTCAGTGATATTACCAGCTACCAAGTCAAGTGCTAGTACTTTCCAGGGCTTGGGATGCCAGTGATCGGGTAACCTGACATGGTATGTGCTATTCTTTTCTCTTGTTTCTCTTTGCTCACGTCTTATTACTTCCAAGGAACTTCGCAACGACAAACTCATCGGCCATTTACAGCTCTCCAACCACTCCAACTCCGCTTATACTTCGCCCATCGCGTTCCAGCCATTCAGGCTCTCTGCTTCGTCACTATCTGCACCATTTGACTCGAGTGGTGTCTGCTCGACACTACCTTCCATTCGACCTTCGAACCTCAATAGAAAGTACTCTTGTTCTCGCTGTCCGTGCCACCCGATCAGTAGAAAGACTAGCCCAGTTCTCGATACTCAAGCACTCCAACCCCCAAAACGTCCGCTTTGTTCTTGTGCTACTCTTCGACTGATTTGCCTCCTTCGACTGATTTGCCTCCTTCGACTGATTCGCCTCCTTCGACTGATTCGCCTCCTTCGACTGATTCGCCTCCTTCGACGCTCCTGCGCGAACTGCTTAGGGTGCTGCTTCCGATGCACCCCGGACGACCGTCCATCGATTTGTCACTCATCGATCTACGCCTTTGCCTCCGCCGAGCCAGCATATCCTCCGTCACGATTCTTGAGGGGGCTGAATTGCGGGGCAATTAAGTTGTCAGCTCCACATTGCCAGTATAGCAGAGGCTTTTTCTTCAATCGTAAGCAGGTCTTTTCTTTAACCCTCAATCGCATGCTGAACCGTAGAGTTAGTGTACGCCTCGCGTCCATTAGCTTGGACGGCAGTTCCCCTTCCGAAACCGTGAGTTTATTCTTCTTCTGGTCTTGAATACCATTCTCACCCTCAGACGCAGTGTAGGAAGTTGCCACCCAGATATCCACCATCCTGGGTCCAATCTGTTAAGTGGCAGACCACTTCTGAAAACGTGAGCGTTTACAATCTTATCTGCTTGCTATCTTTCTCACCCTCAGTCTATGTAGGAAGTTTGCCATATAGTTTTCGACAACCATCCTGGTGCAGTTACCGACGCACCCAAGTTTGCGTCCATTCAGGCACCTCATTTCATACGATGCAACGGATCTTGTCAGGACAGCACATCGGATAAATTGCCATATAAGGAAATGTATTATGTCATGTATTGTAGGGTACAGGAACATATTTACAATCATAGCAATGAGTGTTAAAATAGCGGCGGAACAATTAGCAAGTGATAAGAAGAGACAATTGATGAAGACAAAGCAGGAGAAATAGACAGTTAAAAATAGGTCAATGGATCGATGTTAAAATGACACATAAGGAAAAGAAGGTTGATTAGAGTAAAGTCTTCGAGAAGACACGGAGGACTAACGTGTTATCGGAGTGACGTCAATCCATTAGGCATTCAGCTACAAGTAGATCATTAACCAAATAGCTTATAAAGTGGGCAAGAGACGTACTAGATTATAAGATAGGCATAGACAAAGTCTTGGACTCGATGACCGTATTAGATTGATTACCATCCGATGCCTCCTTGAATCCGATGCACGACTTTCATCGGATTCGAAGAGTTGAATCCGATGCCCAACTTCAATCCGATGCTCGAGTCGAATCCGATGTTTGAGTTGAATCCGATGCTCGAATTGAATCGGATGCTCGAATTGAATCGGATGCTCGAATTGAATCGGATGCTCTGATATGATCCGACGCAAGTCGAGCATCCGATGCAAGTCAAGCATATATATCCTTACATATTTAAAGTAAGACATTTGTGCTGTTCAAGAAGAATAAACACCTTACCTCTGGTTCTCTGACATACGATGGCTCTCCGATGTGCCATGTTAGACCGAGGCGTTTGTGAACGGACCACGCATCGTAGCATGCAATTCTGTACGAAACTTCCTTGCTGGCAGCAAACGCGGCCCTGCCAGGCTTCCCCTCCAAAACTGCATCTTCTGATAATTGATTCCAAGCCTTCGCCATCGCGCTGAAGCCTCGTACTAGCCGCTTCAGTTCTTCCTCAAGAATGTCAACCTCTTCCCTCCATCGGTCGCGAGCTGCCCATTGTCGATACCACTGTACACGATCATCTAAGATACACCATTGAGTAAGACGAAGTAAGTACGAAAGTCAATAAACTCACCTTCCTTTTCCCATTCCAGAATAGATGAATGGGTCGAAATACCCCCTGTTCCAGTCACCGTCCATATCCACCCAATCTCCTTAGCGCAAAATTCAGCAGGTTCCAGATTATCTGGTCGATATAGATCTTCTTCGACGAGCGGCCGAAAGACATTATCCGTCGATGCGAGTCCGAGCGATAGCATGGCACTGTACACTGTGTCATATTCGCTTTTCCAGAAGAGCTTCAACTTCCGTGCCTCGGAATACGCCTTGCCAGTGCGCGTCTTCGTTACTCGAGCGCCTCCGTGCTTCTTGGCCTTGTGATTGTGCTGCGCCATGAGCCTCAAGGCCGTGCGCAAGTTCCCAATGATGTCGAATGCCTCCCCTTGTTGTAGCTTCAGTTCTGAGGCTGCTTGATGCTCGAGCGCGTACTTGAGGCGGTCCTCGACAGTGAAGTCAGATGGAAGACATAATTTGATGTCCTCGGCAGCGTCTGCGATCTCAGAATCGTTGAGATAGGCTTGAAGTCCAGGACAGATGTCGTATAAGTGCGCCTGCCATTTGAGAATGTCGAGACGCAAGGACGAGGCCGATTGTGGGATATCTTCATTCAAAAATGAGACTTTCCCCTTCATTATCCGTCTGTGTAACCGAAGGTAAGCTAATATTCATCTGAATATATGATATACTCACTGTCTTTGCTGTAATTTTATGCCAGCCGCCATGAGCTGTGGCATACGACTTGCCTCTGCGTCGAAGTCATTGGATTCATCACCGACGGAGGTGATTGTCATAGCATTGAGCTGGTCCTCCAACGAAAGCGCTTTCGAAAAAGTTAGAATCATTGTACATAGACACAGACACAATTGCACCTTACTCACCTGCATTCTTCGATTGGAATGGACTGTCCACCTCCCCTTTCGATATCTTCACCCAGTCTGTACCTCGCTCAACCCATTTGTCTACGACCGCGTCCGAATGTCGAGTTCGAAATGATGCGTCCGTTGCGTCAAACTTCAACCCCAGAGCCTCTGCGCGCTTGCGAGTTCGAGGAAGCTTCTTCTCTATACTCATGGCTATATAGGTAACATTAGTTTAACGAAATATGACAGAAATCAAAGCGTACCGTATTGTAGTAACTTTGTCCTGTTCCAGTCGTTAATGACATCGTCCAGAGTGTCGCATCTGTGGCCTGGATTCATTTGCTTCGTACTCCCTGCAACTTGATTCGCTTCCGCCCAGAATCTCTCCGCCTCTTCTCCGTCCGTCCTCCCGACCCCGCGAGTGTAATATAAGCTGTGACAATATTGGCACGTGTTGACATGGGTTTGCCCATGCATTTTGCCAATGACGTCCAGCAAGGATAGTAAAGGACGATCCGGAAACTGGATCGCCCACCTCTGTCGGAGGTTCACAATGTACATGCACATTATGTCGTACGCCAGGCAGCGTTCTTCGATTTTATCCGTATTCTGTAGTGCGCCACACAAGCTATAGTCACCGCACACAAATCTTCCTGAGAGTCAATAATAATTTCAAAGGCGAACCAACACATTACTTACTTTTCCCCCCGTACGAGATTCGTTGCGCTATCTGGACGGGCAAGGCCGTGTCGACAAAATACCATCATAACCCCGGTCACTACCTGGCCCTTGTATTTCAAAGAATTCCAGTTCTCGACGGCCGCGAATTTCCGACATTTGCCCTTCTGGATACGAAAGGACGTCAGAGTATGTAGTATTGTTGTTCACAAATGCGCACCTCCACTTTAATATTGTAATGTTTCTTCATATGCTCTTCCATGGGTTCACGTGCTCTAAAATAACCTCGACCGTTCCACAGTGAAGGATCGTTCAGGTTGTTCTTCTTCTCCAAATTAATGAGCTTGAAATTTCCGTCCATAGCGAGAAAGATAGTTCGTAGATGTCTATCAAGGGCCATTAGATTTTATCACAATAGATTATTAGTAGAACTCACTTCATCGAACGGGGACCTAGTGCATTGAGGGCGTGACGATCAGAAACGTTGCAGATTGGCCACTTCGGCGTCTCCTGCTCGTTCGTGGCCTCTGTCATGTTGACATCCGGTAAGGGACAGGCGAGGCACACGTCCGCGAACGAACCGGCTGGACGGAAAGTCATCAGATTGTCTATCGCCATTGTTTGTCCGCTTTCCCTCTCTGCGGCCAGAAAACGCCATAGACGCATTAGTCGGATGAAATGCTGTGACAGATACTGTAAATGCTGGATCAATACATGTAATGATGAAATACAACTGAAACAACGTACGGATGTTTTAATCCTGCTATCCTCCGATGTCATGCGCAACAAAGCTTTGATGTAGTCGTGTGCAGATTTGCGGGACGCATTCGTGTGCACATGAAAGTCGCGTAGACAACGGAAAGTGACTACGGTCTCGGGCGTATCTGTCGTATACGGGAAAAGGCGCCCGCGGAGGAGTTGTTGAACCTGCGAATGAGGCCCCATGTTGTCCGAGCACTCGCAATATACCACAAAAGCTTTGTGCACGCCATTCGTGTCGATCGTCGTCATCTTTACGCCCGTGCTGCTCTCGCGCAAAGCAGGACACCGAAGTCCTCCGTGCCCCAGATATATACGTTTCCCAAGATCGCTAAGGTCGATCTTGCGAAAGCATTTGCCTGTCCAGACCTCTCCCCAATGCAACGGCTCGTAAGGATGAGCCTCCAGCAAGCAGCTGGAGCATACAGGAGGGTGAAGGGGACAATCATGGCATCGAAAAAATCGACGCCCGCCCCTAGCGCAAGGACAGGCTTGTCCTACGTCGGATGGTGATTCGTATGACAGAATCGCATACTGTATCTCGCGTTGCATGACCAAGAACTGGTTCAAGTGGGTTTGCGCTGACTACAAAACAGTCAGTACATGTTCATGCGTTAATAGGAAAGAAGTACCTGATCTCCCCGTAGTTCCTCTGCCTCATCGTCCTCTTCGTCATTCGCTTCGTCACCTTCACTCTCTTCCTCTTCATCGGTATCGACGCGTTGCCGTTTTGCGTCTCGATGTCCTCGAAGGTACTCGTAACCGGTCGACACGGTGTGCTGGTGGTTGTCCGCATTATAGGTGACCGTACTGTGTTCGTGACGGACCACAGAGTGCACTACGTGTCCCTGTTGAGAGACGTACGCCGGCACAGTGAGGGACGGTTGTATCGCTCGAGTTGCAGCTGCGCGTGCTCTGGACGCTCGAGCATTCGTTTTATTGGAATCGTTCGCAGAGTCTCGAAATCGGTCGCTACGTCTCGACATTGCTTTTTTTCTCTCTCTTTCGAACTCCTTAACGCTCAGTAACCAGGCCCTTTTCTTACGCACTCAGTCTTTTCTCAAGACCTCTCTCAACTTCGTTTCAATCTCTCCCAAATTTAAACAGTTCAAGAAAGTTAAAAGAAACAGGCCAGATATTGATTAAATGCCAAATCAAAGTAAAGTACATCCGTTTGAAGCCAAATTGAAGCTAATCTACTAGGCCAATAAGAAACAAACTCATAAACGTTCTGAAGAGACAAAATGAAGGGAAGGGAGGAGGGGAGGGGTCGAGGGAGGGAGGGGTACCTAGTGGTACAGAACGAAGAGGGAATTCTTGCCCAATAGATTCCGCGCATAAGATGTGTTTATTTTGGGGGGGTATTTCGGGTAGGCTTTTGATGATGATGTGATCGTCTGGGATCAGCCTGAGATCAGCCTCCGAGAACAGCATCAAGAGCCTACCCGAAATACCCCCCCAAAATAAACACATCAAGACCCTTTCTGTCGGATCGTGTGAAATTTTCTTTCTGTCCTTCCCTTCACCTCCCCTTTGCGTTGGACGTTGTCCTAATTGCTAAGTAATTAAATAGATAATTTGTAAATAATCATAATATATTGAATCTAATTAGACGACTCCCAGAAAGATCTGAAATTTGAGAGAGAATTAAAGGCAAAGAAGAGTGACAAAGTAATAAGAAAGTAAGAGTGCGACAATGAAAGAGATGAGACGATTGGAGCTGAATGGGAACCGAATAGATGAGCGTCAGCGACTTCAGCAATATAGCGCGTATTTTCATTGACGACGCTGCTATCGAGGACAGAGATGAAGAGGATGAAGAGGAAGACGATGAAGGGGATGGTGAGGCTTAATGCCGACTTCATGTATTCATTTCGTGTATTAATTGTTGAATATATGCGTTTAGATTTCCTTGTGCACGACGATGAGCAGACCTCCAATGCCTCGCCTTTCGAAATCACGCAGTTCTTCCGCTCTCAAGAAGAGGATTTGCAGAAGGACGACGATCTTGAGGCCATAGCCAGGGAGTTCCAGATGCGGGCGCGCGGTGACCGCGAGGCAGAATCTTTGGCTCATGAAGCGCTCATGCGGGCTGAACCCCAAGCACTGGCAAATCTTCCCGCTTCGCAAGGCGACACCGGAGTCGTGGATTCTCGTATGGATGACGAGTATCTGGCGTTGGCGAACATGTGGATGATTCCAGCCCTCGTAAGTGACATAGTATCAGTATCATTACGGGTATAATATACTGATTAGACTATTTAACAGCGTCGAGTCGAGTCTAGCTATGCTAGACTCCTCACAAAGGCCCTCGCCCCTCCATCCTTCGCCTTCGCCGTCCCCAAGCTTTCCGGGCGCATATATGCGGTCGCCCACAATCGAAGCGACGTGGAAATTGCGTGCGCTCGGTACAAGGGCATCATGTCGCACAAGCTGGTGTCCGTACCCGAAGAGGATCGGCGTCTCGTCGCCTCACTGGCCACTCAACGCCAGCACGACATCCCGGGTTTGGGCCATGGCTCCTTCGTGCACATACGGAAGGGCCTATACAAAGGCGACGTGGCGCACGTTATCTCTGTGGCAGCCGAGGCGCGACCGGCGTTACAAGGCCCCCTTTTGCGACGTGAGGCGGATATACTCCCCGCCCCGGGTCCGTCGCAAATAGCACCTTCGGTGACTCCCGTCGACCATACACTCCCACCATTCCCACCGAGTACTACAGTCTCCACAAACCCGCCAGATCGAGACTCCCGTTTCGACAACGACACTCTGGACTTGTGGGTGTTACCTCGCATCGACTTCAACTTCGCTACGCATCAGAAAGAAACTGGTTCCACTTCGGAATCTCGCCCTTCGAAGAAGCGGAGAGTTGGCCGCGAGCGTCCGGAAGCGAAGCCGTTTGACGCCAATGACATAGTCAATGGCTTGCGGCGCGAAGGATTGATCGGCAAGCGTAGGTTCGGGTTGGTGGAACTCGGCGGAGGCAAATGGACGTTCATGAAGAAAACGTACGAATCCGGTTTCCTGAGAATGCGCGTGTTCGGCGTACACGCGGTGCAAGCCATCCAATGTCCGACGCCAGAGGACGTGGTCCCTTTCATTGGGACGTCTGTCGATACCACAAGCATTTGCAATGCAGCATATACTCGTGTGGGCGATCGTGTCTCAACAAAAAAATTCGGTCATGGCATGGTCACGGGTATCAGTATCTCGACCTTCACCATCCATTTTGACCACGATGAAGACGTGGAGAGGACGGTAGAGTTGAGGGCTGGCGACTTCGAGCGGATCTTCCGAGCTAGTCAGTGGATCGAGGTGAGAGTGGGGCCGTATGCTGGGCGATCTGGGGCGATCGTGGTCATAGACGGCCCATTATTGAGCTTCGCCGACCCGGAGGAGCGAAGGATCGTAAGTAATTCGAGTATAGCTCATAACGCGCATACACACATATATTTTGCAGTATCACGACATCCACGAGGAATTCGTGCAGCGGTCGGCACCACCCTTTCGTTTCAAGCGGCGCCGGCCTCGAAACGCAGAGCAACTTCGGGCTCGGGCTCGAACGTCGGGTCTGGTCAACAAGGAGGAGCTCATAATCTCCTTGCACAACAGCGTGGTGTTCGTTCTTCGTGGAGTGGCAAAGGGTCGCATTGGGCGCGTCATCGGGATTGGGGCCATGGATGCTACGGTGGTCTTTGACGGGTAACCGGATAAGCATCGAGTGAAGCTGACGGACGCGATGAACGTGTAAGTCAGGTTATATACTACGAAGTACATACTCTAACAGCCGCTAAATAGAGAGTCTATGCTTTACCTCGATGGCTCTGAGCCTGATCTGCGCACTCTTACTGAGTGCGAGTCCGCAATTGTCTACTTGATGGGCTCCCGGTCGGACGATGATACCACCACGGAGACGGACAACGAAGAGGAAGAGATTGTCTCTGAGCAGACCGTGAAACCGGTGGCTTCGCGAAGAGTGAACAAGTTCGACAAGCCACCAGGTGAGCGCGCATATATTGAATTATAGCGAACTTCAATGACCTTACTTCAAATATTTACAGACCTGAATACGACAGGAGCTTGGATGTGGTCGGAGGCATTGCTGCCCGTCTTGCGTACCTACAAGGTCTTCGGCGTCATCTCGTTTTCAGGAAAGCAAGGGTCAAACTCCGGTCAGGCTTGTTGGACGATCTCCAGACGAGCTCCATACATCATTCCCATTGACGACATAGGCATCTTGTGCGCGGAATTTGGCGTGCCAATGCGTTTTAATCACAAAAATGGGACGAGAAATGCGGAATTCGTAGCGAACCCGGACGACTTTGACATATATCGACCTGCGATCGGCAATATGGCGTACGTGGTGCGAGGTCCACACAGGAAGAAGGTCGTGAAGATCGCAGAAGTTGTGCGCGACAAGAAGACGCAAGCGATCACGGGCTTCAAAGTGAAACTGGCACCTCACAAAGGAAGGGCACCTTCAGTCATCGTCAACGTCGACCACGTTACGAAGCTGGAGGAGCATCCGAAGAACGAGCAGGGGCTGGAAGCGATGGCAGTAGTCACTACTGAGGCTGGTGATGAACCACCGCCAGCTTTAGTGCCATTCGTGCGCATATACCCGGACTATTAAGGTAGACTTAGCGCTGCGATCATTCCCTCGACCGCGCATCTCTCTCGATTCTCTTGTCATTCGTTTCACATTCGTCTCTTTTATCTTCTTTCATTCATACACCCTGCTCACTTACGTCGTGGCTCTTTCGTTTTTTTTTTCATTCCTTTAATTTTCATCGCAGCAATGACAATCACTGACATTTGGTTCACGCATGTAAATTATTATGTTATTTATTGGAATTGGGTGTATATAGAATATATAGTTTCAATGCAATCTTTGGACTCAACGATAAATATGTGTGACGTCTAACGAACATTTGTGAAATTTGATGGCAAACGACTTGCTATCGTGTTGGTAGTGAGTGAACTAGATTTCGTGCAATAAATGAAGAAGACTAACTCTCAGCATAGCAGCCATATCATGTGACTAAGGTCTGGACCGCTCTTCAGTAAATATCATGTGACTACGGCCTGGATCGCTCTTCGTTAAATATTGTAAGTCACTTAAATTTCTCAAAATGGCTGTGTTAAGTTAATTCAAGTAAACCAAAGCACAGATGAGCTCAAACTGTAAAGTCTCTCGTGCGACTCGTACGAGAAAGTGTGCCGGATGAGGGGACCTTCCTCTCATTGAAGTTACCATAAATTATATTCACTCTGAAATGTCCCAAGCCTTGATAGTGGGCTCTGCAGTGCACCCACGGCGTTCGCAATTTTATGAGCCGAAGAATGATTGAAGGCGGGTCACGTAATTGCTGAGAGACATTCGCTGGGAGAACGAAGGATGAAAGAAGTCATACAGTGAGGTCAACCTGAGCGGCGGTACTGGTGCCGTGCTTGGTGAACGAGAGTTCGTGAGGTGGCCCGCGCTCTGATCGTGAATCGGGGGTGAAGTGACTCAGAAGAACGGAGTCATGACGAAGGAACGCGCGATGTTGGTTGCAAGTCTCAAGCTCTAACTCATGGTGTTGATTAGATAGAAAAGTAAGCGCATATGTGTTTGTAATAAAGGTCCGTGATCCGCCGTTCGAGTGACATTATGATTGCTGACTTAATGGCAGAGACCGATGAGCCCGTTAGGCGAAGAATGACGGGCAGATTTCCGAACGATCTCTGGTCCCAGGGTCTTGCCCGCTCGGCAATGTAAGTTTGGATTTGTTTCTGGACTGCTTCGCAAATTCACAGAAATTCAGGACCCTTGCACAACCCTGGACGAAAGTCAGTGAACGCGAAGACAGAAGCTCAGATAAATAAGAATGTGCTTGAATTCAGTGTTTAAGTCCTCTTGTTCCGCTCGTCCAACTTTCTTGTCGTCCTCGCTCGTCTGAATTTCTTGCCCTCCTCGCTCGTCAAGCTTGTCAGTTATGGACGCGAACCCACCCCTCCCTGCCCGTTGTGGGTTACAACTTAAACCCACATTACAGTTCACCGGCGTCGGCAGCACCTTCATCGCATTCACCGCATACCAGGCAATCATCGGCCACCATAGGAGGCTCGAAGCTCCGTATGCGCGCCAGACGGCAGCGTGTACGTGCAATGGACAGCACACTGTCATTGTAGATGTGGGTCGCGCCAACTTCGCAAACCTCGGTCGTCTCTTTTTCCTCGTAAGTTACTCACTTTTATCGAATGAACTGTGCTTACCAGTAACCAGTGCGCAGGTCAAGGAGGTCCCGGCGTTGCGCTGTTCGACATGCAAATGACACCCCAGCTGCGACGACATTTCGTGTTTGACCTTATTCAGATTTACGAGTCAAGTCCTGAAGAGGTCGACGGCGAGCTCAGCAACGTCGAGTTATTGACGAAACTGCATGAGCTTTACGCGACGTTGCCCGCCCGTCCCGTCCGTCTCCTTCCTGTTCCTTCAACTCCGCCGCCGCCATACCAGAGCCTTCCTCCAGACAGTGGCGACGAAAGCGCCGGTGAAGACGTGATCGTGGATGACTATGTCGAGGGCGATGCTAGTGACCCGGAGCATTCGTTTGCGGCAGGCAACGACGACGACGACGATTACTTCCCTCCGCTGGATGTCCACGAGTCAGACGCCTCTTCGGAGGGTGGAATGGCCTCTGACGAGTCGAATTCCGAGTTCGAGTCCGACTCTGATTCGGAGAATGGGTCTCATACAATTCCCAAGTCCGAAATCATGGATTTGATGCTCAGCCGTCAGTCGCCTGATACTGACAATGTTGACACCGCTTCAGTGACAGCGATAGCCGGACAGTATGAGGCCGACGACTTCGATACGCACTCAGAGGTCTTCAGTGATATCTTGATCAATGTGTCGGACTTCGAGGAAGACTCGAACATCTATAAAGGCCTCGGAAATAGTCCTCATGCTCCTATCAATATCGAATAGATAACATCACATTCTTTAGATACCCAGTGCACTACGTTCGTTACATTCCGTATGTTACAAGTTCCTAATGCAAGTTGCCTTTTTCGTTGAATACATACAATTGCGTCGCCACATTAAGTAAACATAGCCTAAATTGTAAAGGCTAAACATAGTGTGCCTGAAGTTCTATGATGAGCAAAAGCTTGAGTGTTAATTGCGTAAAGCCGTAGGCTTTTACCGCTGGATGGAAGCAATATGAAGATTAGAATTCAGAAGCAATATGGACAGCCTTCGCCTGGTGTATGATTGGAAATTAGATATGAGGAATGGAGATCGGCGGAGATCATTAAGGTAAGCCAATACATTTAGTGCATGATCCGACACTGACTGTGTCTTGCCTACTCTTTCGATAGACTCGGAGCCAATATATGCACTGACGCGAGTGCTATGGAAGCAATTTCTTACCGATACCGAGAAGTTGGTGAGCTAGTGCCTTAAGGAATTGCGGTGAGTCCCGTAAAACGTTCGATAAAGCGAACCTTATCGCAATTCTAACGCCTGACTAGTGTGCCAAGATGGAAGAACGGCGGACTGGAAGTGCGGGACACTACTCAAGTCAAGTAGGCGATGAATGTGGATAGCTATCATACGACAAGGTAAGCGATGAAACTTGCATTGTCCAGTTTATTAGCACATTTTCACTTTTTTCTTGACAGAGCCGTTGGAGACGCGAAAGCCGTAGCCTCATCTACCTAGATACGAGTGCATGCTCAATTCAGTGAAGGATGTGAATGCTTGGTATTGGTTCGTACCATTTTCTTCTATGTTTATCCCGAATTTTCCTCATGTTTCGTTCTGCGTAATGAACGATGACCTAGTCTGGGTCTCGAGAGATATATGCTCTCCCGACACTTTCCCCCTTCGCTAAGCCCCCCCCTTTTTTTCCCCCAATACCACACTCCCTTTACTTTGAATCAGACATGGAATTTATTCGAACCGCTCCTTACACTTTATTTCGAAATAAGACACCGCCGACGAAGCCTTCGCCATCGAAGAAACGCGTTAACGGCAGTTGCACCAGCAGGCCCTCGTCTCCCCCACCGCCGGCGTCTTCTGGCTCTCTTTACACCCTTCGACCTGTCGCGGACGACTTGACCCTTCCCCCACGTGTTCCCTCGCACAAGGACGACGTCGTCATCATCAAGACAGTGACTCCTACAAAAGGCCGTCCTGCTTCGTTCTTCACCGAGGAACAGACGAAATATCTGACATCACTTGTGCCCACATATGTTGCGCTGCCAACGCAAAGGAAGAACACGACGAGGAGGACTTTCCTGGCGACGACTGTGACGCAGTTCGTCATACATTTCGCGGAGGACCTCACTACCTCCTACAATATTCAGGAGCTAACTGAAGTAAGTTATTGCTATGTTTATTTTCTACCTTACTCTAACGTACTCGATGCAGCGAATCAAACGTTTTTTCTGGAATCGAACGAACAAGACCGTTCGTAAGCAGACCTCGTTGATCCGACAAGGTGTATATACTGCCTCCCCCGATGGCACGAAGGGTGTCAACTTGGATAAGGCAGACGCCGGCATCATGCACGACTTCTTCGACCGACGCAGCAAGCCAACGACGGTGTCCGCATTCGCCCTCTTCGTGGACTCGGTTGAATCTGAAGTTGAGGAGGCTTTGCGCGAACGAATGAAGGACGTTAACGACCCAGCGAGGACTGCGGGTGAGCGACGGCACATTCAATCGACAATGTTCGTGCAGCTTTCGAGTGAAGAGCGCGAAAAGTTCGAGGCCAAAGCCAACGCCATCAATGAAGAGAACAAGGCTTACTTCGAAGAAGACGTATCTGACGACATCATATTCGAGTGAGTGATGCCGTTTAACTCCATTCTGCTTTAATCTAATTTACTTCGCCCCTTGTGCACAGGAACCAAACACGGCTCTATGGCGTATTGCAGAAGTTTGCCATCGGCGTACTCGGTCGTGGTCACGCGAAGGTAGGTGATGCAATGATCCATATTCAATATACTTTGAAGGGGCCGACTGGTCCTATCTGCAAAAGGCATGTATTCTTCTCTTTCGAATGCATCTAACTGACCATGACTATGCTTTAGTATGATTGTCGGCTCCATTGATGCTGACTATATCAACTCTAAGACATACAAGACTCACGGCGTAGGTGATGCCTGGGTTGAGTATAGTACGGTGAAGCTCTATCCCGGTGAGTATTAGTCTGTATTCCTCTTCATAAATCATACAATTAATCGTTGTATTAGACACATTGGCAAACAGTTCGCCATCTGAGCTCTCGCCCAGCGAGCCTCCAGCCACTGCGCCAACGGGCATGACTGTCGATAGTGCTCAGTCTCCGACTCCGGCTATTGATTTGTCAAGCATCACGCATTCAGAAGCGCCCGTCGAAGAAGCCCAACCCCGGATGAATGTGACTCCTCCGAACGGAGCTGAAGCTACAGCTAGCAAGGACGACTCTGGCGTCCAGATGGACATCGAGGAAGATCAAGCTCTTCCATTGGATGGTGAGTCCGGCGCGCTCGACACGGATTGGGACATGGTCAATTGTGAGTCCTTCATCTTATTATTATGTGTACCAGCTCTCAAGGATTTTATTTACAGCTTCAGCTACGCCAGTAAATACTCCTGGTCTGTCCACACGCATTGCCTCTCTCGCAATTGATGCCCCTATTTCGCAACCCGACTTCACTTCGACCACAAAACGGAAAAGGTAAGTATGATCATCACGTGTTTATGCTATTCTAACATGCACTCTTATTCTAGGGGTCGCCCAGCTAAAAAAGCAATTGACGAAGCCTCTGTCCTACCTCCTGCGGTAGTTGCGACAGCAGTGCATGCGAAGGCTAAAAAGGCAACCAAGGCAAAGGCTGTCGAAAAGGCCGCAGAAGCGGTTTCGGAAGTCGTCAAACCCACTCCCAGTGCTTCGCGACGGAGCACAAGAGTAATCACAAAGTCCACCTGGCAAGAGAAGAAGAACGAGATTGATGGGTAAGTCAACTCTTCCTTCCAGTTAACACTTCGTGCTCATATGCTTTCCGTATAGTAAACCTCCAGCACGCAAGACTCGCAAGTAGTATTAGTGTCCTCGTTTGCAATGTCGAGGTTAATTTTTCTTTCTATAAACTAGCTTGAGCTCTCCAAAATCTAATAGAATCTATTCTACTTTCATTCTTTTCTTTATGGACTCTTCGCTTGCCCGTAGTCGCTCGTTTGTTGCGTGCATCGCCCACTATCATTGCTTAATATATCGATTTGCTAGTTTTACCCTTGTGTGAACATTGTCCCGAAATGTGTGATGTCTAACAATCAATCAATCAATCAATCAATCAGGCAATCAAATAATCTAATCAATCAATCAAGCAATCAACGATTTAATCAATGATGATTCAATCAGCCCCGAAAATATCACTTCTTTCCCATGGACCACGTGAGCTTTTTGTGGGAGAAATACTCTGAGTCGAGTCGTGGGAGCATGTGGCGAAAAAGGAGGCTGACATAAATGACTTCTTTATATGGAAAGTTATCCGATACATGACTATATATGGTAACTATCCGATGTGCCGTCCTGACAAGATCCGTTGCATCGTATGGTATGTGGTGATCGGTCCATTGAGCAACCTCGTTAATCATACGCCTGCTGCTTCATCCACGACAGTTCCTCGGCTTTCTGACATTCGCCTGTCAGTGACGTACAATACATGTGATCTGTCGGGCTAGTGCCAAGCACCCCCTTGTTTGCCAGTTTCCTTCCACAAGGATCCTGGCGAGCGTTGTGTCAAGTCCCGTGTTGCACGACATTTGCTACTTGCTGCTCCTATTTGAGATCGTACGTGCACCTTTCTCTTGTCTCACGTCGACATCCTAACTTCTTGTAAGAGTGATCAAAAGCGATCAGCAGCCACATATCCCAAGAAAGCAAAGCATTAAAGAAGTCATCAAGAGTAGAGCCACCCCGTCCTGAGGTCTCAAGAGTCTCAAGTCTAGCAACGGAATCTAAGCGGCGACCAGTCAATCGACCCTGTCAGGAATCGCCACGGATTTACTTATTGTTTTCTTTTATTTTCCGTTTACTTATGATTTACTGAGGTTTTTATTTACTTTCGATTCCTGACATCGTACGAGACACTCGTACGGTCTCGTACGGTCAGCGGTACGCGCTCGGTACGAAGCCCGTACGGCGCGTACACCTTTGCATCTGTCTGCACACGGGGATTGCTGTTTCTTTTGATTCTATTCACTAACGGACACTTTTCTGTGCGCTTGGGTTCAAACCCGGCGCGCCAGCGATGCTTATGCATCTTTCTATTTGTATTTCAAATTCGGATCGGACCACGGGTCCGTACGGACGGTGGCTTGGAGGAACTGTATAGTTCCTCCTGTGCTTGCCAAAAGCGCCCGTCCGCCTGAGAAGCACTCCACTTTTGGCCTCTTGTCAAGTGCTTCCCAGGTGACGTTATATTTGTGCTTCTGATGTGTAGAATAGCTTAATTGACTTGTCAAGTGCTTCCCAGAGTGTGGAACCGCTTGCATAGCCGCTGATCGTCCGATTTACGTTGTCCGAGGTCCTGAGAACGCATAGAACCACTCTGTGTCGTAACATTAGGCCAAAAGTCTTTTTTCTCACTACCTCGCGCGAAAAAACTCGTACCGTTCGAACCATTCTGCCGACGCTCGCTTCGCTCGAACGCCCGTACGATGCAGAACGCTACACCGCCTGTTCCTGCGCCCGGAGGCCCTCCTGGAGCGCCCCCCGTCGCACCCGTGCAGGCACCCGTACCCCCACAACCCCCAACTATGGATGAGGCGACTCAGGCTATGCTGAACCAGTATATGGCCCCCTGGAGGGAGCAGATCGATCAGTTGCTTCAGCAGAATGCATACTTGAAGGGAGCGCTCGAAACGCGCGTCGCCGAACCGCGCGGTACGAAGGGTCCGAAGATTCCACCCCCAGGCTTGTTTTACGGCCCCAAGGGCGATGCCGCGGACAAGGACAAGCTTTCGTACGAAGCTTGGTCCGGTCAGGTACGGAACTACATCTCTATGCGCCCGCACGAGTTCCCGGAC
This sequence comes from Trichaptum fuscoviolaceum, assembly GCA_910574455.1. Taxonomy (NCBI): domain Eukaryota; kingdom Fungi; phylum Basidiomycota; class Agaricomycetes; order Hymenochaetales; family Trichaptaceae; genus Trichaptum; species Trichaptum fuscoviolaceum. The sequence continues at coordinate 824,383 of CAJSYZ010000003.1, read as the reverse complement.
GAGCGTACGAAGTGCCAGTTCGCTGCGACTTACCTTCGAGGCCCTGCAGACGAGTGGGTGCGTCCCTACATGGACTCGATCCACAAGGGCGAGCCGGTCGCCATTTTCGACAAGTTGGACACTTTCTTGGAGTCTCTGGCTGCTGGATATGGTGAAGCTGATGCTGTTGCTGCTGCTGAGAACGAAATTATGGCTCTCAGGCAGACTGGAACCGTGGCTGAGTATGCTGCTCGCTACAGGGCCCTCAAGGTCAAGACCAAGTGGGTTGCTGACGATAAACCATGGATTGCTTGGTTCCGGTACGGACTTTCGAACCGTTTTCGTACGGACCTGACGCTCAAGAAATGCCTGAGGACTTTGATGGGTATGTGAAGGCCTGTTGTGTCTACGATGATGAGCTGCGAGCCATCCGTGCCACAACTCGTACCAACCCCATCCCTCAGCGCACTGGAACTGCTTTCCAGACGCGTCAGACGTCGAACTCGAACCAGCCTCGTACCGGCTCGAGCCACCGTGACCCGAACGCGATGGAGGTGGACCAGATCAGTAGGGAAGAGGCGCTGCGCAAGGGGTTATGCTTCCACTGTGGCGAGAAAGGTCATATGTCCGCCAAGTGCCCCAAGCGCCACGCGTCTAATACCTCGAACCGTACGAATGTCAGTACGGCCTCGACACCCCAGGTACCGGCCCCAGCTCCCACTGCTTCGATCTCTGATGTCTCGGACGAGACCCCCCTCGTACCAAGCGGTACGACCGAACGCCCAATCTCTGTTTCTGATGCTGCCAAAGTCCTTATGGCGCACCTCTCGAAGGAATCGGATTTCAACTAGGGTCTCAGCGCATCGTCGCGCCGCTCGAGACCCATAACCGATTCTCTTGCTTAGAAAATGATGTCCCAGTCCCTTCTATGTCTACTAGTATACAGTCCATAGACAAGAAGTTGCGCCGGTTCATTCGTTTTCCTGTGAGAGTCAGCGATGGCAGAAAGATTTTAAGGATGAGAGCCTTCTTAGACAGTGGGGCCTCATCGATATTTATTAACCGTACGGTTGTCGAACGGTTCGGGCTCCGTACGAGACCTTTGGTCCCTCGTACGCGGTTGTACAACGCAGACAACTCTTTGAACAATGTGGGCTGGCTCACAGATGAAGTGCCGATTAGTTTAACGGTCGGATCGCACACTGAGAACGTGACTGCAGTGGTGGCGGACATTGGGGACTATCCCCTGATTATTGGGGTCGACTGGCTGCGACTCCACAACCCAGAGATCGACTGGGCGAACGACCAGATGACCTTTACGCGCTGTGCGAAGGCCTGTCAGCCTCGTACGGACCGTACGGAGTTTCAGATGGAAGGTCCCCCGGAGTCAGACGCAGTGCGCACGGCTCGTACGGAGACCTCGAACCGCGCACGCCGCGCGAAGCCTCGGCCACCTCCTCGAACTCGAGTGACGGTAGCTGAGCTCGAGGACGAACTGTACGACTCGGGTGGTACGGACGAACAGGTTAGCGAAAGAGATAAGGTTCCGCCAGGCTTCCGGTATTCTGAGAAGTATTGGGATGTTTATCATGATTCTGAGGAATTCTTTGTCACGGATGACCCGGATTTCGCACAGCGGATCGCCGCTTCGTACACCTGGTCTCAGGCAATTGCTGAGAAGACTGCAGTGAAGGAAGGCGAGAAGTCGTTCGAAGAACTCGTACCGCCGCCGTACCGCGATTTCGCCAAAGTCTTCTCGAAGGACCGGGCCGAACGCCTCCCCACCCGTAAACCGTACGACCATGCGATCGACCTCGTACCGGGTGCGGTACCTTCTTACAGCAAGATCTACCCCATGGCGCCGAACGAGCGTACGGCGCTGAAGGAATTCATCGAGGAGAACTTGAGGAAGGGGTACATTCGACCCTCCAAGTCTCCGGCTGCGGCTCCGGTCTTCTTTATCAAGAAGAAGGACGGTTCGCTGCGCATGGTGGTAGATTATCGCAAGCTCAATGCGATGACTGTGAAGAACAGGTACCCACTGCCCCTCACCACTGAGCTAGTCGATGCCTTGAAGAAAGCGAAGGTGTTTACGACCTTAGACCTTCGATCCGGGTACCACAACGTACGGATGAAGGAAGGAGACGAGTGGAAAGCGGCCTTTCGTACGCAGGAAGGCCACTTCGAACCGACGGTGATGACCTTCGGACTCACCAATGCTCCGGCGACATTCCAGCACATGATGAACGACATCTTCAAAGATCTGAATGGGGTGATTGTGATCATCTATCTAGACGATTTGCTGATTTTCTCTGAGAATGAGGAAGATCATGTCGAGCACGTTCGTACCGTACTCGAACGGCTCGAGAAGCACGACCTGTTTGTCAAGCCGGAGAAGTGTAAGTTCCACCAGTCTTCTGTGGAATACCTAGGCATGGTTATCGGAGCCGGTACGGTTTCGATGGACCCGGCCAAGGTCAATGCGGTTCTGGAGTGGCCTACACCTGCAAAGGTCAAGGATATTCAAGCCTTCCTAGGTTTTGCGAACTTCTATCGCCGGTTTATCGAGGATTACTCCCGGATCGTACGGCCTATGACCGAACTGCTTCGAAAGGACGTCCGGTTCGAGTGGGGTACGAGACAACAAGCCTCGTTCGACGAGTTGAAGTGTCGATTCACTCAAGCACCGGTACTGGCCATGCCTGACCTCGAGAAACCATTTATTCTTGAGTGTGACGCTTCTGACTTTGCAACGGGTGCAGTACTGTCGCAGGTCGGTACGGACGGTACGATTCATCCGGTGGCTTTCTACTCGAAATCGCTAAATGATGCGGAGCGGAACTATGAGATCTATGATAAGGAGCTACTGGCTATCGTACGGTCGCTCGACGAGTGGAGACATTATCTCGAAGGGTCTCCACACAAGATCGATGTTGTCTCGGACCACAAGAACCTGCTCTACTTCTCTGAAGCTCGCAATCTCACTCGCAGACAAGCTCGCTGGAGTATTTTTCTCAGTCGGTTCGACTTCACAATCCGACATCGCCCTGGCCGGCTTGGGGGCAAGCCAGACGCGATGTCACGTCGTACCGACCTCGAACCAAATGGTCCGGACAACACGAACCGGACTCTGTTGGATAGAGACTTGTTTCGCTTGCATGCAATGCGTCGAGGCATGGTACGGCTCGAGGGGGACACAGCGTTATTGCGAAGGATCCGGAGTTCGAAGAGTTGGGACGAGGAATTGGTAGAGGCGATCGAGGCACTGAAGGGGAAGGCCCCTGTGTCCTTGAAGAAGGAGTTAGAGGACTGGAACACGGAGGATGGACTGCTGCTGTACCGAGGGAAGGTCTACGTACCAAAGGACGAGGAAATTCGGCGAGATATTGTGAAATTACATCATGATTCTCTGCCGGTGGGACACCCCGGACGGTGGAAGACGTACGAACTGGTGAGTCGCAACTATTGGTGGCCAGGGATGTCTTCGTTCGTCGAGCGGTACGTGTCCGGGTGCGATACCTGTATGCGCACCAAGAATATTCCCCAGCGACCGGTCGGACCGCTCGAACCGAACGAGGTACCGTCCGGGCCATGGCAGACGATCTCCTGCGACTTTATCACGCAGCTGCCACCGTCTGATGGGTTTGATGCAATCTTTGTGGTGGTAGACCGGCTCACCAAGCAGGCGCACTTCGTACCAACGACGTCCGATGTCGACTCGACTCGTACGGCCGAACTGTTCGTGTCCGAGGTGTGGAAACACCATGGTACGCCTCGAAAAATCATCTCGGACCGCGGGCCCCAGTTTGTATCACGCTTCATGAAGGAGTTCTTCAAGCGACTTGGTATTAAAGGTGCTACTTCGACTTCTTTCCACCCTCAGACTGATGGTCAGACCGAACGAGTGAATCAGGAGCTCGAACAGTATCTTCGAGCCTTCACAGACATTCGGCAGGAGAACTGGGCTCGGCTGCTGCCTATGGCCGAGTTTGCGCACAACACTCGTGCGCATTCAGCCACTCGGACCTCGCCATTCGCGCTGTTGTACGGGTACGAGCCCGGGTTCGCCATCGTACCAAGTACGGGTCTTTCGACCGTACCAGCAGCTGATGATCGTCTAGACATGCTGAAGAAGGCTCAGGATGATGCCCAGGCCGCGTTGGAAGTTGCTGCGGATCGTATGAAGCGCTACTACGACCAACACCGTACGGACGTACCGGACATCGAACCAGGTGATCGTGTCTGGCTCGAGGCTCGCAATATAGCCTTGCCAGGTGCCAAGAAGCTCAATCATCGTCGACTCGGTCCGTACGAGGTCGTACGAAAGCTAAGTCCGCTAAACTATGAGCTGAAACTTCCAGCTTCGATGAAGGTGCACCCAGTGTTCCATGTCTCGCTCCTGACCAAGTACCAGTCGGACACGATCCCCGGACGCGTACAGACCCCTCCCGAGCCCGTACCAATCAATGGGGACATTGAGTACGAAGTTCAGGAGATCCTGAACTCGCGTCGTACGGGCCGTACGCAGAAACTTCAGTACTTGGTTCGATGGAAGGGTTACCAGTCGGACGAAGATACCTGGCTCGACGCGGCTAATATGGAACACGCACAAGCTCGAATTCGCGCTTTCCATCGCAAGTATCCCTTGGCGGTACGGTGACCGTACGGATCGGTACGAACACGCACGCTGTTTAGCAGCGTCCTTGGAGGGGGGTAATGTCAGGAATCGCCACGGATTTACTTATTACCTGTCACGAACCAAACTGGGAAATAAGGCACTGAACTGGGATTTTAGCCATTACACTAAAAGAGCCAGGTTGTCAGGTTAACAAGGTCACAGGTTCAAGTCCCGGGGTGTGCAATATTAATGACGGATTCTTAATATTGCCACGGAGGGTCCTCTCTGTTCCTTGGCTTACACCCAAAAGGGAAATGGGTGGGGGGCGGCTATTTCGAGAAGGTGTCCTCTTCCGATGGCGGGAGGGGGTCTTTGAGAGGGAGGTAATATTAGGATTTGGAGAAATCCTAATGTTTGAACACCTTAAATAGCGCTGGGAACAGTTGTCAGTAACCTGACAACATGGCTCTTTTAGTGTAATGGCTAAAATCCCAGTTCAGTGCCTTATTTCCCAGTTTGGTTCGTGACAGGTAATGTCAGGAATCGCCACGGATTTACTTATTGTTTTCTTTTATTTTCCGTTTACTTATGATTTACTGAGGTTTTTATTTACTTTCGATTCCTGACATCGTACGAGACACTCGTACGGTCTCGTACGGTCAGCGGTACGCGCTCGGTACGAAGCCCGTACGGCGCGTACACCTTTGCATCTGTCTGCACACGGGGATTGCTGTTTCTTTTGATTCTATTCACTAACGGACACTTTTCTGTGCGCTTGGGTTCAAACCCGGCGCGCCAGCGATGCTTATGCATCTTTCTATTTGTATTTCAAATTCGGATCGGACCACGGGTCCGTACGGACGGTGGCTTGGAGGAACTGTATAGTTCCTCCTGCGCTTGCCAAAAGCGCCCGTCCGCCTGAGAAGCACTCCACTTTTGGCCTCTTGTCAAGTGCTTCCCAGGTGACGTTATATTTGTGCTTCTGATGTGTAGAATAGCTTAATTGACTTGTCAAGTGCTTCCCAGAGTGTGGAACCGCTTGCATAGCCGCTGATCGTCCGATTTACGTTGTCCGAGGTCCTGAGAACGCATAGAACCACTCTGTGTCGTAACAGACCCACTCATCAGCTGCAGATCTAGGCCAGATCTAATGCTGCAAGGTTTCACTAGACAGACTGCACCTAGGCCAGGCTCAGTCTCGTCGGTGTCAAGGTTGCCCACTACGCGCATACGTTCTCGCGCTCACGATTCCAGCTCTCCGCGCAAAGACTCCTCCCAAGACTGCAATGATGACCACCGCTCCTGGACATTCTGCTCTTGCCACTCTTGCCTCGCTCTGTAGGACTGTGACCTACCATACACACGAAGAGTGGCTGGTTATCACTGCTTCGACCTATTAGAATATATACTCTACTTGTTGTAACAAAATCTTCGCTGCTGCGCTTAGCATTGGACCGCGCCTGCCACTCGGAATTCCTGGTGGCCTACGAGACTATTCAATATCAAGAAATTTTCTCTGTCTCTTCTGCTAAGTAAAGGAATCAAATACATTGTATGACAGTACTACCCACCTCTGTAGTGGGAATAGCGTTGAAATTAATGCATGTTTGTGTTGGGGGCCATTAGCTCTGACGGCGCTATACAAAGCTTTACACGATGACGTGAGAAAGATGTTGGAATTAAGTTCTTTTTGGGCTGGATTTACATATTGAAGTATGTCCAAATTAGATTTTAAAAAGGGTCGGAAATACATATTAAAGAGGGTCAAATTTACATTCTAGATGGGTTGCATTTGAATACTACAGAAGGTCAGATATGGATACTACAGATGGGTTGGATATATATACTTTATGGGCGGATAGGTTGGAAATTACTTCTAATAAGGGTTGGAATTGTGTTATTTGAGGGGTCAGATAATGATAAACCTGCGGTGTTGGAAATACATTCTTTACAGGGGTTGGATTTAGATACTTTATTCTGTCAGAATTAGATACTCCAATTGTTGGATATTGATACTCCGATTGTCAGATATTTTATCTAACGGAGGTTGGATTTTACTTCTTATATGGGTCAGTTATACATTTCAAGTGTCCAGGTGTCAGATAATGGGTGTCAGATGTCAGATAGGTACATTGAGGTGCTGAAATCCTATTTTGGTGGTAAGTTCGTTTGATCTTCCGTCGCCACTGAATGGTCTGTCCTAGCTGGAAATCTGACGTGAAGATATGCTCAGTGACATATGTGTCCGGTGAACATACGAAAGTCTAGAATAGATTTGTTGATGAAATGAAAGCCTTACTTCAGTCTTTGATAAGGAATGCATAACTAAGAGAGCGCCAACTGCATTTCTCATTGAACGGTGATGAGTGACAGATGAAGAAAAGCGAGGCGGTTACTGGAGCGCGGCCTCCGGGCAAAAATTTGCATCCGGTAATCGGCAAATTGGAAAGTAGCCGGCTTCGGCCCGGGAGCTACATATTATATGTTTGCAATGGTTTCTTACCTCAACCTTTACCCAGTTGCTGCCACATTCACAACTTCGCGACAATGACTACCTGGTATTAATATGTCCATGGGTATCGCGCAGGTGTGATGTTATTCTTGGAAGCCGATTAGACCATGGTCGGCAAAGAAGTTGGGATGTATTGCGCTCGGTGCTGAGTTCCTTTCATGGAGCAACTCCATCATTCGTCCCAAAAGACTCCTTCCTTTCCTTCCTCATCTACAATAAGTATATGCATGATTCTACCGTATGAAGCAAACAAGAGCACTGGTGCACTTTCGCGTGATCTACATTCCGAAGGAGGGCAGCGCCAGTTGGGAAGTTAATGTTGGGCGACATGATGGGAGTGATTTGGGTGCGCAAATATGCGGAGGAGGGTGCAATGAACTGAGGTGCGTTTCACAACTTTTTATGTCCTTTACACATCGACTGACATCTTATCAGCATAGAACCAGGAAAGCTACTGTCATTCATTTCAAATCTCTTCTGTCTCACCCATTCCGTCCATCTTACCAGCGTGCCACTCCTTCCATCTACCACCCTCTCTTTCGTTTCACTTATACCCTCCACAAATCTACGTGAGGGTGTTATCCTGTTCTTCCCTTTCAGAATCGCATTTATTGTCTTGACATTCCGCAGCCAACGCTTACTCCCACCAGCCCTGCGCATCCCAAAAATGCATTTCCTACGAGCTCATGCAACCCTTCATAGCACTCGCCTCCTTCTGCGCGTGTGGCGTCGCAATTTGCATAGTCCTCCGCACATCCAACCTCTCGCTCGTGCATCAACCACTATTCGCGTGCCTCGGCCCATCAGTCCCAAACTCCAGACAGTTCGGACACAATGCAAAGCGCTTTAATTGCGGTGTTTCCCTTTTCTTGCATTTTACCTACCTTGCTCGGTGCTTGCTTTGCAAATCTCTTACTGCTGGGCAAATCTCGGCTCCATTCAAGATCAGTTGATGGTTCAAGATTCAAATAACTTGCAATGTGAGAAAACGTTAATTACATAGCAGGAGACAGATCATTATAAGCAAATAGGGCAAAGGCCTTCGTACGGCCACTTTCTACTTGGTGCCGTTCTATGGATATGAATTTCAGAAAGCTAACCTCGATGAATCAATGACTGAACATACCCCTTCTGCAAAATGCGTCATCACTCTCCCAGCTCTTCCTCGTTCTCATTCTCCGAAGTAGACTTGACTTCCTCGATCTCATTGAGCGTAGCCACTCCCGTTCCTATTACAGGAGTGTTTGGCAGCACGTTCGGATCTGCAGGCGTAGATCCAACCGTTACTGCGCTTTGGGACGCAGTCGACGGAGGGTGTTCATCAAGAGGAGGAGCAGGATGGTCTAGCTGGCCTGAGCTATCCGGTTTGACCTCCATCTGTGTTGAAGGCAAATGTTCCGCGTCTTCATGAAGGGAAGCGGGCTGGCTTGATTGAGGCGGGGTGGCCTGAGTGGATGCGGTGTTATCTTGATTTTCGTCAGCAACTTCTGGTCCTAGAGGTAAAGGGTCAATGTCGGCATGCTCTGCCACCGCATCGGGATGCTGCTGCTCCTCAATCTTCCTGCGTGCTTTTTCGCGTTCATCAATCCATGCGGCGCGTACTACATCATGGAATTTCTTCCTGAGGTCAGGGTAACCCCAAAGGAATATCCCGATATAAACCTTTGCACGTTCTTCGTTCCGCATACTGATACATGTTAGTATGCTCTTTATGTTAAAATGGTCCGGTGCTTACATCCAAAATTTCCAACGTTCAATTTTCGACATGACCCAATTGGCCGTGTCAGCGTTGAAGGTCGTCAACAGTGCTTCACAAAACTTGTTTTCAGCGTTCTTGACAAGGTTTTCCGCATGCGTTTCCTCCGGCCCCTCAGCTTTCTCGTGTCTCTCTCTTCCAATAGATTCAATGTCGCCTTCTGTCCTTCCCGCAGGGCAACATGCGCATACATGCACCCGAACAAAATGACCGAAGTCAGAAAATGCGCTTTTTGTCACCAGCCAGCCCTTCTTCATCGGATATGCGATGAAGCGGATTATTTTGGAAAGAAGGTACGGTTCTGGCCTGCCAGAGATCCGGTAGTTGAGACGCGCTACGCGGTTGTCGATCCCGAATGCCCTATTACGAGATGTCAGTACGAGCATAAGCCGTGATGGAGAGATTCGAAGTACCAGAAGATGTTTCGCTGCAGGTGTAAATTCTGCTTATACTTTTCGTAAGGCCGCTTGACCATCTTCCACATCCATCTCAGTCTTTTCCCAATCCATTTCAGGCTTTTTTTGATCCATTTCATGGCTTTCATGATACTCCAATTTGCGAATGACGTGATCAGCTTCATGACCATTCTTATCCAACCAGCCCAGACGGAATCACGCTTGAGCTGATATATAAACCAAAGCACAACTGCCAGTAAGCACATCCCGTGCAGACCTGTGAGGATACTTGTTGCAAAAGAAACGAAATGTAGCTAGCCAAAACTCAGTTCTGTGGTAGCATCATCATATTTTATGGCATACCTGAAGAGATAGGTACGCGAACAGGTTCAAGCCGAGGACAAAAGCAACAGCCGCAATAATTAGAAACAGCATGGGTGCTTTCTCGAACCACAGTCCAATGAGTCTTGGGGGGACACACGAGTCGTAGCTTTGAAAGAAATCAATCAACCATCGGCAGAATAAAGATAGATGTTCTACACACATCGAAGACTTCCTCCATGTTAAACCTAGCAAGCTACTCACCCCCGAAGACACGCTAAAGACCAACGACAAGAACCAGAACAGGTTGACCACACCTCTCAAGGAATTAGATGGCACCGCATCCGTACCCGCATACGTGAACTGGAGCGTGGTCGCTGTCACGCTGGAGAAGAAGGTGGCGATCGTAGTTAAGTTAACATATCGCGTCGTATCCCTCTCCATCTGGTCAACAAGGAACTTTGGAAGGGCTAGCTTTAAGTAAGATCGGGTATGGACGTAATGAATGGCAAGGCACTTACCCTCCTTTCCGAATGTCTTCAGCTCTTCTGCCACACTTCCGACATCGTTCTGAGGAAGTTTGTCTTCCGACGCTTTTGTTTCTTTTACCGCGTCGCTCACGCCAACCATCGAGAAATTCAATCCGAGGAAAAGCTCATCGCAAATATAATCTAGGAAACGATCCGGACGGTGAGATGTAACTGCATCTGTGTTGTCAGAATTTGTTTTTCCAGAGGTAGATGCCAAGCCACACCTAACAGTCTTGGCATACCATCCTTCATGCCAAATATATTAGTCTCCAAGATAACCCGAATTTTCGGAACTCACTCGGATGCAAGCCACCCATTTCCTGACTTTACGAAAATAGAACGCATGTTTCTGGTGGTAAAGACTTTCCTGAAATCCATTAACAGCAGAATGTAGTTTCGCGAAGGAGACTATCACAGCTAAGACGTTTTTCTGATGCTCTAAAACACTAGTTAGTTCCTTGTACAAACCGTAGGAGATTACGCACCGCCAGGATGCCTAGACAGAACTCGTTCAATGCACTTGACGGGTTCAACAAGCGCGCCCCGAAGTATCCCGGAAGCCGTGATAACCGCTCCGTCACCTCCGATAATGCGGTAGTGTTCAATGAGATGATCAAGCTATTTTCATTGTTAGCAGTAGCTTTTATTGATGAGCAAATGTTGACCTCTTCCTGCATTTGAATGCATGATCTAGAACAAGTTTAATTAGTTACTTTGCCATAGACAGGGATTAGCATACAAATCGTACTTCCTATGTGTTGTGAGATGCTTCCGAAATCGTGAAATCTTCTGTTCTTCCAGGCAGACGACTGCGGACACTTCGGATGGGAGAACTCGATTTATGTATTCTTGACACTGCTTCTCGAAGACTTCTAATTTCTGCATAGCCAGCCACTCATAAATGGCTTCGGAGCAGTCTGGGTTGTCGTAATAGAGAGCAGGGTAAATACCGGAGCTTCAAGTGCATTAAACTACTTACAGTTCTCTTCATACGTCACCAGTGCTTCGACAACACCACCCATCGCCGTTTCCAAGTCGGAGAAGAATTCGTCGTTAATAAATTTCAAGCATTCGACATATTTACGTTTCCTTACGAAGTCTGCGTCGCACATCATTAGAGATCAAGCGAAAGCCTTTGAATCTTACCTCTGATTTTGTCATCTCCGCCCTTTGATGAGGGTATTAATTCTATGCATTGGCCATAGATACTCTGAACTCACGCTAGCGATTCTATTCCATTGCTTGAGTTTATCAGGATAAAGTCCATCTTTTTCACGCGTGCTCAGAGCGATGTATGTAACTGAAGACCAAAGCCTATGGAAAGACTGTCTAACTTCGTCCATTGCGTCCAGTCTCCCTAAGACATCATTATTCATACAAAAGCTTCGCCTGAGCATTGAGTCTACATACCACTGCGAGTCACGTCGAAGGCCTTCTTCAGAGATTGTACAGGTTCAAGCAATCCTTTCCGTAGGGATTCTGCCTTTTCGATTTCTTCTTTGTCGCCTCCAACGATGTTCAAGTGTGCAATGAAGCATCCCAGCTATTCTTGGTCAGTCAGAGAATAATTGTTCAAAAAAGGTCTTGTACATACCTCCACCTGCATCTTCTGACACTCGCTTGAGTGGAAGACAGTATTTGAATCAGTTTGACGAGATAGATTTAGTATAGTACCTTTTGTGTTTCGCGCATCTGGCTCTGTATCTTGAATTTGTTTCGTCGTCTGGCCAATTGTCTACGTACGAATCTGAACCATCACAGTTGACATCATCAATGCCACATTCTTACTCACTCTTTTTATCTCTCTCTTCGTTTCTCGTATCGGTGTTGAGACGTTCCTGGATAATGGGGTGTGCTTCCGGTGATGAATTATCGTCTACGTATTTATTTGAGTTATCGCGGTCGCCACTATGAAAGACGCATAATTACTATCGGTGTTAAGAGGTTCCTGAGTAGCAGCGTCTGCTAGTAGTGGTAAGTCATCGCTTTGATGTGGGGCTTCGATAAGTGTCGGAGCTGTTTCCGCGTCATAAATGATACACAAATGAGTTAATGGTGAGAGAGATTGTCACTCACTCTTTTTTTCATATGCTTTCTGACGCATAAGGTCTCGCATCTCCTTCACCACAGTGAGGATACTGTCCAAGACATCGTTCGGTACTTGCGTCGAGTTGATGCCTAACACTATCAATATCTCAGCGACATGGATAGCTAATAAATGCAAACCTATTCCTGGATCTGTAGAACAGCGTCAGCTTCAGTTCTGTGTGTAGAAATACGAACGGACGAACCAGACATATCGGACACAGCGAGCTGAGGGATGTGGATGTGAGAGGAAAGAGCATCGTCGGCGATGAAGAAACTGGTCACCTTTATAGCACATATGAGTACCATGAGGCAGCCAGCACCAATCAAGATCAAGATTGACATCAGATAGTATAGAAGGTCAATTGCAGATTAGCGCCCGTCCAGAAAACATCCGAAACTTGCAAACTACAGCATACACGAACTTCTCCTTGCATCTCCTGTGTAACCGGAGTACAACGTCTTCGTGATGACTAGTATTTATCGATAGGGCTCACTGGGATAGTATCACCGCAGTGATGCTGGGCTAGCAAGACTTGACAAAACAGTAAAAACAGACTGTGGTGAGCGTCAATCCTTGCGAGAGTGCAGTACAAGCGCAAGACTCAGCGAGAAGTGTCGATCACATCCAAGACCATTGACCCTCTCCGATATTAAGATTTGGCGTGCAGGGGGATGCGGGAGAGAGTCGCGCAATGGGAGGCACTGTGTGATAACCAATGGCAAGATAGTCAGAGTTTGAAAGCAACAGCGGCAGGTGTGGAAACATTTCGCAAGATATATCGTTGCAATGTGCATTGGTAAGATCGACTTTATTCAATCCTCCGATAGGTGCTGTATTTGCTTGAAATCTGATGCGAAAATGTGCTCAGTGTCATAAGCGTCCGGTGACCATACGAGGTTCCAGATTAGATTGATTGTTGAAAGGATAAGAATACTTCAGTCATTATAAGAGATGCATGAAGAGGAGAGCGTTAGCTGCAATTCTCTTTGAATAGTGATGACTCTGATGAGTGACGGAGGAAGAAAAGCTTGGCCGGGGGTCTCCGGGTATTGCGGTGATGTTTGTATCCGGCAAACGGCAATGATGTAGATGACCGGCGTCTTCAACTTGAAGGCCGAGAAATCATGTGGAATCTCGGCGATAATGGATTGCGCGCAGACGCCGCAACTTGAAACTCCAAGTCTTTCATATACCCAACTTTCTGGCATCTCTGACATTTCGTCCCAATAGCCTCCTTCCTCACCTTCCTCATGTAATACCCATCTGCAATGACTTCCTGTGTCAACCAACGTGCCACACCTTCACTCACGTTTACAAGTGCTTTGACTCTAGAGGCGTGCGATGGGGAAATTGTTGTTGGGCGGCATGATGGGTAGTTGAGGGTGCGCACCTATATCGAGGAGAGTTGTGATTAGCTGAGGTGCGTGTACCGCTTTTTGTGCCCTATCAACATCGACTAACATCTGTCTCGCCCATTCTGCTTAGCAGATCACCGTGGAAATACTTGCCCATGCCTATTTGCCAACCCTTCCGGCTAGCAGTCACCTCATTCTGTGTGTGTGGCGTCGTCCTCCTTGCTGTCCTTCGCAAATTCGACCTCTTCTGCTATACCCGCTCTGACATCCCTTCACTTGCAATTCTCCCCTACTTTTCCTTCGGCGCGAACCCTGTGACTCATTGTTAATTGGTCATCGTGAAGCTAGGTTACCAGGTCTGGGTATCGATGAGGATGGCGTAGTAGCCGGTCTGAAGGGGAAGGACTCATCAACTTCAAGAAGACGGAGGTACTACCCGTGACAGCGGACGGACAAGCAGTTGACGAAGCTGGAGGTGGATAATTTGAGAAGGGTAAATTTGAAAGACGACAGAGTGTTCGTTGCGAGGTACGCAAAGTATCTCGATGTTGGTTTATATTATGATGCATCGAACTGACCTCCCTTCAAACACCAGTTTCAACAGCAATTATATCCTTAGCGGCTGCGTATGATGTCATCGACCATTCGTGCACTACCATAGTCCTCTCTCCGTGACTTCCTCGAGTCGCGAAAGGGGGCGATGAGCCGAAACATGCGTTCGACGGTGACATCACGTGCCGTGCACATCCTCGAGCCGATCCCTACCCTTTTACAATTATGCCGTCCGTAGATGCAATCGAGGATGATTTGGAATCCCTCTAGTTCTTCCCTACCCAAGTGACTTCTCTTACTTGCTTTTTTTACTTCCGCACCTCCGTAATCGCATAAGAATGTGTCCAACCTTGCGCAACTCTTCAAGGCGACCATCTTTCCTCACCTACGCGTCGACGTTCTATTTCGGCTATACCCCTTGCTTTTCCTCTAGCCATTTAGCGTGTGCTTCGGCTCGTAATCCAAATTTCAACTCGACTTCATCGCAGTGCTACATGGTTACGGTCGAACCCTATTCAAGGCAAAAATCCTACACAGCTAAGATTGTCGTGGAAGCCAGACAATGCGAAGCGGGCGCGGTGAGATCGACGAGTTATCGGCTGGATCTAGAAAGGACGGGTCTGCTCGTTTAACGGGAAGGCTCCTGAATACGAAGCATCTCCAAAATCTTTCTTCGAGGAACTCGTCAAGCCCTTCTCCAACGAGTCAAAGGTTTCCTGTAGGCGCAATCTCTTCGTTTCCGTATCTCCATTGTTAACCTTGCCTTTCAATCTGCCTTCGTGCGGAGCCCTCTATCAGTTCAAAGCGTCGTAATCGGACAACGGCAGGCAAATCTGGGCCAGCGTATTCCGGTAAGTAAACTTGTCCGCATCCCCGTACGTATTCTCTGTTCTTGACTTTGCCTTTTCATGTATAGGTCCCTACATAGATCATTGGTTTCCCTGATCCAGATCCTCGCCGAGCTCTCGGTCAACTCCAGCTTCACTGGAAATACTCAACATTATGTGTCTATACAAATTATGTATCTGACTCATTAATGAAATGGCGTATCACATCACACCCTCTTTGAATTCAAGCTGTGAAACTAGGAAATGGAGTTTGTCAATACCAGCAGATCAACTTAGACAATGAACAAGGCCTCGCAGGCTCACGCAATGCATTCGACTCAAGGGCACCGAGATAAAGTACGAGGAGATGCATCTAAAGCGGATGATAGACGAGAAAGATAAAGATGAACATTCCACGAATGACTTCACCGAAGACGTTGTGCAGGCGGAAGAAAGTCCGAGGTCCTGAAGGGATGCGCGAGCTGGAAGAAATAAAAAAGAGAACTCGAGGTCATTGCAAAGAGGACATGTATAGAACGTAAAAACATCCAACTAAAGCATCCGCAGGGTTCAAAGGATACATCAGATGTCAATTTGACACTCCGTCGTCAATCAAGAACATCCGGAAGTTCAACTTTTGAATAACCTGCAATTGATCAAACACCGTGACTGAATACATAACAGAAGTCAGCATAAAGGCATCATTCTAAGCGAAGGAAGCAAAGTCTTCTTGTGCCCACTTTCTACTTGCGCCGTTCTATGGGTATGAATATCAGAAAGTTAATCTTGTCAAGTCAATGACTGAACATACTCCTTCTGCAAAGTTTGACATCACACTGCTGACTCTTCCTCGCTCTGGACTAGAGACAATCCCTCGTTATTGCTCTCGGATGTAGACATGACTTCTCCGACCTCGTCGAGCATAGCAACTCCCGTTTCTAATACAGGAGTGCTTGGCAGCAAGTTCGGATTTGCAGGCATAGATCCAGGTGCTACTGGGCTTGGAGATGCAGGTGACGGAGGGTGCTCATCAAGAGGAGGACGAGGACGGTCTAGTTTTTCTGGGCTATCCGGTTTGACCTCCTGTGTCGAAGGCAGATGTTCCGTGTCTTCGTGAAGGCCGGCGGGATGAATTGATTGGGGCGGAGTGGCCTGAGTGAATGCGGTGTTGCCTTGCCCTTGCTCAACGACTTCTGATCCTAGAGGTAGAGGGTCAATGTCGGCATGCTCTGCCGCCGTCTCGTGATTATGTTTCTCCTCAACCTTCCTGCTTTCTTTCTCGCGTTCATCAATCCATGCGGGGCGTACTACATCGTGGAGTTTCTTCCTGAGGTCTGGGTAACCCCAAAGAAATATCCCGACATAATACTTTGCATGTTCTTCGTTATCCATACTATTACATGTTAGTATACTCTTTATGTTAATATGGTCAAGTGCTTACAAGAAAGGTTTCCAAACTTTAATTGTCGACATGACCAAATTAGCCGTATCATTGTTGAAGGTCGTCAGCAGAGCTTTACGAAACATGTCTTCGGCGTTATTGTCAAGGTTGTCCGTTTGGGTTTCCTCTGGTCCTTCTGCTTTGTCATGTCTCTCCCTTCCAGATTCAATGTTGCCTTCTGTCTTTCCCGCAAGGCAACATGCGCATATATGCGTCCGAACAAAATGACCAAAGGCAGAAAATGCCTTCTTTGTCGTCAGCCAGCCCTTCTTGATCGGATTTACGATGAAGCGGATGATTTTGGAAAGAATGTATGGTTCTGGCCAGTCACAACGCAAGTGAATGTTGCAATTTAGACGCGCTACGCGGTTGTCGATCCCGAATGCCCTATTCCGAGAGGTCAGCACGAACTTGAGCGGTGATATGGAGATCCAAAGTACCAGAAGATGTTTCGTTGCAGGTGTACGTTCTGCTTGTACTTATCGTAAGGCCGCTTGATCGTCTTACAGATCCATCTCGGTCTTTTCCTGATCCATTTTATGCTTTGACTGATCCATTTCATGCTCTTCGTGATCAATTTCATGGCTTTCATGATAATCCAATCTGCGAATGACGTGATTGGCTTCATGACCATTCTTATCCATCCTGCCCAGACGGAATCACGCTTGAGATGATATATAAACCAAAGGGCAATTGCCAGCAGGCAAATGCCATGCAGTCCAGTAAGGACACTAGTTGCAAAAGAGACGAAATGCGGCTGGCCTGAATTTAGCTATATGTCAACCCCCTTACAGTTTAAGGCGTACCTGGAGAGACAAATAAACGAACAGGTTCAAGCCGATCACAAAGGAAACGGCCGCAATGATTAGGAACAGCATTGGTGCTTTGTTGAACCACATGACAATGAGCCGTGGAGGGACACGAGTATCAAAGCTTGAAGTTCTATTAGCCGACCATTAGCAATAAAGATAGAATAGACCACAAACATTGACGATTTCCTCCATGTCAAACCCAGCAAGCTACTCACACCTGATGATACGCTAAAGATTAGCGACATGAACCAGAAAAGGTTGACTACTCCTCTGAGGGATTCGGATGCTTCAGTCTGCAATGGTGCATACGTGAACTGGAGTGTTGTCGCTGTAACACTGGAGAAGAAGGTGGCGATCATAGTTAAGTTAACATATCGCGTTGTATCCCTCTCCATCTGGTCTACAAGAAATTTGGGTAGGGCTTCATGGAGTCAGATAGGGTACGCAATCAGAGTGCTTAAGGAACTTACACTCCCTTCCGAACAACTTCAGTTCTTCGGCGACATTACCAAAACTAACTTCGAACGGACTTTCCTCAGGTGGCCTTGTCCATTTAGGTACAGCGCTGATGCCAAACATCGTTACCTCTAGTTTGGTGAGAAGGTCATCATAGAAAAACGTCAGGAATCCATCTAGATCATCACGATGCATGTAACCTGGA
Organism: Trichaptum fuscoviolaceum; assembly: GCA_910574455.1. Classification (NCBI taxonomy): domain Eukaryota; kingdom Fungi; phylum Basidiomycota; class Agaricomycetes; order Hymenochaetales; family Trichaptaceae; genus Trichaptum; species Trichaptum fuscoviolaceum. Next base: position 806,535 of record CAJSYZ010000003.1, on the reverse strand, counting down.
TTCAATAGTGTCAGAGACGTTGCTGTAAGACGTTAATACATTATTATTACTGCGAGCCGCTGGAAATCCACTCTTTCAGATGCATCAGTAGCCACCAGGTGAAGATGTAAGTCTTAAAACTCACAGATAAGCAATCTACCCATCTTTTGACTTCACGAAAGTAGAATGCATGCTTTTGGTGGTACAGGCTGCCGTTAAATCTACTGGTGGCAAAATATAGCCCACCAAGAGATGCTATCAACGAGTTTACAGTTTTACACCACTCTATAGGGTCACTATTAGAGGTGTGAAATATAGGCTACAGCATGATACGTACCATCTGGAGTGGAGCCCACAACGCCCTTTGAACACTCAACAAGCCCAGCTAAATAGACCTTGACTACTTTAGCGGCTTCAACGACCTCCTTGTCCCCTCCAATAACACCATAATGTGCGATAAGGTGGTCCAACTAATTCACGTGTAAGAAACATATTACTTAGGAGATTGTCTCCACTTACCTCGGTCTTCATTCTATCGCATATACTGAAATGAATCAGTCAATTAGCTCAGACCACTTTGAAACTGGGATGGTGAAAGCACCTTTGGTGATGCAGAAGTCTTCCTTTCAGCAACACAATGAAGTCCGGATCTCTTGCGGAAATCGTGGCTCTAGCCAATTCTATGTGCGGAAAGACACCTCTTATGTATTCGTTACATAGCTCTTTAAAATCCTCTATCTTCTGCGCAGCCAGCCAATCGTTCGCAGCTTCAAGCCAGTCAGGATTGTCAACGAGATCCTAATCAGAGATCAGACGCACTACCTTACTTACATTTAACTTCGAATACCGCTAGTGCTTCGACGACACCCCTCATTGCCATTTCCAAGTCGGAGAATAATTCGTCGTGAATGAACTCCAAGCATTTGACAAATTGACTAGAGGCGTAGAGATCTGTATCACATAGTTAGAGATCAAGGTATGGATTGATAGCCTATGATCCTGACTGTAAATTTTGTAATGTCCGTTCTTGTGGAAAGGTGTATTACTTCTTTGCATTTTGCATGAATAGATTGAAAACTCACCATAGCGATTCTCTTCCATTGCTTCACCTTATGAAGATAAGCTCCATCATTTTCATGCGGACTCCTCGAGGAGCAGAATATTGCATCTCCAAGCACCCAAAAACCGCTGCTAACTTCGCATATCGCGTCACGCCTCCCTAAGACATGATAATCAGCCATACAGTAGCTTCGCCTAAGCATTGAGACCACGTACCATCGGGAATCACATCCAAAGCCTCCTCCAGACGAACTATGGGATGCCGCCATCTATTCCGAAGAAGGTCTGCCTGTTTAATGACATCTTTGTCCCCTCCGACAATGCCCAAGTGTGCAATGAAGCTTCCCAACTATTATATGTCGGTCAGAAAATAATTACTCAAAAAAGTCCCATACGTACCTCCACATGCATCTTCTCACACTCCCTTGAATCATTGGACGTAGCATTAGGCTCAATTTGACGAGACAGATGGAGTAAAGTACTTTTTGTATTTCGCGCATCTGACTTTATATCTTGCAATTGTTTCCTCGTCTGGCCAATTGTCTACGTAGGAATTTTGAGCCATCACAAATACCATAATGAAAGCCACAAATTATCATTTACCATGGTTATATGCCTCTACATTTCCAGTTTTGGTGTTGAGTGGCTCCGGAGTAGAAGGGTCCGCTTCAGGTGGTGAGTCGTTGCCTAAGTATTAATTTCAGACATCTCGGTTTCCTTCATGAAAGACGCATCATTAACCACTCTGATTCGCAGTATCTGTGCATGCAGTAGCTGTATTTGAAGATTCCGGACCAGCAGTGTCTGCTACTTCTAGTGATTCATCATCTAGAGGTGGAGCTTCACAAATTTCCTGGGCTGTTTTCGCGTCAGAAAGAATGCACGGAAGAGTCGAAGAAGAGTGAGATTATCACTCACACCTTTCTTTATCTGCCTTCTGACGCATAAGGTCTCGCATCTCCTTCACGACAGTGAGGAGATCGCTCAACGTGTCATTCGGTACTTGCGTCGAATTAGCGCCTAGACACTATCAATATCTCTACGACATAGATTGCTGATGATTGCGGACCTATTCCTGGATCTGTGAAACCGCGTCAGCTTCAAGTTTGCATGAAAAAGAAGGAACGAACCAGACATATCTTTCACAGCGAGCAGAAGGATATGGAGGTGGGAGGAAAGAGAGTCGTCGGCGCTGAAGAGGCTGGTCACCTTTATAGCACATGCGAACATCATGAGGCAGCCAGCGCCAATCAAGATGAAGTTTGACACAAGCAATAGAAAGTTAATTGTAGATTAGCGCCCGTCCGAAAAAAAATCCGAAACTTGCAAGATACAGGATGCACGAGCTTCTCCTTGCTTCACCTGTGAATTCCGAACGCAATATCTTCAAGATGTCTTGTACCTGGCGGCAGGACTCGGAACTGTACCACCATTGTAGTTAGGAGTTTCATCCGCACAAGATGATAGCTTGACGATCAATAGAGTACATCGTGTTGACAGTCGTGTAGACAAATCGAATGTCCTCCCAAGAATACGCTTTACCTGATATGTGGAGCCAGAGACGGTTTAGGATACTAGAGAAAGCAAATCTGGAGAAAGCAACAAAAACGGAGTGTGGAGAGCGTCAATCCTTACGAGGGAGTGGTGCGAGTTTAAGACTCATTGGAAAGCGTCGGCCACGTCCAAGGACCATTAAACAGCGTCAATTTTGAGACTTGGTGTGCAGGAAAGCAGGAACGACACGTAGGTCGCATAACTGATGAGACCAGGGACTGTGTGATAACACGTAGCAATGGCGAGATAGTCTGAGTTTGATACAAAGAGCGGGAGGCATGAAGATATTTCGCATGTTATATTGCTGCAATCACCTCTGGTAAGCTCATTCGATCTTCCGTGGCAACAAAAAGGTGCTGTACTTGCTGGAAATCTGATGAGAAGATGCGCTCAGTGGAATAAGCGTCCTGTAACCATACGAGAGTCTAGAACAGATTAATTATTGAAAAATCCATCCTTGGAAAGGAATGCATCTAGCGTCAACTGCATCTTTCTTTGAATGGTGATGAGCGACGGAGGAAGAAAGGTGCAGCGGGGCTTCCGGAAAATAAACATATGTATCCGGCAACTTCAAGTTGAATCGGCGACTCGGGGAATAGCCGGCCCGGGTGCGTAGGCTCGGTCGAGGGTTCTTACCTCAATCCTTACCCAGTTGCTGCCACATTCACAACATTCGCTACGGATGCTGAGCAGATATGATTTTAGTACTGGACGGCCGTATGAACGGTGACGGGTGATGATGCTGGTTTGGGTCCTTGGTGCAGTGTAACATTCATTCTATTTGTCCCAAAAGCCTTCTTCCCCTTTTCCCTTTCTTCTTCCTCATGTGATCTCTGCATGGAGCGACAGTCCGCCTGCTTCATAGTACCGTGCAACGCAAACAAGGGCACTGGTGCATTTTCGCGTGAACAACATCACACCGCAGGAGGACGATGAGTCGAAAGTACAAGAAGTGCAAATGTTGGGGCGGTATGGAGGGAGAGATGTGGGTACGCACATATGCTAGGGAGGGTTTAAACAATTGAGGTGTGTTTACCGTTACTCACATCCAATCCACGTCGACTGACATCCTATCAGCTTAGAACTGGATGGACTAGGGAAACCACCGTCGCTAACTTCCAATCGCTTCTGTCTCACCTATTCCGCCCATCATTCCAGTGTGCTACTCCTTCCACCTGCTACCCACTCTTCTGTTCCACTTATACCCTCCACGAATATACCCGAGGGTGTTATCCTGTGCCTCCCTTTCAGGATGGCGTTCGCCGTATTGACATTCAGCAGAATCACGGCCGACGCTTACTCCTGTAGACCCTTCGCGTTGTGTCCCAGAATGCATTCCCTACGAGCTCATGCAACCCTTTGAAGCCCTCGTCTCATTCTGCGCATGTGGCGTTGCCGTCTGCGTAATCTTTCGCACACCTAACCTATAACTCGTGCCTCATCCTCTATTCGCGTGCCACGGCACTTCCATCCCTGATCTCCAGTCGGATCCATCGCAAAGCGCTTTAATTGCGGTGTCGCCCTTTCCTTGCATTCTCCCTACCTTTCTTGGTGCTTACTCTGCGAATCTCTGGTCTCTGGCATCGTGAAGCTCGAGTAGGCGCTCCTGGCCTCGATGAGGCTGCCGTGCCGTCACGGAAAGGTGGTTTTGGGAAGGATGGAAATATAATTCTAAAGGATGGAGAAGAAGGGCAGAGGATGGTGAGCATTGAGAAGACACTATCACTCAATCTTTTCATCAGGTAACCCACCAAAGCAGCTTTGTCCGAATTCTTCACCAGCATCTCGTACTCGGCTGAGACTTAGAGACCGGCAACGGAATGCACTGATTATTGGCCAAGATCTTGTGCACCGTGCCCTTGAGGCTCCCACAATGCTTATACCTTCGATCTTCCGTGGAAATGAAAAGGTGCTTCACCCGGGCCTATGCTTGTGTTTCCTCACGAAAGCGTGCCCTCAGCGTCCGTTCAGCTTCCGGTCGGCTTGACGCAGTACATAGCATGTGGAAGCTAGAAGAAATGGTCGTATGGACAATGACGGTGCGAAGAGGTGAGAGTTGATGATGAAGTTCGGAGGAAGAGATGCGTGCCAGGTCAGAAACATCCGGACCCGGAGTCCGTCAATCGGCAACTTGGAGCCGATTTTTTTTTGCAATTGCAACCTCCGGAATATGACGAATCGAAGTTCTTGTCGTTGGCATTGGGCGACACAGAGAATAGCCGGCCCGCCGCCCGCCACGCTGCTTCCCTGTTCAACGACTCCTCGTCATAATACTGTGCTCAGATGTCTTTTCGTGTTCCGGGGGTTGGTCCTTCCACTTGAATATCTGGTTTACCTTCAACATCCACCGTGATTGACGGCAAATTTTGAGACGATGATCGAGTACGCATGCTGACCAGATGGAATCGTGGTATGAGTGCATGGTGGAATAGTGGGCAGGGCCATTGGCAGTCAATGGTGAGTAGATCACAGGCTCAGCTACCGTGTTGTCCTGCTCAGCCTTCTGACGTTTGGTTGCCATTGTCCCCAACTGGCACACAGGTTGGTACTGGAGGCAGCACCTCTTGCCTACTAACCAAAACATATCTGGATTGAGCTCTACAGTCGGTACTCAGTACATCGGCGAGTCTGATGAAGAACAGTCTTTCCTTCCCTTCAACATTCCTCTCCGACACCCACCATCTCGTTCCGGACACAATGAGCCGGCGCGCAGACATCCTTATCAGCTTTTCCTCCTTTGCTCCATCTCTTTCTTATCTGAAGCACTTTCTTGCGCGTCAGCGTCTTCTTTGGCGCTACTCAGCGCCACGCTCGTGCCGTTCGCGTCTACTACACGGCGAAGGAGAAGAAACAGCCTAAAGCGCGCAACGAGGAAGTTGAGATCAGGCAGCGTGATGCTAGAGTCGTATGTGAGGAGAGCGGAACCCAGATGGGTACGCAATCATGTTGAGGAGGGTGTTATTTTCCGAGGTGCGTTCACCGTTTCTTTCGTCGTATGTATGTACATCAACTGACATTTCTCTTGCGTCGAATTGACGCCTAGACACTATCAATAGCTCAACAACAGAGGAATCCGATAATCGCGAACCTATCCCTGGATCTGTGAAAACCGTGTCAGCTATAAGTCTGCAACGTGAGGTAAGAAAGCACGAACCAGTCATATCGTACACAGCAAGTAGGACGTTGTGGGGGATGCAGGAAGGCGTATCGTCAATCCCTTTGGAGACTGGGGACCCCTTGATAGCATATATGCAAACGCCATGAGGCAGCCAGCGTCAATCAAGATGATTTTAGATACCAGTAATGCAAAGGTCGAATACCGATTAGCGCTGGTCCGAAAAAGTACAGGATGTACGAGCCCTCTCCTTGGGTCGGAATGCAGAGTCGTCACCTGGGCAACCCTAGGAATCAAGCACAAGTGCTCGTGCAACACCGCGTCGTGGGCGAGCACATGTGCTTGAGGAGTGGCCGTGCGTATGTGTTTGAAGACCTGGGTGAATATCTCTAGACCTTGTGAGGATCTCAAGCTATTCACACAGGTAAGGGTCCAGGGTCCTAGGGTCACCGGTAACACTTGCAGTGTCTTCAAGTTACCGGTGATCCGATAGCCCTGGGCCGTTCCTCCTTGCGCGCGCGTCGCTCCGTCCCGCCCGGCCTACAGATTTTAACATGCAGGTTCCGCGCGCGGTAAATGGTAAATCGATCGATTTACCGCCCATAGTGAGCATTACCGCGAGTACTTCCGCGCAGTTCCTTCCACTTTCTCACGTCTCCCTCTCCTCTTCGGTGAGGGTTCTACGGGTTATTGTAACTTTTAAAAATACAAAAAAAATACGTACACGGTTCCATGGGTGTATGCTACAAGATATATTTTTTTCAGTATTATTCCGAATTTACTGGAATAAAACATGTCAAAGAGGCATACAGTTAGAAACAAGAAGGGCGGTAATCTGTATGGTAGGCGCGGTAAATGTCCGCGGTAGTTGAATGGAAGAGCGGTAAAGTTCGTGAAATAGCACAGAAGTCATGGTAAAATCAACGGTAGGCATGGTAAAATCAACGGTAGGCATGGTAAAACCAACGGTAGCATGGTAAAATCAACGGTAATGCATGGTAATGGCGCGGAAGTGGGCGGTAAAGTCAATGGTAATGGCGTGGAAGTGGGCGGTAAAGTCGACGGTAATGGCGCGGAACTGCATGTTAATCTTGCACGACCCTGAATTGTGCCTGAGAATTTGCGGTAGCTGCGCGGTAATGTTCGAAAGTTCCGTGCAGTAGATTTAAGTCAAGAGAAATTCAGAATACGTATGAAAGCGATGAGGAGAATAGCTACTCACACAATACAGTTGAAAGTGACTTCGTAGCTTCGACAATGATGATCTACTACATTTCTAATGGTATTCCCGAAATATAATAACCGCAATAATAACTCCATCCTTTCACTGTCTCTAAAATACCGGATTAGCATGTGCATTATATTCCATACGTATTATAAATTGAATCCGATGATTCTTGACTGTATTTTGGGTGACAGGTATTCTGCTTCAACATAAACATAAGTGCCCATAATTAGGGCCGGTTCTGAGCACTTTATATATCTAGCAACTTGAACTCTCAGATAAAGAATTGTTGATATCGACGACTTGACGTTAATCTCATGCCGCACTCTGCTCTCTTTGCTTCGACAATAACACTTGCAAGATATTTACATTTATGAAGCTGTGACACTTGCTGTATTGTGCGCTATCAAATAGTTTTATTTCTCTAATTTCTGCTCTACTTACAAGGAACTGTCTAAATTAGCTGCGCGGTAAAGTGGAAGGTACTGCGCGGTAATATCGACGGTAATGGCGCTGAAGTGCGCGGTAAAATCGACGGAACCGAGCGGAACTGCACGGTAATTTCCCGCGGTACTGCGCGGTACTGCGCGGTAGCACGGTAATCTGTATGTTAAAATCTAGTTGCCCCGTCCCGCCCGCTGTCCCGCTCTTCTGAGTGCCGCCATCGCATATCTTGCTGCGCAGGCCTTCAAACAACATAAATTTGGCACATACAGACTCCTTTTTTCATGTTCTATCACCATGTACCCTTAGATATAGCATTATAATATAATATCTTTTCGCTTTTCACTCTGACTTATAATTGAAACACACCATTAATTCTGACTCAAAGCAAAGAGTTATATTAAGTTGTCAACAGTACTAGCTAATAATCTTATAGAAATGCGGTCCAGGCTTGAGTAACAATATATTTAAACTTTGATACAATTAGAAAAGCGCACGCGCCCGCAGGTCCGGTTGCGGGCGGTAGGGAGGCGTTGCACGCGTGCGCGCGCACGGCGGGTGATAGCACACCCGTCCACCACCTGGCTTGCGGGTGCAACTATGGCTTCGGTTGCCTTGTTGAAGTGGCACGGACGCGCTAGTCTGTTTTGCTAGAAAACACCTGTTGTTCGCACTTTGTAGCACAGACATAAATCGCCATCCATATCGGGGGTATGAGGATGTGTGCAATGGTGCACTCGAAGTGCACGGAAGGAAGGCGGAGGGGTGGGTGTGAAAGGATGGAGCCCGGAAAGGGAGGTGAGAGCTTGTAAGTGTCTATCACGCACAGCTCATTGGATTATGGCGCACCTACGAAGAAAAGCAGGCCTGTCAGTCTTATCTTTTATGATTACAAGCCAAATGGAATGAAGACGTACTTGGATTGCTGCCAGCGCCATTCCTGTTTCACTCAAATGTGCCTCAACCACTTCACCACGCCCTCTCTCCACCAACTGTATGTCCTGAAGTGGATGTCGCAAGTGCTTCCAGATAGTGCATCGCCCGTGCCAAAGTAGAGCTTCTGCATGATGGAGTTTGTGTTGCTCTTGAGCACCTTCGGCTTCTTCTCATCATTGATGCATCCTGTGAGGCGTCGAGCCATGAGATTGTCTTGTTGATGGCAGCCTCTAGTTAAGTCTTGTCTTCGGGCTTGAGCTTGTCCTTGAGCTTCTCGTCGTTCAGAGTTCTGAAGGTTGTAAGACTTGAGGCGTAGAAAGCTGCGCTTGTGAGCGCGACTGTGTGGCTCGAGCAGTGAAAGCCATTGTGTCCTGCGTGCCGTCTACAGGAAGAGCTTGAAGAACAGTGAAGAAACAGAGAAAGACGACGTTTGTGATGCGTGCAGATTGCGCACCATGACCCTGAGAAATGCGTGAAATTACCGTATATGGTATGTCTCAAAAGTTTTGACTGCCTCAAACATATGATTAACATACTCATTGAATTTTATATAGCGAAATAGAGCTCAGGCACAGTGCTTTTTTACATTTATTATATGCTAATGCAGGTTGGAAAAAAACAAGGAAGTAAAAGGATGAGCTGCAAAGGGTACACATTAGAACTGCAATAAAAATGCATGATTCATGCATATGTTCTTACATTCTTTGAATTCCCTTATATCTTACGCTCATTAGAGCGCCTCTGTAATTTACAGTAGTATTATAAAGATAATATAATATCTTGTGTAAAATTGTGGAACGCAATGGAGCTCCAAACAAAGATATAAAAATCAAACAGTCTCGAAAAGTGGCCATTTTATGCACTTTTGAGTTAATTCTCAACATTTGCAGCTAATTTCACTATATTAATGATGATTTAAAAATACAGCTATGATACATAGCAATACTAGGGACTATAATGAAGCAGAGCTAGGTGTTAGATTTTAGGTTATGAATAAAGCAGTTGTGAAGTACACAAATGTTTCCGAGAGTCGAACACATGTGTACAAGTTTCACTCGGAGTGATGCATTGGAAACACCACATTTGAGTTCAACCACTTCCACTCTATCTATTAGCAAGATTCTTTCTGCAGCTTCTATAGTATGTCAAGGGAATCTATTCTGCAAATAATGGGTGTCTCATATGCACTCAAAAATATACAAATGAATAGATACTGCTGGAATAGCACTTTGTATCATTGTTTTACTTATTACACAGCAACAAGGTACATGAATGCTATTATAATAAATACGATAATTTGATTTCAGACAATCTTTGTATCATAGAGTAGTGTGCCTGAAGCGCGCTCGAAAGATTGTTTTGATTTTGAGAGAAAAGTGTGTCCGGCAATGCCTCGGATGAATGCTCCGGGAATCGCCGGACGCAACTTCGAGGACACGGACGTGTTGACGGGCACCTTTGACAACGTCTGTAAATTATTTTGTTCAGTCTCTGCACACCATTTTTTATATTTCAAATGTATATATATTAGAGATTGTATTAAAGAAATAAAATACATAATTTATATGCAAAACAAAAGAGAAGAAGCATACTAAGATGAGCCTTTGCATCTGTGCGCATCTTCATGATCAGCACTGCACACAGAAGCAAAGGCTCATCCTCGCCTTGATCATCCTGTCTCGCTGTGCCTCAACGCGCCTCTGAGTATCCCATGCCAAGCTGTTCTTCTTGCACCGCTTTCCGTTCTCGTAATGTAATTTTGCGTGAAGCTTGCGTTGTCCTCTGACGTGTACTGCCCTAGGAACACATCAAGGCTGATGTTCGGGTCATACCACGCGCACAGCTAGGGCCTTTCGTCGCTAGGACAAGCGGTGGGGTGTCGAGGTGCATCTGAATGACCTGCGGCCCACAGGCACTATGAGGGTGACTGCTGTGGCTGGTATCTCATACTAGCTGGTGTTGCAATCGCTTGGAAGAGCCTGATAGCAGAGTATCAAGGTAGTTGTTAATTGCGTAAATACATGCCCACCTTTGCCATCTTTGTCCGAGCTATCCTTATCGCCTTCGCCTTCCACGACGGGCTTGCCCAGTTGGCCGTTCTCTTCATCGTCGAGGTCACCTCACTTGGTGCGACAGCGGTTCTACAACCACACAAGACACGTGGCTGCAATGTGTACGCTACAGAGCTGTACCAACTAATAATCTTATAGATCCGCGATAATTATCGCAACCCGTTTCTAAAGTTATCGCGGTAACGGGACCATAGCTTTTTTGGCCTGTGCGGCAGCTTAATGCCGGGGTGCCGCCTCACGGCACCTCACGGCATGCATCCCGCGTCAGGGACCAGGCTGAATTCGGTAATACAGCCCGGTTTGTATCCCTGGCGCGTTTGCGTTGCGATAATTTCGCTACCGGGGCCTAGCCCCTCGTAATTTGATATAAATTAGCTTCTATCTAGTGTTATAGGTAAATCTTTTTTATTTGCAATATGACGTAGCCGTTATTTTACAATTAATGTTGCGTTACTGCGCGAAAGTAAGCGCCGGCACTTACTATGGCATCGTGCGCGCGCGTTGTCTGTCCTTGTCCTTTTCTCCCACTTTCACGACGACTACGTCGTTTGCCTCTTCTTAACTCTGGCTTTTCTCATATGTCGTTCTACAACTTGTGTGCTGGATGGATGCCAATGCAAATTTGGTGGTGCGAAGGAGCAGGAAAGCCGAAAATGTGGCAGGTGCGTCAGACTGGATCCTGCACTTCTTGCCGTTAAAAGCTGACCATTACACTCAGTAGCTTCGAGCGAGCGAGCGATGCGAACCTTCGCCCTCATCTTCATATCCACAATGCAAACGATACCACAGGACACAGTGCATCCCCGTCGATCCTCCGCTCTCCCAAATCTGAGAACAGTGGCAGCAACAATTCCAAGCAAGACAATTTCTCTTAGAAGTCGCCACAAACACAGCAATCGCAACAATTGCAGCACCGACAGCGACAATCACCACCGTCTCCGCACTATTGATTGAACAAGCCTGTTCAATAGTCGTACCAGGACGATTGCGATCTCGAGCAAGAGTTGGACGACTCGGATTTCAAACAGCGTGCGCCCCGACCTACTCCCCATCCACATCTCGTACATGCTCACAGCTTCCCCTCGGCATCTCCTTTTCAGCAAGAGCAACAGCACGCGCAAGCACTCGTCTGTATGTGGCCGTTATTTTATACCGTACAAGTTCCTGGTTCAAACCACCTCTTCGGTGGTAGTGGGCGCTGGACGATGACCACCGGTCTTGATGCCGATATCGAAAGTGCTGATAGATCACAGTGAGTAGTCCAATAAGATAATATGCATTGGTAATGCGATGATAGTACTGCAGCATTGGGGAAGAGCCTTCGCGACTGCGCGCGATCTTTGTGGCAGCGGCTTTGCGAAGGACAATCTTAGTATGTTTGTGCTCTCTTTTTTGTACTTAAATCTTGTATAATATTACTTTATTTTGATCTATAATATATATACATTTGAACCATAAAAAAACTGCGTGCAAGGAGTGAATGATGTGCTTTTTAGACGATGTCGAAGGTGCCCTTCGACACGTCCGTGTCCTCGAAGTTGCGTCCGGCGATTCCCGGAGCATTCATCCGAGGCATCGCCGGACACACTTTTCTCTCAAAATTAAAACACTCTTTCGTACACGCTCCAGGCACATTATGCTACGCAAAATAGATGATTTGACAGTAAATTATCATATTTATTATAGTAGCATTCATGTACTTTGCTGTTGTGTAATTAGCACAACAATGCTAAAAAGTGCTGTTCTAATAGTATTTATTAATTTGTATATCTTTGAGTGCATATGAGACTTCCATATTTTGTACAAAAGATCTAGTCTACATTATATAGAAGTCTAAAAAAGAATTTTGTTAGTAGATAGAGTGGAAGTGGTTGAACTCGAAAGTGGTGCTCCGAATGCATAACTTCGAGTGAAACTTGTACACATGTGTTCGACTCTTGGACTGATTTATGTACTTCACAACTGTTTTCTTTGTAACTTCCAATCCAACGCCTGAATTTGTTTCTTTAGAGCCTCTAGTATTGCTATGTAGCATATCTGTAATTTTTAATTGTCATTAATATAGTGAAACTAGCTGCAAATGTTGAAATTTGACCCAAAAGTGCACAAAATGTCTAATTTTAGGGATTATTTCATTTTTATAGCCTCTTAGAAAGCACCTTTAGATCTGAAGATTTTATGGGAGCGTTTTCAGTGTATATATAGCACGACTGTAAATTACTATAGTGATCCAAGAAATGTAAGGAATAGGAAAAATGAAAGGAAGTGAACAAATATGCATGAATCATGCATTTCTATTGTAGTCTTTACATTTTACCCTCTGTATCACACTCTGTAGCCTCACTTAATTTTGTGTACATATATTAGCATATAATAAAGCTAATCAAGTACCGTGCCTGAATTTACTATGTCTATATTAAATTCAAACAGTATGTTATTGATATGTTTGAAGTAAAAAAAAATCAGAGACATACCATATATAGTAAATTCACGCGATTCTCAGGGTCGTGGCGCGCTATCTGCACGCATCACGAACATCGTCTTTCTCTCCTTCTTCTCTGTTCTTCAAGCTCTCAGAGCTATGGACGACGGGCAAGAAGGCGTTTGCGCGAAGCAAACGCCGTCTTGCTTCAGCTTCCGCAGCCTCTCGCCTCTCGGGCGCGAGCTGTATGCTCGCAAGCGCAGCTTTCGAGTTCTCGACTCCTACAACCTCCGCAACTCTTTGAACGACGAAAAGCTCAAGGACAAGTTTGAGCCCGATGGGAAGCTCAAGCGAGACTGCCGTCAATGAGACGATCTCATGGCTCGATGCCTCGGAGGAACCATCGAATCAGGAGTACGAGGAGAAGCAGAAGGAGCTTGAGAGTTTCGCGAACCGCCTGCAAACTCTCTACTCCGGTTCGGGCGGTGCATTCCCTGGCGGTGCGGCCTTCCATTTAGCTTCAAGTCGTCTTCGCAAAGATAAGTAGCTCATTAGATTTGACTGACAGTGGCTCGCTTTTCATTGCAGTTGCACCAGAGTCCACTGAGCCGTGCGTGATAGACGCTTGCGAGCTCACATCTTCACCCCGTTTTGAGCAACCATCCGCCTTCTTTCCGCGCTCTTTGTGCACTTTTCTGCATACATTGGTGCCCACTCAACAGCGACGAAGACCACGGCGGTGCCGGTCCATGGCTGCCGATTCTGGGTACCGACCATATACCCCGCACTCAAATCACCGAGCTAAGTCAGCATATTCTCAAGCAGATCTCCGCAAGCAGCCCGCCTTCCTCAACCAGCAAGGTCAAGCTGGACATCTTTGCCGAGGACGAGGTGGTCGCCGATTCCAGACCGGTCACCCGCAGTGACAAACAGCAGCAGCAGCAGCGCGCTTGGGAGCGAGAAGCCAGGGCCCACGTGCCGCGCTTTTCCTCTCTTGCGGTGCACTGGGCTGGCCAGGGGATAACTGGCCCCGACGTGCCACGCACGGGCTGCCACCGGGGGTGGCGGGAATGGCGCGCTATTCCCCGCCGCGTGCGCGCGCGCGCAAGGCCGCCACGCGCACCGCCCTAGCGCGTGCTTTTTTTGTATTTAAAGTATGTATTTGAAATGGTAGATAGTGCCTGGACTACGGTCCAGGCACTATAAATTACAATATAATCTATATTTCAAATGAGTACGGGGCCCTGCTGTCCTGCCGGGCGAAGCCCTGACAAGGCTGCGTCGGCACGCGCGGCTTAGACAGAGCTGAAAGTCAGAACGAGCTGCCGAAGGCCTGCCGAAGTTATCGCGGTAACTTCAGAAACGGGTTGCGATAATTATCGCATATCTTTAAGATTATTAGTTGGTACTGGTGCACTACAACACTGGCTATCGTGTGCGTCATCGTCGCCGCTGTATTCTTCACGTTTGTCGAGCTTTTTGAGGTGAAGGCAATACCACGCGTGGCCATTGGCCTAGTTATCGCCGTCATTCTATCTCTCACCGTCTCCTGGCCATCTTCAACATGCTTGCAAGCTTCGGCCATATCAGGGAAGGGAAGATATTGCTTGCAATAATGTGTGACAGAGCTTCTGCACGACTGTTGACCAGGTTTGTTGAATGGCGGCGGGGGCGATTCTTGCTGTCGGCGCTGAAATTGTTGCAATTTCCGCCCTCGGTTTTGGGAGAGCGGAGGAGCGACGGGAGCTCAATGTGTCTTGTGTATCATTGGTGTCGTAGCAATGAAGATGAGGGCGAAGGTTCACGTTGCACCTATGAGTTGTGCAAGAGATTTAGTTCCATTCCACAGTGTAAGAATCTGTGTTATGCACCTATCACATTTACGGCCTTCCTACACCTCTGCCGCAAGAGTAATAATCCTTCAGCAAGTAGAGCAGCGGCGAGATGGGAGAAAATAGAGAGTGAAGAGGAAGGGGACAATGCTGTCTGTGGTCGTGAAAGGGGGAGAAAAGGACAAGGACGGACGACGCGCGCCACCGCCTAGGGAACGGGGGGCGGGATCGTCCTCCGAGGCCCGGAACACGTGAGCCGGAGGACCCTGTCAAGGGTCCCACACCCTTCAACCTGTTTGAATATCTCGAGATCCTCAAAAGGTCTAGAGATATTCACACAGGTCTAGAAACACATACGGACAGCCGCTCCTCAAGCACATGTGCTCGCTCACGACGCGGTGTTGCACAAGCACTTGTGCTTGATTCCTCGGGTTGCACTGGTGGAGTCGTCAAGAAATCTCGGAGCCAGTGGCCGGATTCGGAACAGTACCGCCATAGTGCTTCGGGCTTCACTCTCACAAGATAATAACCAGACGATCCAAAATCGTACATTGTATTGTCGGTCGTAAAGTACACGTCGAATGTTCTCTCAAGAATGTGCTTTCACTAAGATCTGGAGCCAGAGACGGGTGTAGGATATTGGGGATAGCAAGACTCGACAAAGCAATAGAAACGGAAGTGTGGAGAGCGTCCGAGTCAATCCTTGCAAGAGAGCGGTGCGAGCTTAAGACTCAGCAGAAAGTGTTGTCTCACGGTCAAGAGCCATTTCCCCTCTCTGATACTGAGATTTGGCGTACAGTACAGGAAGTCAGGGAGGCTGCGTGCATAGGAGGCCATAACTGATAATACCGGGGCACTGTTTTGATAACCAACAGCGAGAGACGTGAGGATATGGCGCGTACAAAAGTTAGATACATACATAGTACGGTCTAAAATATTAGTTTCTGTCAATATGAGCTTCATTATTGCAAACAAAGAATTGTCGGAGTTACTAATGGTGCTTGAACTTCCAGTTAGTTTCCACGTTCGGACATCAATAATTCTGTCAATTCTCTGCTTTAAATCTTGAAACTTATATCGACAAAAACTACTAACCAAGATCTTTCCATGCATATTCTTAACTTCTGTATGCGACAGTTATTTGTTGAGGTATGGAGAAAACAATACAAAAAGTCTAAAACATTGGAACACTATTTTGAGTCACTGTACTACTACTAGTAGTACTGTCACATGACCATCAACGGATCGCACCCATCAACGGATCGACAAAGCTCTACAGGCCTCAAAACTGCATGAAACCCCGCCGTTCTTTCTTGTAGATGTGTTATCTTAGTACTAGAGTACATTTAGATAGCTTTAAGGTCAGTTTTATGACATGTCATAGCACGAATTATGGAAATACATAGCTGTTTTGCGTGCAATTACCAATTTTGGTTTCATCCCTCCTGTTCCCTTCGATTGCATGCTCTTTTACTCAACTTTGACTAGGACAATCTGTGTCATTCTTTCACATATCTTACTTCAGATATTATCAGTACAGAATAAGGGCAATAGAAAATGTATTGACTTTGTTTATTAGTAGTAACTGTGCATATATGCAACATATCTCTGTACTTTGTAAGTTTTGTCCTTTGGTTTGAAGTTGACTTATTTTAAATCAAGCTGATGAAGAAATACAAAACAAATCATATAATCCATATAAAGAACCTATTGAGAATCAGTTATGGATTTATCACGATTTTACAGCCTATGTGTATGTTGTAAACTAGCATATATGCTTCTTATACTGAAAATGTAGTGCACATATAAAATATCATTTGTCTCGGTTCAGGGAAGTGAAACACAGAGGATAATCATAGATAACTACTACAGGCACTCTTGTAAGCTAGTTAAAGCTTGAATCATGAGATTTGGTGAAGAATTGATCTCCGAATGGCAAAATCTTTCTTGACCCATGATATTCCGGTCCTACGGACTAAGAAACAAACAACCACAAACAAGCATCAACCAATGTTTTTATGCTTCTAACACAAATTTCTCTAGTAGAATCTGCCTCTAAACTTTCTATCTGTCAGCTAGCAGATCTCTGTAGTGATATTGACACATTATCTTGATGATCAGATTTACAGAAATCATCCAGAAGGCAGAAGAAAGGTAGCTGATTGTATATTTCCACGCCAATCCGTTGTAGGTATTTTAGTGAATCATGACCTTTGGGATATAGATATTCTGTAACAGATATTATACTGCCACTAAAATGCCCATAATTTGTGATTCTATTCTTTGCAAGGTATATCACTCGATTATGAGGTTCAGATGGCTAAAACTAGATGTTTAGAATTGCTAAGAGATAAACATGTGTTTTCGATTTGAATCTGGTCATGTGACAGTAGTAGTAACAATTATATTTTGTTTGCTATAAACCATTTATATGCACTATCTAATGCTTCACTTCCACAAAGTAGTCTAAGATAGCTGCGCGGTAATGTGGAAGCCACTGCGCGGTAATGGCGCTGAAGTGCGCGGTAAAATCGACGGAACTGCATGGTAATTCCCGCGGTACTGCGCGGTACTGCGCGGTAGCACGGTAATCTGTATGTTAAAATCTAGTTGCCCCATCTCCGAGTCTCTTTAAACAAACGGTGTTGAGCGTCAGGGCCTCCGGGTACTATTGCGGTGTTCAAGTTCAAGTTATGTATCCGGTACTGGCAGTCGGTGATTTGTACATCCCCGCCACGAAGCGTAGCGTAGTAGAGGGATGTGTGGCCGCGAAAAAATTATCGAATTGTCAGCAAGTAAGCATTACAAATCACAAATCATCCAATCACATGCCTCCGATCTTCGGAGAAAATCACTTCCGAAACCGTTTCTGCCTCATCGTCTTACATTTCTCATGCATACCTCTTTCGCTTCCCTTTTTATAGCCTTTCATATGGCTTTTACACTGTTTATTTACTTTTCTTTTCAGTCTTAACTTCATTAGCCCCTATCCCCTTCATTATTTGCTACATTGTTTTAGTTTATTACGACATATACCTCTTCAGTTTCTTTTTTTTCATGCATCCGAGCAAAAGTGGTCGTCGTCACCTTGTCACTTGTCTTAGGCTTCACATGCCACAATGAACCGCTGTCAACCTGCTCTCATTCCTTTGACGGACAGCGATGGCGGGTCGGCTTGTGGCTGGCGCATCCTTCACAACATATCTCAACAGGCGGAAGGTGTAAAACATCGCGTGCACCCGCGGCGATACAAGTATGTACCCAATCACTCTTCTCAAGGATGATGCTTAAGCTCAAGTAGATTACAGCAGAACCACTGCTTCGGGAACCACAAGAGCGCCAGGAAACAGCTTTTCACGCGCCAAAACAACGCATTGAAGACTTTGAGGGACACTATGAATACCGAGGCCGGAAGCGTAAGGAGTTTGAGGAGAGGATTCGGCGGACGAGGGGAAACTTGTATGTTTTCATGCTTGGGTTTATCTTTCAGGTGCTGACTTGAAACAGGAAAGAATGGAAATCCTACGTTAGTTGGGAGGTACGTACACTATCAAAATGACTGGAGTTATGACTGAAACTCAACGTAGGTGAGTCCAGGCGAATACGAACGTTCGCGCTCGGTATATGAGCGCGCTCTCGATGTAAACCCACGAAGTGTCCAACTCCGGCTCTCCTTCACGGAGATGGATCTGAAGGGGCGAAACATCCAGCACGCACGCAATCTGATTGACCGGGCAGTGACTTTGTTGCGGCGCATCGACCAACTCTGGTACAAATACGTGTATCTGAAGGAACTGCTCGGAAACGTCGCTGGCGCGCGTCAAGTGATTGAGCGATGGGTGCAGTGGGAGCCAGAGGACAAGGCATGGTAGGCGTACATCAAGCTCGAAGAGCGGTATCAAGAACGTGATCGCGCGAGTGCAATCTACGAGCGGTGGGTTGCTGTTCGACCTGGACCCCGCATCTGGGTCAAGTGGGCGAAGTTTGAGGAGGGAGCGAATCAGGCCTAGGCTTGTGAGGTGTTCCAGATGGCACTGGAGTTCTTTGGTGATGATGCGGAACAAATCGAGAAGGATGGAAACACGATTGAAGGAGTACGACTGAGCTAGGGTAATCTACAAGGTACGCACTCCCCAAGCTTTATGTGCTTCTACGTTTTAAATCCCCCTAGTTTGCGCTAGACGGATTACCTCGCTCCAAGTCGCAGGCCCTCTATGCTGCCTACACCAAGTTTGAAAGCAGCATGGAACTCGGAACACCCTTGAAATCACTGTTCTGGGGAAGAGGAGGAGCCAGTGTGAGGAAGAACTTGCGCACGACGGTCGAAATTACAACGTATGGTTTGACTATGCTCGCTTGGAAGAAGACTCACTGAGGTCACTTCGGGAGGAAGACGCGTCTGAGGACAAGATCGAAAGCGCGATATACCGGGTTCGTGAAGTCTACGAGCGAGCTGTTGCGCAAATACGCCCCGGTGACTTGAAGACAACCGCCCACGCAGGATTATGATTGGACACGGCTAGTATACCGAACAGCGTTACAAGTGGTCCCCCACAAGCAATTCACGTTTGCGAAGCTGTGGCTCATGTTTGCGAACTTTCGGCGACTTGATCTACCCGCAGCACGCAAATTGCTCGGTGCTGCAATCGGCATGTGTCCTAAGGAAAAGTTCTTTAAAGGCTATATCCTACTTGAGCTCGACGTAACTACAATTGCTCTTATCATTTGCATGGATTACTGACTTTGTCTTTCAGCTTCGAGAGTTTGACCGCGTGCGGACGCTCATTATAGAGTACATCGAATACGATTCAACGAACTCCTTGGCCTGGATCCAAGTCGCCCAGATCGAGGCGGCGCTCGCGGACTACTCACGAGCGCGAGCCATATTCGAACTCGGCACATCGCAGCAGCCGCTGTCGTACCCCGAAAACCTCTGGAAGGCGTACATTGACTTCGAGTTTGAGCAGGGCGAGCGACAGCGTACGAGGGATCTGTATGAGCGCCTGGTGCGCTTGAGTGGCTACGTCAAGGTCTGGCGCGCGTATGCAGAACTTGAAGCGAGCCCGATTCCTAACAATCAGGCGTCGAGGGAGGACAAGGACAATGAGGACGAGGCCGAGGAGAAGATGGTGGAGGGCGATTTGAACCTGGCTCGCCAGGTGTTCGAGAGGTCATACAAGGATCTGAAGAACAGGGACCTTAAAGAAGAGGTATGTGCCCGCTTATTTGACATTCTTGAAGGTGGCTGATTTGTGTGCAGCACGTTGTTCTGCTAGAGGCATGGAGAGACTTCAAGCAGAAGAACGGAACACCTGCGGATGTCTCGAAGGTTCAGGCCATTGTCAGCCGCAAGTGGGGGACGGTCGACGAGCGGGAGCCTCGAGCTGTGTGAGGAAAGTTCACTGCTTTGCCTCCTTATTTGTTTGGTACCGACTTTCCTTTGATTCCTTCACATGATGAACCATTTTGATCATGTGTATTTTATCTTATTATATCACTTATAATTGTACTTACTTTGTCCTTATGACTTCCTTATACACTGATTTAAATAACCTGAATGTCTGATTGCTGAAGCACTGAGAGCACTGAGAGCACTGATTTAAGTTGACGACACTGATTTTAGTAAGGCCCTTCCTGAATAATGAAACCACATGCCTGAAATCAGTAAATCAGTAACGTTTTACTTTCCAGGGCTTCCGGAAATATCAGACCGTTTAAGTAACTTTAAGAAGCCGTAAGCGAAAAAGAAGATTCCCTGATGCTGTGCGAGAACTCGGTACGGCGGAGATTTTCCCGATGTCCTTTAACACTCTCCCAACGGGCGCTTCATCTCCGTGGTGGTCGGAGACAGAGAGTCACTGCGCTGGCCCGGCCAAACAAGGTGTTTGGCTCTTCCTTTGCATGGGCTACAGACTCAAATGCGTACGCTGTGTTGGACGAGCAGACAAATGAGCAGGTGTACATGAACTTCAAGGAAAGGAGCAGTCTAGCAACAAAGGGTGCTGGATTGTGGCCAGTTCAAGCATGGCATGGTGAGGTGCTCGTGAAAGCGGATTCGTCGTCTTCTGGGACTGGTGAGATTGTGTGCAGGATCGATCTAATCAAGGCTTTCCATTCGTGGCGGGGACAAGCTGGCTCAGACAGCGCTATATAATACATATATCCGCGTACTGAATACATGGCCTCATGGGATACAATCCTGATCTCTCAGATGCGAAAAGTGAATTGGTAGGCTGATCCTTCACGTCGCAAGTGTCGATCTCGCATAAGTGCTTTGTTCCGAGTCAGAGGCTTTTAGCAATCTGTGCATCATTTTTTCTTTCATTTTTTTACTTACTTCTGAGCTTCTGAGATAAATTAGTCAATAATATAGGAGGAGGAGATGGGCCGGAGTAAGCATACCAAAAAAAAAAAAAGGAAAACGAAACAAGTGGGAATGCGTACATAAAGACGAAGGCATATGGGATCATGAGCTAGGAGAACACGAAGCGAGGAGGGAGGGGAAATAAAGACGAAGGATAACGAACGATATAATAGAGTAGGCTGAGGCCGATGACGATGACGATGACGATGACGGTGGAATGCACAGATGAGGAGAAATCGAGGGAAAGCTAGCGTTTTTTGGGTGATGGAGCGCAGGGGGGGAGGAAGGGAGGAGTCGGCCGGCCTCATGAGACGACCTCAACGAGGTCCCACTCGCCGCCCTCACCGCCCACGTGTGGCGGGCGCGCCAGCGCAACGCGGACCCTGCGTCTCGTCGCGCCGGGTGCGTGCGCTCCTACCGCCGCGCACGCACCGGCGTCGGCGTCGGCGTCGAGTCCGTAGTCTGGCGTTCCGAAGGGCTTCCCCATCCCCATCCCCATGCCTAAACCGCCCAGCGTGTCGACGCCCATCACGTCGTTCATCCCGATCCCAAAGTGGTTGAGACCGAGACTGTCGTAGCTGCCCAGCCCGTAGCCGTAGCCGAGGGACAGGCCCCCGCCCCCGGGGGTCGATTGTCGCTGCTGCGGAGACGAAGACGAAGACGAGCGAGAAGCAGCAGCAGACGGAGGGGCGGAGGCGAGGAACGTCCCGAGGTCCTCCGTCTCTTCGCCGCGCATGGGTGTCGGGAGGGAAAGGCTGGGTTGGCTTTGCTGGCGGCGCAGGCGGCGCGGATGGCGAGAGGACGACGAAGAGTGGACGCGCACCCGCACGCGCACGCGCGCCGGGCCACCCCCATCCTCCGCACGGCGCGTCTCGAAGGAGATATCGAGCGCGCCGAGCCCGAGCCCGAGCCCGAGGTCGGTGCGCGCCTCCGCGTCCGAGTCGAACTCGAGCTTCGTCCACCGGTCTTGCGGAGCTCCCGCGTCCTGGTCAGAGTGCGAGCGCGCTCGGGCTCGGGTTGGGTCGACAGCCATCTGCATATGCGGCACAGCAGCAGCAGCGGAGGATGCCGACGACGGCCGCCCGGCCCAGTCGAATTCCCAGTCGAGCGCGTTTGTGGCGGTCGCGGCTGACGTCGAGAGAATCGCGGACGACGCGTACGTCGAGGCGGAGGCGGGGTGGACGTCGAGCGAGGATGGGACGGTCGGCGATTTTGAGGAGTCGGCAGCAGTGGAAGCGGTGGAGAGGAGGGACGGGAGGGCGCAGAGAAGGGCCTGCATGTGATGAGGTCAATGTCAGATCGATTGTCATTCCAGTAAGGAATATGGAAAGGAGAAAAGAGAGGAAAGAGAGAACACACCATCAACCCCAAACTCGCTCCGCTCCTCGGGTTTGCGAGCAGGCTCTTCACCGGGCTCGCGGGCGAGGGCGAGCTCGCCCCGCTGCGCGTCGTGTCGCTTTCTTGGTCGTGCTCCTCTTCTTCGTCTTTCACCACGGCCCGCCCGCTATCCTGACCCAACTCCACCGATTCTCGCAGACCGTCACTCGACGCCGACGCCGACAATGAGGAAGAAGACCCGGAAGCGACAAGAGCGCGCAACCGCACCAACTCCACCTGCTCGCGCTGCGCCTGGTACTTGACGCGCTCGAGGCGCTCCGCGAGCTCGTTCTCGCGTTGCCGCGCCGTGCCGAGCTGGGCGCGGAGTTGTTCGATTTCGGGAGATGGGCAGTGGGGAGTTGGGGATGTTCGTGATGTGGTTGAGGAGGAGATGGTGTTGGGCGGCGAGGATGCAGAGGAAGGGTTGTGGACGAGCGCTTTGAGACGTGCGTTTTCTTGTTCGAGCTCAGCGACGCGGCTGTTGGTGGGAGTTAAATTTTGTAGTTCTTACGAAGTAAAAGAAAGACAGAACGTACATCTCCATCAACTCAAACTCCTCGCGCTTGCGCTGGCGCGAGAGGAAGGCGGCGGCGCGGTTCTTGACGAGCCGCGCCTCGCGCTTGGAGAGGCCCGTGACGTCGGGCGGGACGAAGTCTTTCGTTGAGATGCTGCTGCTTGCGCGTGCTTTTTTCGTCGCTGGTGTCGGTGCACCTGCGGAGCGTTTCGCGGAGGTCGGGCGAGGCGCGGGAGCAGGCGAGGCTTCGTTGTCGTCGTCGTCGTCGGGGTAGGAGTCGATGTCGTAGGCGTCTGCAGCGGAGAAGATGGTGGAGGACGGCACGGACGCCATGGGCGACGAGGGCGTCACGGGTGGTGGTGGCGCGCATCCGTTCGCGTCGGTGGCGGCGGACGTGGACGAAGACGTGGTGGGCGAGGGCGGGCCGCCGTGTGCGAGGCGCGACGCAAAGTCGAAGTCGAAGAGCTGGTGGGTCGGCTGGCACGCGGTGTTGTCGACGTCGATGCTGTTGGTGTTGAAGCCGCCAAAAGCACGGTGCATGTAGTCGGCGTCAGCGTCAGCGCCTGCCAGAGCGAGCGGCGTCGTCGGCTCTGCGCTCGATGCGCTCGACGATGAGGAGGAGTGGGAGGAGCGGGGAGACGTGGAGGGAGAGACGGGGGAGATGGGCGGGATGGTGTACTGCGGGAAGGCAGCACTATACCCGAATTGAAAATGTTGACTTGATGATGGCGAGTCGACTTGGAGGCGCTGATTTTGATAACTTGAGTAGTTTAGGGCGTGACGAAGTTGGTGTGGGTGTTGCGAGTGTTCCCAAGCAGCCTCGATCGACAGTGCTGAGCTTTCGAGTCCGTACATCGTGCCGAGTCAGTCTTGGATGGGGATCGATGATCTCGAGTGCGGGGAAAAGTCGTCGGTCGAGTCGGAGGGGGTAAGCATGTCTGCTCATTTATACCAACTCGTCGCTGTAAAACAAAGGAAGGAGGAAGCTAGTGATCTGAGAGCCAATCGGTGTGACAATAGAAAGACGGACATACGGATGTTCGAAGCGTAAAGTGTCTCCGCAAATGATAAATCAGGTGGACTCAATGCCCGGAGAAAATCCCGTGGCACGCGCGTAGATATTTCTGTCGCGAAGGGGTCTCCCGAGGTTTACTCGTCTGACTCCGGCTTATAAGTGGTATATGGGGATACTCGCCATATCGAGCGCGCTGCTAACCTGCCCGAGTCGCATGCTTACAGTAATGCTCAAGTTGGGCTTGATCACGTACACTCAATGTGCTCACTTCTTCTTGCATACCGGCATGCCCGAGTTCATCTACCGTACAAAGGGTGTTCTGCTCCACAGATTCTGTGCATAGAATAAAGGATGGTTTGTGAATGTTGCAAGTTGCAAATAGCAAGTCGAATTATGGACGTTCTCAGCTCCACAACTTAATAAATAAGCGCCCAATCTTACGAGGGCGAGGCACTGTGCATTGACTGGCCCGCACAACCAGCATTAGATCACAATATGCAGACGGTATAAATCCAGAGCACGCCCAATGCGATGCTTTGGATTAATTACACAGATCTACGCACAACGTACATGACAACGAAGCGGCCAAATTATCTGTCTCCGCAAGTTTGCCAGTTTGCACACGCACGAAGCATCCAAGCACAGACCCATTAGCAATAATCACGCTCCATCACCCACTCTTGTTTCTTACACGGCTACCTTTGGGCCCTCGTTTATCGCTGATCTAGCAAAGAAAAACGAAGCTTAGGCCCGACAAACTTGGACGCCGACGCTCGAGCCTGATTCATGATTATATGTCTACATTTTCGTATGTATAGTATATGTACTGTAGATCATACACTACTTAACTATTGTTCAGGGCACAAATCGTGATCCGTGCGTATGTATACGCAGATCCCAATTACTCCGATTCGTCGCGTCCTAGTTCGGATGTATGTACATATGTCTAGTATCCCGCGGTTAACATATTACAAAAAGCAGGTGTACACAATCATAAAGGTGACTGTGCCCGATTCGCAGGAGATCATCAAACATTGAACACTGACCACGGACAAGAAATAAACCTCAGATCTAGCGCTCTCGAGTCTCGGCAATATGCAATCCGGATGTCCTACTGCTTCGTCCTAGTCTGATCATTTTTCGACGACTACCTATAGATGATGTTCATGCGCCGGGGTTTCACCACCGGCTTATGTTCCTAGCGCCTCCTGAGTCCCAGTCGTCCACCTAGTACATTCATATATATCACCTTAGTTAGCGAATAACATAGGACTGGATGAAAGTAGAAGCAACCGTGTACCGAGCGCCGTCTGTGCGCGGCGAGAAAGTCTGCTTTGATGCGGGGGTAAAAGGACGTCCGAGTGAGTCATCGACCGAGGTTTTGTTACCATACCAGTCACGGGGTCTCGAGGGCACTTGAATCTCGCAACAGGCTGCCAGCGTACGCCAAGACCGTCGGCTTGGGTACACTGAACATCCGCTCAAGTGCAGAGCCAGTACCACTGGCAGACATTTGGAGCCTCAGCCGGGCCCGGGTAGCAATGCACGGTCCTGCCCACGTTCAATTTATTGAAGATCGTATGATGCACGCGGATCGCGTGTAGAATGTACATATGTATGCAACATCATCATCACCACACACACATACATACACATACACATATGTATGCCGCACACTCACACACAAGCGAGAAAGGATCCTGGCCAAGCTGCTCTCCAAAATATGAACGGGTTGGACCAGGAAGACTGACAGAAGACGGATGCGCCTATGTATGTAGGTGAGGCGCGCCGCCAAGAACGTAGTGACTGTAGGAGTACAATCAGCTGCCGCCCATCTGCGCGAGTTAGGCCGGGAGCAAACCGGTTTTACAAGCGACAAAGCGCCGATCAGACAACCCGCCGTGGCCCGTCACGGTCTGTATCGTCGAGGTCGAGAAGACAGTCACAGAGTGTGCACTTACAGTAAGGCAGGCGCAGCTACATATGCGGGAGACGCGTTGAGTCTGCGTTCTGCGCACGGCGCACCGCGTGTCTTCGTAGCCACAGTTCGGACAAGGTCACAGAGATCAATACCTCGAAATCGACTCCATAGTGCGAATATCCATATTCCAGACAGTTAGATCACAATAGGCAGGTCCTGAACGGTACATATATGGGACGTGATCCGGACGCGATAGACTGATAACTGATGGTCACGGTGCAGTGGGCCGTGTGGGGTGACCGGAGAGGGGCCGCTCTGCTTCTGCTTCTGCTTCCGTGAATCGGATGACCCAGATCCAATGCGCAAGCCGACGAAATGAAACGAAAGGGGTGAAGGTGAAGGTGAAGTAAAAGGAAGGGGGAAGGAGCCCAATGCGCAAAGCATACGGGCTCCGGCCGCGGACCATCACTCGTCAATGAAGCCGCACACCGGAAACCCCAAGCCAGGGAGAATACGCCGAGATTTCGACGGAGAGGGATCCGGAGTCCGGACAGCTTGGTGCTCCTGATGCGGTCTATATTTAAACCGCCCTGCTCTCTTGTGCTCATACGGATCCTCGATGATCATTGATATATTCCAGCCAGTTGATAGTCGTGTATCCATGCTGCATACACCTTTCGCGTCGCGAGCCTGTAGCATGTATATATACCTCGCGATTTTGCGGTGAGATAGCAGTGCGCCATGAGCTTGCGTATGGCTGTGTCTTTTTTGCAGACTCGCCAGGCAAGAAATCAACAGGTTCTCCACAGCTTCAGATTCTCTCAAGCAAATTGGCCAGGGCTGAGCTATCGGCAGAGATTGGTCATCACATGCATATATGCAAATCACTCGTCGACCCGAGCAAGGCCAGACGGGAGAGCCTCAGGGTTCAGCGTCAAGAATAGACTCGGATGTAGTATCGCACGGATTCGGGATTGAGCGTGAGCTGAGCAAATTGGAGAAAGGGATAGGAGGCTTTTCGTCTCTGGCGTATCGGTATAGCACAGAGGTCGATTCTAACGGGCAGTTTTGATGCAGCGGGAAGCACGCACGCATAGGAAAGCGGCTAGGGACGGACAAGCACGGTCACGGAGCTCATGGTTGCTTTACGCTAGACTGAGACCAGTCACCACCATACACCCCCATCCCCTGCTCTATCCTCTATCCGATGATACATACAATGAGGATAGGTGACAAATGAGACTTGCATTGACCCTTGACTCTGATGAAAGAGGAGCCGAAGGTCACGGTCGCGAAGATGATGGATCCAGGATGATGAAGGTGCAATTAACACCACGCAGAGGTGGGGCTCAAGGATGCAGGATCCCGTACATGAATGCTGGGAAGCAGGGGAAGGTCGTTCGAAGGAGAGACGTGACCGGAAGCCTGGGACAATGGGAAAGAGGGGCAGATGGGTAAAGAACGGTAGACTGAGCCGAGCTGGACCGGACGGATTTGGCTTCATAGCTTCTATGAAGTATCAAAGGAGGTATGGTCGAGGGGTTCACGAAGCACGGGCCCAAGTTGACCAGTGACCCTTTCGGCGCGTTAGGACCTTGGGATGCAAGAAAATAAGCAAAGCAAAGACATTGCAGAGAATATTAGACAAACATAATTGAGTATGTTTTGTTTCATTCATATATTGGTATATTCCCGGCCCCAACCATTAATCACTGAATTCGGCTAACCGCCCCGTATGTACCGGCTTCGACTTCCATCAAGGGGCTATCAAACGCGTCGCGGGCTGTGATAGATGACGGGTTGGATGGGAGGTGCCGTAACGACCAATGCGAAAAAGCGGGGTAAAAGATGCTTCAAGTTAAAGAAATGGTTGAAGGGTACGAAGCCCGCAAAGTTTGTTCGCGAAGGCGGTTTTGATAAAGCGGCTGAAGGATCTGAGCTTAGATACCAGAGAAGATTAATCCCTTGACCATACACGACTGTACTGGGCTCCTAGATGTGAAAGCATGATAAGTTTCATACTGCGTAGATTTGTGGGTGTAAATGAAAGGTAAGAAGTCAAGACCGCTAACCGGCCCGAGTGGTGTGATACATCTTCGTGGAAGATTAACGGCGCGTGGGTTGGATTCTTCAGAACTGACTACAAAGCACGTTTGTTCAATCCGGGTTTGATTGGAAAATGTAGGTATGATTTGATGTAAGGCACGTACTTTGTGCAGGTATGGGTACATTATCTTTTCCCCTATTTCCACCTTGACATCATTATCCACCCAGACAACCGAAGTCATCAAGTGTCAAGCATCGCGCATTGTGCAGGCATTGCGCGAAAGACTGGAGAATGGACGGGCGCGGTTGTCGAAGGGCGATCATCCAAAAATGAGACGACGGTGATAGGATACGATCAAAGGGCCATATGCGGCGATCTCTACGGATTCTCGATGAAGCATGAAGCAGGTAGAGAGGTCTCAAGACTTCCTTCGAAGGAGAATGGACGATGGCGAGCATGAGGTCAGCGGCGTTTATCCAAGTTGAGGTAGCGTCACGGTATGCTCGGGCGGGTCGGATTGGGTCGGCGCTTCCAGGAACGAACGCTCGTATTCGACAGTCGGACGCCGTTCACGCATGTGCCTCGTCGTCCTTTACGGTCCCTTCAGGCGTAGTTGCAGCTGACGCTGTTGGGCGTGGCGGCTGGACGAAAGCTGGCCAACAAAAAATAGGTTCCATGGGAGTGAACATACCAAAAGCGGTAACTCGACATGGTTATACTTGAAGGCGGACTTAGGGCTCAGGTGCGAAGTTGTGTACGACACCACATATGTATGTTGAGATAAGTAGGAGGGAGTTTAGATATGATGGCGGCCGACGGGCGACTTCTTTGAGGCTCTATCGGATCCGGTGTGTCTTCAGTTGGCTAGACACAACATGTGTTCATCCCTTCTTGTCGATAAACAGATAACAAAGCGCTTCTGATCCATTGCAGATCAAGTTTGATTAACGTATGGTCTACCAGCTGGTCCAGCGCCGCAGAAAGTCCCGAACTTACTAATTACGAGCACAAAGCGCTTATTGAGCGGACACGAATCTGGACCTGAATAGAAAGCCGAAGGTGACCTCGGTTGCTATAAATTAGTACTGTCTCATGCATTCTTGGACCGACGATTCTGCAGAAGTGCAGATTAGATAATGCTGCAAGAATGCGGACGATGAAAATAGGTTGCAATCCCGAGCTTACAGAGCATGAGCTCGGAGGCTTGTAGAGCGGACCAGCCGATGGCCTAACTTGAGTTTGAAAATGAGTCGGGCATTGAAAGGAGAATGGCAGGTGATCTCGGTCGCTGTAATTAGAGGAGGGCATCAGTAACTGTGTTGTGCTCTCTCCGGTTGAATATTTCGCAGAAAGTCCAAGTTAGAGTAATGCAGCAAGAACAAGAGAGATTATGTGCAGAGTGAGAATAAATAGCTCGTGTGAGATAATCCAAAAGGATAAGCGCTGATCAAAGACTGATGTCATGAATCGAGAATGCAGTTGCAGCGCACGGACATATGCATTAGCTTGAGCAACTAATGGGAAGGATCCGCAATGCAACCCGCAGCGCTGAGCCCTATAATGGGCTGTCGTTACTGATGCGCGATGTCAATGCAGGAATACGCCGAGAATTCATCCCAGCCAAACCAACGAGGATTATACGACTAGCCAGTCAAGGGCGCGTGCAATTGCGAAGTCACGGCGATACGGAGATCATTAATCATTGATCACTGAACCACAGAAGCCACGCCGTCGACATCTCTTCGTCCGAGGTTAATTAGAGTACAAAGAGGGAGGCACGTACGGAGAAATCGCCAGAAATAGAAGGGAAAGCGAGCCCTAAATTGGGTAAGCTGACTTTGTCCGTCCGGGGTGTCGAACTTGGCGATGAGGGCTAAAGAAGCGGATGGACGGTAGTCGGTAGTCGACGGGAGCGGGTGTACATATCCGTACCTGCTTGTTGATACTGGCACGAAGACCTGCGAAAGCCGCTTTTCCGATGTTTCCAGGAAGGCGTCTCAGCAGGTTGGTGCTTCGTATCGGGTCGAACGTCACGCTAGTGAGAAAAGAATACTGTTTTGAATGGAATGCTTCAAACGTTTCATCTTTACGAGGTGAAAATTACATACCTAGTATCAAGATTTCATAATACAAAGGCCATAAAAAGGAGATTATTATGATCTCCATAGTACATAGATGCACGCCGGCGGAGATTCTGCTTCTGTGATTGAAACTTATGTGCTCAATGGGCCGGGATGTCTTGCTCACGCTTTGCGCCGGACCACACCCTGCCGTACTTTCCATGTCCAATTATACCATCAAGCCCTTCCCTTCCAATCAAGTGTCTGCTTTGACGGCATTGTATGTGCCTTCGACAAGCATGATTCTGAGAAGGTAGATGGGTAGATCAATGACCATATCGAAGAAGAGCAAGTTCGTTTAACGCACCTAGGTTTCTCGTCCCTGCGTGCCGAATGAACAGTAACTTGTGAAACAACGGAGTAAGAAATTCCATTAATGGTGTCTTCATTTCTGTTAGATCTGTAAGACAGCTGTCTTCAGATGTTGCACAACGCTTGAGCTGAACAAGTGCCGCATCAAAGTCTGCATTTGATTTGACAATATCAGCAGAAATGTCAAATGACTGTTGACCCGCTGGGAAGCGCAATACGCCGGAGATGCAAGACTCGGCAACTATAAAGATGCTTTGGTAGATAATTCAAGGGCCATGTATATAGACTGAATTTCGACCCACACATGGAAATATGTACGCTAATTTCCGCGCGCACGCTCGAGGCAACCAACCCGAACCGGGGCATCGAACTCGGAAGTCCAAAAGCAGGAAGCAGGTTTTTTGCGAAGTTTACCCTTGCATGGCCTGACAGGCCATCAACATTGTCTTCCGTGCGCAGAATCAGACGGGCTTTGCGCATGAGGACGGTTTACGAGAAGTGCTATCCGAGGACGCAATGCACAGGACCAGTAATTCCTGGGGTACTCTGGGGACGGATCATGGGTCCAGTGAGAGGGGATGCAATAGTCGAAGTCGAACTCAGCAGTCAGCGGTGTCGCCCTGTTCTGTGGATGCGGGGGATCGGCAGCTGTCCAGGGCATTGGCGATGTCAATGAATGTCTTGGATAAGTCCGAGATTTTATCGCTGAGTGTGATCACGGTCACGATCACAGAGGGCCAATCCTGGACAATCAGGGCCGTGCGGTAGATCGGTAAAGCGGAGTGAGTCTGGAAAGGCTTCGAAGGAAGTCATTATAGAGCGAGTGTTGTACACGCCGATTAGTTAGTCAGTAAGAGTAACTAATTGTAGTTGCTAAACACACACATTTTCACCCTGGAGGGTTTGATATATATATGTCAATTAAGACAGATTTGTCCGCGTACACATTTTGAGTCAGTCATGCAAGGAAACATGTTGAAACACCGTCTCAGGTGTCTCACTCGCAGGTAAACCATGACTCAGATGTCAAAGACAGTCACTTGAAAGCAGTTATCTGAACCCATCGTCCCATGAGACGTCAGGCTTGACACCGATATCTATAAAGGTGCCCAGATGAGTACACAGCCATGTGAACTGATTCAAGACCCATATATGGTGAACGAAAAGCTAGATTTCCCAGTCCCCGGATGATGGCCACGGCGAATGCAGTCCACAACTGTCCAGTCCAACTGATGAGACGAATTCTCGCGAAGTTTCTCCCTGCCAGGCGTCCGGGGTGCAAGGTTATGGAAGGACTGAATTCGGTCCGGGTTGTCAAACGGTGCTAGTAGTCACTATACTCTCTTAAATCAGAAAGTGGTCATTTACCGAGAATGATTTCAAGGGCAGCAATACAAACTTTGTTCGAACCTCCGGGAGACTCGATCGATCATGGGGTGCGCCAATGGCACGTGCAAATGGCCGCTATCCCACCCGGATCGTTAGCGGATTGGCAGAAGTCCAAGGGTTTGGCGATGGTCGGATGATGTCCTGGATAGTCCGAAATTCAATCGATGTCCGTGGTTACGGCCGTACAGAGCCAATCTTGGGCAATCAGGAACGTGTGTTAAATGAGCAGAACGAAGTTGGTAATGAAGAGTTCGAAAGGTCCGGGCCCGGAGGTCATCGGATGGAAGTACCATGGAGGAATCTTCAGAAGCAGAAGCTACTGGTACTCTGCACTTTGAACCAGATTTGTGAGGCGGTTGCGCTTCGGACCGGTAGAAGAAGAAATTTGCTGCTTACAAAGTTAAGACGTGCATTGAGTTCCAAGACCTAGATCTTTGATCAAGGAAGTGAGCAACGAGATCGCATCGTTATTACTGTACTAGCTTCAGAAGTGCTTACAGCGAAGATCCAAGGTTAGTTGAGACAGGGACAAAAAAGTCGTCTAAGAATATGAAATCGTCACTTTCTTCGGCATTGACCAATTTCATCTCATTATCTTTCTTCGGCGAATGTATATGAGACCTTCGTAAGGTAATTTGTCGGCTCCTTGAAGATGTCCAGGAGACGTAAGTAGTGGTGGTTGAGAGTAAGAAAAAAAGTCCCGCTCCTGTACCTTTTCCGTCTGACACCACGTGCCGGAGTGGCACGTGCCAGTGCATCATGGCACTGTGGCTGTCAGTGGCCACAACTATCGGCTGAATTAGTACTGTATCAGACTCGTAGCCAGTCGCACTTTATCTTTGAGGTTGGGAGTTGGTAAATGTAGCGACTGTCAATCAGAGGGAGGCCTGTAACCTCATTGTGACCTATGGGTCACAGTGGAGACTTCAGTTTAGCGGCGAGCGCCGGATCAGGATCCGGAGCCTCCCGAGCTATAAACCATGTACTATGTACCAGTAACTGTATTGCGCAAGCATGAAGCGCTGAGCTTTGATGTCGGTGGAATAAAAATCGTCCAACCCCGTCTTTTGGTTTTAATGCAAGGTTTTTCTCTTGTGTCACGAAAAGGCCTTCCGAAGCGCTCCGCTTTCGTAACTTGTCATGCTTTATGTTTCATCACGAAGTTACTGATCTATGCATGTCCATGTCTCAGATATCCTCTGATTTAACACATGAGTTTTGATGATTAGACAGTATCAGTATAATGAGCACAATTACGGAAGAATGAATTTATAGTAAAAATGAATAGATTAGAGAAATGCCCAATCCCAAGTGCAAGGCCGCGGAGAATGAACATTAGAGCTTTCTACTCATAGTTCAATGCGAACGGCTCGTTATCCAAATGACCAGGCAGCCCATGGGTATAGTTATTGTACGCCAAAAGGTTCGGTGTACCAGGTGGGAGGCCGCCGGTAAGTGCACCCTTGACAGCTAAGTCAAGCAGGGCTTTCTTCACTATGTGAGGCGTTAAGGTGGCAGCTTGCATCGGATCCTGTGAGTTGAAGAGAGGTGTGCTATGCGAAGGAGATGGCACAAGGTGGGATAGGAACCCCGGAAGTGACTCGTGAACCGAGGCGAGTGCGGATGCTAAACGCGACTCGAAGGATGTGTCTTCCGAAACAGACGCAGAGCGCGGGTTGAACGACCAATGCGGGTAGATCGACAAAAACTGCGCGATCATGCCCGCCACATGCGGTGCCGCCATGCTCGTTCCGGACTTGATCGATGTCGAATCCCTCCCCGTATTCCCAACGCTAAGGGTGTCGCTCCCCGGCGCAAACACGTCCACGCACTTCCCGTGGTTGCTCGACAACCTCTTCGTATCTTCGCGCGTCGACGAGCCCACTGTGATCGGCAGCTCCGCCGACGCCGGCGAGTGCAGGCACGCGTCCGCGTTGTCGTTCCCAGCTGCGGTGACGACGTGTAAACCAGCCCGAACCGCGTTGTTCGCCCCGTCCTCCGACGCGCGCGAGCGCGCGCCGCCGAGTGACATGTTCACCACGAATCCCTTGTACTTGCCCCTCGGTTGCTCTCGTGAGTCCCTGAGGACATACTCGAGGCCCTGGAGCGTGACCGCGCTGCTCCCCGAACCCTTGGCATTGAGCACCTTCACGGCGACTATCTCGGCTTTCTTGGCGACGCCGTACGCACGCGAGGCAATTGTCCCCGCGACGTGCGAGCCGTGGCCACTGCCGTCTGCGTGCCCTTCTCCGGGGAAGTAGGTCTTGCCCCAGCGCGCGCGGCCTTCAAACTCCGCGTGGTGGATGTTTACACCGGAGTCTATGACATACACTAGCACGCCAGCGCCACTGTCGCTGGGGTACGCGTAGTGGAAATGCAGGTTGTCAAGCTTGTATTTGTGGTTGATGCGGGCGAGACCCTGCGTTTATTCAATCAATTATGTGATGTTTGGGGAGGACGAACAGTCACGCACCCAAGGCGGTTTATTCTGCATGTCGTCCGCGTACATAACTTGCACCTGTTCGACATACTTTACTTCCGGCCTACCCCGAATCAGATCGAGGATCTCAGGGGTGAGGCGCGCCGCATAGCCCTTCGCAATTTCGCTATTGTACATGTGTTCCAGCTGAACGTCGCTCGCGCTGACTCCCTTCGCAGTTTTTGCCAACTCGAGGAAGTTCATGTGTTGCGTAAAGACAGATGGGCGGACATCGTCCCGGAACATGACAATGTACGAGTTGTTGATGAGGTCGTGCGCGGCAGCTGGGGGAATATAGAGAGGTGCAATGGATGGCGAGACATGGCCATTGTCGACAGGCGACCCGAGCACCGGAACCAGGGAGGTTAGCAGTAACCCGACAGGGTAGAGTGCTTTTAGCAGCATTTCGTCTTTCCTAAAGCAAGTTAAGCCACTTGCCGGCCTAGCGTTATTTTATGCTGAGCCATTTCCGCGAGCGGATGCGTCTTGAGAACACGTCGCGGTATTGCGGAGAGCGTACGTATTAGCTAGACGTTCCAGCCATGGAGTCCGGAGACGATGTCGCAGTTGCCAATCATGAAAGGGTTTCAACTGAGAGATTCTTCCCGAGGAAGTAATATTGATATTAGAGTGGTGTGCACGGGGTAGGAGAGAGAATGATGTCCTGGGTAAAATGTTCCGAGGCGCACATAAAGGGGATGTTGGACGAGTATGAGATAGGTCTAACGTAGCACGACGCAGGGAAGAGCGGTACGCATGCTGAGAGAGGTGATGGATTTCAGAGGTATGATGCCCGTGGAGGCACTGAACAGAGCGTTTGACATATTCATTTGCGCTTTAGAGCAACTGAGATTCGACGGGACCCTCGAGCGTGT
The DNA here is from genome assembly GCA_910574455.1 of Trichaptum fuscoviolaceum. Lineage (NCBI taxonomy): Eukaryota > Fungi > Basidiomycota > Agaricomycetes > Hymenochaetales > Trichaptaceae > Trichaptum > Trichaptum fuscoviolaceum. Next base: position 771,484 of record CAJSYZ010000003.1, on the reverse strand, counting down.
ACACGAACGGGATAGGTGAGGATGACGAGAGGAAGGTCGGGGTTGGTTCCAAGATGTCAGCCATAACGACGATAACACCGCCATATTCAGAATACATTTCAACACCCTTCTCGTCTTTCGTTAACTCGAGGAACTTCATGCATTGAATGAAGAGAGCGCACAGGGCATTCTTCCGGAATACGATGATGTACGAGTCATTGATGAGATCGCGCGTGGATGCCGGGGAAGTGGATGCTGTTTGAAACCGAGGTGAATTTGAATGCCAAAGTGTAAAACGAAAATTTTGCGCACATCTGAACCGACAATTTGACCTCCTTCGATCTTTGCGCCACATCAAGTTCAAATACGGCCTGCATGGCCATTCATGTACGCCAGAATACACTAGAGTAAGTCAGCAGAACACAAGGAACAGTAAAAAAGTTGAGTAGCTCTGGCCGCATGAGATCCTTGCAGCGTTCAATAAATTTCTTGGATTCTATGCCATAAGCCATACCCCCTGCAATTCGACTTCAAGGGTTGCCAGCATCGGGACGTGTTAAGGACACTCCTCTACTTATATTCTATCCAACGTTTCAATCGTGTTTCGTCCCAATGGTCCCCTGGCTAAGCCTTTATACACTCCGACTTGCGGGAAAGCGCTCTGAAAGCTCACAGAGCCCTCTACGTTGTTCTGCTCTTTCCCGTGCTTTGCGCTAAGGGAAAACCGTACCACATCCAGTCTTGCGTAGGTCTGCATCCAGAATGACATAGTTTATGGTAGAGATGCGAACGTAGTCTAATATGAAGGTACGGTCAAGGATAGATAGAACTATGGGGGTGGACATACGCGTGCTTACCGTAAAGCCCAGGCCAGGTTTTCGTACCTGAGCAAGTGTCGTGCGACGGCAGTACCGAAGACTAGCGCAGGATTTTGCCCGCCTGAGGTTTGCAGAGAACAGAATCGGTGAGGAACTTGCGATAACAGAGAGAGGGAGATGTGGCATACTGAAATGCCTTCAGTGCGTTAAGGAGAGACTTGGTGCCTTATTTGACGGAAGGTTCGATCGATCTTGCCTTTCCTCCAGGCTCGCCATCCTCTGTGTCAGATAGATTATGCCTCTGTACCCAACCGTCTTCTGGTTTTGACGTCTTTCCTTCCCAGGACCAGCTGCCAGTGACGGCAAGTCAACCTCATTGAGGCCACAGCGCTTAGTCAAGCTTCGCGACGCTCGGCGGCTAGATAATCGCAGAGCTTGACCAAACAAGGTAGAGAGTTGCAATGTAAATGGGTGCTCGGCGATTAAGGTACTTTGCGGTGGAGTCGGCTGGCAATCGGGATTCAATGCGCGGACGCGCGTGTATAACGGATGATGGACGAGCATGAGAATTTGCGAATAATCACGCGCGATGATGAAGGCAGAGAGGCGGGGAGAGGTGAGCGCTTTGTATGTTTGCGAGAGAACATAACGACCAGAATGTGCTGGACGCGGTCGTGAAAGGGATTTAAGCAAGGAAACTTCGATTCAATCGTGATTGCACAACCAGGACGAAGAACACGAGTTTGGAAGGAAAGAAAAGGTCATATTCGGCGGCTCCTTTGAAGGCGCCCGTGTAGGCCAAAAGCACGACGGAGGAGAGGAAATTAGGTGGAAGGCGTGAACAATTGGGCGCTTAATTTACAAAGGATGCTAGACGAGTTATGCCTCACGAAAGAGGATGAAGTTCAGTCAAAGTGGCTTGGACCTCACCAGCACTTTGTTGGTGAATCTCAGTCAAAGTAATTAGGACAAAGGAAGTGGTAAACGCACCTCGGGCACTACACCCTCCTCAACATATTTGCGTACCCATATATTCTTCTCTCCTTCCTCTGCAGAACTCTCATCTTGTTGTCCATTCTCAGCTTCCCTAGTTCGCACTCTAAATTCTTTTCTTCTCCTACGGTATGTTGATGACGTGGGGGTGCACGAGCGTGGCGAAGAGGGTTACGCAAACGAGGTCGTTGACGCTTGCAAGAAAGTGCTTTTGATAAGGTAGAGATGGATCAAGGAGAGGAAGGAAATTAAGAATGTCTTTGCGTCGGCTCATGATCTACGGAACGACATCGCGGATGTCGGAGAGGAAAGTCATAGGGGAAGACAAGGGCTGTTCGTCGTCAGACTCCGTGGAGACGTCGTAAAGAAAGGAGCCCGGATTCAAATGAGGCTGCAGAGCTCAATGTCCAGAGGATGAAGAAACGACGGAAAGTTCCCTTACTCCCACTGGGAGTAAAGGTATCGCCTAAATTGCCGTGGGATACCTGCAGTTTTGCACCTCCCCTAAACTGCCGCCGTGGGATACCTGCTTATTTTCACCGCAGTTTCATTATCGGGTTTGCTTTCCATTACAACTCGAGCAATTCTCTCTTAACTTTGTTTCTGTTATTTACTGTCATCTTTTACGAAATGGACTATTAAAGTGGAGAACCAAATGCAGGGAATGGGGGAGTAAGGGATCTGCCGGCGAAGCTCGGCCTGTTATCTAGTTGAAACAGTCATTATGTAATTTTCTAAGGCAAACTTGAACCTGCAACGTAACACTGGCATTGCCGGTTGCCGGTTAAAGGTAACCGCGTGCCTCCGGTTACAAATTGAACGCCGAGCCCCCAGTTACTCTTTTCTTCCTCTGACGCTCAGTGTTTGTGACTTCATGCTTTTCTTGTTAAATAATGAGATACACTGGCAACCGGTGCAGCATTAAAACGCAAATTATAAAAAGTACAGTGAATGCACTGTTCAATCCCTTTGAACCCGTGTTTCCAACCAAGACTCTGTTCCGCATGATGAAGCAAATGCGTGCTTACTGGATTAACCTAGGTGGGGTTCGCTATCTTTAGGGAGTGTCGTGCGGTGAAGGTCCCGAACACTGGTGCAGGTATTCTACCGGAGTTATATGGAAAACAGTATCAGTGAAGATCTCGCTATGATTAAGAGAGATGTGACTTACGAACGGCCTTCATTGACGGAATATTCGAGTGACGCTCACTCTTCCTCAAGCTCTCCATCCTCTCACTCAGTGGCTCCTCCGTCTCCTCCCCACCCTCTTATCAGACTTCCTTCCTTCCTTCCCAGAACCAGCTGCCGGTGATGGTACGTCAGCGCCTCGAGCCGCATTGCTTAGTCTAGCTTCGGGTCGCTCGGCTGCTAGATAATCGCAAAGCTTGGCCAAGCAAGGTAGACAAACTTCCAACACTACGATTAACGCTCTTTACTGTGGATTGGACTGGAGATTGCGGTTGGATGTGTGGACGCGAGCATCTAGCGGATGTGGACGAGCAGGAGAGGTTGCGAATAACGGCGCGGAGGATGACGTCAGGAATGCCGGGAGAGTTGAGAGATTTGAAGGAGAGTGAGAGTTTGGAGTCAGAACATTCGGCGCGTTCTTGGACCGGCCTGACGAAAAGGCCGCCTACAAGTGCCGCCGCTGCCGCATGCAGCCGCCTACAAGTATCGCCGCTGCCGCATGCAAGACTGCAGACACGGAACCAATGATAAATAAGATAAAATACTGTAGAAATTAATGAAGTCATTGCATGTGCCACAGCTGTCAAAACTGCCGCATGCAGTGCCGCCTACCTGTCAAAACTACCGCATGCAGTGCCGCCTACCTGTCAAAACTGCCGCATACACTGCCGCATACAGGCTTGAAGACTGCAGTCAAGCCGCATGCAGAGTTGCAACGGGGTCCCGAACCTTCCCAAAGCGTACTAGACTCAGGTACAAACACAGCCATGCATTCAGTTTCCCACAGCCACTCATCAAATTGTAGATCTTGCATACGACAATATGATTACTTGCATAGCAGAAGTGGTTTAGATATAAAACAATCACAGTACCGTCTATTGTAATGTACTAATAAGATATAAAATAAATGATAATTAACTACGAGAAATAGAGACCAAAATGGCACATGTCTTCGTAAAACTTATCAATGCCCGTTACCCGGTTTTCGGTAATCCTTCAAGTTGTCCGCTTGTCCCCTCAGGCTGTTCTCGGACACCAAGTCACACAGTATATTTGTCCTGATTTTAACTTAACAACACTTAATATCATACTTTCAACTAACTTAATACACCCAATATTGACTTAAGCAAATTGTATGAGAATATATTTACTAAAGAGTGACCCTGACCATAATCTCGTGACATTTATTTGGTCTTCGATAGATCTGAGATATTATCGGGGCTCTTGCCCCCGGTCACTTACGAGACCGTAGGCGGCACTTTGTACAATGACCGCCTACGCCTACTAGTACTGCATGCGGTCCTGTATAGAAAGTGCCGCCTACTGCATGCGGCAGCGGCGGCACTTGTAGGCGGCCTTTTCGTACAGCCGTTCTTGGACGCGTTGCGAAAGGAAAGAAGTAAAAAAACACAAGGAATCTTCATATCCAATCATGATTGCACAATCAAGACGAAGGAAACAAGCTTGAAGAGGGAGGAGCAGAAATGATTCGGCGGTTCCTTTGCGTGCATCCGTGAAGATCATAGGCCGGACAAAGGAAATGAGGGTAGATGGAAAGATGACACGAATGGGCGCTTAATTCGCTAGGGGATGCTGGGCAGATTGTACCACACGAAGGATGACATTTTGAGACAGTGGCTTTTGTGATCTTCAGTCGCACTTTGTTGATGAAAGCCAGTCGGTGTCGATAGGATAGAAGAAGTGGTGAGCGCACCTCGATAAATTACACCCCCCTCAAGACATGTGCGTTCCCATGTAGCTTCTTTCCTTCCTCCTCTAACGACTCTATCATCATGCTGGACAATCTCAACTTCTTTGTCTCGCGCTTTAGACTAATTCTTCTCCTTCGGTGTGATGTAGACACGAACGTGCACGAGCGTGGCGCTGCGTTACGCCAATGGGGACGATGACTCGCAAGAAAGTGCTTCCGATAGGAAAGAGATGGAACAACGGAGGAAGGTTAATAAGGATGTCTGTGCGCCGGCTCAATGTGTACGGAACGAGATGGTGGGTGTTGGAAAGGAAGGTGGAAGGGAAGGAAAGACTGTTCTTCATCAGACTCGCCCATGTACTGAGAACCGACTGTAGATCTCAATCCAGATATGTTTTGGTTGGGCAAGAGGTGCTGCCTGCGGTACCAACCTGCGTCTTAGTGAGCGTGTCGGCAGTCGGGGACAATGGCACCGAACGTCAGAAAGCCGAGCATGACAACACGGTAGCTGATACTACTCACCATTAACTCCTAACGGGTCTGCCCATTATTCCACCATGTACTCATACCACGATTCCATCTGGTCAGCATGCGTACTCTATCATCGTCTCAAAATTTGCCGTCGATCACGGCGAATGTTGAAGGAAAAAATCAGATATAAGTGGAAGAACCAATCTCCGGAACACGAAAAGACATCTGAGCACAGTGAGCTTCGTCATATTCTGGAGGTTGCAATTGCGAAAAAAGGCACGAAAATAGAGGACAATGCACGAGCAAGACTGCGACGCCACATGCGCAGAATGAAGGGCTGTATGAACTCGAAGAGAATGCGTTCTGGGAAGCGACGCGAGGGGCCGGCAGGAGTAAGCGTCGACCGTGATTCTGCGGAATGTCAGGATGAAGAATGCAATTCTAGAAGGGAGGAACAGGAAAGCACCCTTGCGTATATCTGTGGAGGGTATAAGTGAAACGAAAGAGCGGGTTGTAGATGGAAGGAGTGACACGCTGGTATGATGGGCGGAACAGAAGAGATTTGAAATGAATGACAGTGGCCTCCCTGGTCATACACTGATAAGATGTCAGTCGATGTGTAAAGGACATAAAAAGTTGTGAAACGCACCTCAGTTCATTGCACCATCCTCCGCATATTTGCGCACCCAAATCACTCCCGTCATGTCGCCCAACATTAACTTCCCAACTGGCGCTGCCCTCCTTCGGAATGTAGTCCACGCAAAAGTGCACCAGTGCTCTTGTTTGCTTCATACGGTAGAATGATGCATATACGTTTTGTAGATGAGGAAGGAAAGGAAGGAGGCATTTGGGACGGATGATGGAGTTGCTCCATGAAAGGAACTCTGCACCGAGCGCAATACATCCCAACTTCTTTGCGGACCATTGTCTAATCGGCCTTCAAGAAACAGCATCACACCTGCGCGATACCCATGGACATATTAATACGAGGTAGTCATTCTCGCGAAGTTGTGAAAGTGGCAGCAACTGGGCCGACTCGGAGTGCCGGCTACTTTCCAAATTGCCGATTACCGGATGCAAATTTTTGCCCGGAGGCCGCGCTCCAGTAACCGCCTCGCTTTTCTTCCTCTGTCACTCATCACCGTTCAATGAGAAATGCAGTTAGCGCTCTCTTATTTATGCATTCCTCACCAAGTACTGAAGTAAGGTTTTCCTTTCATCAACAAATCTATTCTAGACTTTCGTATGTTCACCGGACACTTATGTCACTGAGCATATCTTCACGTCAGATTTCCAGCTAGGACAGACTACTCAGTGGCGACGGAAGATCAAATGAACTTCCTATAGCTAATTTCAATGATATAGCATGCGAAATCTTATACGCCTTCCGCTGTTGGTATCAAACTCTGACTATCTCGCCGCTGCCACGTATGTCTTACATGCCCGGTCTCATCAGTTATTATCCCCCACGTCTCTCTCCCCCTTTCCTGCACACCAAATCTCGATATCACCACTGTTCAAAGGTCCTTGAAAGTCGTCGACACTTTCTGCTGAATTTTAAGCTCGTACCGCTCTTTTGCAAAGACTGACGTTCTCGACACTCAGTTGCTATTGCTTCGTCGGGTCTTGCTTTCTCTAGCATCTTACACCGTCTCCGGGTCCGTATCTCATGTAAATTGCATTCCTTGGAGAACGTTCGATCTGTCGTTACAACTTTAGGCACGAGGTACTGTATGGATTGTCAGGTTATTAAAATGTGCGGATTAAGCCCTGAACCACTATGACGTTACTGTTCCGAGTCCTACCGCTAGGCACAAGACACCTCGACGACTTTGTGTTCGGACCTCACAGATAACGCAAGGAGAGGTTCGTGCATGCTCTAAGCCTGCAAGTTTGGAATATTTATTGGACCAGCGCTAATCGGCATTCGACCTTCTATTTAAGGTGTCAAACTTCGTCTTGATTGGCGCTGGCTGCCTCATGGTGTTCGCATTTGCTATGAAGGGGTCCAGCCTCTTCACTGATGACTCTCTTTCCTCCCACTTCCATATCATTCTGCTCGCTGTGAGAGATATGTCTGGTTTGTCCCTTCGTATCTCGAGTCACAGACTTCAGCTGACGCTGTTTCACAGATCAAGGAATAGGTTCGCAATTATCAGCTACCTATGTTGTTGCGATATTGATCGTGTCTAGGCGCCACGTCAACGCCATTACCGACTGACACGCTGAGCGATATACTTATTGTCGTAAAGGAGATACGAGACCTTATGCACCAGAAGGCAAATCAAGAAAAGCGTGAGTGACAATTTCACTTACCATCAACTTCTGCGTGAATCCTTTCTGACGCGGAAACAGCTGCGACACTTATTGAAGTCCCACATCAAAGCGATGGCTTAACACAACTAGCAGACGCTGCTAAACAGGCACCTCTAACTACTGATACGGCAGGCCCAGATGCTGCACATGAGAGTGAGTAATAATGCATCTTTCATAATGGCGACCGCGATGACTCAAATAAATATGTAGACGAGAATTCATCACTGGAAGCAGACCCTTTTACCCAGGAACGTCTCAACACCGATACGAGAAACGAAGAGAGAGATAACAAGGGTGAGTAAGGATGTGGCTTTGATGATGTGAACTATGATGGTTCAGATACGTAAGTAGACAAATGGCCAGACGACGAAACGATTTCAAGATACAGAGCCAGATGCGCGAAACACAAAAGGTACTTATTATACTATCTCTACCTCATCAAATAGGCTCCAACACTGTCTTCCGTTTAAGCGAGTGTAAGAAGATGCAGGTGGAGGTACGTATGGGACTCTTCTTGTACAATTATTCTCTGACCGACCAATAACAGTTGGGTTGCTTCATTGCGCACTTGCGAATTGTCGGTGACGACAAAGATGTAATTGAAGGGGCAGGAAAACTGCGGAACGAATTGCTTGAACCTGTACAATCTCTGGAGAAGGCCTTCGACGTGGCTCCCAGTGGTATGTAGTCCAATGTTTAGGCGAAGATCTTGTATGAATAATGAAGGCTTAGGGAGACCGGCTGCGATGGTCGAAGTTAGACAATCTTTCTTCAGGCTTTGGGACATAATTTCTGACGTCGCTTGGAGTACGCATGAAGGAGATGCACTTTATCCTGATAAGCTCGAGCAATGGAATAGAACCGCTAGTGTGGGTTCAGAGTATCTATGGAAAATGCAAAGGATTAATTCTTTATACAAGAACGGACTTAAGAGAATTGACGGTAAGGATAAAAGGCTTTCGATCCACAGCTTGTTCTCTACTGATGCGTTGCGCAGCCGCCCTCATGCGGAGAAGTATATATCTCGAATGCTTGAAATTCATATACGACGAACTCTTCTCCGACTTGGAAACGGCGATGGGTGGAGTTGTCGAAGCACTAACGATTTACGAAGAGAAATGTAAGTAGTCCAATGCGCTTGAAGTTTTATCTACCCTGGTCCTATTGCTACGATCTAGACTGCTCCGAAGCCATTAATGAGTGGCTGGCTACGCGGAAGATAGAAGTCTTCGAGAAGCAGTGTCAAGAATACATAAATCGAGTTCTCCCATCCGAAGTGCCCGCAGTTGTCTGCCTGGAAGAAGAGAAGATTTCACGATTTCGGAAGCATCTCACAACACATAGGAAGTACGATTTGTATGCTAATCCCTGTCTATGGCAAAGTAACTAATTAAACTTGTTCTAGATCATGCATTCAAATGCAGGAAGAGGTCAACACTTGCTCATCAATATTGAAAGCTACTGCTAACAATGAAAATAGCTTGATCATCTCATTGAACACTACCGCATTATCGGAGGTGACGGTGCGGTTATCACGGCTTCCGGGATACTTCGGGGCGCGCTTGTTGAACCCGTCAAGTGTATTGAGCGAGTTTTGACTGTCGGACCTGACGGTGCGTAATCTCTTATGGTTTGAACAAGGAACTAACTAGTGTTTTAGAGCATCAGAAAAACGTCTTGGCTGTAATAGTTTCCTTCGCGAAACTACATTCTGCTGTTAATGGATTTCAGGAAAGTCTTTACCACCAGAAACATGCGTTCTATTTTCGTAAAGTCAGGAAATGGGCGGCTTGCATCCGGGTGAGTTCTGAAACTTCGGGTTATCTCGGAGACTAGAAACTAACATATTTGACATGAAGGATGGAATGCCGAGATTGTTAGGTATGGCTTGGCATCTACCTCTCGGGAAAACAAATTCTGACAACTCAGATGCAGTTAGTATATCTCTCCGTCCAGATCGTTTCCTGGACTACATTTTCAATGAGCTTTTCTTCGGCTTGAATTCCACAATGGTTGGCGTGAGCGACGCGGTGAACGAAACAAAAGCGTCGGAAGACAAACTTCCTCAAATCGATGTCGGAAATGTAGCTGAAGAGCTAAAGACGTTCGGAAAGGAGGGTAAGTATCTTGCCATTCGTTACGTCCATACCCGATCTAACTTAAAGCTAGCCCTTCCAAAGTTCCTTGTTGACCAGATGGAGAGAGATACAACGCGCTATGTCAACTTAACTACGATCGCCACCTTCTTCTCTAGCGTGACAGCGACTACGCTCCAGTTCACGTATGCGGCGACGGATGCGGTGCCATCTAATTCCTTGAGAGGTGTGGTCAACCTGTTCTGGTTCTTGTCGTTGGTCTTTAGCGTGTCCTCGGGTGTGAGTAGCTTGCTAGGTTTAACATGGAGGAAGTCTTCGATGTGTGTAAAACTTCTATCTTTATTCTGCCGATGGTTGATTGATTTCTCTTAAAGCTACGACTCGTGTGTCCCCCCACGACTCATTCACATGTGGTTCGACAAAGCGCCCATGTTGTTCCTGATCATTGCGGCTGTTGCTTTTGTCCTTGGATTGAACCTATTCGCATATCTGTCTCTCCAGGTGCGGCATCATGTACTCTGAGATTTCCACAGAACTGACATTTTGCCAGCCACATTTCGTCTCTTTCGCGACAAGTATCCTCACTGGACTGCATGGCATGTGCTTGTTTGCAGTTACGCTATGGTTTATATATCAACTCAAGCGTGAATCAGTCTTGGCTAAATGGATTGGGAAGGCATTGCAGTGGATTGAAGATCTGCGAGTGTGGAAATGGTGCGGCAAAGCTTGGAAATGGACCAAAAATCTGCAAGTTTGGATATGGATTCGACACCCACGGCGGGAATACCGTGACAAGAAGTTGCATCTGCAACGAAACATATTTTGGTGCTTTGAGTAGCCCTATCACCGCTCATATTCGTACTGACATCTCGGAATAGGGCATTCGGGATTGATAACCGCGTAGCGCGTCTAAACTACCGCTTTTCCCGGAGCTGTGACTGGCCAGAACCATACCTTCTTTTGAAAATAATCCGCTTCATCGTATATCCGATCAAGAAGGGCTGGCTGGTGACAAAGAAGGCACTTTACAACCTCAGTCATTTTGTCCGGGTGCATATATGCGCATGTTGCCCTGCGGGAAGGGCAGAAGGAGACATTGAATCTGGAGGAGAAGAGCGACATGAGAAAGCTGAGGGGCCAGAGGAAACCCAAGCGGAAAACCTTGCCAAGAACGCCGAAAACAAGTTTCGTGAAGCTCTGCTGACAACCTTCAACGATGAAACTGCCGATTGGGTCATGTCCAACTTCAAACGTAGGAAAAATTGGATGTAAGCACCCGACCATTTTATCATAAAGAGCATTCTAACATGCATTAGTATGCGGGGTGAAGGAGATGCAAAGCGTTATAGCGGGTTATTTCTGTGGGGTTACCCGGACCTCAGGAAGAAATTCCACGATGTAGTATTCCCCGCATGGAATGATGAACTCGAAAAAGCACGCAGGAAGATTCGGGAGGAACTGCATCACGAGGCGACGGCAGAGCATGCCAACATTGATTCTCTACCTCTAGGATCAGAAGTCGTTGAGCAAGACCAAGTCAACACCACATCCACTCAGGCCATTCCGACCCAATCAAGCCAGCCCGCTTCCCTTCATGAAGACGCGGAACATTTGCCTTCAACACAGATGGAGGTCAAACCGGATAGCTCAGGCCAGCTAGACCACCCTGCTCCTCCTCTTGATGAACACCTTCCGTCGACTGCATCACCAAGCGCAGTAACGGTTGGATCTACGACTGCAGATCCGAACTTGCTTCCAAGCACTCATGTGATAGAAATGGGAGTTGCTACGCTCAATGGGACTGAGGAAATCACGTCCATACTGGAGAACGAGAGCGAGGAAGAACTGGGAGAGTGATGTCATACGTCGTGGAAAGGGTATGCCGAGTTATTGATTCATCGAGGTCAACTATCTGAGATTCATACGCACAGAACGGCGCCAAGTAGAAAGCTGCTGTACGAAGGGCTTTGCTCCATTTGCTTATAATGATGCTTTTCTTGTCGACACCTACTATGTAATCAGTCTTTGTTCATATTTCAGGTTATTTAAATCTTGAACCACCGAATATTCTTGAATGATGTCGGAGCGTCAGATATTGATCTCGCATGTCCTTGGAATCTTGCAGATGGATTGGATGTATATTTCTCTTATTTTCCCTCTCTGCCACCATTGCGACGTACAACAGAGTTCTCTTTTTGAGAACCTTCAACTCTTTTCTGCGCGCAGCGCGACATCTGCTAAGTCATTCGCGAGTCGTTCTTGTTTCTCATGAAATATCTGCTATCTACGCGCCTCATGACACAGGAGTTCGGTACGCATCTGGACTCGGGAGTCGAATGCATCGCGTGAGCTCGCGTGGCCCTGTTTGCTGTCTTTCTGTCTGCAAGGCATGTGATTTGCTAATTGTGATTTTGAGTCGAACGGCTGGTTCTCATTTATTTTTACGCCTACTTGTACAGCTTGAATCCAAAGAGGGTGTTATGCCAATGCATTAATGAGTTAGATACATGACTGGAATAGCCAAATAATTAGGTTATTCCATCGAAGTCGAGAAGTGCTAGTGAACGACAGCTCGGCACGGATCTGGGTCAGGGGATACCAATGGTCTTTGTAGGGTTCCGGACATGGAAGGTGAAGACGAAGGTTAGATGCTTTGTACGGGGATGCGGACAAGGTTTCTTACTTGAGTGTATGCTGGTCAAGATGCGCCTGCCTGTACCCATTGTCCGATTGCGACGCTATCAGCTGATGCGGGACTCCACAGGAAGGCTGCTTGAGAAAGTAAGGTCGACAAGGCAGATAGAGGGGGAGCAAGAAGAGATGGTGCCAACTGTAAAGCCTTCAGCTCGTTAGAGATCGACTTTTATGGGATTCTTGAAGAGAAAGATGTATATTCCGATGCTTTTTTCTCTTCTTAGTCTCATATGAAAAGCGTCCAACTGTCCCTTTCCAACTGTAAACACGTTGACCTCACCGGCATCGCCTTCGTCTTCTTTGGCTTTCACTACGACCTTAGCAGGGCAGTGTCCATTGCCTTGGAAAGGTTGTAGTGCGATCAAGACGCTTTGCCTTGGAGATCCGGATTCAATGGACCGAGGTATGATGGTAGTTTGACGAGCAAGGGGTTTGATCGAAATATGATGCCGAGGCCCATGCGAGGAAAGATGGTGACTTTCAAGAGTTGCGCAAGATCCGGGAGCGTACGCGAAGTATTCAGAGCAAGCATCCGCGAGTTAAAAGGCAAGTAATATTGGTCAGTCGTAATTGCGGGAAAGCCTGGTGGCTAGAGGGATTCCATAACATCCTCGATTGCGTGCACGGATGACATAGTTGAGGCAGAAGGTGCAAGTGTAGTACCAACTCGAGGACGTTGACCATGACGTTACTTGCACCAGCCACCTTCGTGTCCCTCGCCAACTCGAGGAAATTACGGTATTTTGGTGGGATGACAATATATAGAACTGGTAGAGGACTAAGGATATGATTGTTGTTTGAAACTGGTGTTTGAAGAGAGGTCAGTCCGATGCTACGTATTAGCTAACATCGACAAACTTTGCGTACCTCCACCAAATTTTACTCCACCTCAGATCATTCAGCACCCCCAGCCTCGCCAGCCTTCTTGCCCATGCTCTCTCTCGGGTAGCACCTCCATCCCTTCTCTGTCCTCTAGATGTCAGACTTCCTTCCCTCAAGACCGGGTAACCTAGCTTCACGACGACCAATTAACAATGAGTCGCAGGGTTCGCGCCAAAGGCAGAGAAGGGGAGAGTTGCAAGTGAATGGAGATATAGAGAATGAAGCGCTTTAGGTTTGAAGTCGGGGCGGGATGGTATGCGAGCAAGAGGTCGAATTTGCGAGGGATGGTACGGAGGACGACGCCCCATACACAGAATAAGGTGATTGCTTTGAAGCGTGCTCGTAGGGAATGAGGTTTTGCTATGCCGTCACGGAATGGTGGCGGAAGTAAAAGGCTAGATAAGCATCGACACGTCATTCCGCGATGATCTGCTACGCAGATTGGGCGAGACAGATGAATTTAGGAGCTAGCGACAGTGGCTTATCCAGGCCTCCTAGCTTAACGTTAATAAGATGTTAGTCGATAATGATAGGACACAAAAAGCGGTATACACACCTCAGCTAAAAGCAACGTTCCTCAATGACGGTGCGCACCCTCATCTCATCCATCATGTCGCATAACATTAACTTCCACATCGCGCTCTTTCGAGGTTTTTCTCCCCTTCGGTGTGTAGTTAACGCGAAGATGCAAGAGTGTCTTTGTTTGCATAGCAGGGTGAAAGAGAGTCAAAGCATTTGTAAACGTGAGTGAAGGTGCGGATCGTTGATTGCTGTTGAACAGGGAAGCGCGACGGGCCGGTTATTCTCTGAGTCGCCAGCGACAAGAATCTCGTCATATTCCGGAGGTTGCCATTGCGAAAGTATCGGCTATCGCTTGACTTGCCGAGTGCCGGACTCCGAGTCGCAAGTCGGAACGCATTTCTTCCCCCGAAGTTTGTCTTCGACTCTCACCTCTATGCACCCTCATTGTCCATACGAGCATCTCTTATAGGTACAGCGAGCTTTGAACTGTGTCCACGACGACCGGAAGCTGAACGGATGCTGAGGGCTCACTTTCGCGAGGAAACACATACACAGGCTCGGGCGAAGCACCTTTTCATCTCCACGGAAGACACAAAGACATACAATGTGGAAGCCACAAGGACACGACGTCAAGGTCTCAGCCAACAACAAATGCCTTCCGTTACCAGTGTTGACGTCCGAGCCGAGTACGAGATGCTGGTGCAAGGATACGGACAAACTGGTTTGGCGGGTTGCCTGATGGAAGAATCAAGCGACAGTCTCTTCCTCCAGGCTCACCATCTCCTCCTCTTCTTCTACATCCTTTAGAACTATATTTCCTTCCTTCTTCAAACCACCTTTCCTGTGACGGCACACCATCCTCATCGAGGCTCAGCGCGCCTATCCGATCTTCACGTTACCCAGCCGTCAGAGAACTGCGGAGCAAGCACCATGCAAGGTAAGGAAAATGCAAGTAAGGGGCTACACCGCAATTGAGGCGCTTTGCGATGGGTCCGACTGGAGATTATAGATGGATAAGCTGGGGCACGCAAACAGAGGATAATGCACGAGTAAGAGGCTGGATGTGCGAAGGATTACGCAGACGGCGACGCCACATATGCAGCATGAGACGAGCGCTTTAATGGGTCGCACGAGCTCTTAGGGATTGCATTCTGGTACGCGAGGCGAGGGGCCGGAGGGAGTAAGAGTCGGTCATGATTCTGCGAATGCCAGGACGAAGAATGCGATTCTGAAAGGGAGGAACAGGATAACACCCTCAGGCATATTCGTGGAGGGTATAAGTGGAAAGGAAGAGAGAGAGACTGGTGGAACGAGTGACACACTGGGAACATATGTGCGTACCTAAATCTCTCTCGCTATGTCGCCCAACATTAACTTCTCATCATGCGTTTTCACCCCTCTGCCCTCCTTCGGATGCTAGTTCACGCGAAATTGCACCACTGGTCTTGTTTGCGTCGCACATTGGAATAAAGCATGCAGCGAAGATTGCTTGAGAAAGGGCAGGAAGGAGGCTTTGAGAATGAATGAAGGAGTCGCGAGAAAGTTGAGTGAATTCGCTCCATGAAAGGAACTCCGCACCGACAGAGCCTCAAAACAGCCCACTGTTTAAGCACACCTTCACAGCATCCGTAGCAAGGCGACCCGGCCATTATCACAGACGTTGCAGCAAATATGTAGACGAAAAGCGCACCCGGACCGGCTATTTTCGAGTCGCCGATTCAAATTGGGATACATTTGTTTATTGCCCGGAAGCCCCACACCACAACGCTTTTCTTCCTCCGTCGCTCATCACCGTTCAAGAAATAAGAGAAATGCAGTTGACGCCCTCCTTTTCATGCATTCCTTACCAACTACTGAAGTATGGCTATCCTTTCAACAAACAATCTGTTCTAGACTCTCGTACGGTCACCGGACGCTTATGACACTGAGCGCATTTTCACGTCAGATTTCGAGAAAGTACAGCACCTTTTCATGCCACGGAAAAGCAAATGAACTTACGAGAGGTACCTGCAACCATACGACATGCGATTTTTCTTCACGCCTCCCGCTGTTGGTATCAAACTCTATCTATCTCGCCATTGCCACGTTTTACATATCACACAGCGCCCGGTCTCATCTGTCATACCCCCCATGTCTCCTTCCTGCTTTCCTGCACGTCAAATCTCATATCGTCGCTGGTCAGTTCGCCTTGAGCGTGTTCGACACTCTCCTCTGAGTCTTAAGTACGTGCCGCTCTCCACATTCCGTTTCTATTGCATTGTCAAGTCTTGCTATCTCTAATCCCCTACACTATCTCTGGATCCAAGGCTCTTGGGGATTCATTCTCGGGATAATGTCTGATCTGTCTTTACGACTGACAACACGATCTACATTTTGGATCATCAGGATATTATCTTGTGAGGGTGAAACCCCGAAGCACTATGGCGGTACTGTGTTCCGAGTCCTGCCGCTAGGTACAAGACACCTGGAAGGCTTCGCGCTCGGACTTCACAGGCAGTGCGAGGAGACCTTCGTGTACCTTCTCTACTTTATCGGACCGGCGCTTATCTGCATTCGACCTTCCATTGCTGGTGCTAGTGCCTAAAATTACCTTGATTAGCGCTGGCTGCCTCATTGTATTCGCATGTGCTATAAAGGGGTCCAGCCTCTCCAGCGACGACGACTCTCTTTCCTCCCACCGCCATATCCTTCTGCTCGCTGTGATCGATATGTCTGGTTCGTGCCTTCGTATTTCTGGTTGCAGACTTGAAGCTGACACTGTTTCACAGATCCAGGAATAGGTTCGCAATCATCGGCAATCTACATCGTTGAGATATTGATTGTGTCAAGGCGTCAATTCGACGCAAGTTCCGAACGACACACTGAAGGAACTCCTCACGGTCGTGAAGGAGATGCGAGACCTTATGATTCGGAAGTCAGAACAAGAAAAGAGTGAGTGAGAATCGCTCTCAAGTCACCAACTCATGCGTGAATCCTTTCTGACGCGGAAATAGCTGCAACACTTAGTGAAGCTTCACCTTTAGGCCATGGCTCAGCAGACGTAGCAGACGATGCTAATCAGGGACCTCTCAATCATGATTCAGCAAGCTCAGATAGTGCGAATCAGAGTGAGTATCGATGCATCTTTCATGCTGGCAGCCGAGAAATCTCAAATGGATATGTAGGCGACGATTCACCAGCAGAAACAGGCGCTATTGTTCAGGAATCACTCAATACTGAGACAGCAAGCATAGAGACCAATGAAGAGGGTGAGCGACGATGTATCGTTGGTAATGTCTACTGTGATGGCTCAAATGCACTCCCAGACGATTGGCCAAACGACGAAACGATCGGAAGATACAAAGTCAGATGCGCGATACACAAAAGGTACATATTTAACTGTATATCTCTTCGATTTGGTTCTGATACTGTCTTCCATTCAAGCGAGTGTGAGAAGATGCAAGTGGAGGTACGTTCGGGACGTCTGTTGGGCAAATATTCACTGACCGACCAACAATAGTTGGGATGCTTCATTGCGCACTTGGGCATTGTCGGAGGCGACAAAGATCTGATTGAAGAGGCAGAATACCTACGGAATAGAGTGCTTGAACCTTTACAATATCTGGAGAAGGCCTTCGACGTGACTCCCAGTGGTATGTAGTCCCAATGTTTAGGCAAAGGTTCTGTATGAATAATGAAATCTTAGGGAGACCGGACGCAATGAGCGAAGTTAGACGGTCTTTCTATTGGCTTTGGTCGTTAATTCCTCACGTCACTTTGAGCACGCGTGAAAAAGATGCACTCTATCCTGATAAGCTCAAGCAATGGAGTAGAATCGCTAGCGTGAGTTCAGAGTATCTATGGAAAATGCAAAGGATTAATCCCCTCACACAAGGACGGAGATGACAAAATTCGCAGTAAGGATCAAAGACTTTCAACCCTCAGCTTCATCTCTAATGATGTGTGGCGCAGACCTCGTATTTGGGGGAAGTAAATATGTCGAATGCTTGGAATTCATCCACGTCGAATTATTCTCTGACTTGGAAACGGCGATGGGTGGAGTTGTCGAAGCTCTGATGACGTTCGAAGAGAAATGTAAGTATTTAGGACAAGTGATTACCGGAAAGGATTTTTGTTGACAATCTTGGTTGGTTCGAAGCCGCAAATGATTGGCTGGCGACACAGAAGATAGAGAGTTTTGAAGAGGGGTGTAACAAATACATAAGCCGTGTCTTCCCTCCCATAGAAATGCCACGAGCCACGAGTTCCAAACTAAATCCAGAGTCGAATGCGTCGCTGAGAGAAAGCCTACTTCATCACCAAAGGTCCTTTCACTTCCCAAATTCGAGTGTGTGCCTGAGCTAATTCATTCATTTCAGTGTATGTGATAGAATGAAGAGCGAGGTACGTAGAGATAATTGCCGTTGTCACACGTTTCTTAAAAGCAAAGTAGCTGGATCACCTTATTGCACACTATGGTGTTGTCGGAGGGGACAAGGAGGTCGTTGAAGCTGCGAAAATTGTCCAGTTTTCTTTACTCGGCCTTTCTGAGTGTTTGAAGAGGATTGCGGGATCCACTCCAGATGGTACGCAGTATGCTGTAGCTTATATCACATACCTCTAACACTATATGCGTAGAGAGACATAAGTCGGTAAACGCGTTGATAATGTCTCTTGGAAGGCTATACTTTTCCGCCAGTAAATTTAATGGGAGCCTATACCACCAAAAGCATGCATTTTACTTTCGTGAAGTCAAAAAATGGGCAGAGTGTTTGATGGTAAGTACCTGAACTCCCAGATCCACCCGGTAGCTAATATTTGCGTCTCGAAGAGAGGGTTACATGCAGTATACGGTAATGATTACACATTTGCTTGTTACAACCTTTTCTAACGACGCTCAACCCAGGTTACGTGATTCGTGAAGATATAGATGGATGTCTGACGTTTGTCTGCTATGACCTTCTCACCAGCCTGGAGATGGCAATGTTCGGCATTAGTTCTGTGTCTAAAGCAGCAAAACTCACTGCAGAAACGCCAGCCGGTGTCAGTACGGGTAGTGTGGCCGAAGAACTGAAGACGTTCGGAAAGGAGTGTAAGTGCCGTTGTCACCCTGGATACGAGCTCTCTCTAAATTAATTAAGTCCTACCGAAATTCCTTGTTGACCAAATGGAGAGGGATACGACACGATATGTCAACTTAACTACAATCGCCACCTTCTTCTCCAGCGTGACAGCGACTACGCTCCAATTCACGTACGCTGAGACGGATGCAGTGCCGTCTAACTCCTTGAGAGGAGTCGTTAATTTATTTTGGTTCTTATCGCTAGTCTTCAGCGTATCCTCGGGAGTGAGTAGCTTGCTAGGTTTGACGTGGAGGAAGTCTTCAATGTGCGTGATTCATTCTGTCCTTATCCTGCCAATGGTTGACTGATGCATCTTGAAGCTATGACTCGCGTGTGCCTCCGCGGCTAATTCGCATGTGGTTCGACAAAGCACCGATGCTGTTTCTTATTATTGCGGCTGTTGCTTTTGTCCTTGGCTTAAACCTGTTCGCGTACCTATCTCTCCAGGTACGCCATAAAATCTAATGAGGCAGCCACAGAACTGAGTTTTGGTCAGCCAGATTTTGTCTCCCTCGCAACGAATATCCTCACAGGTCTGCACGGGATGTGCTTACTGGCAGTTGTACTTTGGTTCATATATCAGCTCAAGCGTGATTCTGTCTGGGCTGGATGGATAAGAATGGTCATGAAGCCGATCACGTCATTTGCAGATTGGATTATCACAAAAGCCATGAAATGGATCACGAAAAGCATGAAATGGATTGGAAAAATACTGAGATGGATGTGGAAGATGGTCAAGCGGCCCTACGATAAGTATAAGCGGAACTTACATCTGCAACGAAATATCTTCTGGTACTTGGAATCTCTCCATCACGGCTTAAGCTCGTACTGACATCTCGTAATAGGGCATTCGGGATCGACAACCGAGTAGCGCGTCTGAACTACGACATTGACTGGGAACGTGACTTGTCAGAACCACACCTCCTTTCGAAAACCATCCGCTTCATCGTATATTCGATCAAGAAGGGCTGGCTAGTGACAAAGAAGGCTCTTTCTGACCTCGGTCATTTTGTACTGGTGCATATATGCGCGTGTTGCCATGCGGGAAGGACAGGAGGCGACATTGAATCTGGAGAAAAGCAACATGAGACAGCTGAGGGGCTGGAGGAAACGCAAGCGGAAAACCTTGCCAAGAACGCCGAAAACGAATTTCGTGAAGCTCTGCTGACGACCTTCAACGCTGACACGGCCAATTGGGTCATGTCCAATCTGAATTATTGGAAACTCCCGATGTAAGCACCTGACCATTTTATCACGAAGAACCTACTGACATGAATTAGTATCACGAGCGAAGAAGATACAAATGTTCATATCAGAAATTTCCTTTGGGGTTACCCAGACCTGGAGAAGAAATTTCTCGATGTAGTACGTCCCGCATGGATTGATGAACGCGAGAAAGTACGCAGGAAGATTCAGGAGAGACAGCATCGCGAGGCGGTGGCAGAGCATGCCAACATTGACCCTTTACCTCTAGGACCAGAAGTTGCTGACGAAGATCAAGATAACACCGCATTCACTCAGGCCACTCCGCCTCAATCAAGCCAGCCCGACCCCCTTCGTGAAGACACGGAACATTTGCCTTCGACACCGATGGAGGTCATGCCGGATAGCCCAGACCAGCTAGACCGTTCTCCTCCTCCTCTCAATGAGCACCCTCCGTCGCCTGCATCACCAAGCCCAGTAGTGCCTGGATCTACGCCTGCAGATCCAAATCTGCTTCCAAGCGCTCCTGTAATAGGAACGGGAGATGCTACGCTAAATGAGATTGAAGAAGTTACGTCCACATTGGAGAACAAGAACGAGTAAGAGCTGTGAGAGTGATGCCGGATTTTGCAGAAGGTGTATGTTCAGTCATTGATTCATCAAGATTAACTTTCTGAAATCCATATCCATAGAACGGCGCAAGTAGAAAGTAGCCATACGAAGGCCTTTGCCCCATGTCCTTATAATGATGCTTTTATTCCGTCTCCTGTTCTGTAATCAACATTTTCTTGGCATTGCAAGTCATTTGAATCTTGAACCATCAACTGTTCTTAAATGGCGCCGGAGCGTAAGATTGATATCTAACGTGTCAATTGAACCTTGCGGATGGATTGGATGGATGTTTCTCACATTTTATGCACGCCCTTTGTGCAACAACGTTGACGTACAACGAGTTCTTCGAACAACTTCATCTGCGAAGTCATTCATGCGGCAGTGTTCATCTTTCTCGTCTATCAGCCGCTTTATACGTACTGGGCCATGGTGTTATGGACCCGAATGCATGGCGTCGGCTTGCAAGGCCTTGTTTACTGTCTTTTTTGTCTGCAAGGCGTGTGATTTGCTAATTGTGATCCTGTATCGAACCGCTGGTTCTCACTGATTTCGACGCCTACTTGCACAGCTTGAATTCAAAGAGGGTGTTATCCCAATGCATTTATGAGTTAGGTACATGACTGAAATAGCCAGACAATCTGAGTTATTCTATCGAAGCTGGGAAGTGCCAGTGAACGACAGATCGGCCCGGATCTGGGTCAGCGGATACCAGTGGTCTTTGTAGGATTTTGGACATGGAAGGTCAAGGTCAAGGTCAGAAGATTTGTACGGGGATGAGGACAAGGTTACTTACTTGAGTATCCTGGCCCGTGTTTGTACCCATTGTCCGATTGCGACGCTATCAGCTGATGCGGGACTCCACAGGAAGGCTGCCTGAGAAAGTAAGGTCAACAAGGCAGATGGAGGGGATGCGAGAAGAGATGGTGCCGACTGTAAAGCCTTTAGCTCGTTAGAGATCGACTTTTATGAGATTCTGCATATTCCGATGCTTTCTCCTCTTCTTAGTCTCATATGAAAAGCGTCCAACTGTCCCTTTCCAACTGAAATCACGTCGACCTTAACGGATTCGCCTTCGTCTTCTATGGTTTTCACTATGAACTTAGGAGGGCAGGGTCCATTGCCTTGGAAAAATTGTAGTGCGATCAAGACGCTATGCCCTGGAGATCAGGATTCAATCAACCGAGGTATGGTGCTAGCTTGAAGAGCAAGGGGTTGAGGCGACGTAGGACGTCGAAGCGTACGCGAGGAGAGATGATGGCTTTCAAGAGTTGCGCAAGATTGGAGAGCATAAGTGGAGTATTCAGAGCAAGCATCGCGAAGGTGCGTGAGTGAAAAGGCAAGTAACATTGGACAGTCGTAATTGCGGGAAATCCTGGTGGCTAGAGGGATTCCATAACATCCTCGATTGCGTGCACGGGCAACATAGTTGAGGCAGGAGGTAAAAAGGTAGGGATCAGCTCGAGGTCGTCGACCATGACGTCACTTGCACCAGTCGCCTTCGTGTCCCTCGCCAATTCGAGGAAATTACGGTATTGATGGGAGGGCATACGAGTCGATCATATTGTACGTAGTCGCTAATAATATGATTGTTATTTGAGGCTGATGTTTGAACGGAGGTCAGTCCGATGCTATAAGCCAGTATCAAGATAATTTTGCGTACCTCCCAATAAAGAATCTGTCCTCTTTCGAGCTTTACCCCTCCTCAGATCATTTAGCACCCCCCAGCTTCGTCAACCTGCTTGACTATCCGCTCTCTCTCGGTCAGTACCTCCATCCCTTCTCCGTCCTCTTGATAGAGAGTCCTCTTCATCGTGAACCAGACCGCATATTCTAGCTTCAAGACGACCAGTTATCAATGAGTTGCAGAGATCGCGTCAAAGGCAATGTAGGGAGAGCTGCAAATGAAGCGCAACGTAGAGATTGAAGTGCTTTGGGTTAGGCGCGTATAACAGATGGTACACGGGCAAGAGATCGAAGTTGTTAGTAATAGTACAGAGGACGAATGAGGTGATTAATTTGAAGCGTGCTCGTAGGGAATGAGGTTATGGTATGCGTCATGGATGGGTTGGCGGAGGTTAAAGGGCAAATAAGCCTTGACAACTTGAAGTGATTCCCCGGTGTTCTGTCAAGCAGATAGGCGAGTCAGAGTAATTTGGGATCTAGCACAGTGGCTCATCCAGGCCTCCCAGCTCGACGTTAAGAAAGTGTTAGTCGATATTGATAGGACACGAAAAGCGGTATACACCCCTCAGCTAAAAGCAACTTTCCTCAATGACAGTGCGCACCCTCATCTCATCCATCATCCCGCATAACATTAACTTCCACATCGCGCTCTTTCGGCGCTTTTCTCCCCTTCGGTGTGTAGTTAGCGCGAAGATGCAGGAGTGTCTTTGTTTGCATCGCAGGGTGAAAGAGAGTCAAAGCATTTGTAAACGTGAGTGAAGGTGCGGCTCGTTGATTGCTGAAGAGGAGTCGCTGAACAGGGATGCAGCGCGACGGGCCCGACCGGATATTCTCTGAGTCACCAGCGACAAGAATCTCGTCATATTCCGGAGGTTGCCATTGCGAAAGTATCGGCTAGCGCTTGACTTGCCGAGTGCCGGACTCCGAGTCGCGAGTCGGAACGCATTTCTCCCCCCGAAGTTCGTCCTCGACTCTCACCTCTCCGCACCCTCATTGTCCATACGAGCATCTCTTATAGGTACAGCGAGCTTTGGACTGCGTCCACGACGACCGGAAGCTGAACGGATACTGAGGGCTCGCTTTCGCGAAGAAACACATACACAGGCTCGGGCGAAGCACCTTTTCATCTCCACGGAAGATACAAACACATACAATGCGGAGGCCTCAAGGACATGACGCGCAAGGTCTCAGCCAACAACAAATGCCTTCTGTTACCGGTGTTGACGTCTGAGCCGAGTACGAGATGCTGGTGCAAGGATACGGACAAAGCTGGTTTCGCGGTTTGCCTGATGGAAGAATCAGGCGACAGTCTCTTCCTCCAGGCTCACCATCTCCTCCTTTCTTCTCCATCCTTTAAAATTATATTTCCTTCCTTCTTCAAGCCGCCTTTCCTGTGACGGCACACCAGCCTCATCAAGGCCCAGAGCGTCTACTCGAGCTTATCGTTGCCCAGCGGACAGAAATCTCAGAGTACGCACCCAGCAAGGTATGGAAAATGAAAGTAAAGGGAGACACTGCAAATAAAGCACTTTGCGGTGGATCCGACTGGAGATTATAGATGGATAAGCTGAGGCGCGCAAATAGAGGATAATGCACGAGCAAGAGGCTGCATGTGCGAAGGATTACGCAGACGGCGACGCCACATGCGCAGAATGAGACGAGCGCTTTTAAGGGTTGCATGAGCTCGAAGGGATTACATTCTAGTACGCGACGCGAGAGATCGACGGGAGTAAGCGTTGGTCGTGATTCTGCGGAACCTCTGGACGAAGAATGCAATCTTTGAAAGAGAGGAACAGGATAACACCCTCGCGCACATCGGTGGAGAGTATAAGTGGAAAGGAGCAAGGGTGGAAGGTGGAAAAAGTGACACGCTAGTTGTGCGTACCTAAATCTCTCTCGCTATGTCGCCCAACATTAACTTGTCATCTTGCTTTTTCGCCCCTCTGCCCTCCTTCAGATGGTAGTTCACGCGAAATTGCACCAGTGGTCTTGCCTGCGTCGCACATTGGGATAAAGCATGCAGCGAAGATCACATGAGAAAGGATAGGAAGGAGGCCTTGAGTATGAATGATGGAGTCGCCAGAAAGTTGGGTGAATTTGCTCCATGAAATGAGCTCTGCACCGACCGAACCTCAAAACAGCCCACTGTCTAAGCACGCCTTCACAGCATCCTTAGCAAGGCTAACCGGTCATTGTAACATGACTTGTCAATGTTGCAGAAAATACGTCGGGATTGAGGTAAGGAACCACCGAAAACAAAATAGACGACTTGTCTGAAGACTCTGAGACAAACGTAAAGCGCATCCGCCGGACCGGCTACTATTACGAGACTCCGAGTCGCCGATTTAAATATATGTTTATTACCCGGAAGCCCCACACCACCACACTTTTCTTCCTCCGTCGCCCCAAGAAACGAGAGAAATGCAGTTGACGCCCTCTTTTTCATGCATTCCTTATCAACGACTGAAGTATGGCTATCCTTTCAACAATCAATTTGTTCTAGACTCTCGTACGGTCACCGAAGGCTTATTACACTGTGCACATTTTCACGTCAGATTTCGAGCGGCTACAGCGCCCACGGAAGATCAAGTGAACTTACCAGAGGTTATTGCAATGATATAGCATGCGCAATGTTTTCACTTCCGCCGCTGTTGGTATCGAAATCTGTCTATCTCGCCATTGCCACGTTTTACATATCACACAGCGCCCAGTCTCATCTGTCATACCCCCCATGTCTCCTTCCTGCTTTCCTGCACGTCAAATCTCATATCGACACTGGTCAGTTCTCCTTGAACGTGGTCGACACTTTCCTCTGAGTCTCAAGGTCGTACCGCTCTCTCGCACGGATTGTTGCTCGCCACATTCCATTTCTATTGCTTTGTCAAGTCTTGCAATCTCTAATACCCTACACCGCCTCTGGATCCAAATCTCTTGGGGATTGCGTTCTTGGGATAATGTCTGATCTGTCTTTACGGCTGACAACACGATCTACGTCTGGGATCGTCAGGAAATTATCTTGTGAGGGTCAAACCACGAATCACTATGGCGGTACTGTGTTCCGAGCCCTGCCGCTAGGTACAAGACACCTCGAAGGCTTCGCGCTCGGACTTCACAGGTGATGCGAGGAGACCTTCGTGCACCTTGGCTAATTTTTCAGACCAGCGCTTATCTGTATTCGACCTTCCATCATTGCTGGTGCCAGTGCCTAAAATTATCCTGATTAGCGCTGGCTGCCTCATTGTATTCGCATGTGCTATAAAGGGGTCCAGCCTCTCCAGCGACGACGACTCTCTTTCCTCCCACCTCCACATTCTTCTGCTCGCTGTGAAAGATATGTCTGGTTCGTTCCTTCTTACCTTAAGTTGCAGACTTAAAGCTGACGCAGATTCACAGATCCAGGAATAGGTGCGCAATTACCAGCAAGACATGTCGTTGGGATATTGATAGTGCCTAGTCGTCAATTCAACGCAAGTATCGAATGACACGTTGAAGGATATCCTCACTGTCGTGAAGGAGATGCGAGACCATATGCTTCGAAGGGCAAATCAAGAAAATAGTGAGTGACAAACTCACATTCCTTCAACCCATGCGTACATCCTTTCTGACGCGAAAACAGCCGAGGAACTTCATGGAGCTTTGCATCAAAGCGACAGCTCACCAGACGTAGCAGACGCTGCTAACCAGGAACCTCTCAGTACTGATATGGCAAACCTCGGTACTGCGAATGCGGGTGAGAAATAACGCGTCTTTTATGATGGCAACTGAGATGAATCGAATGAATATGTAGGTGACAATTCACCAGCAGCTGCAGACCCTACTACTCAGGAACTTCTCAACATTGAGATGGAGCAGAATGAGACTGATATCGATGGTGCGTGATGACGTGTCTTTAATGACGGCAGCCGTGACGGCTCAAACGCACCCATAGACGACTGGCCAAGCGACGAAACAATTGTCAAGTACAAAGACAGATGCGCGAAGCACAGAAGGTACTACACTCCGCCTTACTCTTCAAATTGGCTCTTATACTGTCTTCCATTCAAGCGAGTGCGAAAAGATGCAGGTGGAGGTACGTACGGGACCCTTGTTGAGCAATTATTCTCTGACCGACAAATAATAGTTGGGATGCTTCATTGCACACTTGGGCATTGTCGGAAGCGACAAAGTTCTAATTGCAAATGCAGAAAGGATACGGAAAAAATTGCTTGAACCTGTACAATCTCTGGAGAAGGCCTTCGATGTGACTCCCAGTGGTATGTAGTCCCAATGTTTAGGCGAAGCTTTTGTATGAATAATGAAGTCTTAGGGAGACCGGACGCAATGAGCGAAGTTAGACGGTCTTTCTATAGGCTTTGGGACTTAATTGACGACTTCACTCGGAGCCAACATGAAAACGATGCCCTCTATCGTGATAAGCTCAATCAATGGAGTGGAATTGCTAGCGTGAGTTCAGAATATCTATGAAAAAATGCAAGGGATTAATTCCGCATACAAGGCCGGATTTGACAAAATTCGCGGTATGGATCAAAGGCTTTCAACCCACAGCTTGATCTCTAATGACGTGTGTCGCAGGCCTGGTAAGGGGAAGTAAATATGTCGAATGCTTGGAATTCATCCACGTCAAATTATTCTCCGACTTGGAAACGGTGATGGATGGTGTCGTCGAAGCACTGTCGACATTCGAAGAGAAATGTAAGCCGTTCCGCGTTCGTGATTCTGGAAACAATTCTTTTGACAGTCTCTCTCGGTTCGAAGCTGCGAATGATTGGCTGGCGTCGCAAAAGATAGAGAACTTTGAAGAGCAGTGTCATGTATACATAAGCCGTGTCTTCCCTCCTATAGAAACGGATGGAGCCACTAGTTCCCCAACAGAGCCAGACCTGATTGTGGCGCTGAGTGGAAGAACTATACATCATCAAAGGTGCTTTTACCCTCCCAAGTCTCAGTTTCTGCCTGAAGTAATTGATTGATTCATCTCAGTATATGCGATAGAATGAGGACCGAGGTAAGTGGAGACAATCTACGATGTAATACATTCTTTACTGACAAGGAAGCTGGACCACCTTATCGCACATTATGGTGTTGTTGGAGGGGACAAGGAGGTAGTTGAAGCCGCAAAAGTAGTCAAGGTTTATCTAGTCGGCCTTGTTAAGTGTCTGAAGGGTATTGTGAGCTCCACTCCGGACAGTACGTGGTATGCTGTACCCTATATTTCACTCCTCTAATAGTGCCATTATAGATCGGTATAGAACCCTAAACTCGTTGATTGCATCTCTCGGTGGACTATACTTTGCCGCCAGTAGATTTAACGGGAGCCTGTACCACCAAAAGCATGCCTTCTACTTCCGCGAAGTCAAAAAATGGGTAGATTGTTTATCTGTGAGTTTCAGACCCCCATATCCATCCGGTAGCTGACGTCACTACGAAGAATGCATTACACGCGGTTCGAGGTAATAACAATGCATTAACCACTTACAGGAACTTCTCTGACATTTTTGAACCCAGGTTACAGGCATAACCGTGATCTAGGTGGATGCCTGAAGTTTGTTTGTGATGACACTCTCACCAAATTGGAGGTAACGATGTTTGGCATGAACGCTGTACCTAAAGAAGCAAGGCCACCTGAGGAAAGTCCGGCCGGAGTCAGTTCTGGTAACGTGGCGGAAGAATTGAAGATGTTCGGAAAGGAATGTACGTGCAGTTGACGCTCTGGTCGTGTTCTCTCTTTGACTCAAATCAGCCCTACCCAAATTCCTTGTGGATCAGATGGAGAGGGATACGACGCGATATGTCAACTTAACAACGATCTCCACCTTCTTCTCTAGTGTGACAGCGACCACACTCCAGTTCACATACGCTGAAACGGATGCGGTGCCGTCTAACTCTTTGAGAGGAGTAGTCAACCTGTTTTGGTTCTTGTCACTGGTATTCAGCGTATCCTCGGGTGTGAGTAGCTTGCTGGGCCTGACGTGGAGGAAATCTTCGATGTGCGAGATCCATTCTATGTTTATCCGCTGATGGTTGACTGATGTATCTTAAAGCTATGACTCGCGAGTACCTCCTCGGCTCATTCGCATGTGGTTCGACAAAGCACCCATGCTGTTCCTGATTATAGCGGCCATTTCTTTTGTGATCGGATTGAACCTGTTTGCATACCTGTCTCTCCAGGTGCGTCATCAATTACATTGAGGTTGCCACGAAACTGACTTTTGGTTAGCCACATTTCGTCTCTTTCGCAACGAGTATCCTCACAGGACTGCATGGCATGTGCTTGCTGGCAGTCACGCTTTGGTTTATATACCAGCTCAAACGTGATTCCGTCTGGGTTGGTTGGATAAGGACAGTCATGGAGTGGACAAGGATATCCATGTTGTACGTCACAACTTGCCTTTGGAAAATGGTTAAGTGGCCTTTTGATCGGGAGAACTCGCTACACCTGCTACGAAACATCTTCTGGTAATCACATTCTCTCAATGGTCGCACAACATCTAGCTGACATTGTGCATTAAGGGCATTCGGGATCGACAACAGCGTAGCTCGTCTAAACTTCGACATATACTGGGGTAGTGTCCGGCCAAAGCCGTACCTTCTTTCGAAGATCATCCGCTTCATCATATATCCAATCAAGAAGGGCTGGCTGGTGACAAAGAAGGCATTTTCTGCTTTCGGTCATTTTGTTCGGGTGCATATATGCGCATGTTGCCCTGCGGGAAGGACAGAAGGCGACATTGAATCTATTGGAAGAGAGAGAAATGAGAAAGCTGAGGGACCGGAGGAAACCCAAGCGGAAAACCTTGTCAAGAACGCCGAAAACGAATTTCTTGAAGCTCTGCTGACAACCTTCAACGATGACACGGCTGATTGGATTATGTCGAACTTAAAATTTTGGAAACCTAACATGTAAGCACCTAACCTCTTTATCATGAAGAGCATACTAACATGCATTAGTATGGAGAGTGAAGAATTTGCAAAGTCTTATATCGGGGGATTTCTCTGGGGTTACCCAGACCTCAGGAAGAGATTCCACGATGTAGTACTGACCGCATGGACTGATGAACGCGAGAAAGCAAGCAGGGTGATTGAAGAGGAACAACATCACGAGGCGGCGGCAGAGCATGCCGACATTGACTCTCTACCTCTAGGATCAGAAGTCACTGACGAAGACCAAGGCAACACCGCATCCAGTCAGGCCACTCCGCCCAGAATAAGCCAGTCCGCTTCCCTTCATGAAGGCGCGGAACAGTTACCTTCAACACAGACGGAATTCAAACTGGCTAGCCCAGACCAGCTTGACCGTTCTCCTCCTCCTCCTGATGAGCACCCTCCGTCAACTACATCACCAAGCCCAGTAGCGCCTGGATCAACGCCCGCAGATCCGAATTTGCTGTCAAGCACTCCTGTTATAGGAACGGGAGTTGCTACGCTCAATGAGATCGAGGAAGTCACGTCCACATCGGAGAACAAGACCGAGGAGAAGCCGGGGGAGTGATGTCTGACTTTGCACAAGAGGCATGTTCAGTCATTGGTTCATCAAGATTGACTTTCTGAAATCCATATCCATAGAACGGCGCAAGTAGAAAGTAGCCATACGAAGGCCTTTGCCCCATGTCCTTATAATAATGCTTTTATTCCGTCTCCTGTTCTGTAATCAACATTTTCTTGGCAACGCAAGTCATTTGAATCTTGAACCATCAACTGTTCTTGAATTGCGCCGGAACGTAAGATTGATATCTAACGTGTCAATTGAACCTTGCGGATGGATTGGATGGATGTTTCTCACATTTTATGCACGCCCTTTGTGCAACGACGTTGACATACGAGTTCTCTGCACAATTTCTTCTGCGAAGTCATTCATGGGAGTGTTCATCTTTCTCGTCTATCAGCCGCTTTATACGTACTGGGCCTTCGTGTCATGGAGCCGAATGCATCGTGTCAGCTCGCGAGGCCCTGTTTACTGTCTTTTTATCTGCAAGGCGTGTGGTTTGCTAATTGTGATCTTGAGTCTCACTGATTTCGACGCCTACTTGCACAGCTTGAATTCAAAGAGGGTGTTATGCCAATGCATTAATGAGTTAGATACATGACTGGAATACCCAGATAATGTAAATTATTCCATCGAAGTCGAGAAGCGCCATTGAACGACAGCTTGGCACGGATCTGTGTCAGGGGATGATAGTGGTCGTTGTAGGGTTCCGTACATGGAAAGACAAAGACAAGGACAGATGATTTGCACGGGGACGAGGACGAGGTTACTTACTTTATCGTAACCATTGTCCGATTGTGACGCTATTAGCTGATGCGGGATTCCACAGGAAGGCTGCTTGAGAAAGTAAGGTCAACAAGGCCGATAGAGGAGGAGCGAAAAGAGATGGTGCCATCTGTTAACCCTTTAGCTCGTTAGAGATCGCCTTTTATGGGATTCTTGAGAAAAGCTGCATATTCCCATGTTTTCCCCTCTTCTTAAGCGTCCAACTGTCCCTTTCCAACTGGGCCTCACCGGTATCGCCTTCGTCTTCTTTCGTTTTCATTATGGACTTAGCAGGATAGGGTCCATTGTCTTGGAAGGGGTTGAACTGCGATCAAGACGCTATGCCCTGGAGATCCAGATTAGATGGACCGAGGTATGGTGGTTGTTTGAAGACCAAGGGGTTGAATCGACATCGGATGCCGACGCGCATGCCAGGAAATATGATGGCTTTCAAGAGTCGCGCAAGATTGGGGGGCGTAAGCGGAGTATTCAGCGCAAGCATCGCGAAGGTGCGCGAGTAAAAAGGCAAGTAATATTCTTCGGTCGTGATTGCGCGAGATGCCGCTTCGTAGGATGAGCTTGATGGATTCCAGTACATCCTCGATTGCATCCACTGATGACATAGTTGAGGTAAAAGGTGAAAGTGCAGGGATCAACTCGAGGACGTCGACCATGACGTTACTTGCACCAGCCACCTTCGTGTCCCTCGCCAACTCGAGTAAATCACGGTACTGGTGGGATGACAATATATACAACTGGTAGAGGACTAAGGATATGATTGTTGTTTGAAAGTGGTGTTTGAAGAGAGGTCAGTCCGATGCTACGTATTAGCTAACATCGACAAACTTTGCGTACCTCCACCAAATTTTACTCCACCTCAGATCATTCAGCACCCCCAGCCTCGCCAGCCTGCTTGCCCGTGCTCTCTCTCGGGAACACCTCCATCCTTTCTCCGTCCTCTTGATATCAGACTTCCTTCTCTCCAGAACCGACTGCAAGCGACGGCACGTCATCTTCATCGATACCCAGACCGGGTAACCTAGCTTCACGACGACCAATTAACAATGAGTCGCAGGGTTCGCGCCAAAGGCAGAGAAGGGGAAAGTTGCAAGTGAATGGAGATATAGAGAATGAAGCGCTTTGGGTTTGAAGTCGGGGCGGGTATAGCAGATGGTACACGAGCAAGAGGTTGAATTTGCGAGGGATGGTACGGAGGATGACGCCCCATACACTGAATAAGGTAATTTCTTTGAAGCGTACTCGTAGGGAATGACGTTTTGCTATTCCGTCACGGAATGGTGGCGGAAGTAGTAAAAGGCTAGATAAGCATCGACACGTCATTCCGCGATGATCTGCTAAGCAGAATGGGCGAGACAGATGAATTTAGGAGCTAGCGACAGTGGCTTATCCAGGCCTCCTAGCTTAACGTTAATAAGATGTTAGTCGATAATGATAGGACACAAAAAGCGGTATACACACCTCAGCTAAAAGCAACGTTCCTCAATGACGATGCGCACCCTCATCTCATCCATCATGCCGCATAACATTAATTTCCACATCGCGCTCTTTCGAGGCTTTTCTCCCCTTCGGTGTGTAGTTAGCGCGAAGATGCAAGAGTGTCTTTGTTTGCATCGCAGGGTGAAAGAGAGTCAAAGCATTTGTAAACGTGAGTGAAGGTGCGGCTCGTTGATTGCTGAAGAGGAGTCGCTGAACAGGGAAGCAGCGCGACGGGCCCGGCCGGATATTCTCTGAGTCGCCAGCGACAAGAATCTCGTCATATTCCGGAGGTTGCCATTGCGAAAGAATCGGCTAGCGCTTGACTTGCCGAGTGCCGGACGAGCACGC
This sequence comes from Trichaptum fuscoviolaceum, assembly GCA_910574455.1. Classification (NCBI taxonomy): domain Eukaryota; kingdom Fungi; phylum Basidiomycota; class Agaricomycetes; order Hymenochaetales; family Trichaptaceae; genus Trichaptum; species Trichaptum fuscoviolaceum. The sequence continues at coordinate 739,121 of CAJSYZ010000003.1, read as the reverse complement.
ATGTCTTCCCCCGAAGTTTGTTTTCGACTCTCACCTCTATGCACCCTCATTGTCCATACGAGCATCTCTTATAGGTACAGTGAGCTTTGGACTGCGTCCACGACGACCGGAAGCTGAACGGATGCTGAGGGCAAGCTTTCGCGAGGAAACACATACACAGGCTCGGGCGAAGCACCTTTTCATCTCCACGGAAGATACAAACACATAAAATTAGGAAGCCACAAGGACACGGCGCGCAAGGTCTCAGCCAACAACAAAGCCTTCCGTTACCGGTCTTGACGTCTGAGCCGAGTACGAGATGCTGGTGTAAGGATACGGACAAAGCTGGTTTGGCGAGTTGCCTGATGGAAGAATCAGGCGACAGTCTCTTCGTCCAGGATCGCCATCTCCTCCTTTCTTCTCCATCCTTTAGAATGATATCTCCTTCCTTCCTCAAACCGCCTTTCCTGTGACGGCACACCAGCCTCATCGAGGCCCAGCGCGCCTATCCGATCTTCACGTTGCCCAGCGCGCAGAGCATCTCAGAATAAGCACCAAGCAAGCTAGGTAAAATGCCAGTAAAGAATTAAAGCGCATTGCGATGGTTTCAACTGGAAATCGGGGAAGGATATGCCGAGGCGCGCGAATAAGGGATAATGCGCGAGCAAGAGGTTGGTTGTGCAAAGGATTATGCAGACAGCGACGCCAGATATGCAGAACGAGAAGAACACCTTGAAGGGCTGCATGAGGTCGCAGGGAATGCATTCTGGGACGCGACGCGAGAGATCGGCGGGAGTAAGCGTCGGCCGTGACTGCGGAATGACAAGACGAAGAATGCGATTATGAAAGAGAGGAACAGGATAACACCCTCAGGCATATTCGTGGAGGGTATAAGTGGAACGGAAGAAAGGGTGGAAGGTGGAAAGAGTGACACGCCAGGAGCATATGTGCGTACCTAAATCTCTCTCGCTATGTCGCTCAACATTAACTTCTCATCTTGCGTTTTCGCCCCTCTGCCCTCCTTTAAGTGGTAGTTCACGCGAAATTGCACCAGTGGTCTTGTTTGCGTCGCACATTGGGATAAAGCATGCAGCGAATATCACATGAGAAAGGATAGGAAGGAGGCCTTGAGTATGAATGATGGAGTCGCGAGAAAGTTGAGTGAATTCGCTCCATGAAAGGAACTCCGCACCGACCGAGCCTCAAAACAGCCCACTGTTTAAGCACACCTTCACAGCATCCGTAGCAAGGCTAACCGGCCGTTGTCACATAACTCGTCAATGTTGCATCAAATATGCAGGGATTGAGGTAAGGAACCACCGAAAACAAAATAGACGACTCGTCTGAAGATTAAGACTCGGAGACGAAAAGCGCACCCGGACCGGCTAGTAATTTCCGAGTTAACGATTCAAATTGCCGGATACATATGTTTATTGCCCGGAAGCCCCGCACCGCCACACTTTTCTTCCTCCGTCGCCCATCACCGTTCAAGAAATAAGAGAATTGCAACTGACGCCCTCCTCTCCATGCATTCCTTATCAACGACACAAGTATGGCTATCCTTATAACAATCAATCTGTTCTGGACTCTCGTACGGTCACCGGACGCTTATGACACTGAGTACATCTTCACATCAGATTTCGAGTGGCTACAGCACATTCGGTTGCCACGGAAGATCAAGTGAACTTACCAGAGGTTATTGCAATGATATAGCATTCGCATTGCTCTCACTTCGCCGCTGTTAGTTTCAAACTCTGTCTATCTCGCCATTGCCACGTTTTACATATCACACAGCGCCCAGTCTCATCTGTCATAACCCCCATGTCTTCTTCCTGCTTTCTTGCACATCAAATATCATATCGTCGCTGCCCAGTTCTCCTTGAACGTGGTCGACACTTTCCCCTGAGTCTTAAGTTTGTACCGCTCTCTCGCACGGATTGTCGCTCTCCACATTCCGTTTCTGTTGCATTGTCGAGTCTTGCGATCTCTAATACCCTACACCGCCTCTGGATCCAAATCTCTTGGGGATTGCGTTCTTGGGATAATGTCTGATCTGTCTTTACGACTGACAACACGATCTACGTCTGGGATCGTCAGGATATTATCTTATGAGGGTGAAACCCCGAAGCACTATGGCGGTACTGTGTTCCGAGTCCTGCCGCTAGGTACCAGACACCTCGAAGGCTTCGCGCTCGGACTTCACAGGTGATGCGAGGAGACGTTCGTGCACCTTGACTACTTTTCATACCAGCGCTTATCTGTATTCGACCTTCTATTGCTGGTGCCAGTGCCTAAAATTACCTTGATTAGCGCTGGCTGTCTCATTGTATTCGCATGTGCTATAAAGGGGTCGAGCCTCTTCAGCGCCGACGACTCTCTTTCCTCCCACCTCCACATCCTTCTGCTCGCTGTGAAAGATATGTCGGGTTCGTTCCTTCTTACCTCAAGTTGCAGACTTTCAGCTGACGCGGTTTCACAGATCCAGAAATAGGTTCGCAATTACCAGCAATCTATGTCGTTGGGATATTGATAGTGCCTAGGCGTCAATCCAACGCAAATATCGAATGACACGTTGAAGGATATCCTCACTGTCGTGAAGGAGATGCGCGACCATATGATTCGGAAGACAGAACAAGAAAAGAGTGAGTGACAATCGCTCTCAAGTCACCAACGCATGCGTGAATCCTTTCTGACGCGGAAATAGCTGCAACACTTAGTGAAGCTTCACCTTTAGGCCATGGCTCAGCAGACGTAGCAGACGATGCTAGTCAGGGACCTCTCAATCATGATTCAGCAAGCTCAGATAGTGCGAATCAGAGCGAGTATCGATGCATCTTTCATGATGGCAGCCGAGAAATCTCAAATGGATATGTAGGCGACTATTCACCATCAGAAACAGGCGCTACTGTTCAGGAATCGCTCATCACTGAGACAGCAAGCATAGAGACCGATGAAGAGGGTGAGCAACGATGTATCGTTGGTGTTAGCTACCGTGATGGCTCAAATGCACTCACAGACGATTGGCCAAACGACGAAACGATCGCGAGATACAAAGTCAGATGCGCGAAACACAAAATGTATACATCTTACTATACATCTCTTCGAATCGGTTCTGATACTGTCTTCCGTTCAAGAGAGTGTGAAAAGATGCAGGTGGAGGTACGTACGGGACCCTTGTTGAACAAATATACTCTGACTGACGAATAATAGTTGGGATGCTTCATTGCGCACTTGGGCATTGTCGGAGGCGACGAAGATGTAATTAACAGGACAGAAGCACTGCGGAAAGCATTGCTTTATCCTGTACAATGTCTGGAGAAGGCCTTCGACGTGACTCCCAGTGGTATGTAGACCCAATGTTTAGGCGAAGATTTTGTATGAATAATGAAATCTTAGGGAGACCGGACGCAATGAGCGAAGTTAGAGAGTCTTTCATTAGGCTTTGGTCTTCAATATTCGACGTCACTTGGTGCCCGCATGAAAAAGATGCACTTTATCCTGATAAGCTTAAGCAATGGAATAGAATCTCTAGTGTGAGTTCAGAGCATCTATGGAATATGCCAGAGATTAATTCCCTCATGCAAGGACGGATATAACAAAATCGGCGGTAAGAATCAAAGGCTTTCAAGCGTAGCTTGATCTCTAATGATGCGTGGCGCAGGCCTCGTGAGGGGAAGAAAATATGTTGAATGCTTGAAATTCATCCACGACAAATTATTCTCCGACTTGGAAACGGAGATGGATGGTGTCGTCGAAGCGCTGACAACATTCGAAGAGAAATGTAAGTAGTTTGTTGCAATTGAATGCTCCGGCACTGACACTACTCTCTATTACAACGACCTCGATTATTCCAAAGCCTTTCATGAATGGCTGTCTACGCAGAAGACAGAAGGTCTTGTGAACCAATGCCAGGAATACATAAATCTTGTTTCCCCATCCGAGACAGTTTTCCTGGGAGACGAGAAGATTTCGGACTTTGGAAAACATTTTGCAACACACAGACAGTACGGTTTATATCCTAATCCCTGACAGTTTCTAGATTAACAGATCTATTTTGATCTAGATCATGCATTAAAATGCAGGAAGAGGTCAACATTTGCTTATAATTACTGAAAACTACTGCTAACAATGAAAACAGCTGAACCATCTCATTGAACACTACCGAATCATTGGAGGTGACAGTACGGTTATCACAGCTTCAAAGAAACTCCAGAAGAGGCTTACAGAGCCAGTTGACGCTTTGGCCGTACAACCGTTTGGTGCGTAATGTCATAAAGTTTATACTAGGAACTGAATATGGCTTTAGGGCGACAGACAGAAGTTGGCGCCGTTGTAACATCTTTTGTGAATCTGTATTCAGCTATAAATGAATTCCAGGAAAGCCTTTACCATCAAAAACATGCGTTCTATTTCCGTAAAGTCAGGAAATGGGTGGTTTGTGTACGGGTGAGTCTCGCAACTGCGGGTCATATCTGGTTCTAATATGTTCGTCATGAAGGCTGGATTGCCGAAACTGTTAGGTATATATTAAAGATTACTTTCCGGTAAAATAATATCTGACAACTTCAATACAGTAAGATCTCACCGTTCGGATCGTTTCCTGGATTACATTTGCGATGAGCTTCTCCCCGAGTCGAATTCCATAATGGTTGGCGTGAGTTACGCGGTAGAAGAGCCAAAAGACAACCTTGCTCCAATCGATGTCGGAAATGTGGCTGAAGAGCTGAAGACGTTCGGAAAGGAGGGTAAGTACCTTGCCATTCACTACGTTCATGCCGCTCTAACTTTAAGTTAGCCCTTCCAAAGTTCCTTGTTGATCAGATGGAGAGGGATACAACGCGATATGTCAACTTAACTACGATCGCCACCTTCTTCTCCAGCGTGACAGCGACCACGCTCCAGTTCACGTATGCGGAGACGGATGCGGTGCCGTCTAATTCCTTGAGAGGAGTCGTCAACCTATTTTGGTTCTTGTCGCTGGTCTTTAGTGTATCGTCTGGTGTGAGTAGCTTGCTGGGCTTGACGTGGAGGAAGTCTTCGATGTGCGTGATTTCATCTTTATTTCGCCAATGGATGATTGATGTCTTTGAAAGCTATGACTCCTGTGTACCTCCTCGGCTCATTCGCATGTGGTTTGACAAAGCGCCCATGCTGTTCCTGATCATTGCGGCTGTTGCTTTTGTCCTTGGATTGAACCTGTTCGCTTATCTGTCTCTCCAGGTGCGGCATCATGTATTATAAGATTTCCACAGAACTGACATTTTTCCAGCCACGATTTGTCTCTTTTGCAACAAGTATCCTCACCGGACTGCATGGCATGTGCTTACTGGCAGTTATGCTATGGTTTATATACCAGCTCAAGCGTGAATCAGTATTGGCTAAATGGATTGGGAAGGCATTGCAGTGGATCGAAGATCTGCGAGTGTGGAAATGGTGCGGCAAAGCTTGGAAATGGACCAAAAATCTGCAAGTTTGGATATGGATTCGACACCCACGGCGGGAATACCGTGACAAGAAGTTGCATCTGCAACGAAACTTCTTCTTGTATTTTGAATCTCCCCATCGCCGCTCAAGTTCGTACTGACATTTCGTAATAGGGCATTCGGGATTGACAACCGCGTAGCACGTCTAAACTACGACATTATTTGGAATCGTGACTGGCCAAATCCGTACCTTCTTTCCAGAATTATCCGCTTCATCGTATATCCGATGAAGAAGGGCTGGCTGGTAACAAAGAAGGCATTTTCTACCTTTGGTCATTTTGTTCGGGTGCATATATGCGCATGTTTCCCTTCCGGAAGGACAGAAGGCGACGTTGAATCTGGACGAGAAGAGCAACATGAGAAAGCTGAGGGGCCAGAGGAAGCCCAAGCGGAAAACCATGCCAAGAACGCTGAAAACGAGTTTTGTGAAGCTCTGTTGACGACCTTCAACGCTGACACGGCCGATTGGGTCATGTCTGAATTTAAATCTAGGAAAACTTGGATGTAAGCACATGTCCATTTTAACATGAAGAGCATACTAACATGTATTAGTATGGAGAATGAAGAATTTGCAAAGCGTGTAAACGACATATTTCTTTGGGGTTACCCAGACCTCAGGAAGAAATTACTCGATGTAGTACGATCCGCATGGATTGATGAACGCGAAAAAGCACGCAGGAAGATTGAGGAGCAGCAGCATCCCGACGCGGTGGCAGAGCATGCCGACATTGACCCTTTACCTCTAGGACCAGAAGTTGCTGACGAAGATCAAGATAACACCGCATCCACTCAGGCCACCCCGCCTCAATCAAGCCAGCCCGCTTCCCTTCATGAAGACGTGGAACATTTGCCTTCAACACAGATGGAGGTCAAACCGGATAGCTCAGGCCAGCTAGACCATCCTGCTCCTCCTCTTGATGAACACCCTCCGTCGACTGCGTCCCCAAGCGCAGTAACGGTTGGATCTACGCCTGCAGATCCGAACGTGCTGCCAAACACTCCTGTAATAGGAACGGGAGTGGCTACGCTCAATGAGATTGAAGAAGTTACGTCCACATTGGAGAACAAGAACGAGTAAGAGCTGTGAGAGTGATGCCGGATTTTGCAGAAGGGGTATGTTCAGTCATTGATTCATCGAGATTAACTTTCTCAAATTCATATCCATAGAACGGCGCAAGTAGAAAGTGCACATACGAAAGAATTTTCCACATTCGCTTATAATGATGCTTTTATTCCGTCTCCTGCTATGTAATTAACGTTTTCTCACATTGCAAGTTATTTGATCTTGAACCACCGAATGTTCTTGAATGGCGCCGGAATGTCAGATTGATGTCTGACGTGTCCGTTGAACGTTGCGGATGGATTGGATGGATGTTTCTCCCATTTTATACACGCCCTCTCTGCAACGACGTTGACGTACAACGAGATCTGTCTTCGCTTTCTTCCAGCTCGTGCTTACCCGAACTCTCTTCCGCCTGCACAACTTCGTCTGCCAAGTCATTCATGGAGTGGCCGCTTTATACGCGTTTCCTCGCACTGGGCCTTCGTGTCATGCGGCCGAATGCAACGCGTCAGCTCGCGAGGCCCTGTTCTCTGTCTTTTTGTCTGCAAGGCGTGTCACTTGCTAGTTGCGATCCTGAGTCGCACCGCTGGTTCTCACTTATTTCGACGCCTACTTGCACAGCTTGAACTCAAAGAGGGTGTTATGCCAATGCATTAATGAGTTAGATACATAACTGGACTAGCCAGATAATCTAAGTTATTCAATCGAAGTCGAGAAGTGCCAGTGAACGACAGCTCCGCACGGATCTGGGTCTGGGGATACCAGTGGTCTTTGTAGAGTTCCGGACATGGAAAGACAAGGTCAAGTTCAGAAGATTTGTACGGGGATGAGGACAAGGTTATTTACTTGAGTATGCTGGCCAAGATTCGCCTGCCAGTGACCATGGACCGATTTCGACGCTATTAGCTGATGCGGGACTCCACAGGAAGGCTGCATGAGGAAGTAAGGTTAACAAGGCAGATAGAGGGGGAGGGAGAAGAGATGGTGCCGACTGTAAAGACTTTAGCTCGCTAGAAATCGACTTTTATGGGATTCTTGAAAAAAGCTGAATATTCCGATGCAGTTCCCTCTTCTTAGTCTCATATGAAAAAGCGTCCAGCTGTCCCTTTCCAACTGAAAACACGTCGAAATCGCCGGTATCGCCTTCGTCTTCTATGGTTTTAACTACGAACTCAACAGGGCAGGGTCCATTGCTTTGGCAGTGGCTGAGCTGCGATCAAGACGCTGTGATCTAGAGATCCGGATTCAATGGACCGAGGAATGGTGGTAGTTTGACGAGCAAGGGGTTGAGTCGACTTAGGATGCCGACGCGCATGCGAGGAAAGATGATGGCTTTCAAGAGTTGCGCAAGATCGGAGAGCGTAAGCGGAGTATTCAGCGCAAGCATCGCGAAGGTGCGCGAGTAAAAAGGCAAGTAATATTCTTCGGTCGTGATTGCGCGAGATGCCGCTTCGTAGGATGAGCTTGATGGATTTCAGTACATCCTCGATTGCATCCACTGATGACATAGTTGAGGTAGAAGGTGAAAGTGCAGGGATAAACTCGAGGACGTCGGCCATGACGTCACTTGCACCAGCTACCTTCGTATCCCTCACCGACTCGAGGAAATTACGGTATTGGTGGGAGGACATACGAGTCGATCAGATTGTACGCAACCGTCAAGGTCATGCTTGATGTTTCAGACTGATATTTGAGCGGAGGTCAGTCCGATGCTATAAGTCAATATTGAAATAATTTTGCGTACCTCCCAACAAACAATCTGTCCTCTTCCGAGCTTTACTCCACCTCAGATCATTTAGCACCCCCAGTTTCGTCAACCTGTTTGACTATCCTCTCTCTCTTGGGCAGTACCTCCATGCCTCCTCCTTCCGCTCGAGGTTTATGACTTCCTTTCCCCAAAGAACCGGCTGCAAGTCACAGCATCTCATCCTCATGGTGACCCGGACCGCATAATCTAGCTTCATGACGTTCAGCCACCAATGCGTCGAAGGATTCGCGCCACAGGTAAGGTAGGCAGAATGCAAGTGAAAGGAGACAGAGACTGATGCGCTTTGGGTTGTGCGCGTATAGCAGATGGTACACGGGCAAGAGATCGAAGTTGCTAGTAATAGTACAGAGGACGAATGAGGTGATTACTTTGAAGCGTGCTCGTAGGGAATGAGGTTTTGGTATGCGTCATGGAAGGGTTGGCGGAAGTAAAAGGGCAAATAAGCATTGGCAAGTGATTACCCGGTGTTCTGCCAAGCAGAATAGGCGAGACAGAGTAAATTGGGATCTAGCACTCCAGGCCTCCCAGCTCGACGTTAAGAAAGTGTTAGTCGATAATGATAGGACACAAAAAGCGGTATACACACCTCATCTAAAAGCAACTTTCCTCAATGACGGTGCGCACCCTCATCTCATCCATCATTCCGCATAACATTAACTTCCACATCGCGCTCTTTCGAGGCTTTTCTCCCCTTCGGTGTGTAGTTAGCGCGAAGGTGCAAGAGTGTCTTTGTTTGCGTCGCAGGGTGCAAGAGAGTCAAAGCATTTGTAAACGTGAGTGAAGGTGCGGCTCGTTGATTGCTGAAGAGGAGTTGCTGAACAGGGAAGCAGCGCGACGGGCCCGGCCGGTTATTCTCTGAGTCGCCAGCGACAAGAATCTCGTCATATTCCGGAGGTTGCCATTGCGAAAGTATCGGCTATCGCTTGACTTGCCGAGTGCCGAACTCCGAGTCGGATCAGGAGCACGCATTTCTTCCCCCGAAGTTCGTCTTCGACTCTCACCTCTATGCACCCTCATTGTCCATACGAGCATCTCTTATAGGTACAGTGAGCTTTGGACTGCGTCCACGATGACCGGAAGCTGAACGGATGCTGAGGGCTCACTTTCGCGAGGAAACACATACATAGGCTCGGGCGAAGCACCTTTTTATCTCCACGAAAGATACAGAAACATTCGATGTGGAGGCCACAAGGACACGACGCGCAAGGTCTCAGCCAACAACAAATGCCTTCCGTTACCGGTGTTGGCGTCTGAGCCGAGTATGAGATGCTGGTGCAAGGATACGGACAAAGCTGATTTCGCGGTTTGCCTGATGGAAGAATCAGGCGACAGTCTCTTCCTTCAGGATCGCCATCCTCTCCTCTTCTTCTCCGTCCTTTGGAACTATATTTCCTCCTTTGGAACCTCAAACCACCTTTCCTGTGACGGCACACCAGCCTCATCGAGGCCCAGCGCGCCCATCCGATCTTCACGTTGCCCAGCCGTCAGAGAACTGCGATGCAAGCACCATGCAAGTTAAGGAAAACGCAAGTTAGGGGAGACACTGCAAATAAAGCACTTTGCGGTGGATACGACTGGAGATTATAGATGGATAAGCTGAGGCGCGCAAACAGAGGGTAATGCACGAGCAAGAGGCTGGATGTGCGAAGTATTGCACAGACGGCGACGCCACATGCGCAGAATGAGACGAGCGCTTTGAAGGGTTGCATGAGCTCGTAGGGATTGCATTCTAGTACGCGACGCGAGAGATCGGCGGGAGTAAGTGTCGGTCGTGATTCTGCGGAATGACAAGACGAAGAATGCGATCTTTGAAAGCGAGGAACAGGATAATACCCTCGCGCAAATCGGTGGAGGGTACATGTGGAAAGGAAGAAAGGGTGGAAGGTAAAAAAAATGACACGCCAGGAGCATATGTGCGTACCTAAATCTCTCTCGCTATTTCGCCCAACATTAACTTCTCATCTTGCTTTTTCGGCCCACTGTCCCCCTTCGGATGGTAGTTCACGCGAAAGTGCACCAGTGGTCTTGTTTGCGTCGCACATTGGGATGAATCATACAGCGAAGATCACATGAGAAAGGATAGGAAGGAGGCATTGAGAATGAATGAAGGAGTCGCGAGAAAGTTGAGTGAATTCGCTCCATGAAAGGAATTCTGCACGGACCGAGCCTCAAAAACCGCCCACTGTCTAAGCACACCATCACAGCATCCGTAGCAAGGCGATCCGGCCATTGTCACAAAACTCGTCAATGTTGCAGAAAATATGTCGGGATTGCGGTAAGGAACCACCAAAAACAAAATAGACGACTCGTCTGAAGACTGAAAGTCTGAGACCAACGAAAAGCGCACCCGGACCGGCTACTTGTAGTATTCTCCGAGTCGCCGATTTAAATTGCCGGATACATATGTTTATTGCCCGAAAGCCCACCACCACGCTTTTCTTCCTCCGTCGCTCATCACCGATCAGGAAATATGAGAAATGCAGTTGACGCCCTCCTCTTCATGCATTCCCTATCAACGACTGAATTCTGGGTATCCTTTCAACAATCAATTGGTTCTAGACTCTTGTACGGTCACCGGTCACTTATGACACTGAGTACATCTTCACATCAGATTTCGAGCAAGTACAGCACATTTTCTTTGGCATGGAAGATTGACTGACCTTACCAGAGGGAATTGCAACGATGTAGCATGCGAGTTGTCTTCACGCCTCCCGCTGTTGGTATCAAACTCCGACTATCTCGCCATTCCTACGTGTTATCACTCAGTGCCTGTCTCATCTGTCATACCCCCACCCCATGTCTTCTTCCTGCTTTCCTGCACGTCAAATCTCATATCGACGCTGGTCAGTTCTCCTTGAATGTGGTCGACACTTTCGCCTGAGTCTTAGGTTCGAACCGCTCTCTTGCACGGATTGTCGCTCGCCACATTCCGTTTCTGTTGCATTGTCGAGTCTTGCTATCTCTAATACCCTACACCGCCTCTGGATCCAAAGCTCTTGGGGATTGCATTCTTGGGATAATGTCTGATCTGTCTTTACGACTGACAACACGATGTACGTTTTGGATCGTCAGGTTATTATCTTGTGACGGTGAAACCTCGAAGCACTATGGCGGTACTGTGTTCCGAGTCCTGCCGCTAGGTACCAGACACCTCGAAGACTTCGCGCTCGGACTTCACAGGTGATGCGAGGAGACCTTCGTGCACATTGGCTACTTTTTCAGACCAGCGCTTATCTATATTCGACCTTCCATTGCTGGTGCCAGTGCCTAAAATAATCCTGATTAGCGCTGGCTGCCTCATGGTATTCGCATGTGCTATAAAGGGGTCCAGCCTCTTCAGCGACGACGATTCTCTTTCCTCCCACCTCCATATCCTTCTGCTCGCTGGGAACGATATGTCTGGTTCGTTCCTTCTTTTCATGTTGCAAACTTGAAGCTGACGCAGTTTCACAGATTTAGGGATAGGTTGGTGATTATCAGCAATCTATGACGTTGAGATGTTGATCGTGTCAAGGCGTCAATTCGACGCAAGTACCGAATGAGACGTTGAGCGATATCCTCACTGTCGTGAAGGAAATGCGAGACCTTATGCGTCAGAAGGCAGATGAGAAAAAGAGTGAGTGACTATATCTCTCACCATTAACTCATTTGTGTATCATTTCTGACGCGGAAACAGCTGCGAAACTTATTGAAGCCCCACATCAGAGCAATGGCGCACCGAGAGTAGCGGACGCTGGGCATAAGGAACCTCTCAATACTGATATGGCAAACTCAGATGCTGCGAATCAGAGTGAGTAATAATGCGTCTTTTATAATGGCGACCGCGATGACTCAAATAAATACGTAGACGAAAATTCATCGCCGGAGGCAGACCCTATTACACAGGAACGTCTCAACACCGATACGAGAGACGAAGAGAGAGATATAAAGGGTGAGTAAGAATGTGGCTTTGATGATGTCTACTGTGATGGCTCAAATGCACTCACAGACGATTGGCCAAACGACGAAACGATCGCGAGATACAAAGTCAGATGTGCAAAACACAAAAGGTATGTATTTTACTATACATCTCTTCGAATCGGTTCTGATACTGTCTTCCGTTCAAGAGAGTGTGAAAAGATGCAGGTGGAGGTACGTACGGGACCCTTGTTGAACAAATATACTCTGACTGACGAATAATAGTTGGGATGCTTCATTGCGCACTTGGGCATTGTCGGAGGCGACGAAGATGTAATTAACAGGGCAGAAGCACTGCGGAAAGCATTGCTTTATCCTGTACAATGTCTGGAGAAGGCCTTCGACGTGACTCCCAGTGGTATGTAGTCCCAATGTTTAGGCGAAGATTTTGTATGAATAATGAAATCTTAGGGAGACCGGACGCAATGAGCGAAGTTAGAGAGTCTTTCATTAGGCTTTGGTCTTCAATATTCGACGTCACTTGGTGCCCGCATGAAAAAGATGCACTTTATTCTGATAAGCTTAAGCAATGGAATAGAATCTCTAGTGTGAGTTCAGAGCATCTATGGAATATGCCAGAGATTAATTCCCTCATGCAAGGACGGATATAACAAAATCGGCGGTAAGAATCAAAGGCTTTCAAGCGTAGCTTGATCTCTAATGATGCGTGGCGCAGACCTCGTATTTGGGGGAAGTAAATATGTCGAATGCTTGGAATTCATCCACGTCGAATTATTCTCCGACTTGGAAACGGCGATGGGTGGAGTTGTCGAAGCTCTGATGACGTTCGAAGACAAATGTAAGTATTTAGGACAAGTGATTACCGGAAAGGATTTTTGTTGACAATCTTGGTTGGTTCGAAGCCGCAAATGATTGGCTGGCGACACAGAAGATAGAGAGTTTTGAAGAGGGGTGTAACAAATACATAAGCCGTGTCTTCCCTCCCATAGAAATGCCACGAGCCACGAGTTCCAAACTAAATCCAGAGTCGAATGCGTCGCTGAGAGAAAGCCTACTTCATCACCAAAGGTCCTTTCACTTCCCAAATTCGAGTGTGTGCCTGAGCTAATTCATTCATCTCAGTGTATGTGATAGAATGAAGAGCGAGGTACGTAGAGATAATTGCCGTTGTCACACGTTTCTTAAAAGCAAAGTAGCTGGATCACCTTATTGCACACTATGGTGTTGTCGGAGGGGACAAGGAGGTCGTTGAAGCTGCGAAAATTGTCCAGTTTTCTTTACTCGGCCTTTCTGAGTGTTTGAAGAGGATTGCGGGATCCACTCCAGATGGTACGCAGTATGCTGTAGCTTATATCACATACCTCTAACACTATATGCGTAGAGAGACATAAGTCGGTAAACGCGTTGATAATGTCACTTGGAAGGCTATACTTTTCCGCCAGTAAATTTAATGGGAGCCTATACCACCAAAAGCATGCATTTTACTTTCGTGAAGTCAAAAAATGGGCAGAGTGTTTGATGGTAAGTACCTGAACTCCCAGATCCACTCGGTAGCTAATATTTGCGTCTCGAAGAGAGGGTTACATGCAGTATACGGTAATGATTACACATTTGCTTGTTACAACCTTTTCTAACGACGCTCAACCCAGGTTACGTGATTCGTGAAGATATAGATGGATGTCTGACGTTTGTCTGCTATGGCCTTCTCACCAGCCTGGAGATGGCAATGTTCGGCATCGGTGCTGTGCCTAAAGCAGCAAAACTCACTGCAGAAACGCCAGCCGGTGTCAGTACGGGTAGTGTGGCCGAAGAAATGAAGACGTTCGGAAAGGAGTGTAAGTGCCGTTGTCACCCTGGATACGAGCTCTCTCTAAATTAATTAAGTCCTACCGAAATTCCTTGTTGACCAAATGGAGAGGGATACGACACGATATGTCAACTTAACTACAATCGCCACCTTCTTCTCCAGCGTGACAGCGACTACGCTCCAATTCACGTACGCTGAGACGGATGCAGTGCCGTCTAACTCCTTGAGAGGAGTCGTTAACCTATTTTGGTTCTTATCGCTAGTCTTCAGCGTATCCTCGGGAGTGAGTAGCTTGCTAGGTTTGACGTGGAGGAAGTCTTCAATGTGCGTGATTCATTCTGTCTTTATCCTGCCAATGGTTGACTGATGCATCTTGAAGCTATGACTCGCGTGTGCCTCCGCGGCTAATTCGCATGTGGTTCGACAAAGCACCGATGCTGTTTCTTATTATTGCGGCTGTTGCTTTTGTCCTTGGCTTAAACCTGTTCGCGTACCTATCTCTCCAGGTGCGGCATCATGTATTATAATATTTCCACAGAACTGACATTTTGCCAGCCACGATTTGTCTCTTTCGCAACGAGCATCCTCACAGGTCTACACGGGATGTGCTTACTGGCAGTGGTACTTTGGTTCATATATCAGCTCAAGCATGATTCCGTTTGGGCTGGGTGGATAAGAACAGTCATGAAGCCGATCACGACATTCACAGATTGGATTATAATGAAATCCATGAAATGGATCACAAAAGCCATGAAATGGATCACGAAAGGCATAAATGGGATTAGGACAAGAGCGAAATGGATGTGGAAGATGGTCAAGCGGCACTACGATAAGTATAAGCGGAACAAATTACACCTTCAGCGAAACATCTTCTGGTACGTAGAATCTCTCCATCACCGCTCAAGTTCGTACTGACATCTCGTAATAGGGCATTCGGGATTGACAACCGCGTAGCGCGTATAAACTACGACATTGGTTGGAATCGTGACTTGCCAAATCCCTACCTTCTTTCGAAAATCATCCGCTTCATCGTATATCCGATCAAGAAGGGCTGTCTGGTGACAAAGAAGGCTCTTTCTGACCTCGGTCACTTTGTTCGGGTGCATATATGCGCGTGTTGCCCTGCGGGAAGGACAGAAGGCGATATTGAATCTGGAGAAAAGCAACATGAGACAGCTGAGGGGCTGGAGGAAACGCAAGCGGAAAACCTTGCCAAGAACGCCGAAAACGAATTTCGTGAAGCTCTGCTGACGACCTTCAACGCTGACACGGCCAATTGGGTCATGTCCAATCTGAAATATTGGAAACTCCCGATGTAAGCACCTGACCATTTTATCACGAAGAACCTACTGACATGAATTAGTATCACGAGCGAAGAAGATACAAATGTTCATATCAGAAAATTCCTTTGGGGTTACCCAGACCTGGAGAAGAAATTTCTCGATGTAGTACGTCTCGCATGGATTGATGAACGCGAGAAAGTACGCAGGAAGATTGTTGAGGAGCAGCATCACGAGGCGGCGGCAGAGCAAGCCGCCATTGACCCTCTACATCTAGTATCAGATGTCGCTGATCAAGACCAAGACAACTCTGCATCTACTCCGCCCCGATCAAGCCAGCCCGCTTCCGTTCATGAAGACGCAAAACATTTGTCTTCGACACAGATGGAGGGCAAACCGGATAGCTTTGGCCAGCTAGACCATCCTCCTCCTCCTCTTGATGAGTACCCTTCATCGACTGCATCACCAAGCCCAGAAGCGCCTGGATCTTCGCCTGTAGATCCGAACTTGCGGTCAAGCACTCCTGTTATAGGAACGGGAGTTGCTACGCTCAATGGGACTGAGGAAATCACGTCCGTATCGGAGAACGAGAAAGAGGAAGAGCTGGGAGAGTGATGCCGGATTTTGCAGAAGGGGTATGTTGAGTCTTTGATTCATCGAGATTAACTTTCTGAAATTCATATCCTTAGAACGGCGCATGTAGAAAGCTGCTGTACGAAGGGCTTTGCTCCATTTGCTTATAATGATGCTTTTATTCCGTCTCCTGCTATGTAATCAGTCTTTGTTCATATTTCAGGTTATTTAAATCTTGAACCACCGAATGTTCTTGAATAGCGCCGGAATGTCAGATGTTGATCTCGCATGTCCTTGGAATCTTGCAGATGGATTGGATGGATGTTTCTCTTATTTTCCCTCTCTGCCACCATTGCGACGTACAACAGAGTTCTCTTTTTGCTTTTTGGTTCCCTCCAATTCCCGCATCCCATAAGAACCTTCAACTCATTTCTGTGCGTAGCGCGGCATCTGCGAAGTCATTCGCGAGTGGTTCATGGTTCTCATGAAACATCTGCTATCTACGCGCCTCATGACACAGGAGTTCGGTACGCATCTGGAGTCGAATGCATTGCGTGAGCTCGCGAGGCCCTGTTTCCTGCCCTTCTTTCTGCAAGGCGTGAGATCTGCTCATTGTGATCCTGAGTCGACCCGCCGGTATTCACTAATTTTCATCATCTACTTGCACAGCTTATATTCAGAGAGGGTGTTGTGTGTTACGCCATTGCATTAATGAGTTAGATACATAACTAGAATAGCCAGATAATCTAAGTTATTCCATCGAAGTCGAGAAGTGCCATTGAACGACAGCTCGGCATGGAATCTGGGTCAGGGGATGATAGTGGTCGTTGTAGGGTTCCGTACATGGAAAGACAAGGTCAAGGCAAGAAGATTTGTACGGGGATGAGGACAAAGTTACTAACTTGAATATGTTGGCTACGATTCGCCAGCCTGTCACCATTGTCTGATTGCGACGCTATTAGCTGATGCGGGACTCCACGGGAAGGCAGCTTGAGAGAGTAAGGTTAACAAGGCAGATAGAAGGGGAGCGAGAAGAGATGGTGCCTACTGTTAAGCCTTTAGCTCGTTAGAGATCGACTTTTATGGGATTCTTAAAGAAAGGTGCATATTCCGATTCAATGGAACTAGGTATGGTGGTAGTTTGACGAGCAAGGGATGAGTCAACATAGGATGCCGAAGCCCATGCGAGGAAAGATGGTGACTTTCTAGAGTTGCGCGAGATCGGAGAGCGTAAGCGGAGTATTCAGCGCAAGCATCGCGAAGGTGCGCGAGTAAAAAGGCAAGTAATATTCTTCGGTCGTGATTGCGCGAGATGCCGCTTCGTAGGATGAGCTTGATGGATTCCAGTACATCCTCGATTGCATCCACTGATGAAGTAGTAGAGGTAGATGGTGAAAGTGCAGGGATCAACTCGAGGACGTCGGCCATGACGTCACTTGCACCAGCTACCTTCGTATCCCTCACCGACTCGAGGAAATTACTGTATTGGTGGGAGGACATACGAGTCGATGAGATCGTACGTAGCCGCTAAGTGCATGCTTGATGTTTGAGGATGATGTTTGAGCGCAGGTCACTCCGATGCTATAAGTCAATATTGAAATAGGTTTGCGTACCTCCCAACACACAATCTGTCCTCTTACGAGATTTACCCCTCCTCAGATCATTTAGCACCCCCAGTTTCGTCAACCTGTTTGACTATCCGCTTTCTCTCGATCAGTACCTCCATGCCTTCTCCGTCCGATCGAGGTTTATGACTTCCTTTCCCCAAAGAACCAGCTGCAAGTCACGGCATGTCATTCTCATGGTGACCCGGACCGCATAATCTAGCTTCATGACGTTCAGCCACCAATGCGTCGAAGGATTCGCGCCACAGGTAAGGTAGGGAGAATTGCAAGTGAAAGGAGACAGAGATTGAAGCGCTTTGGGTTAGGCACGTATAACAGATGGTACACGGGCAAGAGATCGAAGTTGCTAGTAATAGTACAGAGGACGAATGAGGTGATTACTTTGAAGCGTGCTCGTAGGGAATGAGGGTTTGGCATGCGTCATGGAAGGGTTGGCGGAAGTAAAAGGGAAAATAAGCATTGGCAAGTAATTCCCCGGTGTTCTGCCAAGCAGAATAAGCGAAGCAGAGTAATTTGGGATCTAGCACAGTGGCTCATCCAGGCCTCCCAGCTCGACGTTAAGAAATATTAGTCGATATTGATAGGACACAAAAAGCGGTATACACACCACAGCTAAAAGCAACTTTCCTCAATGACGGTGCGCACCCTTATCTCATCCATCATGCCGCATAACATTAACTTCCACATCGCGCTCTTTCGGCGCTTTTCTCCCCTTCGATGTGTAGTTAGCGCGAAGATGCAAGAGTGTCTTTGTTTGCATCGCAGGGTGAAAGAGAGTCAAAGCATTTGTAAACGTGACTGAAGGTGCGGCTCGTTGATTGCTGAAGAGGAGTCGTTGAACAGGGAAGCAGCGCGACGGTCCGGTTATTCCGAGTCTCTGAGTCGCCAGCGACAAGAATCTCGTCATATTCCGGAGGTTGCCATTGCGAAAGAATCGGCTATCGCTTGACTTGCCGAGTGCCGGACGAGCACGCATTTCTTCCCCCGAAGTTCGTCTTCGACTCTCACCTCTCCGCACCCTCATTGTCCATACGAGCATCTCTTATAGGTACAGCGAGCTTTGGACTGCGTCCACGACGACCGGAAGCTGAACGGATGCTGAGGGCTCGCTTTCGCGAGGAAACACATACACAGGCTCGGGCGAAGCACCTTTTTATCGCCACGGAAGATACAAAGACATACAATGTGGAAGCCACAAGGACACGACGCGCAAGGTCTAAGCCAATAGTCAATGCCTTCCGTTACCGGTGTTGACGTCCGAGCCGAGTACGAGATGCTGGTGCAAGGATACGGACAAACTGGTTTGGCGGGTTGCCTGATGGAAGAATCAAGCGACAGTCTCTTCCTCCAGGCTCACCATCTCCTCCTCTTCTTCTACATCCTTTAGAACTATATTTCCTTCCTTCTTCAAACCACCTTTCCTGTGACGGCACACCATCCTCATCGAGGCTCAGCGCGCCTATCCGATCTTCACGTTACCCAGCCGTCAGAGAACTGCGGAGCAAGCACCATGCAAGGTAAGGAAAATGCAAGTAAGCGGCTACACCGCAATTGAGGCGCTTTGCGATGGGTCCGACTGGAGATTATAGATGGATAAGCTGAGGCGCGCAAATAGAGGACAATGCACGAGTAAGAGGCTGGATGTGCGAAGAATTACGCAGACGGCGACGCCACATGCGCAGGATGAAACGAGCGCTTTTAAGGGTTGCATGAGCTCGAAGGAATTGCATTCTTACGCGACGCGAGAGTTCGGCGGGAGTAAGCGTCAGTCATGATCCTGCGAATGCCAGGACGAAGAATGCGATTCTGAAAGAGAGGAACAGGATAACAACCTCGCGCAAATCGGTGGAGCGTACATGTGGAAAGGAAGAAAGGGTGGAAGGTGGAAAGAGTGACACACTAGGAGTGATTGCGTACCAAAATCTCTCTCGCTATTTCGCCCAACATTAACTTCTCATCTTGCGTTTTCGCCCCTCTGCCCTCCTTCGGATGCTAATTCACGCGAAATTGCACCAGTGGTCTTGCCTGCGTCGCACATTGGGATAAAGCATGCAGCGAAGATCGCTTGAGAAAGGAGAGGAAGGAGGCTTCGAGAATGAATGATGGAGTCGCCAGAAAATTGGGTGAATTTGCTCCATGAAAGGAACTCTGCACCGATCGAGCCTCAAAACAGCCCACTGTCTAAGCACGCCTTCACAGCATCCGTAGCAAGGCGATCCGGTCATTGTCACAAAACTCGACAATGTTTCAGCAAATATGACGGGATTGAAGTGAGGAACCACCGAAAACAAAATAGACGACTCATCTGAAGACTGAGTCTGAGACCAACGAAACTTGAAAGCACACCCGGACCGGCTACTAGTATTCTCCGAGTCGCCGATTCAAATTGCCGGATACATATGTCTATTGCCCGGAAGCACCACACTTTTCTTCCTCCGTTGCTCATCAAGAAATATGAAAAATGCAGTTGACGCCCTCCTCTCCATGCATTCCTTATCAACGACTGAAGTATGGCTATCCTTTCAACAATCCGGTTCTAGACTCTCGTACGGTCACCGGACGCTTATGACACTGAGTACATCTTCACATCAGATTTCGAGCGGCTACAGCACATTCGGTTGCCACGGAAGATCAAGTGACCTTACCAGAGGTAATTACAACGGTATAGCATGCGCAATGTTTTCATGTCCGCCGCTATTGGTATCAAACTCTGTCTATCTCGCCGTTTCTACGTTTTACATATCACACAGCGCCCGGTCTCACCCATGTTTTCTTCCTGCTTCCTGCACGTCAAATACCATATTGACGCTGGTACGTTATCCTCAACCATGGTCGACACTTTCCTCTGAGTCTTAAGTTCGTACCGCTCTCTCGCATGGATTGTCGCTCTCCACATTCCGTTTCTATTGCATTGTCGAGTCTTGCTATCTACACCGCCTCTGGATCCAAATCCCTTCGGGTTTTCATTCTTGGGATAATGCCTGATCTGTTTTTACGACTGACAACACGATCTACGATTTGGATCGTCCGGATATTATCTTATGAGGGTGAAACCCCGAAGCACTATGGCGGTACTGTGCTCCGAGTCCTGCCGCTAGGTACAAGAGACCTCGACGATTTCGCGCGCGGACTTCACAGGTGATGCGAGGAGACGTTCGTGCACCTTGGCTACTTTTTCAGACCAGCGCTTATCTGTATTCGACCTTCCATTGCTGGTGCCAGTGCCTAAAATTATCCTGATTAGCGCTGGCTGCCTCATTGTATTCGCATGTGCTATAAAGGGGTCCAGCCTCTTCAGCGACGACGACTCTCTTTCCTCCCACCTCCACATCCCTCTGCCCACTGTGAACGATATGTCTGGTTCGTCTCTTCTTACCTCTATTTACAGATTTAAAGCTGACGCGGTTTCTCAGACCCAGGAATAGGTTGGTGATTATCAGCAATCTATGTTGTTGCGATATTGATAGTGCCAAGGCGTCAATTCGATGCAAGTATCGAATGACACGTTAAAGGATATCCTCACTGTCGTGAAGGAGATGCGAGACCATATGATTCGGAAGACAGAACAAGAAAAGAGTGAGTGACAATCGCTCTCAAGTCACCAACGCATGCGTGAATCCTTTCTGACGCGTAAACAGCTGCGACACTTATTGAAGCTTCACCTTTAAGCGATGGCTCAGCAGACGTAGCAGACGATGCTACTCAGGGACCTCTCAATCATGATTCAGTAAGCTCAGATAGTGCGAATCAGAGTGAGTATCGATGCATCTTTCATGATGGCAGCCGAGAAATCTCAAATGGATATGTAGGCGACGATTCACCAGCAGAAACAGGCGCTACTGTTCAGGAATCGCTCATCACTGAGACGGCAAGCATAGAGACCGATAAAGAGGGTGAGCAACGATGTATCGTTGGTGTTAGCTACCGTGATGGCTCAAATGCACTCACAGACGATTGGCCAAACGACGAAACGATCGCGAGATACAAAGTCAGATGCGCGAAACACAAAAAGTATACATCTTACTATACATCTCTTCGAATCGGTTCTGATACTGTCTTCCGTTCAAGAGAGTGTGAAAAGATGCAGGTGGAGGTACGTACGGGACCCTTGTTGAGCAAATATACTCTGACTGACGAATAATAGTTGGGATACTTCATTGCGCACTTGGGCATTGTCGGAGGCGACGAAGATGCAATTAACAGGGCAGAAGCACTGCGGAAAGCATTGCTTTATCCTGTACAATGTCTGGAGAAGGCCTTCGACGTGACTCCCAGTGGTATGTAGACCCAATGTTTAGGCGAAGATTTTGTATGAATAATGAGCTCTTAGGGAGACTGGACGCAATGGACGAAGTTAAATGGTCCTTCCGTTGGCTTTGGGATGCAATTGATGACTTCGCTTGGAGCCCGCATGAAAAAGATGCACTTTATCCTGCTAAGCTCCATCAATGGAACAGTATCGCTGGCGTGAGTTCAGAGTATCTATGAAAAATGCAAAGGATTAATTCCCTCATTCAAGGACGGATATAACAAAATTCTTGGTAAGGATCAAAGGCTTTCAAGCGTAGCTTGATCCCTAATGAGGCGTGGCACAGACCTCGTAGAGGAAAGTAAATATGTCGAATGCTTGAAATTCATTAACGACGAATTATTCTCCGCCTTGGAAACTGTGATGGGTGGAGTTGTCGAAGCGCTGACGACATTCGAAGAGAAATGTACGTGCTTGAGAATTTTTCGATACTTTGGTATTAGATACATCTACCAATGACCCCCGATTTGATGTTCTTCTAGCTTCGAGTGAATGGTTGGCAACGCTGAAGATAGCGGACGCTGAAAGGCGGTGTGTGGAATATATAGACCATGTCTTCCCACCAACGGTAGGTATCGGAGAGCTAGGTGCTTGGCCGACACCTATCGAGATTGAGCACCTCGCACTACGGCTTGCAGGACACCGAAGGTATGTATTCTCACACAAGCATTCCCATTGAGAGTGACATACCCTCTTTAGATTGTGCGATGAAATGCGGATAGAGGTTAGCAAACTTATACTGCTCACCAGATGCTGTTGTAATGGTAAATGCAGCTGGACCACCTTGTTTCACACTTTACTATAATCAGAGGCGATAAGACGGTCGTTGAAGCTACGAATGGTCTGAAAGAGAAGCTACTCTCTTATGTTCAATACCTAGTTCATGTAGTCTATGAACAGCCACAAGGTGTGTGGCATGCAATGTCTTTTGTAAGAAAGCTTGTTTCTAATTCTGCTCTTGAGATTTCCGGACAGAATTGCGTGCTATTATTCTAAATCTGCTTTACGCTGTTACTCGGTTTCAAAGCAGCCTCTATCATCAGAAACACGCGTTTTACTTTCGGAAAGTAAAGCAGTGGGTAACATGTTTATGGGTGAGTACCAAGCGTACGATATACAAGTGACCCTGACCCATTGCCACGAAGGTTGGAGCGCACAGAATTTTGAGTGAGTGAGAGACCAAAGCTCACAGTTTTTGATTATCTTAATTCGTCATGTGACTAGGATTATTGCACCATGGTGAGGTGTCTGAATGCATAACATATATACACGGCAATTTCCTCTCCAAGTTCGAACGGGCGATGATTGGTATAGCTCATGGGGAAGAAGCGAAATTGGGCGAGGATCCAGTAAATGCCGTACCGGAAGAGTTGAGAACGTTCGGAAAGGAATGTAAGTGAATCTGACGACATTACTTCTCTACCATTGCCACTAATACGAAACTAGCCTTACCAAAGTTTCTTGTTGATCAAATGGAGAGGGACACAACACGATATATCAATCTAACAACAATCGCTACCTTCTTCTCCAGCGTGACGGCGACCACCCTCCAGTTCACGTATGCCCCATTGCAGAATGAAGCATCCGATTCCCTGAGAGGAGTAGTCAACCTTTTTTGGTTCTTGTCGTTGGTCTTTAGTGTGTCTTCGGGTGTGAGTAGCTTGCTAGGATTGACGTGGCGGAAATCGTCCATGTTCGTGAGCTGTTCTATCCTTATCCTGCCGATGGTCGGTTAATAGAACTTCAAGATATGATACCTGTGTCCCTCCGAGGGTCATTCGCTTGTGGTTCGACAAAGCACCAATGCTGTTTTTAATCATCGCAGCCATTTCTTTCGTCATCGGGTTGAACCTTTTCGCTTATTTGTCTCTCCAGGTGCGGCATCAATTAATCTGAGATTGCCATAGAACTGACTTTTGAGCAGCCACGTTTTGTCTCTTTCGCAACAAGTATCCTCACTGGACTGCATGGCATGTGCTTATTGGCAGTTACGCTTTGGTTTATATACCAGCTAAAGCGTGAATCAGTCTGGGCTAAATGGATTCAGAAGGCATTGCAGTGGATCGAAGATCTTCGAGTTTGGAAATGGATTGGCGAAGCTTGGAAATGGATCAAGAATCTGCAAGTTTGGACATGGATTCGACACCCACGGCGGGAATACCGAGACAAGAAGTTGCATCTGCATCGAAACATATTCTGGTGCTTTGAATATACTTATCACCGCTTAAGTTTGTACTGACATTACGGAATAGGGCATTCGGGATTGACAACCGCGTAGCACGTCTAAACTACGAAGTTGACTGGGAACGCGACTGTCCAGAACCGCACCTTCTTTCGAAATTAATCCGCTTCATCGTATATCCAATCAAAAAGGGCTGGCTGGTGACTAAGAAGGCATTTTCTGACCTCGGTCATTTTGTTCGGGTGCATATATGCGCGTGTTGCCCTGCGGGAAGGAATGAAGGCGACATTGAATCTGGAGGAGAAGAGCGAAACGAGAAAGTTGAGGGGCCGGAGGAAACCCAAGTGCAAAACCATGCCAAGAACGCCGAAAACGAGTTTCGTGAAGCTCTGCTAATGACCTTCGATGATGATACGGCCAATTTGGTCATGCGCAACTTTAGATTTTGTAAAATTTTTATGTAAGCACCTGACCACTTTAACATAAAGAGCATACTAACATGAATTAGTATGCGGAGTGAAGAATGTGCAAAGTCGTATATCGGGGTATTTCTTTGGGGCTACTCAGACCTCAGGAAGAAATTCCTCGATGAAGTGCGCCCGGCATGGATTGATGAACACGATAGAGCAAGCAGGGTGATTGAGGGTGAACTACATCACGAGGCGGCCGCAGAGCAAGCCGCCATTGACCTTATACCTCTAGGATTAGAAGTCGCTGATCAAGACCAAGTCAACACCGCATCCACTCAGGCCACTCCGCCCCAATCAAGCCAGCCCGCTTCCGTTCATGAAGACGCGGAACATTTGCCTTCGACACAGATGGAGGTCAATCCGGACAGCTCAGGCCAGCTAGACCATCCTCCTCCTCCTCTTGATGAGCACCCTCCGTCGACTGCATCACCAAGCCCAGTAGCGCCTGGATCTATGCCTGTAGATCCGAATTTCCTGCCAAGCACTCATGTAATGGGAAGGGGAGTTGCTACGCTCAATGAGATCGAGGAAGTCACGTCCACGTCGGAGAAGGAGAACGAGGAAGAGCTGGGAGAGTGATGCCGGATTTTGCAGAAGGGGTATGTTCAGTCATTGATTCATCGAGATTAACTTTCTCAAATTCATATCCATAAAACGGCGCAAGTAGAAATTAGCCGTTCGGAGGACTTTCGCCCATTTGCTTCTAATGATGCTTTTATTCCGTGTCCTGCTATGTAGTTAACGTTTTCTCACATTGCAAGTTATTTGAATCTTGAATCATCAACTAATCTTAAATGGCGCCAGAACGTAAGATTGATATCTGACGTGTCCTTTAACCCTGCGTATGGTTTGCATGTTACTCCCATTTATACACGCCCTCTCTGCAACGACGTTGACATACAACGAGTTCTCTGCACGATTTCTTCTGCGAAGTCATTCATGGAGTGTTCAACTTTCTCGTCTATCAGCCGCTTTATACGCATTTCCTTGTACTGGGCCTTCGAGTCAAGGAGCATTGCATCGCGTCAGCTCGCGAGGCCCTGTTTACTGTCTTTTTGTCTGCAAGGCATGTCATTTGCTAATTGTGATCCTGAGTCTCACTTATTTCAACGCCTATTTGCACAGCTTGAATTCAAAGAGGGTGTTATGCCAATGCATTAATGAGTTAGATACATGACCGGAATAGCCAGATAATCGAGAAGTGCCAGTGAACGAGAGCTTGGCACGGATCTGGGACAGGGGATACCAGTGGCCTTTGTAGGGCTACGTATATGGAAAGACAAGATCAAGGTCAGAAGATTGGTACGGGGATGAGGACAAAGTTACTTACTTGAGTATGCTGGTCAAGATTCGCCAGCCTGTAACCATTGACCAATTGCGACACTATTAGCTGATGCGGGACTCCACAGGAAGACAGCTTGAGAACATAAGGTCAACAAGGCAGATAGAGGGGGAGTGAGAAGTGATGGTGTCAACTGTACCTTAACTCATTTGAGGTCGACTTTTATGGGATTATTGAAGAGAAAGCCGCATATTCCGATGCTTTCCCCTCATCTTAATCTCATTTGAAAAGCGACCCTTTCCAACTGAAAGCACGTCGAACTCACCGGTATTGCCTTTGTCTTCTATGGTTTTCACTACGAACTTCGCACGGCAGGGTCCATTGCCTTGGGAATGGTTGAACTGCGATCAAGACGCTATGCCCTGCAGATCTGGATTCAATGGAGCTAGGTATGGTGGTAGTTTGACGAGCAAGGGGTTGAGTCGACTTAGGATGCCGAAGCGCAAGCGATGACAGATGATAGCTTTCAAGAGTTGGTTAAGATCGGGGAGCGTAAGCGGGGTATTCAGCGCAAGCATCGTGAAGGTGCGCGAGTAAAAAGGCAAGTAATGCTGGTCGGTCTTGATTGCGCGAAATTCTGTTGGCATGAATAAGCGAGAGGGATTCCAGCCGATTGCGTCCACGGATGACATAATTGAGGCAGAAGGTGAAAGTGTAGGATCAGCTCGAGGTCGTCGACCATGACGTCACTTGCACCAGTCGCCTTCGTGTCCCTCGCTAACGGGAGCAATCTAGCTTCATGACGTTCAGCCACCAATGCGTCGAAGGATTCGCGCCACAGGTAAGGTAGGCAGAATGCAAGTGAAAGGAGACAGAGACTGAAGCGCTTTGGGTTGTGCGCGTATAGCAGATGGTACACGGGCAAGAGATCGAAGTTGCTAGTAATAGTACGGAGGACATACACAGAATGAGGTGATTACTTTGAAGCGTGCTCGTAGGGAATGAGGGTTTGGCATGCGTCATGGAAGGGTTGGCGGAAGTTAAAGGGTAAATAAGCATTGGCAAGTAATTACCCGGTCTTCTGCCAAGCAGAATAGGCAAGACAGAGTAAATTGGGATCTAGCACAATGGCTTATCCAGGCCTCCCAGCTCGACGTTAAGAAAGTGTTAGTCGATATTGATAGGACACGAAAGCGGTATACACACCTCAGCTAAAAGCAACTTTCCTCAATGACGGTGCGCACCCTCATCTCATCCATCATGCCGCCCAACATCAACTTCTTCATCGTGCTCTTCCGATGCCTTTCTCCTCTTCGGTGTGTAGTTAGCGCGAAGATGCAAGAGTTTCTTTGTTTGCATCGCAAGGTGAAAGAGAGTCAACGCATTTGTAAACGTGAGTGAAGGTGTGGCTCGTTGATTGCTGTTGAACAGGGAAGCAGCGCGACGGGCACAGCCGGATATTCTCTGAGTCGCCAGCGACAAGAATCTCGTCATATTCCGGAGGTTGCCATAATCGGCTATCGCTTGACTTGCCGAGTGCCGGACTCCGAGTCGCGAGTCGGATCAGGACACGCATTTCTTCCCCCGAAGTTCGTCTTCGACTCTCACCTCTATGCACCCTCATTGTCCATACGAGAATCTCTTCTAGGTACAGCGAGCTTTGGACTGCGTCCACGACGACCGGAAGCTGAACGGATGCTGAGGGCTCGCTTTCGCGAAGAAACACATACACAGGCTCGGGCGAAGCACCTTTTCATCTCCACGGAAGATACAAACACATACAATGCGGTAGCCACAAGGACACGACGCGCAAGGTCTCAGCCAACAACAAATGCCTTCCGTTACCGGTCTTGACATCTGAGCCGAGTACGAGATGCTGGTGCAAGGATACGGACAAAGCTGGTTTGGCGAGTTGCCTGATGGAAGAATCAGGCGACAGTCTCTTCGTCCAGGATCGCCATCTCCTCCTTTCTTCTCCATCCTTTAGAATGATATCTCCTTCCTTCCTCAAACCGCCTTTCCTGTGACGGCACACCAGCCTCATCGAGGCCCAGCGCGCCTATCCGATCTTCACGTTGCCCAGCGCGCAGAGCATCTCAGAACAAGCACCAAGCAAGCTAGGTAAAATGCCAGTAAAGAATTAAAGCGCTTTGCGATGGTTTCAACTGGAAATCGGGGAAGGATATGCCGAGGCGCGCGAATAAGGGATAATGCGCGAGCAAGAGGTTGGTTGTGCAAAGGATTATGCAGACAGCGACGCCAGATATGCAGAACGAGAAGAACACCTTGAAGGGCTGCATGAGGTCGCAGGGAATGCATTCTGGGACGCGACGCGAGAGATCGGCGGGAGTAAGCGTCGGCCGTGACTGCGGAATGACAAGACGAAGAATGCGATTATGAAAGAGAGGAACAGGATAACACCCTCAGGCATATTCGTGGAGGGTATAAGTGGAACGGAAGAAAGGGTGGAAGGTGGAAAGAGTGACACGCCAGGAGCATATGTGCGTACCTAAATCTCTCTCGCTATGTCGCCCAACATTAACTTCTCATCTTGCATTTTCGCCCCTCTGCCCTCCTTAGGATGCTAGTTCACGCGAAATTGCACCAGTGGTCTTGCCTGCGTCGCACATTGGGATAAAGCATATAGCGAAGATCACTTGAGAAAGGATAGGAAGGAGGCTTCAAGAATAAATGATGGAGTTACTGTACCAGAAAGTTGAGTGAATTAGCTCCATGAAAGAAACTCTGCGCCGACCGAGCCTCAAAACAGCCCACTGTCTAAGCATGCCTTCACAGCATCCGTAGCAAGACTAACCGGCCATTGTCACTAAACTCGTCATTGTTGCAGCAAATATGTCGGGATTGAGGTAAGGAACCACCGAAAACAAAATAGACGACTCGTCTGAAGACTGAAAGTCTGAGACCAACGAAAAGCGCACCCGGACCGGCTATTCTCCGAGTCGCCGATTCAAATTGCCGGATACATATGTTTATTACCCGGAAGCCACGCTTTTCTTCCTCCGTCGCCCATCACCGATCAAGAAATAAGAGAAATGCAGTTGCCTCCTCTCCATACATTCCTTATCAACGACTGAAGTATGGCTATTCTTTCAACAGTCAATCTGTTCTACTCTCTCGTATGGTCACCGGACGCTTTGACTCCGAGTACATCTTCACATCAGATTTCGAGCGGCTACAGCACATTCGGTTGCCACAGAAGATCAAGTGAACTTATCAGAGGTAATTACAATGATATAGCATGCGCAATGTTTTCACGTCCGCCGCGTTTGGTATCAAACTCTGTCTATCTCGCCATTGCCACGTTTAACATACCACACAGCGCCCGGTCTCATCTGTCATACCCCCCATGTCTTCTTCCTGCTTTCCTGCCCGTCAAAATCTCATATCGTCGCTGCTCAGTTCTCCTTGAACGTGGTCGACACTTTCCTCTGAGACTTAAGCTCGTGCCGCTCTCCACATTCCGTTTCTATCGCATTGTCGAGTCTTGCTATCTCTAATACCCTACACCGCCTCTGGATCCAAAGCTCTTGGGGATTGCATTCTCGGGATAATGTCTGATCTGTCTTTACGACTGACAACATGATCTACATTTTGGATCATCAGGATATTATCTTGTGAGGGTGAAACCACGAAGCACTATGGCGGTACTGTGTTCCGAGCCCTGCCGCTAGGTACAAGACACCTCGAAGACTTCGCACTCGGACTTCACAGGTGATGCGAGGAAACGTTCGTGGACCTTGGCTACTTTTTCAGACCAGCGCTTATCTGCATTCGACCTTCTATTGCTGGTGCCAGTCCCTAAAATTACCTTGATTAGCGCTGGGCCTCATTGTATTCGCATGTGCTATAAAGGGGTCCAGCCTCTTCAGCGCCGACGATTCTCTTTCCTCCCACCTCCACATCCTTCTGCTCGCTGTGAACGATATGTCTGGTTCGTTCCTTCTTACCTCTAGTTACAGATTTAAAGCTGACGCGGTTTCACAGATCCAGGAATAGGTTCGTAATTCTCAGCAATCTATTTCGTTGAGATATTGATTGTGTCAAGGCGTCAATTCAACGCAAGTATCGAATGACACGTTGAAGGATATCCTCACTGTCGTGAAGGAGATGCGAGACCATATGCTTCGAAAGGCAAATCAAGAAAATAGTGAGTGACAAACTCACATACCTTCAACCCATGCGTACATCCTTTCTGACGCGAAAATAGCCCAGGAACTTCGTGGAGCTTTGCACCAAAGCGATGGCTCACCAGAAGAAGCAGGCGCCGCTGGCCAGGAACCTTTCAGTACTGATATGGCAAACCTCGGTACTGCGAATTCGGGTGAGAAATAACGCGTCTTTTATGATGGCAACTGAGATGAATCGAATGAATACGTAGGCGACAATTCACCAGCAGCTGCAGACCCTACTACTCAGGAACTTCTCAACATTGAGATGGAGCAGAATGAGACTGATATCGATGGTGCGTGATGACGTGTCTTTAATGACGGCAGCCATGACGGCTCAAACGCACCCATAGACGACTGGCCAAGCGACGAAACAATTGTCAAGTACAAAGACAGATGTGCGAAGCACAGAAGGTACTACACTCCGCCTTACTCTTCAAATTGGCTCTTATACTGTCTTCCATTCAAGCGAGTGCGAAAAGATGCAGGTGGAGGTACGTACGGGATCCTTGTTGAGCAATTATTCTCTGACCGACAAATAATAGTTGGGATGCTTCACTGCACACTTGGGCATTGTCGGTGACCACAAGTGGTTGATCAATAACGCAGAAAATTTACGGAAAAGATTGCTTAAACCTGTACAATATCTGGAAAAGGCCTTCGACGTGACTCACAGTGGTATGTAGTCTCAATGCTCAGGCGAAGCTTTTGTATGAATAATGAAGTCTTAGGGAGACCGGACGCAATGCACGAAGTTAGAGACTCTTTCTCTAGGCTTTGGTCTTCAATTTATGATGTCGCTCGGAGCTCACATGAAAAAGATGCATTTTATCTTGATAAACTCGAGAAATGGAATAGCATCGCTTGGGTGAGTTCAGAGTGTCTATGGAAAATGCAAAGGATTAATTCCCTCATTCAAGGACGGAAATCACAAAATAACGGGTAAGGATGAAGGACTTTCAAGCGTAGCTTGATCTCTAATGATGCGTGGCACAGTCCTCCTAAGGGGAAGTAAATATGTCGAATGCTTGAAATTCATCCACGACAAATTATTCTCTGACTTGGAAACGGAGATGGATGGTGTCGTCGAAGCGCTGACAACATTCGAAGAGAAATATGAGTAGTTTGTTGCAATCAAATGCTCCGGCACTGACACTGCTCTTTATTACGACAACCTCGATAATCTCGAAGCCGTTCATGAATGGCTGGCTTCGCAGAAGATAGAAGACTACGAGAAACAGTGCCAGGAATACATAAATCGAGTTTTACCGCCCGAGGCAGCTGTTACCGGCTTCCTAGGATATGAGAAGATCTCGAGATTTGGAAAACATCTCAAAGCACACAGGATGTACGAAGTATATCCTACCCCTGTCTGTATCTAAATTAACGCCTTAAATCT
The DNA here is from genome assembly GCA_910574455.1 of Trichaptum fuscoviolaceum. Classification (NCBI taxonomy): domain Eukaryota; kingdom Fungi; phylum Basidiomycota; class Agaricomycetes; order Hymenochaetales; family Trichaptaceae; genus Trichaptum; species Trichaptum fuscoviolaceum. Next base: position 707,796 of record CAJSYZ010000003.1, on the reverse strand, counting down.
GTTATAGATCATGCATTAAAATGCAAGAAGAGGTCAATATTTGATTATCAATACTGAAAGCTCTTGCTAACAATGAAAACAGCTTGATCATCTCATTGAGCACTACCGCGTTATCGGAGGCGATGGTGCGGTTATCATAGCTTCCGGGATACTCCGGGGTGCGCTTGATGAACCCGTTGAGTGTCTTGAACGAGTTTTGTCTGTGCAATTGGGCGGTGCGTAATATCCTATAATCTCCTATAGTCTATACAAAGAACTGAATATCTCTTTAGAGAAACAGACAGAACTAGCGGCTGTAATGACCTCTTTTGCGAAACTGCATTTTGCTGTAAATAAATTTCAGGAAAGCCTTTACCACCAGAAACATGCATTTTATTTTCGTAAAGTCAGGAAATGGGTGACTTGCGTCCGGGTGAGTCTCGAGACTGTGGGTTATATCTGGTCTAATATGTTCGGCATGAAGGCTGGATTACCGATACTGTTAGGTATAGCTTGAAGATTACTTTCCGGTAAAACAATAACTGACAACTCCAATACAGTTAGATCTCACCATCCGGATCGTTTTCTGGATTACATTTGCGATGATCTTCTCCCAGAGTTGAATTCCATAATGTTTGGCATGAGCAGCGCGGTAGAAGGGCCAAAAGACAACCTTGCTCAAGTCGATGTCGGAAATGTGGCTGAAGAGCTAAAGACGTTTGGAAAGGAGTGTAAGTGCCGTTGTCACCCTGGATACGAGCTCTCTCTAAATTAATTAAGTCCTACCGAAATTCCTTGCCGACCAAATGGAGAGGGATACGACACGATATGTCAACTTAACTACAATCGCCACCTTCTTCTCCAGCGTGACAGCGACTACGCTCCAATTCACGTACGCTGAGACGGATGCAGTGCCGTCTAACTCCTTGAGAGGAGTCGTTAACCTATTTTGGTTCTTATCGCTAGTCTTCAGCGTATCCTCGGGAGTGAGTAGCTTGCTGGGCTTGACGTGGAGGAAGTCTTCAATGTGCGTGATTCATTCTATCTTTATCCTGTCAATGGTTGGCTGATGCATCTTGAAGCTATGACTCGCGTGTGCCTCCGCGGCTAATTCGCATGTGGTTCGACAAAGCACCGATGCTGTTTCTTATTATTGCGGCTGTTGCTTTTGTCCTTGGCTTAAACCTGTTCGCGTACCTATCTCTCCAGGTACGCCATAAAATATACTGAGGCTGCCACAGAACTGAGTTTTGGTCAGCCACATTTCGTCTCCCTCGCAACGAATATCCTAACTGGTCTGCACGGGATGTGCTTACTGGCAGTTGTACTTTGGTTCATATATCAGCTCAAGCATGATTCCGTTTGGGCTGGGTGGATAAGAACAGTCATGAAGCCGATCACGAAAGGCATGAATGGGATTAGGACAAGAGCGAAATGGATGTGGAAGATGGTCAAGCGGCCCTACGATAAGTATAAGGAGAACGTCCATTTGCAACGAAACATCTTCTGGTACTCGGAATCTCCCCATCAACACCCAAGTTTGTACTGACATCTTGTAATAGGGCATTCGGGATTGACAACCGCGTAGCGCGTCTAAACTACGAAATTGACTGGGACCGTGACTGGCCAAATCCTTACCTCCTTTCGAAAACCATCCGCTTCATCGTATATTCGATCAAGAAGGGCTGGCTAGTGACAAAGAAGGCATTTTCTGCCTTCGGTCATTTTGTTTGGGTGCATATAAGCGCATGTTGCCCTACAGGAAGGACAGAAGGCGATGTTGAATCGGGAGGAAGAGAGAGACACGAGAAAGCTGAGGGGCCGGAGGAGACACAAGCGGAACACCTTACCACGAACGCCGAAAACGAGTTTCGTGAAGCTCTGCTGACGACCTTCAACGATGAAACGGCCGATTGGGTCATGTCCGAATTTGAATTTTTGAAAGATGAAATGTAAGCACCTGACCTCTTTATCATGAAGGGCATACTAACATGTATCAGTATGCGGAACGAAGAACGTGCAAAGGTTTATATAGGGTTATTACTTTGGGGTTACCCAGACCTCAGGAAGAAATTCCTCGATGTAGTACACCCCGCATGGATTGACGAACGCAAGAAAGCAAGCGGGGAAAATGAGGAGGAACAGCATCACGAGGCGGTGGCAAAGCATGCCGACATTGACCCTTTACCTCTAGGAGCAGAAGTCGCTGACGAAGACCAAGACAACACCGCATCCACTCAGGCCACTCCGCCCCAATCAAGCCTGCCCGCTTCCGTTCATGAAAGTGCGGAACATCTGCCCTCGACACAGATGGAGGTCAAACCAGATAGCTCAGGCCAGCTAGACCGTTCTCCTCCTTCTCCCGATGAGGATCCTCCGTCGACTGCATCACCAAGCCCAGTAGTGCCTGGATCTATGCCTGCAGATTCGAATCTGCTGCTTAGCACTTCTGTAATAGGAACGGGAGTTGCTACACTCAATGAGATTGAAGAAGTCACGTCCACATCGGACAATACGACCGAGGAGAAGCCGGGGAGTGATGCCGGAATTTGCAGAAGGGGTATGCTCAGTCATTGATTCATCCATAGAACGGCACAAGTAGAAAGTGGTCGTACCAAGAACTTTGCCTCCTTCAGTTATAAGGATGCCCTTACGTCAACTCCTGTGATGTAATCAGTGTTTGTTCAATTCCATTTTATCTGAATCTTGAATCACCGAATGATTTTGAATGGTGCCGGTTGATATCTGACGTGTCCTTTTAAAACTGCGGATGGATTGGATGGATGTTTCTCCCATTTTATACACGCCCTCTCTGCAACGACGTTGACGTACAACGACTTCTCTGCATAGCTTCATGTGCGAAGTCACCTCAGAGTGTTCGCCTTTCTTGTTTATCAGCCGCTTTGTACGAACTGGGTCTTCGTGTCATGGAGCCGAATGCATCGCGTCAACTCGCGAGGTTCTGTTTACTGTCTTTTTATCTGCAAGGCGTGTGGTCTGCTAATTGTGATCTTGAGTCTCACTTATTTCGACGCCTACTTGCACAGCTCGGATTCAAAGAGGGTGTTATGCCAATGCAAGTATGGGCTAGATACATGACTGGAACAGCCAGATAATCCGGCCTGACGAAAAGGCCGCCTACAAGTGCCGCCGCTGCCGCATGCAGCCGCCTACAAGTATTGCCGCTGCCGCATGCAAGACTGCAGACACGGAACCAATGATAAATAAGATAAAATACTGTAGAAATTAATGAAGTCATTGCATGTGCCACAGCTGTCAAAACTGCCGCATGCAGTGCCGCCTACCTGTCAAAACTACCGCATGCAGTGCCACCTACCTGTCAAACTACCGCATGCAGTGCCGCCTACCTGTCAAAACTGCCGCATACACTGCCGCATACAGGCTTGAAGACTGCAGTCAAGCCGCATGCAGAGTTGCAACGGGGTCCCGAACCTTCCCAAAGCGTACTAGACTCAGGTACAAACACAGCCATGCATTCAGTTTCCCACAGCCACTCATCAAATTGTAGATCTTGCATACGACAATATGATTACTTGCATAGCAGAAGTGGTTTAGATATAAAACAATCACAGTACTGTCTATTGTAATGTACTAATAAGATATAAAATAAATGATAATTAACTACGAGAAATAGAGACCAAAATGGCACATGTCTTCGTAAAACTTGTCAATGCCCGTTACCCGGTTTTCGGTAATCCTTCAAGTTGTCCGCTTGTCCCCTCAGGCTGTTCTCGGACACCAAGTCACACAGTATATTTGTCCTGATTTTAACTTAACAACACTTAATATCATACTTTCAACTAACTTAATACACCCAATATTGACTTAAGCAAATTGTATGAGAATATATTTACTAAAGAGTGACCCTGACCATAATCTCGTGACATTTATTTGGTCTTCGATAGATCTGAGATATTATCGGGGCTCTTGCCCCCGGTCACTTACGAGACCGTAGGCGGCACTTTGTACAATGACCGCCTACGCCTACTAGTACTGCATGCGGTCCTGTATAGAAAGTGCCGCCTACTGCATGCGGCAGCAGCGGCACTTGTAGGCGGCCTTTTCGTACAGCCGCAGATAATCTAAGTTATTCCATCGAAGTCGAGAAGTGCCAGTGAACGACAGCTGGCCACGGATCTGGGTCAGGGGGTACCAGTGGTCTTTGTAGAGTTCTGTACATGGAAGGGAAAGTCAAGTTCAGAAGATTTGTACGGGGATGAGGACAAGGTTTCTTACTTGAGTATGCTGGCTACGGTTCGCCACCCTGTAACCATTGTCCGATTGCGACGCTAGTAGCTGATGTGGGACTCCATAGAAAGGCTGCTTGAGAAAGTAAGGTCAACAAGGCAGATAGAGGGGGTGCGAGAAGAGATGGTGCCAACTGTAAAGCCTTTTAGAGATCGACATTTATGGGATTCTTGAAGAGAAAGCTGCATATTCCGGTGCTTTCCCCTCTTCTTAGTCGTCCCTTTCCAACTGAAAGCATGTCTATCTCACCGGTATCGCCTTTGTCTTCTTTGGTTTTCACTACGAACTTAGCAGGACAGGGTCCATTGGCTTGGAGATGGTTGAACTGCGATCAAGACGCTATGCCCTGGAGATCCGGATTCAATTGACCGAGGTATGGTGGTAGTTTGACGAGCAAGGGGTCGAGTCGACTTAGGATGCCGACGCGCATGCGAGGAAAGATGGTGGCTTTCAAGAGTTGCGCAAGATCGGGGAGCGTAGGCGGAGTATTCAGAGCAAGCATCGGGAAGGTGCGCCAATAAAAAGGCAAGTAATATTGGTCAGTCGTAATTGCGGGAAAGCCTGGTGGCTAAAGCGATTCCATAACATCCTCGATTGCGTGCACGGGCAACATAGTTGAGGCAGGAGGTAGAAAGGTAGGGATCAGTTCGAGGTCGTCGACCTTGACGTCACTAGCCCCAGTCGCTTTCGTGTCCCTCGCTAACTCGAGGAAATCCCGACATTGGTGAGACGACAATGGTAATATACGGGTTGATGAGATCGTACGTATCCGCTAATGATATGATTTTTGTTTAGGCTGATCTTTGAGCGGAGGTCAGTCCAATGTTATAAGCCAATATTGAAAAATTTTGCGTACCTCCCAACAACCAATCTGTCCTCTTCTGAACTTTACCCCTCCTCAGATCATTATGCACCTTCAGCCTCGTCAGCCTGCTTGTCCGTCCTTTCTCTTGGGCAATACCTCCATCCCTTCTCCGTGCTCTTGATGTCAAACTCCCTTTCCTCCAGAACCGACTGCAAGTTACGGCACGTCATCCTCATCGATATCCAGACCGGGTAACTTAGCTTCACGATGACCAATTAACAATGAGTTGCAGGGTTCGCATCAAAGGCATGGTAGGGAGAATTGCAAGTGGAGGGCGACATAGAGATTGAAGTGCTCTGGATTGGGCGCATATAGCAGATGGAACACGAGTAAGAGGGCGAATTTGCGAAGGACAGTACGAAAGACGACGCCACGCACACAGAATGAGGTGGTCGCTTTGAAGCGCGCCCGTAGGGAATGACGTTTTGGTATGCGTTGCGAAAAGGTTGGCGAAAGCAAAAGGGCAAATACGTATCGGCAAATAATTCCGCGGTGATCTTTTAAGCAGAACGGACGAGACAGGAGAAGTTAGGAGCTAGCGGCAATGGCTGAACATGAATTGACAGGACTTAGGAAAGAAGTCCCACGACTCACCAGGAGGAAGGCACACGTGACCGTGTACCTGTCTAAGGTGACCATATGCGCGTGTCGGATATCCTCCTTCTTCACTTTCACTCATCTACGCTAAGACATTTCTTTCGAGCTCTCTCTTCGAGTCTTTCCCCATGGTCAACACACGCCGTCAACGCAACGACAACGAGGGCGACCTACCTGCTCGTCCGGTCGAAAATGAGAACGGTGCGGGCAGCCAACACGACGTGCCACCCGAATCCGACAGAGGGTCCGCCGCTGGAACTCAAGGCGGGGTGTCACCCTCGGGTGCTGGGAATCAGGAAGGTGTGCCACCCGCGCCATCTGCGAGAAGCGGCGCGAGTGGAAGTCGGCCAGCTGGGGGGTCTGGGGGGTCGCACAGAGGCAGCGGCGCAGTCCCACCGAGCCTTGGTGCTGGCGGACCAGCGACTTGTAGAATTGCGCAGGTCGAGACGACAAACGGAGCAGAACGCGACAAAGTTTTCATTGCAGCGACGACGACAAAAAATGTGCCGCAGTAGGTACTAGATAACGGGCCGAGCTTCGCCGGCAGATCCCTTACTCCACCATGACAAGAAAGTGTGAAAGAAAGAGAATTGATAAAAATTGAAACAAGCTTAAGAGTAGTGAAAGGTGTTTTACAGCCCAAGCAAGAGAGCGCCTAGTAAGGATTGGATGAGGTGAAGGCACAACGTCGTAGTATTTGTTGCTGACTAATATTCCCACGAAGGACAGTGGCAGGTATCCCACGGCAATTTAGGGGATACAGTGCCCTTTACTCCCAGTGGGAGTAAGGGAACAAATATATGTAAATAAGCTATTACTTAATATATACCATGCATGCCACATTACAATGCGAGATCGCAAACCTTCAACACTTTCCCTCGATCGAAGCATTGTAAAACAAACATAAAAATAGAGATAAATGACTTTCCCTTAAATAGCAAGAGGCCCTATGCCATCCATTGCCAGTCCAGCCACTTCATCTTCAAGATCAATGTCTTCTGCTAAAGCAGCGTCCTTCTCCTTCCCGCCTCTCGTGTCCTTGCTGACCCTGCTGCTTGAGGCCTTCCTAGTGGGGCAGTCCGATGCATAGTGACCCTTCTTGTTGCATGCATAGCAAACAACATTCCTGGTGGCACGCGCACTGTAAGCCACTGTACTTGGCCGTTCAATAGCTATGGCCTGCTGGCGAGCATCTTCATTGAGGAGTCGTGTGGTGACAAGGTCAAGAGTGAGTTCATCCGGCGGAATACTGTCAAGGGATGCATTGAAGTGTTTGAACTCCTCATGGGGAAGGCCAGCTGTCAAGACGTAAATGACAATCTCCTTGGGTATCGAAAAGTCGTCGGTCTCCAAACGGTAAGCAAGGTCCTTAACATGGGCAATCCAATCTGAGACTGTCTGTTCTGCGTCCATCACCGAGGAGAAAAACAGGCGTAGGAGCGCCATCCTTGAGCTCAAGCCGCGAGCATGGTGATGGTCCTGAAGCGCCTTCCAGATAACAGCAGGATCTTTGTCACGAGTGTGAGCTTTCTCCGACGTCTCAACGTGGAGAGTGATCTCCGCGCATGCAAGTCGCTGCTTTTTGCGAAAAGCCCTGACTGCCTTCGACCCCTCACTACCCATCGGACACTTCTCCGAACCATCAACCACATCCCACAAGTCCTTTGACACCAAATATGCCTCCATCTGCCATGCCCAATCCACATAGTTCTTGCCATTCAGCTTCTCAAAGTCATTCTTTCCCATGATCATAATGTGCAGTCCTTCGCACGGAAACGGGTGCCACGGTCCTTCGGGCAAGTGCAGTCCTTCGCACGGATAGGGTTGCCACAGTCCTTCGCAGCAACAAGAATAGAAACCCAAACTGCCACAGTCCTTCGCGGCAAGAATAGGTGCCCAATCACTACGGCCCTTCGAGTGATGGGATCAAAAAAGAAGACCTGCGGTCCGACGCAGGGGAAGCGGGAGTCCAGAAGTCGAGAATTGATGACAAAGCTGATAGATTAGAGCAAGAGCGCAAGGCTCATAACCTGTAGAATTGCGCAGGTCGAGACGACAAACGGAGCAGAACGTGACAAAGTTTTCATTGCAGCGACGACGACAAAAAATGTGCCGCAGTAGGTACAAATATATGTAAATAAGCTATTACTTAATATATACCATGCATGCCACATTACAATGCGAGATCGCAAACCTTCAACACGACTTCAGTGCGGCGCAGTGGCTTTCGCTCTCCTTCTCCGGAAGCATCAAGCGTTAGTTTAGCTGGCCCTGGAGAGCGCGGCCGTCACCTGATGTCTCTGGCGACTCCTCACGACCGGAACGCTTATCTTATAGCGTTCGAGGCTATGAATGAGGATTTCGCTAAGGAGCTTAGGCAGAAGGGCGTGAATATACTGCGTCATAAGTAATTTCTTTCTTTCCTCCACTAACCTTCATTTCAGTTTCTATTTCCGCTTGAGCTCAGCGCTCTTGCGGCCAGATGTCTCTCGCTCTCCGGAGCCTGACCATCTTTAATTAGCGGCATCCCACCGCCCGCCCTCTGTGGCCCGCCCTTGTGGCCCGCCCTTTGTGGCCCGCCCTTGTGGCCCATTATTCGAGCCCATTATGTTATAATTGAGATTGCTAACGCAATTCTCCCTAACAGTTGCTCGCCCGGGACCTTCTCTTCCATCGGGCCCTTCAATTGCGCCGTTGACACCTCAGCGTCGCAGGGGCTCGCCAGAGATCTCCCCCATCTCCCGTCATCGTGACCGCACTATTGATGCACGTCACTTAATGCACCGCGGTCGCATCACACGAGATCCCGCCCTTCCCGTTCAGCTGCCAGGTTTCGGGTTTCCTCTGCCACACACGCGCACGCACACTTGTACTGCGTCCACTCGGGCACGTTCTCCCCCGCCAACTGATCGCAACAGGGTCAAGAAGGTCAACCCCTTCATCCTCCCGACCAACGTCGACGAGCACGGTCATCTCCTGGCCACGGTAACCACCTTCCCTCATAACGCGCTCAAGATCATCAAGGATTGGGACGAGCATCTCCCTCTCCACATCCTGACCCCGGGCTACATTCGGAATTACCTGAAGCATCCCACCCAAGACGTCGCATACACTCAGCCCACCGCTGACGGCTCCCTTGCACTCGTGTCCAAGCAACTCGACAACGCGGCCGAGTATAACTTGATCGAATCTGACTGGCGTCAGGGCTTCGGTACATTCCTTCGTCTCGTTGCATACCATTGCACGCGCCCGGAGAAGGACGAGATTCTCGAAGGTCTCCACAGCATTTCATAGCTATGGTCTCCCGTCCGGATTTTTATACCGACTTCCAGCTCTACCTCCGGTACGACATCAAGATTTGCATGCTAATTGCGACACAAGGCTATATCCCGACGGGCTGGGAGCCTAACACCTTCCAGACCGAACAGACGGAATATGTGCGTGATATGGCCTGCGGCCTCGTTAAACGCAACATCGATACCGGGTCTAGCTCGCGCGCGAGGTCTCGCTCTCCTTCACCCAGAGCGCACGCTCGTTCTTCCACCTCCGAATCCTCTAAGCGCGGCCAATCCTTTCGGGGCCCCGCCAAAGATCTCTTCTGCATCGTATGCGGTCGCGCCGGTCACTCGGGGTTCAACTGTACGACGAAGAAGGCACCGTACCTCGTCAAGGACAAGGACGACAAGTGGGTTGGCCCCGGAGACTCCGAACTGTGCTTTCGATGGAACAACAACCCCAACGCATGCCCCGGGTGCGGTCGTGAGCATCGGTGCACTCTCTGCGGCAAGAAGGGTCACCACGCTCGCAAATGCTCCGCTTAAGGTCGTTACCCCTCTGCATCACGCAGAATGGTACGGAGCTCTGAAAGAGTGCTCTCTCCTCTCGCTTTTCGACGACGTTCCTCATAGTATTCAGCATGGCTTCAAAACTGGTGTTTCTTCAACTATCCTTATCAACTACATTCCTGTCACGACTACACTTTTACCTAACCTTTCCGAACAGGTACTACGATGTCCGCTCATAGTTCGGCACTCCGACTCGTCTCCACCGAACGGACATCGTGGACAACGCGTGCACGCAGGGATATCAGACTAATATCCATCCCGTGCCAACATCCGCCATAGGCCGAACGCCGGACAATACAATTGGATATCCAATATCCAATACTGTCACTAACCTTTCGCACTAGACATCGGATCATAGCCGGGCCGACCGCAAACGTATCACCACGTGCATTCCGCACTACAACCGACGTCATAGGGCCCCGCTACGTACCTGACCGGACCGCCGAAACGGACCCTTTCTATTCTTTCTATCCTGAACATGCCGCATACATGCGATTGCCTCCGTTGTAACCTTCGGCCTCGCATTTACTCCTTTCCCTTTTCATTCATGCCTTCAACCCGATCCGGACTACGATCGGACATGCGTTTTATCAACAATGTACAAACAGGTCTCAACTATAAAGTCGATACATGTATCGTAGTATAGCTTCGACTCAAATATCACAAGTCCTAGGGTATCAATACGATACTAGGCCGTTGAGCTCCACCAGACCTTCGTCCGACCTTATACTGCGCGATTCGCAGTCGGGATCGACTTATCCCGGTTCTCTCTTCAGTTTCCGACTCTTACGTCGAACTGCGTTCGACTCTCTTCTCTATATCTATTAGGCTCCGTAGCCTTGTCCGTGAGTTCGTGTTAGCTTAACGAAGCTAACGTTTCTTCCTTTATTAGAGCCACCCCTTCGGTCGTCCGACTTAACAGTCGGTCTTCCGTTTCTCAAAGGTCTGAAGCCCGGTCTGACAATTCCCAGCAATCATTCCTCGGCAATACTGCAGCCGGATATCATTAATGAACACATCGCCAACGAACTTCAACTTGGACGTTATTCCGGTCCCTTCTCTACAGCTCATCTAAACGACCTAATAGGACCTTTTCGTACCGCGCCCTTCGGCGTCGTCCCAAAGCCTAATTCTTCTAAGTTCAGGGTCATTCAAGACCTCTCGTTCCCCCGCAACGACACGAATTTCTCTTCTGTCAATTCCGAGATCGACTCCGCAGACTTTCCCTGCGAATGGGGTACATTTGCTCAATGCTACTTCCTTGCAGCCAAAGCACCCGCAGGCACTCAAGTGGCCGTCTTCGACGTGGATAGCGCATATAGGAACTGTTACGTTCACGGCTTCGATGGACTTATCACGGAAATGATAAGTGACCAAAGCGTTGTTGGGTGAAGTAGCAAGTACAGTATAGAGGGTCCGCTTTGTGAGGGTCTCTATACCGGAAGTCGTGGGTGAACAGAGTCTTTGGTACGTGATTGTAAAAGACTATAGGAGGATTGACTTAAGTGTCATCCTGGGGCGCTATGTACATGGCCTTATATACTACAGAGAACAATAGAGTGGAGCAAGAGAACAAATGACATCATCTCGGGTCAGAAGTGGAGTGAGTCCGTCATAGTGGCTCTGTTACGTCTCAACTTACGGTCTCGTATAGTTGGGGAACGCAACGTTAAGTTGCTCAGTGATAGCGGAGCTAGGGCTCGACACTATGTGTATATGGACAAAGGCCTACGATGTGGAGTAGAGAGAAACAGATGTATAGCAGAGACTAGAGACGGGGGGTTTGACAAAGGAGATCGAACTTAGAGTTCGATCATGCTAAGTACAGGGGTTTATATACTGTAGCTGCGGAGCAAGGGTACATCGGAAGATGAGTAAGAAGAGAACAATAAGAGAGTAGACGATAGGCTACTAATAATAGTGTGAGAGCGATGGGCAAAGGGTTAGGGCAAAGGGTACATGTGTAACATCGGGATTGGCTGAGGGTTGAGGGTTACATCGGAGGATGACTGAGCAGAACAAGAATAGAAACAAATAGGGCGAAGGGTTCGGAGTAATGGGGGCCGCTGACATAGTAAGAAAACGTAACATTACCCCGTTCTTAAATTGAAACGTAGTGGAAATCAGTAAAGAAAATGGCCGTTATAGGGACAAATTAAGTCCAATAAACAATGAGGAAAAACATGCCATATAAGCGAAGTTAACGCCAATAGGGTATCCAGGTTAGCAACAGGTGCTTTAGTTGTTTGCAAGTGGGTTTCTCTTTGTTACGCGTTGTTGAGCAATTCGGTTAGATGCGCATTCATCGTCATGACCATCGTGTTGTCCACATGAGGGGCATGTATACTTGGGGCATCCAATGATGGTGTGTCCAGGTGCACGTACGTTGCAGTATGAACATGTATAGAATTCGCAGGTGGACGCGGCCAGGTTGTAGTGGTGGTCGACAGCGGAGTGTTGTGTGCATTCCTTGGGTCCAAGGACATAGACGTAAAAGGATTGTTGTCAACTTTCGGGCTGTATGTGGGTGAGGGTGGGGCTGTGTTGACACGATACTCTTGGTCTTCTTGTAACTGTATTGGGCGATTGTAGACGAATGGGTTCGGACAGGCGATTGATGAGTTCTTTGCGTTCTGGGACTTGAGTGCCGACGGAGTGAAGGGGTGGGCAAGGTACTTGGTCAGCAAGGTCTTTAGTGAGGTCGATGATGTCGTCCTCCGTGGTGAGGTCAATGACCAATGGGGCAAATAACTCTTGAGGCGCTGTTTCAAGGAGTTCCGTAAGGGCAAATCGTCGCATGTCTTGGAATGACTCTTGAGCCCGTCGCAAGAGATGGAGAGATCCTTCGATGATGGCGATGGTAGGATCGAGAATCTCCTGGTTTCGGGTAACAATATCATAACATTGGGTCCAGTTGGCAAGAAGAGGAGTGTTATCATACGTTGATTGACTTAGGCGTTGGTGGAAGGTGCGAGTTGAGAATAATTCAAGGATCTGGCGGGATTGCAAGGGGTTGTGGGTGTCGAGGCGTAAGGCTGGTGGTTGGAGAGATGATGTGTATGAACGAAATAAGGGGGTGTGACGGGATGGGTTGCGTTGGGAACGGGCAGGTGGCATGACTTAGAGGGAATGAGTCGGACAGTCGTAGTGACAACAACTGCAGGTGCAATAGGGGTCAGAGCGGCGAGGTTCAAAGTGGCTGAAGTGATGATGATGTCGGACAATGGGTCGAGTGATTGTGAGTGGGGGTTGAACACGAGCAGATTTGTTGAAATAGTCAATGAGTCGATGGGCGTAATCAGGGTTGTTAAAGAAGGTGTGGATGAGAAATACCGAGATTGTTGGGATGTGGAGTCCAAGTCCGGTGGGGGGTTTGAAGTACTTGTACTCCCAGTCTGGGTCGTAGTGGTCTTTGGACCAAGCTCCGGAGTATACAGGTCGGACAGCGTCCAGGTAATGGGGGCGAGTTGGAATCGAGGTAGTCGGTAATGCGACAGTATGGGGTTCAGGTGTTGGTGGCTGTTTGTTCGATGGGGAGAGCGTATAGTCGTTTATGATGTTAGATGAGTGGGGATATGAGAAGTGAACGAGTTTTTTGGATGGGGACATTCAAGTGAGATGATGGAGTCTTTTATAGGCTTTGAGGATGGTCTGTGCGTTCCGAAGATGTGACTCGGGTTCCCATGAGTTTCCAGAAGTGGGGTAACCTTTCCATTTTATAAGATATTGTCGCCTGGTGCCATTCCCATGGTGGGCTCGGATGGCTTCTACTTCGAATTGTTCTTGTCCTTCGATTAGATCAGGTGGGGGGTTACTGTGGGGTGGTCCATATGCTTCCGTCTCAGTGTATCTCACGAGAAGCGCGGCGTGGAATACTGGGTGTATCTTCCATTTAGTCCGTGAGAGATCTAATTCATAGACGAGTGGAGATAAGACTTTCTTGATCTTGAACGGACCATCGCGTTTTTCCTTGAACTTTTGCGATAAACCGGGAATTCAAAGGTTCTTTGAGTCTAGCCAAACTTTGTCTCCTTTGTTGAATGGTTTGAAGTTTCGGAAAGTGCGTTCTTTCATTACCATAGCAGCGACTGAATGAGCTGCTAAGGCTTCTGATCGATGTACTGTGAGGTTGGCAAGTCGTTGTGATACGGATGGGACGTTTGATTTCGGATATTTCAGGGGTAGTGGAATGGGGTCGTATCCCATGAGAAGCGAGAAAGGGGTTCTCTTGGTGACAGCGTGGGCACGATTGTTATGGGCGAATTCAATGTTGGGAATGTGTCTAGACCAGTTCTCAGGTTCCGCAGTACAATAGATCCGGAGGTATACTTCGATCTCTTGATTGGTCCGTTCGGCTTGTCCATCGGTTTGAGGGTGGTAAGCGGTGGACATAGACGACTTGATTCCTATGATCTTGCAGAGTTCTTGGAATGCTTTAGAAGCGAATTGGGGTCCTCTGTCGGATATAATGCGTATCGGAAGTCCAAATCGTCGATATACATTGTCGAAGTATAGTTGTGCCGTTTCAATTGCGTCTACTGTCTTCTCGCATGGAATGAGGACAATAGCTTTGGAGCAATCGTGATCAATGACTAATAGAAGTGTGTCATAGCCATGTGACATTGGTAAATCGGTGATGAAGTCCATATTGACGTGGGAGAATGGAAACGAGTGTTTGTCGGCGGCGATAGGCATTAGTGGTGGAGCGGTCGGATGGTGATTGACTTTCATTTGTTGACATAGTGCGCATCCATGGACATAGTCGGATACAAACTTCTGCATCCTGGGCCAGTAATACGTCCTTCGGACCTGTTCCAGGGTGTTAAATATGCCAGGGTGTGCTCGAACTGGTATATCATGGTGAAGTCGGAGAATAGTGCGCTGTAATTCAAGGTTGTCCGGGATATAGATGCGATTTTTGAAGTAAAGGATGCCGTCATCATCGAAAAACCAGTCTTTGAGGGCAGTTCGGGCAGGTGGTAGTTTCTTCTTTAGCTGGGCAATAGTGTTGGTGAGGAATTCATCTTTCTTCATCGATTCTTTGATGGATTTTGTGAGGCTATCTGTGTCTGGGAGGTCGTCATCAGATTCATAGTCTTCCTCTTCTTCTTCGTCTTCAGAATTTTCTTGATCCTTCTGTTCCTGAAGAGTGGAAATGAATAGGTCCTTTGGAAGCATAATCGATGATTCGTTGAGATTCTCCCCCTGTTTAACATGGTCCGCCCGGCGGGATAGAAGATCGGATTGAATCATTTGTTTGCCGGGGACATGTGTGATATGAAGGTCGAATTGTGAGAGCAACAGATGCCATCGTGCTTGACGGGGTGAGAGTCGTCGGGCCTCTCGCCAGTAGGTAAGGTTGCGATGATCACACCAAAGTGTAACAGGGTGTGGGGATCCAAGGAGATAGTGTTTCCAAGTGATGAGGGCACGGATAATAGCTAATAGTTCGCGATCATAGATCTCGTAGTTCCGTTCAGCGGAGTTTAGTGATTGCGAAATATAACCGATTGGCTTGAGAACACCGTTGTCATCATGTTGTCGAAGGACTGCTCCGGTTGCAACTTTGGAAGCGTCAGTTTCAAGGAAGAAGGGATTGTGCGGGTTGGGCATAAGAAGTAACGGATGTTGAGTGAACGCGGCCTTGAGATCATCAAATGATTTTTGTTCTACTTCAGTCCATTTGAAAGGTTGATCTTTGCGTTTGAGGTTGTCCAAGGGTTTGGTGATTTCGGCGTAGTGTGGAATAAAACGGCGGTAGAAGTTGGTGAATCCAGTGAATGAACAGATATCTTTGACAGTAGTCGGAGTTGGCCATTTAGTGATTCCTTCGATTTTTGTTGGGTCGGTTTGGATGTGATTAGGTGTAATAATGAGTCCAAGATAGGGTAGTTTCTGCGTATGGAAAAAGCATTTGGTGGGCTTGAAGTAGAGGTCATTCTTTTCAAGGATAGTGAAGGCACGTCGTGCTCGAGAAATGAGTTCCGGTAAGGTTGGGGCATGTATGAGGATGTCGTCCATGTAAACCAAGAGATGATTTAGAAGGATTTCTTCGCCAAGAATATCATTCATAAAGTGTTGAAAGGTGGCAGGTGAGTTGCATAGGCCGAAAAACATAACTGTTGGTTCGAAAAGCCCTCATTGAGTGGTAAATGCGGCTTTCCATTGATCTCCATCCTTGATGCGGATATTATTGTATCCCCATCGGATATCTAGGGCGATGAAGTAGTGAGATCCATGTAACTTGTCTAATAGATCCTGGACAAGTGGTAATGGGTACGCATTCTTGATGGTTCCATTGTTGAGGTAACGGTAATCTTGAACAGGTCGTAAGGTACCGTCTTTCTTGTCAACGAAGAAGAGAGGGGATGCCATAGGTGACTTCGAAGGTCTGATATATCCATTCTTGAGGTTCTCATCGATGAAGGCATCGAGAGCAGCTTGTTGCGGAAGTGAGAGTGGATAAGGTGAATGTCGTTTAGGAATGAAGTCGGGTTTGAGATCAATTGCATGGTCATATGGGCGACTTGGAGGAAAGCGATGTGCTTTTTCTTCGTCAAAAAGGGATAGGAATTGGTGGTATTGATGGGGTACCAAGGCAGTAAGTGGTTTAGCGGGTTGGAGTCCTTTTCGAGCTTGTTGTGCAAGTTGTGTTGAGATATTAACGCGATTGAGCTGTATTGATCCAGTTTCCCAGTCGATTTTGGGTTGATATTTCTTGAACCATGGTAGTCCGAAAATGAAGTTCTCTTTTCCAAGGGTGGTAACATAGAATCGCATAGCATAGTGGGCATTTCCAAGTTTGACACAAAGGGGGGCATAAGATGTGATGTGTCCGGCATTGTTGAATGTTCCGTCAACATTGCGTGGTCGAAGTGATTGTCGAAGTTTGATAGTTTTGATCTGGAGATTGTCTACGAGTGTTTTGTCAATGAATAGACCTTCTGCTCCGGTATCGAGTAGGGCGGTGGCTTTGTGGGTTTTCTGGTTATATAGGAACGTGATTGGGATTCGTAAGGCATGATTGTCGTTAATTGAATTGATGAGCAGCCTGATGTTCAACGAGAGAGAGGGCTGCGGGAGCTCTTCGTTGTTCAAAAATTTCCTTCTTCAACTCGATCGAAGACTTGGTTGACTGCATCATCATCAAGGCCAATAAGGAGTTGTTGAATCTGTGCGGCGCGATCTTCGGCTGAGAGTTCGCCTTGATCTTGGTCTTCGTTCTCGGGTTCAGAGTATTCATTTTGATCATCTGCTGAAGTCAATTGGCGCATATTTTTGGACCTTGGTGTACGTGAGTTGGGCCATCGAGTTTTTGAGGTACGTTTGGGATGAGGTTTGGGACATTTGGCAGTGCGATGTCCGGGTTGATGACAATTGAAGCAAAGGTTTTCCTTCATATGACGTTGGAATTCTTCTGTTGAAAGTCGTGATATAAAGAAGCTGTAGATGGCTAGGTCGACCATCTCTTCTATATCATCGTTGTCATTGGAAGGCATTGATTCATCTGTGTCGTTTGTGTCATTTGCAATGGCTCGAATTTGACGATTGTATTGTCGCATAGGTCGTCGTTTGAAGCGGTTCTCTCCAGAATAGGATTGGTGGGGTTGGGATTCCATTGAACGAGCTATCTTGTAATTGGTGTCCAGTCGAGTGGCAAGTGAAAACCAATCTTCCATGTTGGTCGGTTGTGGACTACATGCAAGTAGTTTCATTCGAAGATTGTCATTGAGTCCCATCCAGAATGCATTGCGTTGGGAAAGGTATTCTGTGATGCGAGCTTGCATGATGAGTGTTTTGAATTTGAGAATGTAGTCTTCAATAGATCCTCGCTGTTTGAGCTTGGCGAGTTCCATGGTAGCCTTGATTGTGAGTTCGGATGTGATGAAAGTGCGGTGGAATTCTGCAAGGAATTCTTCAAATGTGTCGGTTTCAAAACGTCCGCTGGCCATGTATTGCATTGCGAATGGTCGGGATCCGCGAAGACTGCAATGGGCAAGCACAAATTCGATACATAGCTCATCTGTGTCATAGATATGTCGGTTGGCTCGTAGATGGATTTGGACTTGGAGTAAAAAACGATCAGCATCTTCTTGGGTTCCATCGAAAGGTTGAATTTTAGCCATGGTTATGGGTCGATCATGTGCGGGTCCATCTCCTTGGTTGTTATTGTCTGCTGCTCCTCCACCTCCAGCTCCTCCGCCTCCTCCACCTCCAGCTCCTCCGCCTCCTCCTCCTCCTTCATCGTCTCCTCCTCCTCCTCCGTTGTTGTTCGGGTTTCCTCTGGGTGGTCCTCCTCCTCCTCCTCCTTCATCTCCTGCAGGTGGTTCACCAAATCCCCATCCTCTCCATGCAGGATTTTGTCGGCCTCCTCTGCCTCCTCTGCCTCCTCTGCCTCGACCTTGGAGGTGTCTTAAGTGGAAAAAGGTACTGATACTTTCTTCTCCAAGTGGGGGTCGGAACATTGAGCGGGTAGGTTCCGTGACAGTTTGGGTAGCCATAGTACTAATGGATAAAGGTTCGATGTGAGGGCGGGTGTAAGAGAGATATGGTTTCGGTGGGATAGGTGGAAGTATGGATGCTTGACGTGAGGTAGTAGGAGTTTCTGGAGCAATGGAGCTGCCTGATTGAGAGGATCGTCTGGAGGATCGTCTGAAAAGGGTTTGATCAAGAGATCCGTGAGTGGGTGAGTTTGAACGAGATCGATGGGAGTTGCTGGGTTGAGGGTCGGAAGTGGAAGTTGGTTGGGGTTCTTGTGGTGGTTGTGGTAGTAGGTCGGGGTGTCGGCGGTAGTACTCTTCTCTAAGCTCTTTCCAATTTGGAGTGTGACCTTCGTATATTTCTCGTAGTTCTGGACCGAGTGTATGAGCTACTACCCAAGAATCAGCAGTTGGGTTGTAGATCCAAGGGGTTTCGGTAGGTTCTCCGTTGGCGTCGGGAAGATGGAAGTATTGTGTTTCTTCGTTGAAGATAAGAGTGGTTGGGAACGGTGGTAGTGGGGGTTGAATGTGTTTGAACTCTCCTGCTAGACTTCGACGAGCAAGGTCTTCCCAGTTGGGGGTATGAGTGATGAAGTTTTGTCGAGCTTCTTCAGCAGAGTTGGCTTCGATTGGGGTCCACCGTTGTAGTAGTTGATTGTATGACCACGATCGATAAGTTTTGTTACCAATCCTATAGTAGAAGAAGTTCTTTTCGGTGTCAAAGAAGAGTCGATTGTGTGGTGGTGGAGCGTCTGGATACTGAGGAACAGTAGTCTGTGTAGGTATTGGTTCTTCAGTGGTTTTCGAAGTGGTTTCTTTGTTAGTTTTGCCTGTTGTAGTAGATGAGGCTGTGTTTCGAGCCATCTGTTTGCCTTTGTTCGCCGTGGTGATTAATCGGTTCCGGATTGATATCCGTAACTGTCTGAATCGTAGTTTGTAAGGGTGTAGTCCGTAACACTAGCAATGTGGGGTGAATCTTCCGGGGGATCAATTGGTGGTGCAAGATAGTTGTGAACTATGTTTTGCGGAGTGGGTTGGTGGTGTTGGCAACTACACTGATAGATGTAGTGGTTGACGTCTTCGCTGATACTATTCCAACAGAAATGTCGGGTTACAAAGCGAACAGTTTCAGCTTCGGTGCGATGAAGTTGTTCTCCGTGATTGTCAAAATGGACGTAGTTTATGAAGAATCGGCGTAGGTGAGTTTCTCGAGGGATGAATAATCGGGTGTGGTTCCAGAGGAGTCCGTATTTGAAGATCCAAGGTTGGTGGTTGTCGCGTGAGTACTGCAGGTATCCAACTGTTTGGGTGTAATTGTAATACCGGTCGTCGAGTATAGTTCGGATTTGGTTTAGGATGTCGTCGAACTCTTCGGCAAAAGCGAGGAATCGGTTTTGGATGAGGTCTCTGGTTGAGTAGATGGGATCGTCAAGGGCTGGAAGTGATAGGGTGTCCGCCACGATTGTGGTAGTGTGTAGTGTATGCGTAGAAGTCGGCAATCGTCTCCACAGATATGGACTAGTCGGATTCGATCGGGGAGAAACTCTTCTAGGTAGAAGAATGCGTTGGGGTTGGTGTGGTAGATGAAGAAGATAGAGTCGGGTTGGACGATTAGACTGGCAGTTTTTGTGATGGACCAAACTGTATCGTCACAGTACTTGGTGAAACTGTATGTGTCGAATTGATAACAGTTGGCTACAGAGTATTGGACTTGGTATATGTGTCTTCCTGCGTTGTCGAGGTGGTTGGTGTCGGTGTGGGTAAGGAGCAAAGCGTTTTGTGGGATAGAGGGTGCCGTGATGGATAGATGTTATGACGTAAAGTGAAGTGGTTTTCTGTTTGACCTTTGTTTAGTCTTGAGGGTCGTCAAGCGATAACGTTATGAGATGATTGACGGTGGGGCAGTGTTTGTGATGCTTTGTTTAATGTTAACAGATGAACTGTTCTTCGATTTCTGGATCGGTCTCCCTTCGATTTCTGGATCGGTCTCCCTTCGCTATTACCAAGCGGCACGTCTGCGAGTTATGCTCGTTGTCCAATAGGCGTCCCAAAGACTAGGCTAGCAGCTTTATGCCTTCTTTGCAGGTACTGAGTCCTCTTCCTGTGTGCACAGCTACGGTCCCGTTTGGTATGACAGAAGTTGGTTCCTTCGTAACGCTACTGTCCGGGGTTTAATCAACCAATGAGCTGGAGCGGTTTTCTTAATCTTCGGATCGCGACTCTCGAAGTTTTCCTTGGCCTCCCTCTTGCAATCGATGAGCACCTTGCTACACTGAAGGGATTACCTCGAGCGGATGTTCTTTCTGGACTAGATGGGTTTACAACTGGTTAGTAGTAAGTGGAGCTATGGCTCAACACCTTAGTCGTAAAGACGGATGTCTTCGACGGTAGAAAAGTTCGATCTAATTGTTACGTCTCAACTTACGGTCTCGTATAGTTGGGGAACGCAACGTTAAGTTGCTCAGTGATAGCGGAGCTAGGGCTCGACACTATGTGTATATGGACAAAGGCCTACGATGTGGAGTAGAGAGAAACAGATGTATAACAGAGACTAGAGACGGGGGGTTTGACAAAGGAGATCGAACTTAGAGTTCGATCATGCTAAGTACAGGGGTTTATATACTGTAGCTGCGGAGCAAGGGTACATCGGAAGATGAGTAAGAAGAGAACAATAAGAGAGTAGACGATAGGCTACTAATAATAGTGTGAGAGCGATGGGCAAAGGGTTAGGGCAAAGGGTACATGTGTAACATCGGGATTGGCTGAGGGTTGAGGGTTACATCGGAGGATGACTGAGCAGAACAAGAATAGAAACAAATAGGGCAAAGGGTTCGGAGTAATGGGGGCCGCTGACATAGTAAGAAAACGTAACAGGCTCTAATTAATGGGGGGATGATATCAGAGTCGGAGCATAGGTGGAGTAGAATGGAGCAAGTGGAGTAAAGTGGAGTAAAGTGGAGTAGAATGACATATCATCGGAGTGGAAGGTGCTGGTACTCTTCGGAAGTAAGTGGAGTAAGTGGAGCCTTCGGAATGTGGAGTCAATGATGCAAGAATGATGCAATGTGTGTATGCACATGCAGGTGGAAGGGTGAGAGAAAAAGATGAGGGGGAACACAAACAATGTGTAAACAAGGGTAAGAAGCTTGATGCGTAACAATACCCTGTCACTAAGATTGAAATTCCGTAGTAGCATAAGAATGCGAATGCGAGAATTTCAAAGAAAGGTACAACGCTATAGGATCAAGTTAAGATCAATAAGTAAAAGCGTAAGAGAAAGATAAATATCAGTCGCTATAGGGTCAAGTTAAGACCAATAAGGGGGTTTAAGCGCTGGGTACATTGGTGATTGTCTGAGAAAAATCAAAGTTATCAAAGAAGAGTCGATACATCGAAAGGAAATAGGGGTCGGTCCAGTCGATGGGGGCATATGATGGTGGCAAAGTGAAGTCTTCCGGTTGAGGCGTGTTGACAATGTATGGTGGCGAAGGTGGTTGTATCATTATATTGGGCGGAGCCATGAGGGGTAGTTCAGGAATGGCAATGTCCTGAAGTTCCTGGTTGATCGTCTCGAGTTCTTCCTCTGTAGGGAGATAGAGCTGTTGATGAGGGCTAGGCGGCGGCGGAGCGGTTTCAAAGTCATGGAGTCAATCTAGGTCAAAGATCGGGACATGTGGCTGCTCGTGATAGGCATCGGGCGCAGCCTGCGGAGTGAGCTCAAGAGGGGAGGGATCGGCCATGGGTTGTGGTTCCGGGTCGGCGGGGATGTTGACCTTTCCGTTAACGATCTCCGAAGAGAGGAGCGATTGAAATTCGAATTCGTTGAACTGGTTCTCGAGTTGAGTAATAAGAACCTGATTCAAACGACGTACTAGTTCCTGATGTTCGAAGGTGTCAACCTTCGTTTGTGATCGTCAACTGCTCTCAAACAGATCCAGCATTGTCTCCAAAATGTCATACATTTGCTGAGTGGTGTAGACAATATGGAGAAGGGGGCTGACAGTGACATTCTGAGTGAGGTCGCGAAGTTTGCCATTGTGCAGAAGTGTGGCTGCACATTGTCGTCGTGTCTGTAGTGTCTGATGGAAGGTGATGCCGGGTAGAAGTTGCTAGAGATCGGGAGGAGGAAGGGTGCCATCAATAAATCGCTGTCGCGTCGGCTTGACATTTCGAGGATGGGGAGTTCGAAAGACGCGATTTGGGAGTCCTTGACGAGTGTTGCGGACAGCTGGCATTGTTAGTGAACGGGACAATACCTGCAACAGCTGCAAACACAGATAGGGTCTTCGTCGTAGGCTACGAAGTGTTGATGCGGTGTTCCTGCGTGTCAAATGCGTCGGCCTATCCAGGGGACGTAGGGGAGGTCAAGGAGGATGTGTAGGGCTTGTAGAATCGGGGTGGCGTATTCCGGAGTGAAGAATGTGCGGCGGAGGACGAGGGTGGTGAGTTGGGGATGAGGATTGAGAGTCTTGAGTCGGCGGATGTTGATATAGTCGGAGTGGGAGGGGTCGAAGATATAGTGCCGGACGAGGTCAAAGGGACTGAGAGGGGGTAGAGTGGGAGAGGGTGGAGGGGAGGGGTAGTCGTTTTCCAGGTGTGCGGGTGTCAGTTGCGGGTGCCATGCTCCATTTTGCCAATCATTCGCATGATTGCCCCAGCCTGTTACCTAGTTCGGATTAATATCCTCAGCTGGTAGTAGAGGTCCAGGGTCAGTGGCTGCGAAGTGTTCTTCAGCGTCAAAGGGGGGCGCTTCGAATGTCGGAATAGGGGTATCGAAGTTGAATGGCATGTCGAGTGGGGATGTTCTCTTTGTCTGAGTCCGGGTCGTCGGTAGTGTGACTGGTGAGTGATTCCGTGGAGGTAGTGGGACTATATGTGGGAGAGAAAGGTTCCAAGGGCGGAGGGGGAGTGGAATCTCTAGAAGTAGAGGTTTCGGAGGTTTGAACGGATGCCGGTTGCCGGTGAATGAATCGGAATCCATTCGGAAGTTGTACTGATCCTTCGAGATCATTTGTCTTAACCATTTGAATTAGTATGTAGAGTCCTATCGATAGGTGTGCCTGGTGTAGTGGAGTCGCATGGGTGAGAAGAGTATCAATGAAATTGATGAGGTGATTGAGCGGTGGAGTGTTGGGTTCTTCTTGTTGATGGATGAAATTGAATAGGTGGAAAATGAGTGTGGGTTGACGGTTGGTCGGAGTTTCTGATGCTAGTGTGCGAAGGTCATTAAGGATTTGATCTTTGCTTATCTCCGTGGGTGGAGGGTCGTTACGAAGGGGTTGTGGGGATGGTATCGGAGTAGGGCGGTGGTGGTTGATAGTGCGGTGTTGACGTGATAATGAACTGATTGTTCGGCCCATATCTGACTGTAATTTCCGGGGTGTCTCTTCGATTAGGTGAGGTGAATACAAATCGTTGAGAAAAGGTTCGATAGGGTCCTAGGCCTTGGTCAATGCGTCGGAAAGACTCGTAAAGTAATTTCTGTGCAAGATCCTTGATTTCCGGTTGGATATCAAGTGAGAGGATGTATGCGCAGAAGTTAGCGAGGTCTGCTGGCTTGATCATCTTGCTAAGCGTTGGTGTCTGGTTGAGGCTGATATACTTCTTGAGAATTTGATGGATCGGAAGAATAGCGGGTGGTTGTCGGATTCGGAGGTTTCTTTGAGTGGCGTCCTTAGTTTGTTCCGGATGCGGAATGAAATCGAATGCAAGTCAGTTATTTGATCCTGTGTGCCTTCTTGTATTCGGACAGAAGTTCCTGTGTATTCTCCAGTGAATGTTCGGGTATCCATTGGTTCTGTGATGTCGGGTATCCTAGCCATTTGACAAGATATTCGCGTCTCTTCAGAGGTCCTCGGTGATTGAGTATTGCTTCAACTTCATATTCTTCTTCTCCTTCGATAAGGTCGGGTGGTGGTTGTGTGTAAGATGGTCCATGTTCGTCCGTTTCCTTGTGTGGAGTGAGAAGAGAAGCATGAAATACTGGATGTATTTTCCAATGCTCTGGAAGATCGAGTTGATAGACATTGTCCCTGAGCTTCTTGATGATCGTAAAGGGTCCTTCTCGTTTCGATTGGAATTTCGAGGGTAGTCCGGTTCGTCGGAGGTTTCTGGCTTCTAACCATACACTTTGTCCTTCTTCCAAGGGCTGGAAGTGTGATTCTTGTGTCTCACGCTGAAATTCTTGTGCGAGAGTTAGGGCTGCTTCGGCTTCGGTTCGGAGTTCCAATATCTTGATCAAGCGAGTTTGGAGTGTGGGGATGTTACTGTCGATCTCGGATTTTTCCGTAGGGAATGATGTTGGGTTGTATCCCATGAGTAATCGGAAAGGGGTCTGCTCTGTGGTGGAATGCTTGCGATTGTTGTGAGTGAATTCCATCATTGGTATGTATCGTGACCAATGTTGGGGGTGGTTTGCTGCGTAAATTCGGAAGTATGCTTCGATCTCCTGGTTCGTTCGTTCTGCTTGTCCATCGGTTTGTGGGTGATATGCTGTTGACATAGCCTGCTTGATGTGTAGTAAGCGGCATAGCTGTCTGAATAGTGTCGATGCAAATTGGGGTCCACGATCTGAGATTATTTTCCTGGGTAATCCAAATCGTTTGTAGACATTGTCGATGTAGAGTTGTGCTGTATCGAGTGCAGTGATCGTTTTGTTGCATGGGGTGAGTACTATTGCCTTGGTGCAATCATGGTCCACAATAACACATATGCTGTCATAGCCATTTGATTCCGGTAGATCGGTAATGAAATCAATATTGACTGTAGCAAAGGGGTATGTGTCTTTGTCTGCGATGATCGGGCTGAGCGGAGGTACGAGTGGATGGTGATTTATCTTCATCTGTTGGCAAATTGCGCATCCTTGCACATATTTCGAAATGAACTGCTGCATGCGGGGCAGTAGTAGGTACGTCGAATCTGTTCCATCGTGTTTGCTATTCCTGGGTGATTTCACGTAGGGAGGTCATGATGAAGTCGTAAGATGTTTCTCATGATTTCCTTGTTCTTCGGAACATAGATCTTGTTCCTAAAGTGTACAAGGTTATCCTTGATTGAGAAGTCGTTCATCTTTGGTTTCGTGAGGGGTAGAGCATGACACGGGTGCAGGTCATCCGTGGGTACCTGCAGGTACCTGCGCTCAAATACCTGCGGTTCCAGGTGCACCTGTGCGCAGGTACCTGGTTCCCACGCTTACCTGCGGATCCAGGTTTGGATTTTTTTTGCCCAGGTACCTGGCCGGGTACCTGCGGGTAGTACCCGGTAAATCACGTGCACTCATCTTGAGTGCAACGAACGCAACGATGTACCATTACTTTTCTACATTCTACTCGACATGTGCCGTCCTCTTCGCCATCCTCGAAGCCGCCTACTACGACGACATCGTGCGCTATGACCGCCTCCTCACCAACTGCGCGCTTGTCAGCGCCTTCCCGCCCGTCGCGCTCTCTTCGCGAGACCGCGAGACCGCAGCCGCATGTCGCCCTCGACATGCTGCTCGTCCGGCAACCGCAACACCCACCGTCGTCTGCGCTCATGAAGCCGTGCCACAAGCGGTACGCATCGTCAGCCAACTTCCACCGTCGTAACCCCTTATTATACTTGATTTGTATGCCCTGCCAACTTCGATAACGACCTCGAGCCCGATGACCGCCTCCACGCTGACTGCGCGCTCATCAGCGCCCACCCGTCCGTCACTCTGCACTTAGAGACTGCCTGCAAGTCCTTCAAGCTCGCCCGCGCGGTTGACACCAAGAGAGGGGGGGGGACCGCGAGCTCGGCGAAGATTGAATTGAAATTCAGTACTGCAGAGGTTGAATCGGTGAACAGGTATGTTCTTTCTTCTTTTTCTTCTTTTTGTTTTTGTGCTAATCTCTGTGTTCTTTTTACTTGCCGTCCTCGACATGCTGCTCATCCAGCAACCGCAACACCCACCATCGACTGCACTCTTCCGCCCAAGAAGCAGTGCGCGTCGTCAGCCAACTTCCACCATCGCAATCCCTCAGCGCCTGCCGCCGTCGTCCAGGTCGCCCCGAACAGGACGCCAACATTCTGGAAGCTCGCGTGCTGAATGTGAGCGTGAACGCGAACGCGAACGCACGCGCGCATTAGCCCAGCCATCTTCAATACCGCATCCTCAAGAAGCCCTAAACTCGCTCGAAGCTCAGATGGCAAAACTCACGTTCATAAGGCGAAAGCTGGAGTCACGCTTGGAACAGGCAGTACAAGATGGAAAGGTACGTTCAACCAACCCTACTACTAGTATTATACATGTGCTAAAGTCGGGTGTTCATGTTCGTCTGTTTTTTTTCGAATGTGATTGCGCAGAATGTCGTCAAAACTCCGTGTTAGACATGCGCGCCAGGCGTCCCCTTCTCCCATCTCATTCTCCGAGCAGGCATCGAAGACCGCGTACCTACGACCAAACCCACTCCTGCTGCACTTCCTTAGGTCAGCTTGTCTGCTGGGCTTGTGAACTCGCTCACGGCCACAGAACGCATTCCCGCGATTGCGGCCGCAGCACCTTTGCCTTTTGATTGGTCGTGGTCCATGCAAGGCTGACCACCTTCAGGATATATGGTATGATATTTTACTTTTTCATCTTATTACTACTCTACTTACTGTTAATTACCTGCAGGTCCTATCAGGTACCTGCAATACCTGCAGGTAACGGGTCCAGGTAGACCCGGATCCGTTTCCCACGGTTCCGGGTCGGATCCAGGTATCAGTTTTTTTGCGCAGGTACCTGTGCTTCACGGGTCCGGGTACACCTGCAGGTGCACCCGTGTCATGCCCTAGTGAGGGGGAGTTCCTTCTGAATGAGTGTCATTGCTTTCTGAATGTCACCTGTTTTGAGTCGAATCTTGTCATGAAGTTCGTCAATGTCAATGGTGTTTCAATCGTCATCGTCCTGTTCTTCTATTTCGGCTTCAAGTATTTCCATCTCTTGAATGAAAACTTTCTCTGGTAGAAGTGTAACTTCGTTGTTGAGTTCTCCTTCCGTTTTAAATTGGTCGGGTCTCCGGGAAAGGGCGTCAGATTGGATCATGTGTTTTCCGGGGACTGCTTGAATTTGGAGGGGGTAACGTGAAAGTTCGTTCTGCCATCGGGCTTGTCGAGGGGTTAATCGTTGTGGTTGTCGCCAATAGGTTAGGTTCTTGTGATCACAATGTACTGTGATAACATGTGGGCTGCCTAATAGATAGTGTCGCCATGTCTGTAATGCGCGGATGATCGCAAATAGTTCCCTGTCATATATTTGCCAGTTTCGTTGTGTCGGATTAAGTGCTTGGGAGATGTATCCAATTGGTCGTAGTTGATTATCCTTGTCGAGTTGTCGTAGTACTGCACCAGTAGCTACGGCTGAAGTGTCGGTTTCGAGGTAGAATGGCTTGTTCGGGTTGGGCTGCATAAGGAGTGGTTGTTTCGAGAATAAGTCCTTGAGTGTTTGAAAAGCATGTTGTTGTCGGTCGGTCCAAACGAATGGTATGTTTTTGCGTTTTAGTTGATCGAGGGGTCGGCATATGGTGGCATAATGGGGAATGAATCGCCTGTAGAAGTTTGTAAATCCTGTGAATGATCGTATGTCTCGTAGATTCTTCGGTGTTGGCCAGTCAACTATTCCTTGTATCTTCGTCAGGTCAGTCTTGATCTGTGACTCGGAGATAATGTATCCTAGGAATGGGACTTCGGTCTGGTGGAATCGGCATTTGGCGGGTTTGAGATATAACTTGTGTTTCTTGAGGACGTCGAAAACTTCGAGGGTATTTGAGATAAGTTGTTGCATAGTGGCGGCATGGATCATAATGTCGTCCATGTAAACAATACACTTGTTTTCGCGGATTTGCTTCGCAAGTATATCATTCATGAAACGTTGAAAGGTGGCGGGTGAATTGCATAGGCCAAAGAACATTACTGTTGGTTGAAAGTGTCCTTCTTCGCAGTTGAATGCGGCTTTCCATTGGTCTTCTTCCTTGATTCGAATGTTGTGGTATCCTTGTCGAATATCGAGGGTGGTGAAGTATTTGGATCCTTGGAGTTGATTCAGTAGTGTCTGGGTGTTCGGTATCGGAAATCCATCGCGGATTGTATGCTCGTTAAGATATCAATAATCCTGAATCGGTCGGAGGGTTCCATCCTTCTTGCTGATGAAGAATAATGGTGAGGCCATCGGTGATGCGGAGGGTTTAATGAATCCTTTCTTGAGTAGGTCATTAATAAGGTCACGGAGTATGGGTCTTTGGTGGTACGGAGTATTGTAGGTTTTGAAGATTTTCGGTATGAAGGAGGGTTTCGTCTTGATTTCATGATCGTAAGGTCGTGCTGGTGGATATGTTTGGATTTCTTTTTCGGAGAAGATGTTGGCATAGGGCATATATTCCTTTGGGATGTCGAGTTTTTCTGGTGGTGGTAGTTTCTGGTGTTTTTCTTGTTCCATTCGGGTTGAAATTG